>JAWWEW010000001.1:89854555-89953134 GCA_035583185.1 Anabacerthia variegaticeps | reverse complement strand
GGCGCGGGGGGCGCTCGGCCTGGGGCGGGGGGCGGCTCCGGGGGTGGGCAGCGCCCGGGGGCGGTGCCGAGCCCAGCCGAGCCCAGCCGAGCCGCGGCGCTGCGAGCCGCCCGTGTGCGCGGCCGGGGCCGGGGCCGGGTGGCGGTGCCGGGGTCGGTGCCGGGTCCGGGTCGGGTGGCGGTGCCGGGTCGGGTGGCGGCGCTTTGTGCGTGCGGCGCCGGCAGCAGCAGCAGCAGCACCATCACCATCACCATGCGGGGGGAGCGGCACCGCGTGGGACGCGGCGAGGCGGAGCGCCCCGGCTGCTGCACCTCGGGGGGCACAGCCCCCGGAGAGCCCTGAGCGCCCGGCGGTACGGAGGGGCATCCCCGCGAGGGGGGCAGTGCTTTGCTTTATTTTTTTCTTTCTTTTGTTTTTTTTTTTTTTTTTTTTTGGAGATGGGGGGGTGGTGGTGCTGGCGGTGGTGAAGTGGAGGATTTCTGCCGTGCAGCGTTTGATGGAAGGAAAATCCCGTAGGTGAAGCCACATGGTTTTTCAGTGGCATAGCTTAGTGGCTTCTTGCCTTTACAGTTTTCAGGCCGGGAGTGTGCAGGGTGTGTTTTAGGAGGGTTTGCCTGCTCAAGAGAGCTTGAATAGATACGTTTAGAGAAGCAGTGCTTTCCAGGAATTTAAATGAGAGCCTTTTCTGTGGTTGCTTTTCGAAGCTGTTCTGTTAGTTCTATATTTGCTCTTGCAGATTGCTCTTATCAATAGTTAAACAGCTGTGTTAGCATATAAAAATCGGTATTCTCAAAAGAAAAAAAATAGTCTCGGCGAATTTACCTGTAATAAGCGGTGTAGATGACTTCTGTGGTCTCTTTCTGTATTTCATTGGTAATGTTATCTCTAGTACTCAACTACCATTTGTAGCTTATTTTGTCATGGCAATGTATTTCATTTGGTACTAGAAAAAATCTGATTGGGTTACTCATTCAAGTAATTTAGGTGATCTCTTGGAGTATGGTTTAGTCATCTCATTTCCTCATATGGAGGGGACTGTTAAGATAGGAGGCAGTGACAAACCTCAAGGTTATGGTTTTCGCCTGTTTTTCAATTTGATTTTCCTTTTTCAGTTTTGGAAACTTTCTGAACTTTAACCCTTTTGCAATGAAACTTTCCAGGCGTGGTGTTTGCATCCAGGTAATTTTAATACATATATGTGAATGTATGCGTCTCTTTTTTCTCTGTTTTGTTTTTTTTTTGAAAACTTGTGAAAGTAATTCAGCTGGTTTTGATAGTCTGGGATTGTTGGATATGGGGAACAAATTACATTTTTTCCATTTAAAGATTAAATTTTTGCAGTATTTTGTTTTGTTTTAATGGGGGGTTAGTATTTTTGCAAATTCCAAGTATAGTTTTGAGGTATTTTTCCTTCATGTTCATTTCTGATTAGAATACTGCTTGAAATCCTACCATAGCTACGTACTGGTTTTATGCGTGTCATGCTAAGACCAAATGCTGCTGCTCTGTTGGGGAAAGACAGGCTGTATTTGCTGAATGAGAAACTGTGATAAAGGGTCTGAAGGTGAGGTCCCATCAGTGTATTCAAACCCAAGGACATTCAGCACTGATTTCTGCAGCTGACAACAAAGAGGTGTCTTAGCAGACACCTCTGCTGTAGGAGGCAGGACTGCTCTTGCCATTTGCTGTGGAAGTGCTGGATTCGATATCTTGTAAGTGAAGACTTCGAAGTATTTGCAGGCAAAAGTCTCTGATGGAGTTTAGAGTCTCTACAACTACTGATGTGGTAGTCAGAGAACTCTTTTCTGTTCTACACTTCATCTGGGCAGAGGACAGGATTTCCCAGCATTGTCCATGCTGCATGTTCAGAGTTGAAGGATGTATCCAAAATGTTAGAGGTTTGTAGCAAGGTTACAGACCTCTACGTCTATGTTTAGTGATGTATTTTCTACTGAGGAAATGAAAAGAAAGGCCAAACAATAGGGAAAGTGTTACAAAAACTTTATTTAAGCAGCTTAAAGGGATGTTAGGGTTACATATGTAAACATCCCAGTGGAAAGACGTAATGGATAAAGTTGTACGTTCACCTTATCTCTTGCCTTTTGAAATCTGCAAAATGATTGTTTTGTGCACTCTTAGTTTAAACACAGAGTTGTGCATAACTGAAATCTGAAGAAACTGTTTCTCGATTTAAAATTAAGAAAACAAAGTAGAAAATAATGGTAATACTTCGGAATTTGATTTTTTTTCTATTGCATTTAGTGAAATGGGTTAGAACAGCATCGTGTTGGTAGCATCCTAGCAATTGCATGGTGTAATGATGCTGTGTGTGCTAGTTACTGCATATCCTGTTGGAGCATGCTGGATTTTACATAGGTTGTTGGAATGCTACTGGTCCATTAGAAATAGTATGCAAATCTCTCTGCAGTAATTTTTAAATTGCATTTTGGAAACTTCTCTGTATTTGCTAAGGAATTGGCTAGTGGTCTACAGGGAAGTACTTGGGCATATGGTATAGGCTCATTTTCCATGTGTTTAGCTACTAACGGCATTAAAAGAAGCCAAAATATATTAAATACCTCTCTAATATTAATTATCTTGTTAAGAAATTACTGCAAATACTATTAAAATCACAGATGTGTACAAAGGCTGTGTGATCAGTGTGAAGGCAAATCCAGGGAAGAGGGTCAGCAGGAAATCTGTTGATCTGTGAAGATCTGTTGAGATGCTGTTGTTGCTACAAAAAGAAGTTGGTTGCCCCTGTGGCATTGGAACTTTGGGACTTGCTTCAAGGAATGGAAAATCTGACTTTGCTGCTACTTTTGCAGCGTAGAAATAATTTTTGTCAAGTAAGACTGTTGACTTCCTCAGCGTAAAGGTTTACAACCTTTAAATAGCTCTTCCTGACGTTAAGCAGTATCCCTTTCATGTGTTTGAAGTGTGTTAGAAAGGCTGGCTGGCAACATTGGTGCTGGCGGATGAAAAAGAAAGAAATTTACAACATCAGATACTTTCTTTAAATTATTTCCCTTGTTGTTATTACCAGGCATTAGACTGCCACACTTGAATATAATTAATGTAGTAAATGGCTTATTAGGCACCATCTGAACTTTTGCCTTGTTTAATTATAGAAGCTTAGTGCAGTGGCCTGTGTACAATATTCACCCTAAATAATTGCTTTCAGACTTTTATCTGACCATGTCATTTTTTGGAGCAGCTGCTTGCATGGCTTTTCCGTGAACTTTGCACTTCTTAGGCTCTCATTGTCAGTCCTGCCACTACATTTCCAATTTGCATAAATAAAAGCAATTTTGATTTTGCTGGTAGTAATTCAGAACAACAGTTCTACATGCCATTCATATGTTAATTTGTTTTGAGCTTCCTTAAAATTCTCTAATTCATTTTCATATTTAGGTACCAACCAATCTGTGACACAAATAGGAAAGTTTTAATATTTTTTTTTCTGAAGGGGTTTAAAATGTTTACCAAAGTTAAGAGTATTTCTTCCAGTGACACTGTGTGTCTTGAAAATGATGCTAGGAATGTAAAAGGAGTGGTAATAGGATCAAATTTGTGCCACAGATTTCCCATGAAGGGTTCACATACAGCAAATCCTTCTTCATGTGCTTAATCACATATAATAATTTCATAATAAATGCCATCTTCCTCCAATAGAACTCCTGGTGACATATTTAGAGTCCAAGATCATATGAAAAGCTGACTTCAACCACCATGTTGTACCTGAGAATAATGTAAAACACTTGGTGTTTGTTATTTGGTTTATGAACATTTTGTATTTTAGATTCAGTCTTTTCTAAGGTGCAACCATAGAAAACTGGTTTTCTTGATCAGTAACACCACTGAAAAAAGCAGTCTTGTAAAGAAATTCAGATTTATTTTTATCTTTTCTGAAAATTTTACATACACTGGAAACAGTGCTTCAGTAGTTGGCCTTGAGGGCAAAGCATGCCAAAATCATTGTTTGCTGGATGCGTTTATCAGATATTGTCTCTTTACAGAAGGATAAATGCTTTAAGGGTTAAATGTCAGGGAGCTGTTGCCAGTGTTCTTGATGAGGGTCCTTGACCTCCGGAGCTTACTCCTAAGAGATGCTCTGACAGACCTTGTTGGTCTACAGAGATTCCAAGCCCTCTTCAACACTAGTCACTTTGGAGAGGCCAGTTCTTCCATGCTGCTGAAGATGGCCGGAGGCTTGGCGGAGCTGGGGAAGTAGGACAGAGCTAGGGCCTGGAGTGTGGTGGCCTGGATTGCTCTTAAGTTTCACTGGAGATGTGGCTGTGCAGTGGATTGTATGTGTGTTATTGCACTGTGCTTTGTGGAAGGTTGCACTTAAGAAATCTAAATGTAAATGAAAAGTAAATGTTATTCATTGCATAGCTCTGCGGTTGTCATCAGAGTAGGATTCACCACAGGTTTTGTACAATACACTGTTTATTGTATTAAATCATATGAATACCATCTGAGAGTAGGGCCTTTTATAGCTAGGGCTGTGAAATGACTGTGAGTGCTCTGAGGACTGAATACAATATCTTTGTAACCACCTGTTAGCTGTGGGAAGGATAGTTTCTGCTTCCCGTGTGATACGTATCTGTCTGGCTGGAAGATAGTGCCCAACCGGATGGAGAGGGCTTAGGGAGATGGGGAGATTTGTTCTGTGACTTTCTGAATCCATTATGTCAGTGGTGGAGCCAAAGGTCTGGAGCATGTAGAATCTGTTGAGGTCTCTTTATAGGATGCTTAGTTTAAAGTAGCTCTGCTAAATTCTGTATTTGATTTTGGTAGTGGAGTTGCCTTTCAGTCCATCACTGGAAGGACTGGTTTTAGTCTAGTCACTGTCTGAGTTTCTCAGCAAAGGCTCTGATCCTGTCTCTATGAAATACCAAGTCTCTTTGGCCCATGCTATTCTGTTTGAGGGACTGGGACCTGAGTAAAACCTTCTGTATATAAAAATCTAGTGATGTGCTCTACAATCATGGTCCAAAATGCCCTCAAATGTTGCATAATTGAATAGGGAAGAATTTGACATTCTTTTACGAGGTTGATGCTTAGATGTTGTAGGCATTTTATAATTGACTTCACAAAGCAGGAGGCATTTGGCTCTGGATTGACAACGGGTATCAGGCCATTCACCCTTATGCTGTGGCAGAGAAGGGAGGTCAGTAACAAATGAAAGCTGTTACCAACTGATGGCTGTTTAGTCACCTGTGAAATGTGGTTTCTAATAGGCAGGTTTCCACATCATAGGAGCAGCAACCACAATTAGATGAGCAGAGCCAGCCCCCTTGTCAGAAGATGCGTACATCATGCCTCATCTTAACCTCAAACCGATCCTGCCAGTTGTTTCCAAACACAGCGCAGGGACCCGTGATTGCTAATCGTGCTCTGTCTGCTGGTAGAGAAAGAACTTGTTTTATTGTTGAAGCTATTGGCCTGTCTCTTCTAGAAAGGTTTAATCTGTAAAAGCAGAAAAAAGTAGAGTCTACTACAGCATCTGTGAGCTCCTGGCTCCATGTGTATAAGTTGCTTGCAAAATGTTCAAAGGCTTCACTAGGTTAATGATTTCATCCTGTGGAAGCATTGTAGAGGACACCCTGTATCTCCCAGTGAAGCTAACTAATCATGTCCAGACGTGGTAGTAGTTAACTGACTAATTGGCTGAGAAGTCAATGATTAATTTTAACAAATGAGTTTTCTTTGAGTGCAAGCTCATGCATGCCAATTATAACAGTATGCCTGGGATAAAATTAGACATTTTTAGTCTTTAAGCTTCAAATCTGCTGGTGTATGATTATTTTTCCAGTGTCTTAAAACATCTGTGTTTTGTGGGGAGTGTCACTGGGGAAGGGGAACAAACACACACTGAAAACAAGTGCTTTTTCTCTCCCAAAATCCACTAAATACCAATTAAATGTTCAAGGTGGTTGCAAAATTCTTTTCTAGTGGTTAAAGAGTATTTAATATATTGTATCATACAGTCTGCATGGCCTCTAGTGTCTTCAGTCAATCACAAGCCTAATACCTAGTTCAATAAAATCAGTGAAATGTCTTGTATTGCCTTTAAGTGGGCTTAGGGTCTATACCCCAGTGAGTCCTAGTTTGTGTTCCAGCTGCAGGCTCCTTTCAACAAGAGACTGTGAACTTGGGTGGTAGGAAACAAAGCTCCTAGCAAATGTACCTGTGTTGGGTCATATTTTGATGTGCTAAAGAAGCTGCTTTTAAAACCAAACTTGCTTGAGCTAAATGTATTGTGAGATATCAGAGAGAAATAATTGAGAATCAGAAAGGTGTAGAATTTTTTGAATAAAGCATTGTATACTATGTGAGGTTTCTCTCGCCTAAAAATTGTCATGCTAACACAAAAATCACATTATAGCTGCATAGACAAGACGACTTGTTTCTTAACAACAGAAATGTGTTCTGTTGGAAAATGAAGCACTAACATGTTTTTAGACATATAACTTGGATGCAGTCCTGCAGATGGATAGGAGTTTGTGGTCAAATCACCTTGACTCCACACTTCGACCTTTATTAGTGCAGCTGAAAGGCACAGAATATCAAGGGTGGCTTTGCACTGATGAGTTCCTGTGACTGTAGTAGTGTGGCATCGACATTTTCTTTACAATATGCCACCTTATTTTCAGAAGCTTATCATTCACCCATAAACCACATGTTCTGATTTAAAGCATAGTTAAAAAGTTTACTCAGTGGAAGGAGAAGTTTTACTGAGTATAAAAACAAAATGGAGAAGAATGTGGCATTTATAAAGAGAGATCACCTTTCTTTTTCTTTCTTTTGTTTTGTTTTAACATGCATAACTCTCAGTACCCTTAGATTTAAAAGACATTTAGAAAAAGACCTTTAAAGATTGTTTCTTTCATTGTCTTGACAAACCTTGAAAAGTAGTTTCTTGCCTGCACATTTCAGAAACAGTTCTTAGGGGTTTTATTATGTGCTGAAACATATGTTTATAAAAAAGACTATAACCTGGTGGAAAAAGTGTCTTACAATAATAAACCTGTCGATGGGCCATATGCTGCCATCAGTATGTTTGAAAAAAATAAATTCTTCTACAAGTGCTAAGTAAGTTTACAGCCTGAGTGTTAAGTTAGGGTCAGACTGTGACTTGCCCTCTGTGGATTGAGAGGGGGAGGAAAGTGCCTGCAGATCCTCCTCATGCTCTTTTCATTAGTTCACAGGGTGGCAGGTGGCCTGGAGCTGGATAGCATCCTTCCCGTAGGTCAGTGGAGGCAGGAGCTCAGTGGGAGGCTACAAGAAGTCCTTCTCCTGTAGCTTTTTCTTGGTGCTCCTCAGGTTTGTGCTCACCCAGCACAGCAGGGGTATGTATTTTGTAAAACTTGGCTGAGCTTCGTGTGGTCTCTCCTGAGAACAGCAAACCTCTGAGGAAGGATGTCTACATTTTAAAGGTGGCAGAACAGACATTTGAAGTCGGTACAGATAAAAGAGCTCTGATAGATCTCCAATTGGGTAAGAAATGTGGAAAAAAACGTCTTACTGTCTACTAGGTAGATAATTTATATTTTATGGATTTTTTTAGTACTTATAGCACCAGTTTTGGTTTTTAATGGAGGTGACGAGGTCGTTGCAACATCTTTTGTTTCTGAAGAGCAAAAGTAAGATGCAGTACGTTGAAGGATATGTCATTCTTAAAAGGCTCTTTCTGTGTGGGATCAATGTTTGGTAAATGTAGACACTTTCAAGCCTATTTTACTTTGGATTCACTCGCGTAGTTCCTGTGAATGGGAGTCATGCATGTGTGCGTCTCAAAAAGGACAGGCTTCTTTGTAACTGAGGAACTTTACATGAAGTGTTTTAATGTCCTAATGTTTTTCACCACTGGTCAGCTGTGCACTGCTCTGCAACTCGGCAGGTGTTAGGAAAGGAAATATTAAAGATTAAGGAGAATTGTTTTAAAGTAGTTGACCATGCTGAAGGCTGTGTCAAGTGATACATGACGTTGCCATAGTACCCATTATCAAAATCAAGATTGTGAACAGAGCAGTCCCCATCAGGAGTGAATTCTTCACCTACAGTCTTTCCATGGTTCATCAAACAAACTAAAAGTTTGCTCAGGGGAAATTTGCTTCTTGAGGGCTGAAATCTTCCCCGAGTCTAATGCCCTCTGTTGTGTCTATGTGTTCAAGGCTCCTAGTCTAGAAGAGGGCCTTGAAGAGAGTGGAGCAGAGAGGGGGAATCAGCTGCAGTAGAAGCACCGAGACCCTAGCATGAATTTTGCAATCACTATGGAATTGGAAAGTAGATTGGATCAGTAGTGCATGGAGGAGAGGGTACTTGGGAGTTATGTGGATGTTCACTGGGAAAATTTTTTGGGTACTTCAGAGGGCAGGGCTAAGTATGGGTTGAAGGAGAAGGAAGAGGACAACGGTAAGTCTGAGGAGGAAACCATCTGTGCCTGGTGTGTGCTTAGCTTTCCAAGAGAGATACTTTGGTCCTGGCAAGGCTTGGAAGCACCCCAGGACCATTTCTCTTCAGCTGAAAAAATGTCTTTCTGTGGAGTCTCTGAAGTCCAGCCAAGTTCTTACACCCTATTGGACCTGAGGGAAGGGTCCCAGGTTTCGGTGCTGCCTCCTGAGCACAGCTGATGAGGTGATTGAGTAGCCTGCAGTGGGCCAGGCTGGCTTGCCTAGGCTATGCACAAGCCAACATGTGGTGTTAACAACTGCAGCGCTCAGAATTTGCACAAACCCACATTTAGTAATAAAATAGCCTGCAACTAGTCAGAGGCACCAGTAGTAGCCAAGCAAATTTGGAATGTCTAAGCCAACCATTTTTAAGTTATGGTGAGCCAAAAAAAATGAGGGAACAGTCCAAGAAATGGAGAACACCTCACTTTTCAGGAACTCTCATATCTCCAAGATGCCTTGGCCGATCTACTTCAAACTTTCCAGAGAAGCTTTCCTTGGCACAAGACCATGACTCTGAAATTTCATGTGACTGGGTTTTACTTTGTTGAAGTTATGAAGGTTAAAAGCAGAGTTTGTTACAGAAAGCTAATCCCTCCACTAGAAATATTTCTGCATAGTTGATATTTATTCCATTGTAATTGTTCACTGCTTGTTCAGAGTGATTGTACTTTTGCTATTTATTTCAGATTCTTTTTCTAAAGGATAAATTCAAAGCAGTTGAGCTTGGAGCCAAATTTTGCATGGCTGGCTATAGGCATATGTGGTAAGGCAGAAGCATTAGCCCTATAACTGCTGGAGAAGGATTTGCAATTGGAGTCCTGCTCCCACTGTTCTATCACTGGAGAGCTTTTAGGAGAGTCTGGTTTGAGAGATCACTATTTCGCACAGCTTTTCCCTCTCTGCTTGGTAGAGGAAAGTGTCCCTGTTGGCCTAGTTATACTCTCACCTCCAGGTGAAAAATCCTTCTGGTTGATGGCCAGTTTGTCATTCAGGGTTTCCCTAATGGGAGCTCCTCCTGTGGAGGATCAGTGTTCTTCATGTGTGCTCTTGAGCTGCTCTTCGTTGTGTCTAAACATCTGTAGCCTGAAATGTCTAGCTTCCAAAATTGTGGTATTTCAGATAGGCATTAGAAAATAGAAAATGTTTGTGGTCCTGCAAATGCCTTTCATTTTCAAGTCAGAGGCACCTTCGAGTGACTTAATTCTGTACAGAAGTGGGACCTTGTTGTGCACCATCCTTTTTCCTCTGCTCTGAGTGCTCTTTTCTGAATGATGTGGAGACAAAAGCATGCCATTGCAGATACTTGCTATTGCTAGATGGAGCCAAATGAGCAAAGGTCTCTTAATATGTTGTATTTCAGGACACTGAATTAGTTGGACTGAGTCACTTTATAGACAAAGCAAGCAAGGCTGGAACAGATGTCAAGCTGGAATGAGCCCTCACCCTGAGGCAGGGGCTGAAAGTGTTTGAAGTCGATGCTCATCTGTATTTTTCTTTCTAGGGCTCAAGTTTAAAAGCTCCAGGAGAGGCTCGGCGGAAGTCAGGAGGTGCTGCTCCTGAAGAGACAGGGTGCTGTGCATCACTTTTTGATAGGGCGCTGTTTCAGGCAGGATCACTCTGCTGTCAATGAGGCCAGGAGGTGCTCTGTGTCTGTACAAGGTGCAGTCTTTGTCCTGTTTGCCATCTGTACTGATGCTGGCTAGCAGCTGTAGAGGAGGGACATTACTGCTTCTTGCCTAACACACCCCACACCAAACATACAATTGACTGCCAAGTTACAGTAGATTATTATGGGTTAATTCCTGAAAAAGGGTATCTCTGTAAAATACCGATCATCAGGTTTTCTATTTGCTCAGGCATTTTATTATTAGGAGCATAAAAAGACCAACAGAGTGAGCTAAAAATCAATGTGCCACTATATAGGCAGCCACTGAGAAGGGTGCAGGTAAGGTGATCATAGCTACTTAAACTGGTGATCAGATATACCACTACAGTCTGCAAAAGCTGCAAGCAGGAAAGAAACCCTGCTGAAAACTCCTGGACCACAGAATTAAAATAATTAAGCCTTGCAGTCTCTGGAATATATATTGCTCTTGCAAGGTTCTAATGAGATAAGTAGGGATGCTAGCACTAACTAGATAGAGGACACTGTATACATGGAACTTTTCTTCTGTCCTGTATGACACTAGGCTGTTTGTTTTTGGTCAAACAATAGCTTGTTGGAGTTGAAAGTGCCCTGAGGATTCTTCAGGTGGTGATAGCACCAAAACCATAGCCATCAAAGAGGAAATTCAGAGCAGATTATATGGATATGAGGAGGCATCTCTTGATTCTTGAATTAGCTCAGACATCACTGCATGGATTGCCTGCATAGAGACTCCCTATGTGATTTCTTCAGTAAGCAGGACCATGATGGAGAAGATCACCTCAAAGAATTTTTATCTTCTTGGCATTTCTAGAAATAGTATGTGTACACTCTTCAGGCTGTAGAGCTTCAAAGCTTTGAGTTACTACTTGTGCTACTCCATGCCATGCTTCCAGATGAAAGTTTCCAAGAAGTCTCATAAACCTATTACATGAGCTGAGAGGAGGGATAGAAATACTGTAATACTGCAATATTATAGTATTGTCTACTGCTGCAATAATTGTGCTGTTTTTGGAAGTTCTCAGACGTACCAGCACCATGGTTAATCATTCAAGCAACCAGTAGTAATTCATAGTCTTGACTGCTGAGAAATTCAGCATGGCTAAGAGAGACATCCTATCCAGCTCAAGAAAGAGGCTCAAAAAAGTAAAGGCATCTTTTCACAGCAGTTTGCTTTTTGATTGAGATGCTTTCACCCTGTTTCTGAATTTGCTCACTTATTTTCTAAAGAATAGTTTTAAAAGTATGACACTTTAAAATAATTAAAATATCCCCTTAAATCCTTGATATTAGTTCCTTATTTACTGGCTTTTAACATTTTAAGTAAATAAGGGAGGGCTCTTGACAACCAGACAATAATACAGTCATGCAAAGGGAAGAAAGCTGTTAGATGGACACTGCTGGAGTTTTTTGACTCAAAACTATATTCTGAGTGCTGAATCTACCCAATAAGTATATATGACAGAGTATTAAGTCTTCCTTATCTTATCATTGAGTTAATCATCCTCTTTATATGTGATATCTTCCCTCTGTTGTTTGGAATTGGTTATAAAGCAGAAGTGTGGTCAGTAACAGCAGAGCAACAAGAGAGTTGCTCATTACCCCACTGTCCAAGTTTCTCAGAAAGTAATATTCAATACCACATCAGTTCCACTGTGGTTTAGGGATATAAACTGAAATTTCAATTTTTCATTTGTATTTGCTAAACCAAAAAGTTACAGTTTTGTTCTTTGAAATACAATATCTTTTTAAGGCAAAGATTCCTGTCATTTATTTTCCATCCATTTGAAGTGAGGTTACGAAAGAAGAAAGTCGCAAGTCCCATGTATGAAAAATACTCAGGGAAAATGTCAAGTGACTTGGAAACAGGCATGCTAAATAAAAGTGTCATCAGGAGAAAGACAAATTGAGTCAAGACTTGCAACAATGGTGACTGGTTCATAGGTCTTGGAGACAATTCAAAATAAGGGTACTACTTCTGAGATCTTGGAAATCAAGGGGTGATTATAGTGTTACGGTGGAGGAGACGCACAACTGTAATATGGAATCATCAATCACTGGCTGAAATGCTGGAGAAATAATAGCAGTAGAGAAAGTACTCAGAGTACATAAAGTATGTATTGCATTAACAATGTTACATTTTCTGAGAAAGACAGTGCTTTTAGAAAGCTAATGTCTTATACTAAAAGTCTATTTTTTTCCCCAATTCTCTGATGCCCAAGCCAAGTGAAATTGATTTTAAACTAAAGACATCAATGTGCCTGTTTCGTACAACAATGTGCTTGGCAGAAAAGTGATATATTAGAATTCACATGAGCTTGTATTCTTCAACTGCTGGAAATGAAACTGTATACGTTACCCACTGATGGAAACGTGGGCTCCTCTACAGTGTGCCCTTGGGCATGTTCTACTTAAGTGTCTTGAAAATATGTGATTATTCCTCATACACTTGTCCATGCTCAGTTTCTTTATGGAGACAGTGACATTTATAGTATCTGCAGTCTGGAATACTGTTTTTGCCATAGTTTTTAAAGATTATCTCCTTTTACTAAAAAAAAAAAAAACCTAGGAGACCTAGACATGGTGATTGCATAGAAGACTTAGCAGATAAAAATTGTTAACTGCATGTGGTGATAAAGTTAGAAAACACTAAAGAAATCAAACATGCCATTAGCCTGATCTGAGCCATACAATTTGTCTGCTTTAATTTCTCTTCCCTTATTGTATAAACCAATATAAGTCTGCTCGTTCTTTCATCAAAAATGATTCAGACCTGAGGGACACTTGTAATTTGGAAGTAATTAGTAAATAAGTCAGATAAATACTATCCATTGAGAATTGTGAAAGTAATTGTGAAAGCACATTGGATAGGATTCTTAAAGAGCTGTTTCAAATTCAAACAATTAAAGCTTAAAAAAAATTATCAGTAGTTAGTATGATAAGTTCATTTCATCATAAATTAGTTCAGTGTTAATAATTTCTGCTACTTTTGTAGCAATCTGAAGAGATATAGAAATCTAAAAATGTACTTAAAATAGAAGAAAATCTGTCATAGCACAGCATCTTTAAACTACATTGTGACAGTATCCAGCCTCCTGATTTGCAGTGAGATCTTGAGTCTGTGCTCACACTCAGTGCTGGTGTGTAAATGTCATCAATGGGGTTCTCGGTCCAGAGCTGGACCTCAGGTCTGTGGGTGTGGGTACTCCTCCCCAGCTAAGTTTAAAATATTTCTCTTGGTTTTTGTAGGGCATAACATTTTGTCTGCGTTATTAGAATGGCAAATTTGGTTCAATCAATTCACCAGACTGGGTTTGGTTTACCGCTAGAGGCAAGTTTCCTAGCAGCGAGTATGAATTACCAGCACTTTTCTGTACTGCCTCATGTCCAAATACTGATTCATAAGAATTTTACTGTAGTAAAAGAGCAGAGCAGGCACAACAGAATGTTTTGCCCAGATACTGAGAAATTTGAAGAGTTTGGAGTAGATTGAACACAGATGAACACCAGAACAAGAGCCTTGTCGCTGCTTTGCATCATTTATGATTGCCGCTAGTACATCTATTTGCATTTTTATACCCTTCTTTAGCATGAACTTCAATGCATTTTTCTCTAACAATTAAAAAAAGAAACAAACCAACCTGATGAAAGTGGGAAAATTTGCTTAGCTTGCAGTCAGCCTGTGTAGCATGTTCTATTTCTGCTATAGAAGTTTTAACTGTTACTAAGACATCTCTACTAACATGCTGACCAGAAATAGAGTTGTAAACCAGGAAATACAAGCAAGAATCTTGAAAATGTTAGAAACATTAAGCATTAGTTTTTAGATCAGACTAACTTATTTTTTTTTCTCATCTATTTAGTATCTGAATGGGATTGAAGCAAGTCTAAAAACCATCAGCAGAATAGGCTAGACAGGATTGGGTGTTGCTAAGGAATCAATCTATGTTAAAGCAAAGATTTCTTTTTCAGACCAGTCTCTTTTCATGTTGGCAGAGAAAACCTTCTTCTGATTGATTTAGGGCGGTTGAATTGGCTTGACTTTATTACTTGCCCTGTGCCTTTTAGCTCTTGAAAGATGCAGACAAGTGTTGAGGCTGTATTATCCTAGGCAAGGGGCAAAATCATGTAAACGTTCATCTCCACCCTTGTGAACTTTTTTCCTGATTCTCCAGATGGTTGGCTTGAGTGTTGCCAATAGCTTGCCTAAATGGCAGATGGTGCCATGGTGAGGGAAGACTCATGTTTCCTGAGAAGGCCATGAACCTGAAGAGAAGCAAGCACTGCCTTAGAAGAGGCTCCCTGGGAAAGCAAGCAGGTCAGTGTGCTAGGGGAGTGTGAGCAGACCTCAGCTACTCCTTGCCACATCTGGGAGGTGGTCTGTTCCCATGGATGCTGAGTTGTCAGTGTGCAGCATGGGGGAAGCAGAGAGGAGAGGAAGAACGTGAGTTTCAGATGTTTCTGATGACTTGCTGAGAGGACAACTATGCTCTGTGCCAGGCAAGAGGAGGTACTGTGTCTGCATCTTCTAAGCAGATGCATCTGCGTCTTCTAAGCTGAGTATGCAAAAGACAGGCAGGGG
Organism: Anabacerthia variegaticeps; assembly: GCA_035583185.1. Taxonomy (NCBI): domain Eukaryota; kingdom Metazoa; phylum Chordata; class Aves; order Passeriformes; family Furnariidae; genus Anabacerthia; species Anabacerthia variegaticeps. Next base: position 89,938,442 of record JAWWEW010000001.1, on the reverse strand, counting down.
TTTGCAGGTCTTGGCTACTTAAAGGCAATCTTAGAAGGAGGGTTTTTTAATGAAATCAGGGATATTTCAAAGGCCTGCCAGTTGGCTGAAAACCAAGAAAAGACATAACCAGCATTTGAAATACTAAGAAATATTTTAATGAAAATTTTTACAATCCCACCTGTTGAACAATTGAAGGAAGGGAATATATTACATGTGTACTGATTAGCTTCAGGTTTTAAAGTCAGTATTTAAATTGAGACTTTAAATGCATGACAGAAGCCTCTGCCATGTATCTTGGAAAGAAAAGTATTTACTCTTCCACATATTCATCTGTAGTAGATCTCAAAACACAAAGTTTCAGATTTTGTTGTCACTTATGATGGTAAAAATTACCATCAAATGGTAATTCCATAGTTAAATCTAATGAGGACGGTCTCAGAATCTTATCCCATCATTTCAACTTTTATAACAAAAACAACTAATGCAAATAATCTTGAGAACTAGCTAGCTTTGTCTTGCTTCTCACTTACCTCAGTTTCTCACTGTTTTAATGGTGTCAGAGCTTTCAGAGACCCAAATGTTTTTTCTGCTATCTTCCACCTTGTAAAGTCAGTTGTATTTGTAGGGAGCAAATAGCAAGACTACTTTGTGCATCGGTGACTGCACAAAGAAGAAAGCTATGAAAAATCCAACCAACAACCTTGGTTTATCATTATTGTTCATACGGGTTTCATGATGGTAGTTGTTAGAGATCCTGTTTCTCTGCAAAATTTTCAGGCAGATAGAATTCAGGTTCCAGTGGTTTGTGTCAGGTTACAAACAGCTGTATCCCCCACAGAAGAGATTTCTGTTGATCTGGTCACAGTTTAAACTAGTATTGCCCAGAGCCATGCATAAACCAGTGCCATAATGGAGAGAAAGAAAGGAAAAAAAAACAACAAAAAAAGAAATACTAATACCAGTTTGTTTTGCTTTATGAAGCCAAATAAAACATCCCAGCTAGTGTAGGTTGGCTTATTATCAGCATAGTCATGTTAAGTATGAAAAGATAGGGAAAAAAGGGGACAATTGTTTCAGTCCAGGAAACTTCATTTTTAGATTGTATTTGTAATGTAACAAGGGCTAAACTGACTTCATATTTCAGTTTGGCAGGCCTTCTTCCAGGGAGAAACTTTTCATTCAAGCTTCTAGCCTAAGGCAAATAAGCACATAGAAGGCTCGTTGTTTGTATGTATGTATATAAGTATATAGAAATGAGATGTTAACAATGATAGTTTTCTAAATGCCCTCCTACAATTATTTTGCTAACATAAACAAATAGGAATTTGTACTGAGAAATGAGGGACAATTTGTTTACCATTGTTCTATTTTAGAATTTTTAAACACGGGCTGGCTTGCTTTCTTTCTTGAACAAATGTAAAAAGGCAAACTACAGTCTAATAAAGAAGTTAGTAATAAAAAGGAAAGCAAAACAGAGTGCCTACAGGGTTAGAAACCTACAGTAAGAACATCCTTGGATGTAAAATTTACTGCTATATTGAGATATGGATAATCAGTATATCTCAGAGCTGTTACATTAGAGTAGAAAATCAAAATTCTCCAACCACTTCTGCCTGGAAGAATTAGTGAATTTGGTCAAGTTTTTTGTGATAGGATTGAAACAGACCTTTTGTAACTGCGCTCTCTGTTAATGTGTGTGTTAGTATAAATGTTTCCTTCTTTCAGGATGCAATTCAGATTGCCCTTTTTCAGTGCAATTACTGCTGTGTTAAGTTCAAGTAATATAGCATCTAAAAACATTTATGGAGCAAAGAAAAGAAGCCTTTTATTCTAACCTTGCCAAGAGCAGAAATAAAATGAGCTGTTGTGCTGGAAGTGTAGAACTGCATGAGGATTTGTAACGTCCTATTTCTCGTGGTTTAGTCTTGTGTGCAGCCTGAGATTTGTGTGATTTAATGAGACTGTGATTCGTTTATCCTGTCAAGCTTTAAATAAAAACCCTCAAAGCACTTCCTTCCTTTTTTGAATTATGTGTTTTTGCAAGTATGGTATCAAAAGCTGTCCCTTAAAAAGGGGGAGGGAAACTAAATACAGTTGTGTATGTTGGCTGGATTTTTTTTTCTTATGTTTTATTAGACACTGAGTATTATTATCCATTTCTCTGCGCCTCTCTGCCTTGTTTTGGGGCATTAAGAAGTGCCTGCCATCCTATTCAGTTACACATGACAACAGAACATAAGCACAGGCTGCTCCTGAACTCTGCTTTTACAGGGGGCAGTGGGGTTAAAACCTTATTCTGTGGGCAGAGAAGAATAAGTCCCACAGAAGGCCACGTTGTGCTGAAGATAGGCATAAACTTCTGCTTGTGTTGTGGGTCCTCAGGCACCATCCATACCTGTATTTTGGAGCATCTCTGCATGGGGTGTGAGGTAACATTCACAGGGGAAAATATGTGCAGCTATTTTGGGTGCTCATCCTTTCCAAAACTCAGTCCAAGAGTGCCCTGGTACAAGGGCTGTGCTCCACCTGCAAGGAGCAGGGTCAGTGCCCCAAAGTCCCCTTTCCCAAGCACAGGGGTGTCAGGAAGCAACACATTTTCCTGGGATGGGCTGTCCAGAATAAGAGGGAAGACACAGGGCAAGTCCTGCTGCTCACCCAGACCTGCCATTTGCTGAAGAAACATGGTGGCCTCTTTCCTGTATTGCTTGGGAGAAATAGGGTAGGATGCTTAGGTCCAGAGCCTTCCCTCAGCAGTAACAAGGCTCTTCTGGTGTTTCCCCAAAGGGAAGGACGTGATCATTCCAGTGGGAGGAAGTTTTTGCTTCCAGTTCTCACCCACATAGTGCTGAGGTGTCCCTGTTTCTGGCACATGTTGTTTTTCTCTTCCACTTGGAGTGTAGTTTATTTCAGTCTCTCTGCCTTTTCCGTCCTTCATGCTGCCCTGCATGTCCTTCCCGTCCAGCCCAGTGCCCCAGCCTCTCTCAGCCCTTGCTTCTTCCTTCCTGTGTTGGTGTACTCACTTTCTCCTCATTGAGCTCACTGCAGCAATAAAACTAAATACCTTAATAAGGTGGTTATGTATGAGTGGAGGATGCACAGGTAAGTGATGACCATTAGTCTGGTCACCTGGCTTTTATCTACAGCTAGTTTTATGTTTCAGCTGGCTTTCCAGGACCTTAATGGTGATCAGATCCCTAGGGAACAACTGCAGTTCCTCTGCTACCTGCAGTTTATGTGAGGGAAGAGAGCTACACAAGGGTAGCACAGAAAAACCATGTGTGGCTCTGTGGTTTGATCTGCAAGGGAACTACTGCGGTGTAAGAGTGGAGCGAGCTGGGTGGTGTTTGTACAAAGCTGGATCCCTCCATGACCGTGCAGTGGCATACTGAATTTTGCTTTGAAAAAGTGACTTGCACTGTCTTTGGATATTTGCGGTGGTTTTATACTGATGTAGGTAAGAACTCTTTGGGTTTTTTTTTCTCCCTGCTGTTTGGTTCAAAAGATAGTGCTGTGGCAGCTGAAATATGACCAAAACCCATCCAAAACACGCAGCTGGTAGATCTGCACGGGCAGAAAAGATACATCATCCACTTCTTTACTGTGTGTGAGGGCATGCTAGGAACTATGGCTAAAGTGGTGGTTTCTGCACCTAGTCCCATGGTGGAACCAAGCTCTGGTGACATTTACAGAATCTTGAAGCAGCCTTGAACCGTTGCATATTGCTGTAAACAGTGCCAGGACACTGCAAGATCAATGGCAAAAAAAGGAGTCAGGAGGAGATAAGGCTGAGTGCAGGTAGTATTGTGGCTATGTGAGGGGCTCCTTGAGAGGCTGTAGGGGGTAATTTGAGTTATGTTGTGCAAAGTGCTTGTGTTCGGCACAACGGTGTGACACTTCTGCCCCTTTTTAATTTTAATTAAAGAGCCTTAAAGTAATTTACGCTGAAGTTGTACTGACTTTCACATGATGTGGTATGTAGTACATTTCTATAGAAACCCTCACTTAGAAGAACAAGACTCTGATCAGCTCATAACCAATCTGGAAAAGACAGAGAAGTTCAGTTGTCTCTGCTGACTTGAAATGTGGGAGGAAATTCTGGCTGGAGTGGTGAATCTTAGGGCACGTCAGAGTGAGAGCTGCTGCCATGACTCCTGAGAGAAGCTGCTGCAAGTTGGATATGTGGAGGTTGACCCACAAGGTGCAGTCAGTCACTGAGAAGCCAAGTTTTCCCTGACCATTGTTGCTGTGTTGAACATTCCCATTGGTGGTGGGAAAGGCTGCATGTAAAGTCTAAGAGCTGGTACATCTATTTTTACTTCCTTTCTGTCAGCCCACACTTGGATAACCTGTATGTGGTCTCTGGGCTGTTCAGGCAGCACTGTGGGCTGTGGGAAAGTGATAGCTGGCTTCAGTGCCAGGCAGCTTGAACTTGATGATGGAGGGTGGAGGGTAGATATAAGATGCATAGAAGATAACTTTGACCTCCCACTAAACCCCAGAGATTGATGCATCTAAGGCCCCATGCTCCCACAGAATAATCTAGGACACGTTCCTTGGCAGAAACCCCACTGAGCATTTCTCCAGCTGCCGGGTTGCCAGCTCGAGTGAGTTTTGCTGCAAGTTTCACTATATTTGGCAGTTTTCTTACAGCCTAAGCTCCTGGAAATGGGTCATTAGTAAAAATAAAAAAAAAAAATAAAAAAACCACTCCAACCCCACCCCTTTTAACTTGAAATCCTAGCTTTTATCAGAGGACCTGAGAACAGGCACACCACCTGCCTGCATCCTCAGAAGCAAGAACCTGAGACTCTGCTTTCCAAACGCTCTAGCTTGGGAGCCCTGACTCATGTTTGGTGGATACTTCAGGCTAGCAATACCTTCATTTGAATACCTCAGAAGGAATTTTTCCTAAGTAGATAACGAAATTTAGGTTTAAAAGGCAATATTGCAAAATAACACAGTCCTACTTCTGAGTTTTTTGATATTTTTTCTGTGTTTCAGAAGACATTTTCTTAGATTGCCACAAGAAATACTGAATGCAGTTTGACTCCTGTGAATAACATTGAAGGAAAGAACCAGAGTTATTGGGACTAACGAGGAAGTTGTCCAAAAGAGATTCATTAATTAGGAGACCTAATCACAGCCAGTAAGACAAATGCCCAGGCCATCCACAGACTAATATACATCTTTTGGCAGTCACCATTCCCCACAGGCTTGCCTGTCTGTTGCCGACTACTGTGTGGCTTCTACCGCAGAAATGATGTGATAACACTAAAACCAATCTGGCACTTACCCCATGAGAGGATGAGCGTATTCCCCACCCTGGAAATGCAGCCTCCAGCTGTCTTGCCCTATGCCAGAGGTTTCTTAATATGCTGGAATTAGCTGACTAAGAGATGAAGCAAATGAAGGGAGCATTTGCTATCTGCTCAGGCCGCCTACGCTTTCCATCAAGTAAACCTTGGTCTGATTTCTTGGCCCTTTGGGAACGGTTGCCCACAGCTAACATTTGCTGCCCCAAATAACCCTGAGGTGACCTTCTCTCTGCAAAGCTGCAGCCAAGAAAAACCCTGTTTAACATAACAGTGCACATCTTAGCACATCAACTTGAACCATCCTGACCTCTGAGCTGCCAGGGTCTGTACAAATTAATTTTAACAATAGACAGTGTTGAAAGGAAGGAATGTTTCAAAGGAATAAAAAAAATCTCCCTCATCCATCTCTTCTCATTTAAGAACTAGTCAGGAGGCCTACTTCAGAAAAATGAAAAGTGCTCCTTGTTGCAAAACAATGGACTTTATAAAGGGAGGGGGAGCTCATTGGTTTCTTGCATCTTAGTGTACCAAAATGAGATTTCCCACAAGTGGGTGCTGCTTCTGGAAAATCAGCCTTCAGTTTCCACTTGGGAATTGCCTTTAGTTTCTGGGATGCTTCAAAGATACCATTGGAGTTTGCATTTCTTTTTCATAACTGCTGCTAGTATTTCTATTTAGCAAATACATAAGTCTCCCCTTTCTGCCTGCTTTACTGGTTTGTACCTTGTCTGAGGTTTTCTGTGGCTTTTGTGCAAACAAACAACCAGACTGGGTAAGAAAAGAGCCTTTCTCCCTACAGTAGTTGGAACTTAAATCAGTTAATGATTGAAAGAGCCCATCAGATAGAAGATATGTAGGAAAAAGAGATCTTCAGCCTCTGGGGCAAACAGGCTTATTATTTCTGCTGAAGAGGAAGCTGGGTTGGGTTAAGTCTTGGGTGTTTCCCCCAGGGGCCGACTTGTTCATCTGATCCTCCTTAGCAGGAGCTTTCATTCCAGCAGACTCGTCCTCTGTAAGTAGGGAGGGTTATTATGGCAGGGGTGGTGAAGTTGGAGGCAATGAGAAATGTTAATGATAATTTAAAAACTTGTGTAGAATGGCTTTAACAGTTCAAAAGCTGTGTGATGAGCACAGATGAGAGAGATGGAATTTTATTCCTGAAGTGTCCAGTGGACTTCAGTAATTACACCCATGAAACCACCTGTTTTTATGTATTTAGCCAGCAGAATTAATTGCAATCATCATTTCTGCTGTCCTACACAAATGTTTTTCTCTTTGTAATTGAGATGTGCTGCCTTCAGTAGCACAGGGCATGAATCCAAGTGCATCCCCAGGTAGTACAGAGGAGATACCCCTGTGAGCAGCAGAGGGGTCTGCTGCCAGCGGGAAGCTGGTGGGGAGCATGCGAAAGGGCTGCCCTCTCCTCCCAGACATTCTCAAAGCCAGGGACTGCGAGGTGTGAGAAGCTGCAGGGGCTGAGGAGGAGAGGACTGGATGTTTAGTGCAGAGGGAGATAAGATAAACTGATATTTCTCTGGACTTAGTGCAGCTTTCCACACACAGCTTTCAAGATCCTGTGAGGTTGTAGAAGTCCTCTTGCAACTAATACAGTAATGACCTTGAATTCGTTTCCAGCTCAGCTGTACTGCTGGAGGACAAGGCATTTCTTGTGAGCAAAAAACATTAAAGCAGCACAGAGATTTGCCTGCATAGCTCCAGTCTTCAAGAGATTTGAGTATCCTTTTTGAGGCCCCACTTGCAATGAGGAATTGCAGATAAGCTTCTGCAGTAGTTAATGTGTAAAGTTTTTGGATTTATTCTCACTGGTGCATCTCATTTTGCTTGCAGTGTTGACAAATATACTCTTCTATGCTGTTTTTTGTTCTACACAGATGATTTTTTTGCTGCACAAAGAAGATAATAGTATGCATGCTTGTATGTCCATGCTGATCAAGATGATAGTGCTTTCATGACCTCTTAAGTGTTGGGTGTGGGGGGACAGAAATTAGTTTACCTTAATTTAAAAATAATTACTAATGCATCTCAGATCTTTTTTAGAATGTAACCTGAATGTTGAATTTAGGAGTCCTCACTAATTTTCTATACAGTCTGCTGCACCAAACACATGTGATCACAGAAAATTAGAAATTTTTGTAGTTTCACTTCTGAAGTAACACTAAACCTTTCTATTTCTTATCAACTTCCGGTTATACAACAAAACCGGGGGAAAAAAAATGAGAAAAACTTGAGATTTTGTTGTGTATTTAAATTGTATCTGAACTTGTTCCTTGACTCAGTAACTCAGGAAAATATTACTGACCTCTTCCTTTATAACTTTGACTTCCTATAAGCTTACCTGTTAAAAAGATTATACAAGATGCTTCCATTGCAGATCCCGTAAGAAATGTATATTCAGTAGGAGAAACATCTGACTGAGCAAAGACTAACTTGCACAGTGGTTTGGAATCCACGTGTTGAAAAGTGCTGGAGAAACACATCAGGGAAAATGATAACAAAGGGTGGAAGCAGTTCAGATGGGTGAAGAATGCTGATTTAAAAATGCAAACCATCTGAACACTGATGAATGGGCAGGTTGCAGTAAGTTCAGGGCAGATCTAACTTGCACAAGAGCCATATACTATAAGGCAACTCCCACAGGACATCACCTGCAGTGATTTAAAATTGGAAGTGGGGGGAGTGTCGAGGTACTGCAGAGAACAATCTTGCAGCAGCAGAGTGTAAGTAGGAAATGGGTCAGTTGGAGTAATAGCTTTCTCCCATGTGGTTTCTGTGAGCCAAATCAAATGTGTGTGGAGCACTGGGTTATCACAGTCATGATTATTTTATTTTTTTTTTTTCAGTGTATTAGAAATGAATGTGTTTGCAATGAAATTGGGTCATCCAAGTGTAACTTTATGAATTCTTTCTCTGTCTGGACACTGCCTTGAGCCCAAAAGTGAGCTATCTTTGTCTAATGTTCTAGGCTTTGTCAAGATCATTAAAATAGACTGTGTTTGGAAACGTAATACTGCGGTCTCGCATTCTCAGGAGGTCAGCAGAAATGCTAGCCTGAAGTATCCCTGCTAATACAAACCTGCGGTTTGTTCTCGCCTCTGCATTTGTGGGAGGTGATTTCCCCATATGTGCTGAAACAACTGGATGTGTGACCACGCTGAGGTGGATAAAGGGGCTGACCCAGTTTAAAAGAAAAGAACAACATATATTTCCCCTGCGCAATGTTTCTATCAATTTGCTGGTTCGGTTTGTAATATATCAGCCCCATACACAGGGGTGTTGGCAGTGGCAGAGGCACAGTGCAGGAATGAGGGACCAAGCAAGAGAGTGCCTTCTCACCAGTGTTATTGCTGTGTTCTTTTTGATGTGAAAACACAGCCTTAATTACAGCTTTGGTCTAAACTTTATGCTCAGTTTTGATGTATTTCAACAGCTTGCAGAAAGGTGACGGCATGTGGTGACTGTGGATTTGGTCCCTCCTGATGGTCAGGTGTGAGCACGCAGGGTGTTACCAGAGGTGTGTAAGCTGAGTGTGCTGTTCGGATGTGATGTGATGAGGTGGTGGCTCCTGAGGCACAGGCTGCTAATGAAATCCAAGCCTGCCCCTACTCCTTTTCCCCTTCCTGATCACAGCTGACTGGTACAAGTGGCTCTAACTCCCACCATTAAGTGGTCATTGAAAAAAACAGGGTTAGGAAAAAAACTCCAGAAGAAGGGGCTTATTTTTAAATTCAGACCAGTTAAGTGACCTGTCACTAATTAGTACACTGAGTTAGACTGCAGTGTAGCAGCTGAGGCTAATGATAACTGGTGCAGGGTGGGGAATGGTAAGGTTTATGATAGGGGAGGGCTGGACTTTCTTCAGTCAGCTTTGTAAGCAATACCCACACCACTTGATTAAGCAAGTGGGTTTGTGTAAGGACTTAGTGTGCTTGATGGTCCAGCAATGTTTTAGTGTATTTGCCTTGGAACACAGCCCCCTCAGTCAGACTTTATTTCATTTGGATCATGCATCCCTCCATTAATGCACAAGCTGTCCAAACCCCTGAGGTATTAGTAGAGCACAGATTTCCAGGTCTAGTTCTGACATTCTCTATCTACCTCCTTTATGTAAATATCTGTGTTAGCCTAAAGGAGTGTATTTAGGTAGTTGAGTCATCCATCCTCCTTTTTGGAAAATACAAACCCCTCAGACCTTGATGTGCAGAATTCCTTCATTCCGCCTCAGTGTGCATGCAGCATCCATAGCATAGGTACAGCAGTCGTTCCTGCTCAGGTCTGGTACTGGGCAACAAATAACGTAGGCACTTGTGCTGTGCCAGTTCACAGCAGCTGAGGAAAAGGTTCTCCTCTGGTGGAATGCTCTCCCCTATGCCCCCTGATGATATCCACAGAGCACCATCCTTTCCAGGCTGTGAGCAAAGGAAGGCTGGCAGCTTAAAGTTTGTCCCTGCCTGGTCCATCTGGGGACAGGCTTGCTCACAGTTCCACCGCACAAAGACTTTCAATGGTGAAAGAGAAGACAGCTAATATTGCTCCTACTATGCATGCAGCCAGGCATGGGTTTTGCTTTTGCTCTTTTAATGCTGTGCTCAGTATAGCAGAAGCAGGCAGGCACATGATCTCCCTGCAGGCAGGATCCAGTGTTACTGTAGAAACTGGCCACCAGCTTCTTTTGTAGCTAGCAGCTGTCACGGTGTGGTTACTGCCAAAGTGTGTCACTCCTACAGTGTCTGCAGGCTCTGGAGTTTGTTTCTGCTACTGAATCTTCTGTGCTACAGCTTGGAGATTAATTCTGCATCTTCTATCAATGCATGTTAAGGTATTCCTAAATTGTATCTATTTTTATAACAATTTTTAATAGTATTTCATGTTCCCTACAGGTTTCATTTTCCTTCACCAATACTTCAAGGCACAGAGGAACTGGTAAAAGCATTGCCATGAAACCTAACTTGAAGCAATGGAAACAACTCATGCTGTTTGGTATCTTTGCATGGGGTCTGCTTTTCCTGGTGATATTCATCTATTTTACAGATAGCAACACTGCCGAACCTGTTCCAAGTTCCTTTTCTTATATTGAAACTAAGAGACTTTTGCCCCTTCAGGGCAAGCAGAGAGTCATCATGGGAGCCATTCATGATCCATCATTCTCTGAAACCATTGATGGGAATGAAGTACTTCTTAATGAAGATCTCTTAGGTACAGTTAAATCAGGGACTGGAAATTCTAAGAAATGGACTGTATTGGAAGATGCCTTTAGAAATGAAGATGAGTTTTTTCCATCCCAGTTAGGAAGAAAATCAAAAAGTAATTTCTACCAAGTGAATGATGATTATTTATTTGCTGCTGGTCAGTCTCGGTCACACAGCCACCTTCAAGAGATAGAAAAATTCATCTCAGCAGATGTAAATAATGCAAAAGTAAGTATTTTGCAGAACAACTGGAGCCATCAGAGAAGAATGAGGAGAAGGAGCACAAAGCATAGGAGAAGCCAGATGCTTGATGAATCTGATGACTGGGATGGGCTGTATTCCACAATGTCAAAATCCTTTCTTTACAAGCTTTGGAAAGGGGATGTCTCTTCCAAGATGCTAAACCCTCGACTGCAGAAGGCGATGAAAGATTATTTGAGTACCAATAAGCATGGGGTGCGGTTCAAGGGGAAACGAAACTCCAAGTTGACAGGAGACCAGCTATTCTGTGAGCTAAAAGAAAGAGTGAATGTGAAAACAATAGATGGCAAGGAGGCTCCCTTCTCTACTCTCGGATGGGAAAAGCACGTTCCCCAGATTCCACTGGGCAAATTATATACACATGGCTTTGGGAGCTGTGCAGTAGTTATGTCTGCTGGTGCAATACTGAACTCCTCTCTAGGGGATGAAATAGGTGGGTGAAATGGATCTCTTCATGTGTGTATATGTATGTGTGTGTGTGTGTGTGTTCATGCTTATCTTTCAAAAGCTTTATTCTTCTCAAGTATAGGTCTGTAAAGTCTGTTTGGTCTTTGTCACTAGAGTTGCGTGAATGTAAACTTACAGACTTAGTGAAGCTGTTGCTTTTCAGGACAATATGACTGAAAGCAAAATTAAGCCTGAAGTCATAATTTAATTAAAAAAAACAATGATGCCTTCTTGTCATATTGCAGCTTGTAGTATGAAGGAGGCACTGGTTTCATCAGATCTGCCATATTCAACTTTTTTCTGCAAAACGAATTTATTTCTTCAGTGGATTAAAGTCATGTTCAAGTTTTATTCTACAAAGTTTTGTTGTATTGTGGCTCATAGAGGAAATGCTGTTATATTGTTGTCCCAGGCTGAACTTTGTCTCCATGACAAAAAGCAGTATAGTGTCCTCTTCGTCTCTTGCATGTTTAGAGTTCACAAACATAAAGAATTCACCCCCTTGTGTAGCTTCATGCACTGAGATCAAGTCCCCTGACCTCCTTTCTGAGGCTGAATTTAAATGAGTTTAAGTACTGTCACCCATTGCTTTTTCATTGCACTGAGTCAGTGAGCTTACAGGTGTGCTGAGATGTCAGTGTCACTCAGAATTCCTCACCTCAAGGTTTTGTATTAGCTATTCAGAAAAGAATTGTGGGGCCATAAAACTAATTCAGGTGACTTTATTTTTTCTTTTTAAAAATAAGTGCTACTACACTACTGTGTTAACATCTCAGTAGTTCTTCATTTTAGTGGTACATGTGCAGTATGCTAGGAGTGTTGAAAGAAGGATGAAATGTGTGTCTGAAACTGATTTCTGGAACAAGAAGAGTTATCTCCAACTCTTTATAAAAACCTTTTGGTATTCATTCCTTAATCCTCCCATGGTCCAGGACTTTACATCCCAATACTCGCTTCATCACACTGTATTGACACAGATAGGTTTCACACAGGTTTCCTTTAAATCTCTGGGGTATGTTAGAGCTGCTAGTGTTATCAAACTATTCTAATAGGCTTCTGGCATAGCAGAAGTGCCCAGCCAGCTTGCAGCTAAAATCACACCAGGGTAAACCCCAATTTCACAGGAAGCCTCACCGATATAGGAATCTTTGGAATGAAAAAGCTTAACGGTTCCTCTCTTCTCCAGTGTGTTATCCTTTACTAAAACAGAATCTTCTGCCAGTGTTCCCTGGTACACCCAGTTTACACCAGTATGGATTAGTGCTGCAGTAGAGAATCTGTAGCACATTGTGATGTATTTACATAATTATGTACTACAGCATGCTTCATATCATATTTGCACATTCAGGTGCAGCTCAGGTATGGACTTTGGTGCTTAATACGGTAGTTGGGGCCTGTTCACTCCTGTGCATACCCATTTTCTTAGGAAGATTCTGGACACAGAGCTTATGCCATTTTCTGCAGAAGAGCTTTTGATTTAATTGGGAAATTGCCATCTGATGCTGCCTAAAGGGAGGAGATGGGGTTTCCTAAGATCTAGAGAACCTTCAGATCAACTCGTACCTGTTGTGCTGGAGGTGTTGGGGCAAGAGTCACAGAAGGCTTTTTCTAAGTGTGTCTCATTCCATGGACAGCTACCTGTGACTGAGCAGAGGGTTTTGTTCAGACTGTGGACGGGTCAAGTGACTGCTTATAGCCACCTCAGCAGGACTAGCTGCAAATCTAAGGGTCTTAGAGTTCAGTGTGGCTCCTGGGAAGGGCTAACACACTGGACACGTCATAGAATCACAGAATGGTTTGGGTTGTAAGAGGACTTAAGGATCATGTAATTCCAATACCCTTGTCATGGGCAGGGACGCTTTCCAATAGATCAGATTGCTAAGGGCCCCATCCAACCTGGCCTTGAACACTTCCAGGGATGGGGCCTCTATAACTTCCCTGGACTACCTGTTTAGTGCCTCACCACATTCACAAGTAAAGATGTTTTTTCCTAATGTCTAATCGAAGCCCACCCTCCTTCAGTTTAAAGCCACTGCCCTTTTTCTATCACTACATGCTGTTGTAAAAAGTCCCTCTCCAGTTTTCCTGTAGGTCCCCTTTAGGTACTGGAAACTGCTGTAAGGTCTCCCTGGAGCCTTCTCTTCTCCAGGCTGAACAACCTTAACTCAGCCTATCTCTGTAGGAGAGGTGCTCCAGCCCTCTCTGATCATCTTAGTGACTGTTCTGTGGACTTGCTGCAGTGGGTCCATGTCATGCCAGTGTTTTCCACTTAAAATGGAAAATGGAAGCTTTAGCATTTGTTTGTATTATTATTCCTATAGGGAAGAAGTTATGCTTTCCCTGCAGAGTCCAGATAGTGTGTGTTACATCTGAGCTCTTGACCAGGCCTCTGTGCCTCCCCTCTAATCCTTGAAAAAATGATAAAGAGTCTGAAGAGAAAGATCAGAATGTATGAGATGCTCTTTATCCCTGTGCAGGCACAACTGTAGGAGAAGACTGTCCTCTCCCAGATCTGGCACCAGGCCTGCCAGCTCTTGGTTGAAAATGCAAGTGACCCTGACAGAGGCAGCCAGTGGTGCTGCTCTGTGGACTCAGGCTGCCGCTCCTGCTGAGCACCTCCATGTCCACAGAGGCACGGCAAAGTCAGCATCAGTGGGGAAAACACCCCATACGTGACTTCTCGTTTTTGAGCTGTACATCCTTGGTTGATGATATTGCTGCAGGCAAAAGTGTTTCCTTTCAGAATGTAAAACGGTTTTGCAAAAAAAGTTGGAGAGGTGCTTTTTTTTATGCAGGCAGATAATGATTAGACAAGGGGGAGTGTTTTTAAACTAAAAGAGGGGAGACATATTAGATGGTAGGAAGAAATTCTTTACTGTGAGAGTGATGAGGTACTGGAACAGATTGCCCAGAGAAGTTGTGGATGCCCCATCGCTGGAAAAGTTCAAGGCCAGGCTGGATGGAGGTCTGAGCAACCTGGTCAAGTGCAAGGTGTCCCTGCCTATGGCAGGGGATTTGGAACTAGATGATCTTTGAGGTCCTCCCAACCCAACCCATTCTATGATTTGTCCTCTAGAGGGGAAAAAAAAGCATAAGAAAGCAGCAGCAAAGGACTTTTTCCTTCATAGGCCTTTAGCTCCCTCTTCTGTGTTCCTATTGGAAACACAAGCAAAAGTATATATTTATTTTCTGCCTTTTGCCCTCCTCTCCCACACTTCTGACTATTTTTAAGTGAAAGTAAGTATAGAAATACTGTGCAAGTAGAGCAAACACTCCCATCATGATCATGCTATTTAATGAGAGAACCAATTATTTTGGCATCATCGGGAAGTAACAGGAATCTATGATCAAACCCCAAACTTTTTAGATATTTAAAATGGTTATCTAAAAATACTTACTGAAACTAAAATCATTTGAGTTAAAACCAGCTGTTATCAGTGTTAAGCTGTGTCCTGGTCATACGTTTTTTGGTGAAGGAAAATCTTTTGGTCTGGGTATCAAAACCCAGCATGAGTTGGAAACGCATCACACTGTGTCTCAATTAAGCTGCAAACCATACAATTCCCATTTCCTAATCCAGTTCCCAGTTCTCAGTCAACAGACTGTCTAAAAGTTTTCAATCACAGGTCCAAATTTGTGTTCTTAAATTCATAAGCAAGTTTCAAGTACAACAGACTTTTGTTTTGGTTTTCCTTCTCCAAAAATGCAGAGTACCTGCAGCTTCTATTGACTTCATTTCCTCTAGCTCCTACATAATCAAGATGCTTATGTCTAGGCAGATGAAGGCTGGATGTTGAGGCTAGGGTTGTCCCTGCATAGGGGCATAGAAAAAAACTTCCACTCCTTAGCTTCTGAGGAGTTGGGCTTGGTGGACATCTGGCAACAAATCTCTCTTTTCAGACACAACTTGTTGATGCAAACGTGTATGTCTGAGATGAGACTGCTTGGCTTCATGCCTTGTAGTACAAGAAGTGTAGAGTAAAGATGCATGATCCCAGTTTGATAGGATCAGGCGGGGACTCCATTGAGGCATATTGGTTATCTTTGGAGACTTCTGTCTCTTCCATTTTTAAGCTACTGACAACCACAAATTAAGTGACTAGAGATAAACAGCCGTACAAACTACCTGTAGGTTAAGACGTTTTATGCTCATTTTGGCCTGAATCATAATCTCTGCTTCCATCAATAGAAGAGGTAAAAATAGACCAAATACGAGTCTATCAACAGGGACAGTGTGTTTCTGAACAATGGATATAATGTCTTGCGTTCCTTCATACCTTCTGGGCTTTGAGATCCCCTTAGAAAAAGCACTGGGAGGGTAATTCTCTGTTATCCAAGGGAGGGCTTGCACATGGCGTCTTACCCTTGACCCATACTTGACCTATAGCTGCTTTCTATTCTGCATGACTCCAAGGTCAACAACTTGTGGGGAAACTTTGACAGCTCAGCTCCGTCAGATCTTTGCTGCCAAAGGATCCTCAGGTTTTTGTATGCAAGTAGATTATGTGGGCTGTTTTCCTTACAGAGGCTCTTTAAGACTTGTACTGAGCTTGAGAATATGTAGTATGATTAATAGGCTTGGGGTAGTCTGGGATTTTCAGGTATTACAAAATACTGTGAAACACAAGCTTATAGTTAAGCATTGTAATTCATTCAAATGTGCAATTAGATATCTTTGCAGTTTATATGCTTTTGCATGGAGTAATTCTTTGTAAATTTTGTGAAAGAAGTAGTGAGCAGTTGTGTGTACTGGGTGTACCAATAATCTTCCCACACTGTTTATCCAATTAAGGGAAGTATTTAAGTATTGCAAGCTAAATTAATAGATGGTTCTGAACTTTTTTCCAGTGGATTTTATGTTAATAACATCTGGCAGATGCAAGAGGATTTTTGTTTGTGCACAGTACAATGTTTATCATCCTTAAAATATCAAGGTTAGGAGAAATGTGTAAGTTTTGCATTGTTTAGATAATTTGTTTTATTTTACTCTTCTATATATTAAGAACAAGTTACCCCCTCATTTATGCTTCTAGATTCTCATGATGCTGTTTTAAGATTTAATTCTGCTCCAACACGTGGCTATGAAAAAGATGTTGGAAATAAAACAACCATGCGGATCATTAACTCTCAGGTAAGATCTTCCTTTTGTGAATTCGAGTCAGTGTCACTTCTGTACAATATGACATTAAATTAATAACCTCTGAAAAAGTGTTGGGTAATCTGGGAAGCAGCTAGTGATTTCACAGTCATGATAGAGAGAAGGTGAAAGTTTTCCCTTACAGGGATGTTCACGCTGCTGTCAGTGTAGAGTGATTGCTGTAGTTACTTGATAGCCTCGTTTCAAAGAGGTGGTTTGTAAAGTTTCTCATGTGTCCTGCATTTGTAAGGGCTCTGAAGGATGCCAGAGCTGTCAGTAGAGAAGAGTTTCACCTCACTGCCTGCAGGACCTTCACAAAATCCAGGCTGTGGTGATCCCAAAGCTCTTTTCTCATATTTTCCAGTTCCCCAATTATTTTCTTGCTGGAAGGCAAAAGAAATGGGAACTGAGTTGTCTTGATATGTAACCTTAGACATGCTATCATTCTTTAAAAATTTGGAATGAACAGGTAAAAAACTTTAATGTAGACTGGGTATTACACATAAGGTGAGTTTGTTCATCTGAATGGAAACAGAAAATAGGATTTTCTGCATATAGGCAACAACAAATAATTGTGCATCAAGCTACAGTGACACCTTATGGTTCAGAGTAGTTTTTCAATTTTGAAAAAGCTATTGCCTTAATTCCAGTCTTTCCTCTTCATGAAATGCAGACAAAAAGCAATAACAGAATTACTGTGAAATTTTATGACATACTGAAATGGTGAGTTTAGTTAGTCAACACCAGTAGTATGGTTGGCCAGGTAGCATGCTATGCACATACTGATTCTTGCTGAAGGAGAGCAAAATTTTCATTTACTGTAATTCTTATGAGTTCATTTTTTCTTTTTTGAGTGACTGCCCATGTCTGTCATTGGTGGGTTTGTTCTTTTTGTGTGTAAACTCATGTTCTTTGCCACCATAGAGGGGACTGTTCACTGTCATTTCCTTCACACTCATTTTTTAGGTCTTTGTGAGGCTACAGAACAGGCTTGGTCTTTGAAGTGATAGGTTAAATATGCCCTCTTTCTTTTGTTTTGGGAAAGAAAGAAGAAATATCTTCTCCTGGCTTTAGTGCTGAAATTGGTATATGAGAGAACATGGTTTTTCATGTAATTCATTTTACTTTTTTGATTTTCTTGGGATTTTTTCCTTTGACGGTTCTCTGTTTTACTGTTAGCTAAAACATCCTGGAGCTGACTACATCTGAACTTCTATGCTAGGCAAGGCAAAGAGTTTAGCTAGATTAGCTGCTCTCCTCCTCTCACAGCAGGGCAGACTGGGGTACTCCTGGCTCCCAGAGCTACTGAGTATGCTCCCACTGGGATAGTAATGGAGAGTCCCATGGTGCACTGTATAAGGCTTGCTCACCATAACAAACAAACAGAGGACGGCATGGCTGAAGTTCTGTCCAGGTCAGCTCACACGGCTTCCTCAAAAGTGTTTGCATTCCCACTACCTTTCTGCACCTTCTGAGAGGTCAGAAATAGCCTGTGATACTCTGGCCACCTGCTGAGAAACTAGCACTGCCCTCTCCCAAGAGTAAATCTCCTCAGGCCACGTGATGAAAGTTGCTTTCCCTAACAGTATTGAAGCTGGGTTACCCATACAGGTTTACTGATTCTCCTTCCCTCCTCACTGTTGGAAATTCCTGCATTCACTTGATAAAAAGGCTGCTGTGGCCCCCTTTCCTCATACTCTCACTGTGAAAGCCCAAAGGACATGAAGGAAGCCTGTGCAGGCGCAACAGATATTGTTATTGCAGGAAAACCTCATCTCATACATATGAATGCAGGCTCACTGAGAGTGAAATTTGTGTGGACAACACCTTCAAAGGACTCTTGCTTAGTGAAAGGCAAGTAAGAGCTCCCTTGTGTGGTAACTGTGGAACTAAGCTTTTAAAATCTTGACCTTTTGGTCTGTTTGCTCTCTACTCTCAAAAAAGGAGTTTGTGTTCTGAGGTGAAAACTGCTCTGAGAAATGGAGTTGGGGATGCTGATAGCAGCATGACTAATTCTGTTCTTGTTGTAGAAGGCTGATGAAAATCATTAAGCTCAAAGTTTATGGTAGGAAGAATATTGCTATGGCAACAATATTATTTTTCTGAAGAAAAATATGCATAATCAAATATGGCTCATTGGATCCTGAAGGGAAATGAAAATTAATATGAATTTATTTGTCTGGAATGTCGATTAGTTTAACAGGTGAAACCAAATTCATGCTGTTTCAACCAATGCTGAAATAATTCAGCTTGAACCTGCCTGACATTGGATGTACCGGGGATCAAAGAGGTCTGGTTAGACACGGAGGGTTCTGGAAGGGGTGAGCCACCAGGTGGGAGGATAAGGCAGATCCAGGAGATCCAGGAAGGATTTATATGAGAGCAGTAAATTAGAGCAAAATGACAGGTATTTCAAATATAGCCCTATTTTACATGCCTGCTCTTGGAATTGTTTTTCTACGTATACGAAGCTTGTACAGTCATGGTCTAATTTGCCTTTCTGGAGTTACTTGAAGTGAGACTGACTTGCTGTCGAAATGAGAAACCAACCATGAAGTTGGTTGGGGGTGGGCAGCAGGGACAGACATTACCCTTGGGTGCTGTAGGCCTTCAAAGAAAGCTGCTCTGTTTCTAAGAGGATCCCGCAGGAGGTCTTGAAATACCATAGCTTTCATTTCCAAGTTCCAGGAGACACTGTAATGTTGATCTACAATTATGCAGCATCTCAAGTGGTCCCATCACATCCCTCACAGATGGAGAGTAATTCAGCATACTGCTACTTCAAACTGTCGTTAGTGCATTTATGGCTAAGCTCTTTCTTTATATTTTTTTTAACAAAACAAGATGCTTAAAATCAACGAGAACTAAAGCAGAACAAATAGCAGCATGGGCAGGACTGTTTATTTTAGAGAAGGATTTTGACATTTTTCTGGATCCCACATGCTTTTAATGCTGTGCAATTCTTTGCAGATTCTTACCAATCCAAACCATCACTTTGTCGACAGCTCCTTGTATAAAGATGTTATCTTAGTCGCCTGGGATCCTGCTCCCTACTCCGCAAATCTGAATGTGGTAAGATGTGCACTTAGACCTTTCTTCCTAATCAGTTAAAAGCACTGGAGAAAGTTAATGTATTTACTACTGCAGTCTCCTGGTTCTCACTTTTCACAATGAACCCCAGGGTCTGTCTTAATCTGAGTGGATGCATGAATTGGTCAAAACTGGTTTATTGGTCAAGAATTTTTTAGTAGTACTTGTACTAGAATGGACTGTTCTGAGATGGTAGAATAGATGGATGACAGGGTTTGTTTGATAAAACGTTGCTTTTTCATATAGCAGTGAGTTTTCTGTGTGCTTGCCAAGGAGGGAACATTGCTAGATTTCAGAAGGTTTTATCAGGAAAGGTGAAAGATTGCATCCATTTTTCCCCACCTTCCCTTCTGCCTTCACAAACAAAATACATCCTAATGAAAATCTCTTCCCCATTTCTCAGGCCTCCTCCCCACCAGTCTTCCCTTTATGTCCACTGTCTCACCGCCATCTGTGCCCTGCTATCCACCCCCTCACTAAGAGCAGTAGATGTCCATCTGTTTGTCACTGGGGGAGTTTCTGCTTTGGCTTTTGCTGCAGCTCCAGTAGACAAGTTGATCTGATGGCTTTTGGCACAGGGAGCTCGGAGCTGAGCAGGCTGCAAAGCAGAAAGTAAGCCTTCATCTGTGAACTCCCTTAGCAACAGATGCCAGAGGCTGTCTGCCTCCTACGCGGGCTGCCATCAGCCTGCGTCATGGGCTGCTGCTGCCTCCATCAGGGACAGGGACACTTTCAGAGAAAGATTCACCCCCAGGCCCAGATCCCATGTCATGGCTCTTTGAACCCCTTCTTCAATGTGGATCTGTGAGGAGAAGATGGGGTTGGCTTATCCCACAGCAGTCAATTACTTACTGGTGGTCTCTGTATGAAGAAAGGAAACAAAATAGCCCAGAGTGAGGAATGCCTTTCTAGCAGAAGCATCCACCAGTGCAGATTGCTTTGTTACCTTTGCTTCTGTTCTGCAGAATCCAAATGAAGCCAGTTTATGTTATTGTATGTAGAATGTTCAAAACACATTTGATACTATTAGATTAAAACTTGTTACTTTTTTCCTCCCAGTGGTATAAGAAGCCAGACTACAATCTGTTCACTCCCTACGTACAGCATCGTAGGAAGAATCCAACCCAGCCGTTTTACATCCTCCATCCAAAGTTTATATGGCAGCTCTGGGACATCATTCAGGAGAACACTAAAGAGAAGATACAGCCCAACCCTCCTTCTTCAGGGTTTATTGGTAGGTGTATCAAAGATGGTCCCAGTGAACATGTTAGATTTTTTAAAAATTTAGAATGTGTACATTGCAATGAGGATCAAGTCCATACACATGTACTGTTTGTTCTTGGTGCTCTCTAAAGAAAAAAAATTACTAGCAAGACCACACAGTATGAGAACTAGAAAATAGTTGAGTGAACTGATGTTCTGCTTTCTTGCCCTTCACATCCATACTATGCATACCATATCTATAAAACATACATATATCTGTAAGAAATTTGTATTATTCCATAATAATTTATCTGTTGAGGACCTACTCAATTCTTAAGTTCTTTGTTGGGATCGTGGAGCAGAGATGCATCAGACAACACGTGAAAGCAAATGGCAGATCATAGAGGATTAAATCAATGTCAGCCCAAGGTGGATTCCCTACACAGGCCAAGTACAGGGATTTCTCATGCCCTTATGGCATTGCTTCCAGTGCTCAGTCTGAGCACTTCTCCTTTTCATTTGAAGCAATAGAGTTTCACTGCATTTTTTGGTCCTTCCTTAGAATTTCTAAGGGGATAATTTGGCACTGTGCCCACAATTCATACAGCAGAAGAACTTACCTGATGCACAGCAGGTCCTGATCATGAATGCCTAAAGGATTCTAGTAGAGTAGCAAGGGTGAATCAGTCATGCTTGTTCATGCTTTCAGAGACATGGAGGGCAGTAGAGCTTCAAATACCATCTTCTGCTTTAGAAACTCTGTCCTTTTCTCACTGACATTGTGGTATCGATCTATGTATTTGCTGCAGTCAGAAAAGTTTATTCTTTCAATCTGAATCTGAAAGCAAAAACACCTGAGATTGCATCTGGTAAGGGAAAACAAGTTTGGAGTGTTTATCTTGGGTTCTGGATGCAGTAGTGGTATCCTAGGATATCATGGAGCATACGAAAGGCCTTAGAGGATGCTGAAGCTCTCAGAGGGATGACATAAGGGTGGCTGGGAGATGTCATCTCTGACCTGAGGGGGTTGTGCATACCTGGAACGTGAGTGGAAAGAAAAGGAGGCCCTGTGTGTTTTAGGAGGATGGGCTTGGCAGCCTCCTTCTTGAAGTGAGATTTCTTTTGGAACCTGCTTGTAAAAATTCATAGGGAGAGGACTGCTCATATGGAATGATCTCATCAGCAGCATTCACATTTTGCAAAAGTGTTTCTTGGAGCAATGAATTTGTTGATAAAAATAGGTTAACAG
The DNA here is from genome assembly GCA_035583185.1 of Anabacerthia variegaticeps. NCBI lineage: Eukaryota > Metazoa > Chordata > Aves > Passeriformes > Furnariidae > Anabacerthia > Anabacerthia variegaticeps. The sequence continues at coordinate 89,916,551 of JAWWEW010000001.1, read as the reverse complement.
CTGCTGATCGTAAGAATAGCGAAGAGGATTGTGCTGTCAATCTGTACTTGCACCATACATAAAAAACACTTCAAAACCTTCTTTGAAGAAATGGAGTTAATTTCACTGTAAGAATAGAACATTAATCTTCAATCCCAAATCTAAATGTTACTGACAAGAAAATATACTTGAAGCAGAGAAAGCTTTGAAAATATCAGCTATTAAACAAACAACAGCATTAACAACAAAAGCTGTACAGATAAATATGCTCTTATGTGTACAGATGCAAATTTGCCTCCCTCTCCTCTACTGGGAGTTTTACTTATATTGTTCGTTTCCAAGGAGCAGTGCTTTTTGATAATGCTGTTACTAACTTTAAAAAACCAAGGCAGTAAGGCAAGCACAAGCTTACTGGGAGACATATCCACCTAATTTGATAACTAGCTACTGTTCTGATAGATGCATTTTAAATGTTTTATTAGGGAGAGGCTTCCTGTTTTGGTAACCTTATTGAATTGATGTCTATGCAATGCACATGTAACATAATCTAAACTCAGAGGTGGCACAGAAACAGCAACTGTGTATTGGCAAGGGTGGACATAAAGGGCAGGATAAAGCATGGAAAATATAATGCAGCTTGGCAGAAATCTGAAAAGTCACGTTGGTCTTCAGGTCAGGTATCTTTCAATAACTCATGCAGCAAATAATCCAGTTGGAACTGACACTGGCAGACACAACTGAGTGCACTTAATATCGAGCTTCTACCTGATTCTTATAAAATCTACAGAATTATTTTCTATGGAATTAATGGAAAGATTGGGTAAGTGATAGCCATCATATGAGTATCTTAATTTCAAGAAGGGAAAATCATTTATTAAATGGGCACACTAATAAATACCATTGTGCTTAAAACAGCTGCATGAACGAAAATAGGCTGTTGTTTAATAGAGGGTATGAATTTTCACAGAGATATGCATTCCTGAATCTAAGTAATTTATAGCATGGAAAAGGTTAAAAAAAGTGGTTCTGATTCAAGTGAGGCACTTTTCATTTCAAGCTTTTAGGCCTTCAGTAGGCCCAGTTTACAACACTGGGGAAAAATGGATTAAAACATGGAAACATCAGACTGTTTCCTTTCAGGAATGTCAGGAATGTTCTAGCGTGGTCTTACACTATTTCTTCAGTAATTACATTTTTCACCTGACAGTTGTATCTATTTCTGCCACTTAGCACTATTTGTAAGAAACTAAAGCTTCCCAAAGGGAGGCTGCTTGGTGGAATGTGTCCTCACGGTGTTCTTCTGTAGCAATGAGTCAGCGTCCTTCAGCAGTGATGGATGTCAGGGGAATCTTTTTAATGTTATTAATAGCTGTATTACAGTACTTAAGTCGTAATATCATTAAGTCTCTTGGAAAAAAAGGGGCCAGTGGGTTATCTGGGGGGAAGAGGTAGTCTATTACATGCTTTCACTTTAGAGGAGTGAGAGAGAGAGAAGAGGTAGGACTTTTTCCCTGTTTTCCTCACCATGTGGGAGCTAGGGAAAAGGATATGTTTTGCATTTCCTGCGGGGTATGGAATGTTCTGTATTGACAAGTTTTTCCTGGTACATCTGACTCCCCGAAACCCTACTATGTCAGCTCTGCACCAGCATGTTGCGGAGGAGAGGCAATAGTATTGTGGTGGCTGCTGGCTGGGCTGTGGGAAGCGCAGTGCAGGTCCTGGGTGCAGGGTGGAGAGGAGGAGATGGGGAGAGAAGTATGGCACAGAGCAGGACTGGTTCTGGCGTGGGTATTTTTTTGGTGTGTGGGTAAATGACAATAACACAAATGTTTTAATTTTAATCTGGGAATCTTTTTTTGGTTTGTTTTCTGAGACACCAATGTGGACTTCTGCTGGCTTGTAACTTTGCCTTATGTGGCATGTCATAGCTTACCTAATGTCCCTCCTCGTTATAAATTATTTACTCTTTGTCTTCATTATCTAATCCTTGTAAGAGCTTTGAGAACCCATTCTTGCATATTTTTGCATCATTTTTGCAGCTGCTGCCTTCATGCTTCTAAACAAATCTCCGCACAGTATTCCCGTCATCTTGCATTAGCATTAGGCCATTACCATGGTGGCTTTTCACAGTTAAAGTTGTTGGTTCATGTTTGGCTGAAAAATGGGTTTGCTAAATGAGTATTAATATGTTTACATCTCATCTTGGACTTGGATCTACGCCATTTTTCTCAGAAGAGATATAAACATCCAACCACCAAATCTCAGATTTGGATTCCACTAGAATATACTAAATTAGCAGTTAAGAAAACATCACTGTTATTAGAGAAAGATTTGCCCTACCTTTTGGCAGCAGAAATAAGTTACCTCTTCACTTCCTATTAATACATTTTTCACTGTGAAATATGAACTCAGTCTTCTTTCCCTTTTCCTGTACATATCAAAGCTCAGTTTTTAATTGAGGAGAATGATAAATTGGTGCTCTCTGTTGTTACCATTCTCCTGTAAGAAAAGTCTGTTCCTGTACCCTCTGGTAGCCCATGTAAACAACGTATTCTGACCTTAAATTTTTGTCATCTGAAGACCTAGACTAAAACTGCTTCTTTGAGTTTCTCAGGAGCAGCATTCTGTGTTCATTGGATGGGATGGTACATTAGAATTCAGAAAGTTTGGGAACTTTTTAATAATGTCTAGATTATAGAAAGGCTTTTCTGTGAAGATTTTACTCCTGTCTGCTGTTCACTAAATAAATTATCTGTGAATTCCTACTTAGCATAGTCCATCAATACACTTTGCTCCTTTACCTCTTCAGAGGTGGCTTTACTTGAAATTTGCATTTATAATCTCTTATAGAGCAGCAACTTTTGTCTGTTTTGTAACTTAAAAGTTACTTGAAAGCTATGACTGCAGGGGTGGGTTTTTTGTTTTGTTCTTGTTTTTTTGTGTGTTTTGGTTTTGGTTTTTGTTTGGCTTTTTTCTTTTTACTCCCCAATCAAAACATGGACTGTGTAGAATTTTACATTTTAGGTTGTCTGTGTAGGTGGTTGTCTTTGTTATGTATTACAGCTTTTAGTGTAATGTACAAGCCACTGAAGACAAAATAACTAAGCCCAGATTACTTTATTGTTGGGGGAAAGGAAGTGTTGTTTGAGACTTTACAGCTGACATTACAGTTTTAAGAGTTACGTGTCATTAATAGTTGATAACATTATTTTCATCTTCATTTGCATGCATCAAGACAATAGTAAAAGCAAGGCTATCATTTCAGTGCAGCATCAGCAGGTCGTTGTACGACTAAGAACTTAAATTTAAAATGGCTTCAGAGAGCATGTTGAATAGAAGTATGCAGCTGATGTCCAGCTTTGCTTAGAAAAAATATCCTTGCATGAACTGAAAGAAACAATTAGACATATTAAGAGTTGCCTTCACTGGTGTTACTTACTCATCTGTTTTGCCAGCATTTGGTAAAGGAACAAAATAGTGCTTCCTCACCAGTTCAGTGTTGTTCAAGTACTAGCTCACAATAAATAACATCTTCAGTACATAAGCTTTAAATTATTCTTACTCTAATAAAAAGCACACTGAAATTTGAGTATTTCCCATTTCCTAAAATACAGACACAAAAGAGAAAACTCTCCTCTTAAATCACATAAAAAATCTTTACTACTCTAATGTATCACCCAAAATTGAATAATACATTTAAAATTATATTATATCATTGGTCAGCATTTTTCAGTCTATGCTCATATTACTGAATATATTATTGCGATTAATGTACGGCTTTTTGCATTCACCATTAAGTGATAAATATGTAATTTTCTAGGTTTACTATGTAACGTAAATATCTATACATCAAAAATGACAAGTTTTACACAATTTATTAAGCTCAGGCACAGGGCCATTTAGTGAAAACCATTCGATAAACAATTTGGTTTTCTTGTGTTTAGTATTTGTCACATAGTTCATGAACTATGAAGGAGGCAAAAGAAACCCTTTTTACAAACATAGCATTTTAAAAAGCCAGAGCAACTTTTACTACATGTTTCAAAGGGTAACTGAGGTACGTTTGGCCCAGTTTCAAGGAGTAACATATTTTTCTGTGGTACCTGCAATCCACTCAATAGAGACTACAGAAATAGAGTAACATATGGAAAACTATACATTCTAAATGCTTTATGTTTATTTGTACTGCTTTCAAGTGCACAGATTATCAAACACAAACTTATTACTGTGTTTAGCTAAATTCTTTTCTATAACTTAATTTGAGGTGTGTGTGAAATGAAACACATTATAATATCAGATTATATGCATTTAAATGTTTTCAGCACCTCTTACATTTTGCTAAAATGATTCTGCATTCTTCCTCAATGTTTTAATTACACTTATTATTCCAGATGCTTTCATACAGCATCTGTTGATTCAGGTATATTAAACTGTGTTTTATTTATTTGTAAACTACAGAACGTTCTTTTTTAAATTGCTGTGCTAATCACAAAGCCTAATTGTACTGTACAAGGTTCATGCTGGAAAATCAAAACCTTTGGAGCTATTCAAATTGCCAAGAACAAACTGAAAAACATTTTCTCCTTTTGATTAGAATCCATAGTATATGTTCATTTGTATAAATTATCTATGCAAGGAATTTAATCTTCATTTCATTCTGGTTTAAATGTTCTCAGTGCAGATGGTAAAAGCTCAGTCTATCTGTGCCGATTGGACTGAGTTTAAACCATACGTAACACTTCCTAACACCATATATATCTGCCAAATAGGAAAAAAAAGAAACACACCCTTCTAAGGATTTTGAAATACTACTGTATAATATTTTGAGATACATAGTACTGTATTAGCATATAATATTGCACTGTTATAACAAAGTTGCCATTTGACTATTTCTCTGACAACCACATAATTTCTTAGGAATAATATAGTACTTTTCAAATAGTGTTCTATCCTCACAATCCCTTGTTTTTCTTTTCCCCCAGTGGGGTATTCAAGAACATTGTCATTCAATTATAAAACATTCACAAAGCACCCCCTTGAATGTTCTACTATAATACAACTTTTCTCCACACAAGCAGAATTACTTTCCATTTTTCCATTTTTGCAGTTGTAATCCAAATGGGACTTTTGAAAATCCAGCAAGGGTATTAGAATTAGATTAGACTGGCCTATGCAGGATTATCTTCAGTTGTAATTTTGAATGTATGGTAGCACCAGTCATGTTTGTCAAAGCTAAAATCAGGCCATATGCCCTGACTTTTTCCTTACTGTGAAATAAAGACTGGATATTTGAGATCTAACAAGTTTTTTGATGTTTGCATTCTAGAGATGGCCTATAGGCTTTCCCTTTCAGGTTTTACATTTTCTTAAGCTGTATGTGTGTATACAGGCCTTCCCTAAGTACTTTGCAATTCTCTGCTTTCACTCCCATTCCTGTTCCTTAATAGTTATGAATGCAAAAAACCCATCTCCTCAGCTTAATCCTTGCACATAAAATTGACCTGTGTTTATGGTCCATGGCTGGGTCAGTCAGACAGCAGGACTTGTGCCACCCAGCTTTAGCTGTTTCCAGTGCAGGTCTTTGTGTTAGTCACTCTCAGACTTATTAGGGGAAAAAAAAGACACCTCTTAAATATAGCTCTGAGACCCATATTACCCTCAAAATGTGAAATTTTCATCCTATACTGGGAGTGCAGGTATCCGTCCTGTCACTCAAGGCCTCCCCTACAGGCAACCAGAACTTCTGGGGCAATGGCTTGTATGATCCATTAGACATGCACTGCTTCCTAAAAGTATCCACTTTCTTTCTGCTGAGAGCAAGGGAGCCTGTGGTACCTATTTCAGGTGTGGGTAACTGCATCAGTGGCACATTTGGTCACACCTCGTTTTCATTTCTTGTCACAATGCTCCTGGAAAAGATGATTATATTACTTTTTCATGAAGCTGCAAAAACTATTTACATAGGAAAGTAGAGGAGAAGGTTCCTGATAGCCACACTCTAATTTTCAGTCTCTGTCTAGTCACAAAGTTCCCTGTAAGTGAGCAATTCATTCCATCCTAAAGGAGACATCTAAAATAAGTCTGAGTTCTGCCCTAAAAATACCTGTCTTCTGCATTGTCTGTAAAGAATGCTGTTGACCAGCAAGGTCAGAGATGGGCACGAACATCTCACTAAGATTAATTCTGTCCAGACTCTATATGGTGTTGGGACAACGACTCTCTCATCCTGATTATAAATAGCTCCTTAGGTCAAGTGTAAGCCAGTCTGTGCTGTTTTATATGCAGTGATTGTGCATTGACTGAAAATTAACACAAGGACTGTTAGCAAAGACAAATATTGAAGTGGAACTGGAAATATGGAAATTCTTCACCCTACAGGCTATGAAACTATGCCATTTTCATTCATACTGATAATCCTGGAGGAATGTTGAGATGTGAAACAAACTTGCAGATGATGTTGAATTGGGCACTGATGTGAAAAGTACACATATAAAAGAACTAAGTATACAGACACGTACTCTGTGGGTAAAACAGGGAAAGGAAATAAACACGGCACACTTGGACACTACAGGTCAATATGTATGGGAGACAATGCCAAGAAATTCAGCCACAGGAGAGAGACCTAAGAAGCAATAGTACAGAAAGAGATGTGTAAAGATAACAAATTGGAAGCAACATAGGACTTTTCAGAATAGATGGGCAAGGAAAATGGGTTAACAGAACCAAAATTTAGTCAATAAGCAGTCAGGCACACCACTTTTTTATCTTTGACACTGCATCCTAAACATAAAAGTTTAAACATAATGTAAAAAAAAAAAGTACTTTGGGTGTTATTTAAGTGCCAAAAGCTATTGGCAATTTACAAAACTCATCACTGAAGGTAACGAGGAGAGAAGAGAAGATGGAAAAAATGAGTTGTGAGATAGTTGAAAATATAGACAGCTTGGCACACTTATACCTGCTGGATACAGGTGTCAGTAAATCACTGCAATGTTGTTAAAACCAAGCTGCTCTGCAGCAAAGAGCAAAACTGAGTTAAAGAGTGGTATGAAAAAATGGCATGGAATGTGAGACCTGTAGTCGAGGGAGCTCCATTGCCAGCCCTGTTTTAGGGAATTAAGAAAAACAAGCTAGACATTGCATTAAAAAGAAAATAGAATAAAATATATATAATATATATATATATATCCTAGTACATGGACTGCTGTAAATGTCCTATGTCTAAACCACTGCTATTCTTTGAAAGATGCTCAATTAATGTTTTTTGTAAACTGTGTTTGCAGTAATGGCTCTACAACACTGGGACTGTCCCATGTGGAGAGGGGTTCACATTCTCCAAGGCACAAGACAGAAACGAACCCATTTCTTCCCTATTTTTTAGAGAGGACTGTATTCATACAAAGATGGCTTCTTTTCCAAAAGGAACCTTTTAAATTTATGTTTTTCCTTTTCCACCCCACCTTTTTTTTAATAGTGCAAAACAGCTGGAGCAGATCATTCTGAGGGAGAATCTGGTGGCTGTGTCATTTAAATGGAGGGACCTATCTGCTTGGGTTCATGTAGATTTGAGCATGCCCTGGGATCTTACTCACAGATGGTTTGGGTTGGAGTCTTGGCTGTACCACACTGCTGGTCTCTGTGGCTGGAAGTCACTGGTGTTACAGGTGCTAAAGGAGAAACAGTCTGACACTGATGACCACTTTTCCCCGGAGTAGGGTTTGAGCACTTGACATGTGCACAAGGTCTGGAAGTATCAGGAGTGTTCCTGTTTCCACCTGGATAGATAAGCCTCTAGCACAGGGACACTTCTGCATGTGGTAATCTCTATGTGTTGTCATAATTCCTCTTTCAGTTTGTTGACCCTAGACTTCCAACACAAGAATGTGCTATAAGTTAGTTGTTACCACTTAGAAACTAGCCTGTCAAGTCACTGTCTTTCGTCCTGCCAAACATCATTGTCCAGCATGAGCAAAAATGTGAGTGAACCATCAGAAGTTATGGGTATTTATGAGCAACCTAATCTGAAATCCCAAGACATGGACTGGATGGAACAAGGCAGGAAAGGTAAGGAGCTAAACTAGATAGTCCAGCATGCCTTTTAGATTGATTCAGGAGAACCACTTTTAAGTCCTCCATTAAATAATTTACAGGAAGGTCAATGATAGTGCTTAAAATGTTGTCGTCATGGAACCATACCTGGCACTTACGTGGCTATCTGTACTGTTATTAAGGAAATTATAAGTGAGTCACAATTCTTGTTCCTGACAGATTTCCAGTCCCACAAATGGCAATTTCCTTTATCACTTTTAAAGTAAGCATGGTAATGTGGCAGTGAAATAAACCACACTTTGGTTAAGGCTTTTGCTTTCCTACAGAGCAAATCTTCCTAAGACGTTGGTGGTGCAGCTTTTGAAATTGGCTCCAGGCTTGGTTCTGGGTGCAGGAGAGAAGTCATTTTACTGTCTCTTTCTGGATGTAGTTCATTGTTGCACATGTTTCCACCATCTGCCCTTTGATTCAGCTGGATAATGGTTACCTTGCAGTGGCAGGTGCGCTCTCCATCAGTGGAGGGAGGAGATTGGCAGTGGAAAAGCTGACGAAAGCATTTGTAAAACTGAAACAACAAAAAAAAACATTCAAGACATAGATGCTTGGCAGGCTACAATTCAGAGCATCTCTATAACAGCTTCAAGAAAAGGAAATATGGTTTATTAAGCTTGTACTTTTTACTCAGATAGGGATTAAATATTTTTTTCACCATGAATATGTGTTTCTTGCTGCTTAAGACTAAAGGTCACTTAAATCTGTGGACTTCTTTAAAATTGGTATGCTTAGCTATTCCAAGACAACAGATTCTGTGTAGGGTGAAGCTGTAGAACAATGTAAAGGATTTTCAGAACCTTTAATTTATGATAAAAGAATATTTAATCACAGAAGAAATTGGTTTTCAGTTACTTCACACATCAGGGACAGAAAAAATCATTTTGATAATCTAATGATACACAGCAGGGAGAACATACAGTTCTTTTCATTAGCAAGCCATTGAAATCTCTGTGTCCCCAAACTGCAAACTAAACTTCAGAAAATGGCTTTGCTTAAATAATGAACCAAAATAATTTTTTCTGTTAATTCATTTTACTTCTGAGATAAACACATCATGTGGTGAGTGAGCAATTGCCTCACGGGTTGAGCACAGAGGATTATAATGAATGGAGTAACATCAGACTGGTGACCTGTCACTAGTGGGGTTCCACAGGGCTCCATCTCAGGCCCTGTGCTCTTCAGCACCTTCATAAATGACTTGGGCACAGGACTGGAAGGGACACTAAGCAAGTTTGCAGATGACACAGAACTGGGAGGAGGTGCTGACTCCCTCAAAGGCAGGGAGGTCATGCAGAGAGAGCCAGACAAATTAGAGGATGGGCAATCAACATAGGAAGTTCAATAAGGGGAAGAGTCGGAATCTGCACCTGGGATGGGGCAACACTGGGATGTACATACAGACTGGGGAATGAGATGCTGGAAAGCAGTGCCATGGAAAGGGACCTGGGGGTCCTGGTCGATGGCAAGTTGAATCTGAGTCAGCAGTGCCCTGGCAGCCAGGAGGGCCAACCCTGTCCTGGGGGCATCAGGCAAAGCATCACCAGCCGGTCGAGGGAGGGGATTGTCCCACTCTGCTCTGCACTGGGGTGGCCTCACCTTGAATATTGTGGGCAGTTTTGGGCACCAGGATATAGGAAAGATATTAAGCTCATAGAGAGTGTCCAAAGGAGGGCAATGAAGGAAGCTGTATGAGGAGGGGCTGAGGGCACTTGGTCTGTTCAGCCTGGAGAAGACGAGAGTGAGGGGAGACCTCATTGCAGTTACAACTTCCTTGTGATGGGGAAGAGGAGGGGCAGGCACTGATCTCTTCTCTGTGGTGACCAGTGACAAGACCAAGGGAATGGCTTGAAGTTATATTGGGGGAGGTTTGGGTTGAATGTCAGGAAAAGATTTTTCACCCAGAGGGTGGTTGGGCACTGGAAGAGGCTCCACAGGGAAGTGGTCACAGCACCAAGCTTGTCAGAGTTGAAATGTTTGGATGATACTCTAGGGCACATGGTGTGACTCTTGGGGATTGTCCTGTGCAGGACTAAGGGTTGGACTCGGTGATCCTTGTAGATCTCTTCCAACTCATCGTATTGTGGGATTCTGTGATCTATCCAACACACCTTTGATGTAATAACAGTTACATCAGTTCTCATCTGTAAGTGCCAAGTGAGCAGAATTACACAGCTACCTCCTCTGAGAACTGAAGTCATATTCCAAGATAGGGATACCAGTAGTGCAACGAAGTACTTCAACACATCTTCTACATAGATTTATTTTTAACACGATATCTTAAAAAAAAAAATAAAAGGTGTCCAAGACTTCATGTTATTTTCCTTTCATGTGGCTATGTGAAACAGAAAAGGCTTCCAGAAGCTGTGATTGATGTGAAAGTATTGCAGTTTAGGCAGTGCTGTTGATCAGTGTCAGGTATTAGTCCCTTTGAAAATGTGCAGTTATAACAGTGAGATTTCTCTTGTTTCAAAGCTATAAAGACTGCAGTTGACAGTGCTGATGATAGTCTGCCATTGACGTGTGGCAGGAGGAATGTGTTGTCATTTTGTGGATTTCTCTTTGCTGAGCAGGAGGTGGTCAGCACCTTTTGGCTGTGACAGCACTGCTCTGAGCAGGAATTCACCGGCTTTGGCATCTCTCCATGATACTTTTCACAGAATTATCAGAAGCTGTGGGCTTCTGTACCACCACTATGTGGGTGGTGTTTCTTTATATGCCCTTCTGTTTGTATTTAGACTTCCTTCTTGGTCATGTCTTCCTGCTTAGAGAGAAGCAAGTGGATGGAAAAAGGGGAATAGATTCAAGGCCAGACTAAGAAAGACCAACACTGTAATAAGGTGGAGATGTTTCAAGGATTCTTGTGTGGGATGTTTTGTGGACAGTACATAAGGTAAATTGGGGGAGGTGGGAAAGAAGAGTCTTCTCACTCAGGAAGCTGATGGTGAAATGCAAGTCCATATAAGCTTTTTACTTTTTCTTTATGCCTGTTGTCCTACCCTGTTGACTCTACAGGGATTGCAATTTTTATGTATCAGGAACAAGTGAAAGCTGCTCTAATAAAAGGAACTATTGCTTCTCTTAATGATTTTACAGAGGTAATACTTAAGGTGTACAACACAAAAAGGAAAGCAGGATAGAAATACAGATTGGATGACTGCAGGGAAATTTCTGCAAGGAAAGTGAAACCTGGGGTTCACTTTTTTTTTCCCCCGTTTCTTGCTCCAGGTATCCTCATCATGATGTCCATGTGTAATGAAGTGCACGTGTATGAATACATCCCTTCAGTCCGACAGACCGACCTGTGTCACTACCATGAACTCTACTACGATGCAGCTTGTACCTTAGGAGCCTACCATCCTCTGCTCTATGAGAAGCTCTTGGTGCAGAGGATGAACAAAGGTTTGCAGGATGATCTGTATCGGAAGGGGAAAGTCATTTTGCCAGGATTCAAAGCTGTCAAGTGCCCCAAACGAAATAATTTCCCACACTTGTAGAAGTAAGTCCTTCAGAAACAATGTGCAATAAGGTACTACTGTTGTACTATAAACAAGAAGAGAATACTTGAAAAAATGTATCTTAGACCAATCTAGTCTTGAGTCTATAAATTGTAATTAAGTAGCAGGCATGAGAAATACTTCTTTTCTGAGCCTGGGTATTTATTACTGCTTTGCAAATAGTTACAGGAAAAAAAAAGCAAAGGCTTAGCCCATGAAGGTGCAAAGGACATACTTAGGCAGAAATATAATGTGTTGTTGTTGGTGTGACTGTCAGAATTTGTCGGTGGTCTCTTACGCCACATATGCTAGACTGTAATTTTTTTTAATGAACTTATTTAACTGTAAAACCTGGCATTGTGAAACAGCCTCTGTTGTTCTGTGTGTGCAGAGCGGCCAGTTGAACAATGCAGTGTTTCCCATGGCTTTGTAAGATTTTCACTCTCCCAGAATGAAATAATTGCTACTCCAAGCTGTGCAGTCATTAACTGGAGTAGGCTTTAATGCCTGTTCACATGCAGGCTCAGTTGCAGGCCTCCAGCTGTACAGGGGCCTTACAGTGGCCATGAAGTCAGAGATGACTGTACACACAGCCAAACCCATTAAACTACTGGATGTTCTTTTAATGCCAGACTCCCATGCTCACACTGACTGCAGAGGGAAGAGAGATATGTCTCATTTCTTTAGAGAAAACCAAACATATCTGTAACCCATTTAGGTAGAAAAACTCTCCCTGAAAGGACTATCAGGAAGGTGTGAGATGGAAATGCTGCCTTTCCCCAGCCTGCAGAGATACAGAAGATCCAGAGAAAGCCAAGGAAGGCTATGCAGCACTCACACATCACACTGAAAGCAAGCATAGAGGGAGGTCACCTTTCTCCAAGAAAGATAGCAATCAGGAATACAGACATTATTTGTTAAATATTTAATTGGTATCTGAATCAAAGTCACTTGTTCAGAAGTTATTGCTGTTAAGAAAGTAGAGGGAGTTTTCTGACAAAAAGAAAAGGATATCAGCATATTTTACTTAACATTTTAAAGACTATACCCCAGAGAAACTGTAATGCCTGCAAAACAACCTGACTGTGGACTGCATATGGAGCTAGTTTGATATTTTCATTCATAACACACAGTGAGAATATTCTGTAAGACACTTCTAAAAATTTGCCCGATTGCTAATATTTTCCATATTTTTCAAGACTTCAGTTTCAGATTTTCCAAATGGCAGGAGGTTAATGGGGTTTTTTTCAGTTTTTTGTTCTGTTTTGTTTTTTCCCACCCAACTGTACCCTTTCTTTTAGACTAAATTCAGCAGGAATGTGTGTATGCAAAAGCACAGCTATAGTCTATTCATGTCCATTCAGTAAAAAAGCAGACAGCTCAAAGAGACATTGAAAAGAAAAACTGAGTAGTTGTGGTGGAAAATATTTTTTGTGTTTTGACTTAAGAAAAAAGACCTTTGCCAGAAAGGCAAAAAAATGCAAACAACATTAATGACTATGTCATCTTAAATTTTAAGTATAACCACAAAATCCTTTTTCTCTCACTCTGCTCTTTGGGAAGCATTATTGGAAGAATCTTTTGGAAGAATTATTTTCGTTCCTCAAAAATGAAGAATATTTGTCATACCTATGACCTAGACTTCTTTTTTTGGCTTTATGATGATCTCAAGATTCTTGCTGATGGAAATTTTGTCCAGATGGTCTAATAACTGTACTTCTGTGTTGTATGGATAGTTACGTCCATAAGTCATTTTGGTACATGCCAAAATGAATACATTTTACTCATATTAGCCTTAGACTCTGGATATATTACATACCAATTTCTTTTTAGTGTTATGTATGGTGGCAGCTTTTATTCTTCAAGTTAATAACATTGTTATTTAATTGCATAGGGAATAGATAACCTACATAGAACTAATATATTTTCCCATATGTTTGGTACCCTGTTTGCAAAACATAAAAGTTCTGAACAGTGCAATCAAACATGTCTTGCTCTGCTGTACACTGTGTTAGCTATGACATGTTTTTAAAGGAAGGGAGTTGATCAGCTTTCTAAGACTAGTGACTACTTTTCAATAAGCAGGAAATTCTTGAGTTCCAAAATTAAAAAAAAATATCACTTTGACTGGCCTGCAACAACTAACTTTTAACTTTGATTTTCACAAAGAAGAAAAACACTAACTGCATTGCTCAACTACCCACAGCAGGATTATGTAGTATTATTCCCTCAAAAAACTGACAGAATAATCAACATAGCTGTTGTACTGAACAAGGCAAATTATAGTTTCATGTAACAAATGCTAAGCATACCTACTTATTACATCATTTATATACCAATGCAGAACTGATATAAGATGTTACAAAATGAACTGTAGATTTTTAATTTACTGGACTGCACATCCAAGCCCTTGCAGCCAAATTTCTTTTTTTTTCCCATATCCTTATTACATGGCACTCAGTCCTCCTTCCACAAGCGCAAATGTGGGTGCTGTAGCACCATCACCTCAGAAGATGCCACAGAGCTGTGCTGCAGATGCTTGCTAACAAAGAAGGAAGACCAACTTGTGATGCCCTCTTTAAAAAATAAAGCATCCCTGGTGTGGCATCCCAACACTGAATTCCACTGTGATGTTTCACTGGTCTACCTGCTCAAACACCTTGTGGTTACTTAAAAGGAGTATTTTCTCTACTACCTTGTTGTGTCCTCCTTTGGTTTTTGGCACAAGTGCAAGTTCACAAGTTACTGCTGTTAAGAAAGTAGAGGGAGCTTTTCTAACAGAAAAGGATATCAGCATATTTTGCTTAATGTTTCAAAGACTGCACCCAGAAAAGCTATAATGCCTGCAAAAAAATTTGGTTTTGATCTGCTAACTGAGGGCTTATCTCCACTGGCTGCAAGGGGGGAAAGGGCAGAAACATAAAGGACCTACAGAGGTGCTCCCCTCACCACTGCTTACGCTCTGTGGCATTGGCATTGTTGGCTTTCATAAAAGCCCACCAAGTATTTTTGCATTATTGGCCATTTCCCCATCCCTTGTGAGTGCAGAGAGATCTTTACAAAGAACTGCATTCAGTAAATTTAAAACAGTGAGCCTGTAATAACACTGAAGTGCGTATCTTTTAAAAACAATGGGTGAGAGTGCTGGGTTTAGATACATATATTAAATGCGGCAATGTGAGAGGAAGTGCATCTTCTCAACAAGATCATGGGGTTTTTTGCAGAAAAGATACAGGCATGGCTTCGTAGCTCTCCCATGTAGCTGTTGCACAGTAACAGAGTAGAACAGCACTGTAAACAAGAGGTTTGCACAATCCTGGCTCATGAGATGCATCATCAGCCAAGCAAATGCCTCTGCTGCTGGACCCCTGAGCTCCCTTCACACTTGCTGCAGGCTTTAAATTTCTGGAGTTTTACTGACAAGTAGGAACAAGTTGCCTTCAAACACTGTCGAGCCTCATTTCTGTGCCCTGGTGCTGTGGACAACAGCTAAAGTTAGCTGAAACACAACCAGAAACACAGCAGCAGCTTAAGGAAACACATGGAGTTTATGCTGAATTTCATTATGCTCTTTTTTCCCCACTGTGAATTCTATAGCTTTTCTGACTTGTGGTGCTCTTATCATTTTATGCATTCAGCCTTTGGATGGTTAAATCAAGGTATTCTTCTGTTTATTCAAGTAAAGAAAAAATATGAAATCTTTTGCCTCATTTTGAGCCAAATCTTTTTACTACAAGAAAAACATTAATTGTTCCATTTCTCTATAGTTCTAACAGTTACCTCAGCAGAAACTCACAGCCGAGTCAGTCATTTCTTGGATTAAACTACTACATCTTTTTTTACCTTACCTTCCAGTTTTATTCTCTAGAAATTGGTAAATTCACTGAAATTAACATTATATAAGACATAATGTACCTCTGGAGAGAGGAGGGTGATATTAAACACTAATCTACATTCTCACTGTACAAATTAAGTGTTGCTTGTCTTTGGTCAGGACACTTTCTTTGGAGAAGACATTCAAATTCTGAACTTTTTGCTCTTGCCAAAGTCAGGAAAACCAAGACAGTTTTTTTCTTAAATGAAGTGTCTACACTCACTCTCTTGCACAGACTGAGCACAGTCATTTTAGATACGGATTGAATTAAACAGGAGTTCAGAACACATGTAGACTGATCCATAGTAGAGTTTTTAATTTCCTCTTTTCTTCAGCAGTTTTTAAGGACAGAAAATGTACCATGAAAGGAGTATTAAATGCATCAACTGCAAAAATAAATGGCTACTATTTTTCCCTTCTGCTCTCTAAAGTTGATGGTATTGAATAAATGAAATTGTTCTTTGAAGTAGGTAGTTCAGAAGCCTGTCACTAAAAAGCACCTGAATTTTTCCTGGCAACCACCCTCTCACACACAAAGTGGATACCTGATTTTAACTGTTTGAAATTTGAAGTAGCCCATGTCTGGGCATACCTTCATCAATGAATGAATTTTGACACTGCAGATGTCTTTTCTCTGGCTTAATAATCAGATTCAGAATTTTGTTCTTGAAATAAGAGTTGTGTGTAAAAGCCTTACTTTTTTTCGTATCATCTCATCACTCTTATAATATGTAGTAATTGAACTATTCAAATATAGACTGTGTACTTTTTTAATAGCTTTGAGAATTATTTTATATGATGATTTTTTTAAAGGAATGTGTACTCTAATAACAAAGCTTAAGATTTTACAGGAGTCACATTTTTAAGCAGTGTTTGTATACATTTTAACACTTTTTATATTTTCTATTATGATTTTCTATATTTTTATGTATGCACAGTGTACAGATTTTTTCCTGTAAATAAAACATTTGTTTTCATTTGTTTATGAGTGCTGGTCTTTTCGTATTGCCTTAAATGGATGACACTGAATTGCAGGTGGAACAAAATATGGAAGGTGTGCGTCAGTTCTGCCCACGATTCCAATGAAATAAAATGGAAATGGACAGCTAGGCTGACAAGTAGCTATCACAGTAAATTACAGAAAAGAGGCAAATATTGTAAAGCTTTACTCTAAAATGAACATATGTACCCAAGCAGGTGCACTGGGATTCCCTGGGAGAATATATTCACCATACTGCTCTATATTTGGCAGTAAATTTCTTGAGGTAGTCAAGCCCTCTAAGCAGGTCACACTCTGAAGACTTGATGCTGTACTTGAAATGCTGGTAAACTTCAGCTAAATAGCTGTGTCACCCATTCAAGGAATCCAGTGTTATTGTTTTAAGGAAAAAGAACAGACTTTTTAATAAATTATTAATTAAAACGAAAAACAGCTTACTGAAGGGAAAATGTAATTTGCCATTTAGTCTGTGATGAAATACCATGCAATTCAGTCACTACAAGTCTGCTTACATCCATTAAATGTGAGACATTCTACTACTTTTAGTAGTCTTTGAACTACACAGTTGGGCCAATGGAGGTGCTAGTCAGTGTTTTCATTCCAGCCACCTTGAGCCCAAGCTGACAATAATGCTGGTTATACATTAGTGAAGTGCTATAAGTTGGATTGCCATCGTGTACAGTCAGTGTACACACAGCTCATCGTATGTGTTACACCACCTCCTGGCAGGCGGTGTTGAGGGGGTAATTACTGGATGTCATAATATGCAAGTAACACCTCTCACAGAAGTCAGAACAATGAGCTACACTAGGAGATAAACTGAATGCTGACACGCATGAACAAAGCAATTAATTGTTGCTTTTCAAATCCATCAACTTTGTTTTGACTGGTTTGTTTTTTTCATTTAAAAAATAACAACAAAACATGATCACTGTATTCCATCTGTTAAAACACTCAGTCAGCTTCACTGTCTGTGACATGAGAGGACATTCTTGTCTCACTGCATTCAAACCTGTACCTCAGTAGGAGGTTGAAATCCATGAATTATATTATGTGGGGTACAGAGAACATCTTGCTGTACTTACTGTTCTTTACCAGTGACAGCTATAGGAGGTGTGACCTTACTAGGTCTCCTGGTATCTTGATCTTTCCAGGTTGAAAGGTAGATAATTTGATTGTTTCATCAAAATAGCATGGATTTATCTGCTCCACCCCAAAACTTACCAATGTCTACTTCATATACATATCCTTTTTTTTTAATATTTAGAGTCTACTTTCTTACAGCAGAAAGTTATTCCAGACAGCGCACTTCAAAGAAATTACAGCACTTCTGTGAAAGTTTAGTATAGTCTGACCCCTGAGCTTCATGCCTTGATAACCAAGGCAACTTAGAAGTGCATGCCCTGATATTTCTTTTTTCTAAAAATATGCTAAGTAAATGCTTATTAAGTTTGATGGAAATATTAGCAATATTTTAAACTGACAGGGAACTAACTATAATGTGGTAATACAGTATGGTTTTTTTACACTGGAGGAAGAGTAGCCACCAGAAAACTGGCAGCTCAAGTAGGTTGTGACAAATCACAGGAAGAATCATTGCTGGTGTGATTGCTGGCTTCTTAAAAATTATAAAAGTAAAGAATGAGGTCCCATGTAAAGAAGGGGGAGAGACAAGGAATTATGAAAGACCCCAAGGAAATAGAAAGAAACAGGTATAAAATGTACCATAACAGATGGGCAGAATTGGTTTGGTTTTTTCTTTCCCTAATAGTCACTTGGTTTTGGCATTTTGTTTTTCTGCACATTTGGCGAGAAGCCCAAGTCACCTGTTGGTGCTCATATTGCTGCTGTCAGGTTTAACATGCTGGGATGTGATCTTAAAATGAAGAACTATGGTAGAGTTAAGAACAGACTTCTGCTTGGGCTCAGCTTCATTATAAACATATGAACCCCACAAATTAAAGTGAACAACCTCAATGTGCCTATAGTGATCTGTGTGGTAACTAAAATAAGAAAACCGATTTCCTTTGGTGACCTGCGTCTGGGCATAGATAAATACAGATCACATACCCTTTTGATTACAGGATGCTGACAGGTAAGGGATAATTACTGTAGTAACAACTCCTTATATGCTTGTGAGAGGACTCCAGAAACCCGGAGGGGTTCAGGAGGGCAGGCAATAGGCATCACAGCTGCCTTGATTTTATGGAAGCAGCCAGAGGGGAAAATTGCTACTAGTGCTGAATCCAGGCTGTGTCAGCTGCTGTTAATGACCTCACTCCCAGACAGTTGTCTAACTGCAACTGAGTTTCCTGATTAAACTATTTGCTGGCCCACCTTCTAAACAGTAGTTTTTTTCTACCCTTAGTCCTGATGGATATGGGGTACTGCCTGCATCCTGCACTGCTGCTACCATCTGCAGCAGGTACATCCCCTGTGCAAGGGAGGTCTGGGCTGCGGGGAGGGCAGCGCTGATAATGGAAGAGGTTTGGGTTATTCTGGATTGGTTTGGTCTTTATATATCTAGAAGACTTTTTTGTTTGTTTGTTCTTTAATCTTTTAAGCATAGTTTAGTAATGGAAGTTAAAGGAAACATGATGTGAACATGCCTCAGGAAGTTAGAGTTCATGACTTCTGATGTTTTGTAGACTAGGTGGCATTCCTGATCCAAAGTATTTACATCTTGGATTAAGACAGGACAGCACGATAAATTTTTGGCAAGTTAAGAAACATGCAATGTGTCTCTTGTGCAAGCTGAAAATGTCAGAGTTCTACATGCATGCCTAATCTTACTGCCCATGAGGCATGTGAGCCAGGAGGTTCATATAAGGTGCTATATCCTAAGCATAAGGAGGGGAGGGGTACAGGCAGATGACCAGAAAGGAAAAGTGGGGAAAGTTCTGCTCTGAACCTGTTTCTGAGCCTGCTTTTTCAGAAAAGGGGACAGGAGTCTTTGTTGATGCTTCCAACTACATTAAGCAACAGTATTTGCCTTTCTTAGCAATATTCCTCTCTGGAAGTGTTGGGTTCATATAAGCTGTTATCAAAATAATACTAACTAAGTTGTTCTATGGTAGAAGAGCAAAGAAGGCAGAAACAACAGAGCATATAGCAATGTCTGAGAAATATTACCTTATTTTCATGGTTATAGTATACTATGGAGATAATTCTTTTAAAATACTCTTTTTAGGTAAGTCCTCTTGAAATGTGCTCTCATATAAAGTTAACAAAGTGAGACATGAAAGCTGAAGGGATTATAAAGTGGGGATACTTATTTTTTTGGAGGAAACAGAAAGAAACTTTTCTTTGCTCATACTTCATTGTAAACAGCATGGCTGCTCAGCTTCAAAGGGATTGGTTATGCACATGAAAGCAAACACTAACAATGCTACTGTGTCTTCAATGCACATTGGTTTAAGACAGCAGTGTTGCTTTCAACTGGGTTTATCACTGCAGGAAAAATAGACCAGCTGTCATATTTATCTCACACATGCTCTTCCCTGGCCTTGAACAGAGCTGCTAAACCTCATACAGTATACAATAGGAGTAGCATATGTGAAGTTAATTCCTCCTGCCTAAAAGAAACTTCAGAGCAGTTTCCTACAGCAACACGAGGAATAAGAACAGCCGAACATCAGTGAATAGCAACAAAATGGATCCTGCCTCTGTCTCCTATTTCCGCCTTGTAAATTCAAATTGTTTAGGACTTTATGCTATGACTGATGAATCCTGACAAACAGATGCAGGAGCAAATTTACCAGTCCCTACAGTAACATTTTACTTCATGAGGAGAAATGAAGGGTCTATTACCACAGTAATATGTGATGAGTGATTCCAGATCATTTTGAGAAAACTCCCATTTTGTTGAAAATTCAAAGCATAAGAAGTATTTTGACACTTGAAAAACCTATGAGTTTATTTAGTCATAGTAAGTATGCTGTTCTGCTGACCCAATTTCTTCTAGGTTTTTTTTTCAGTTCTTCACCCATGAACTGTAAATCAGCCCATAAGGATTAAAAGAGAGGATCCATCTGACTAGGATTTATGCTGGTATATTCCTGCCCCAATCCTGCTATGACCATAGTAAATCAATAAACAGAAATGGGGTTTTTTTGTTTGGTTGGTTTTTTTGTGGTAGATTATGAGCTGCCTATCCTTGGCTATGGGTATAATGTATGTTTAGGGAAAACACATCTTCCAGATGTTCCTTATAGAGTTTCATTAAGGCTGCAATGCAGAACACTGCACAAGGAAATCCAAAGGTTGTTTTCATAGTAAAATACCACTGACTGCCTTCCCTTGTGAATTACTCAGGGTCTTTTTGCTTGAGGGTTGGTGACTCTTACATTCTGCTAACACACACACATAAAAAATCTTCAGCAATTCTTGTGCATTTTACCTATTGAGTCTTCTTTGTCATTATTCCAATCTGTCTCTGGCTAAAACATATGTTCTTACAAGCCCTCTCTTCCCCCAGATTCCCATACTACTTGCCCTGTTGCTACAGCTTCTCTTGTCCAAAATACTATTTTCATTAATTGCTATGAATGAGATACACATGAGGTTCTCTGATATGGGACTGCTGGAAGAACCTTTTAATTACCAGATAAGCATCCTGCTGTTGGATGAAGGGCTCTTGTTATAGAGCTCACACTTTTCCAGCCAATGAGAGATGCAGTGTGGAAAGCGGTGGGTAAAAGAGATGGGAACTCATTCCTGTTTTTTACCTTTATCTTGGTTTGCAGCCAATTAGGTATAAATAGTACCCAAGGCAGTATTAGAATTTACTGAAAGTGGTTTGATTTGTGGTTGTGTTTTGGTATCAGTTGTTTGGTTTTATGTGTAAGTAATGCTACAGCAGAACCCACCGGGCTGAGAAATCACAATTTCTATTCTGACGGAATTTTTAATTCTACAATTTCTTTCTTAGATTAGACAAAGCAAAAACAAAGTATAAAAAAATTCCAGATGAAACACCAGACTGTCAAAATATCCAGTTACAGATAGGTGTCTTCAAAGATGTCTTCAGCTTCATTCTGACTGTTCCCCTGTAAATCTGACTGTTCCCCTAGATCTCTGGGCTGGGCTACATTTCACTGCGTGTCCTCTCCCTTGCTAAGCCGCCACTGTTCCTGCACTGGTGCGTGGGGAGTGAACTGTGGTAAGAGAGCTTGATCTGCCTGGGTGAAGGACAGTGGTTTTTGGTGAAGCTGAAAAGGAAAACAAGTTATATATGTTTTTGGTTAACCTTTGAGTCCTACTTCTAGTGTATTCCTATTGGCCTAAAGCCAGCAAACACAGAAGTCCTATAAAACCTTGGATGAGTTGTAAGGTCTTAAGTGTTCTCCCTAAAAGGTTAGAACATTACGTCTGAAGCAAGGTCATCCATAAAGTACTCAGTATACAACAGTTGTGCTGTATGTAGTGGACCCCTGCATATTTCTATAAAACCCATTTCTGAAAGTCTGATTCTAATTTAGATAAAGGGATTTAAGAAGTCACTGTATAGCTGATATTCTTGTTTTCAGTTAAAATTCTGAAGATAATAATAATCAAGTGTTAAACACTGCAAACAAGACAGAAACAAGAAATAACTCCTACTACACTGAAGTGCTGGTTGTCTGCTAACATCTAGTGAATGCCTAAAAAGTTTTCCAGACAAAATACACAGTCCCAAACATGGTTACCAAAAGGGTTATAACCTGAATAATTGTTTTGAGCATGAGATTACGAAAAGAACTAAACTAGTTTGTGCTAACAGTGTAGGGACAGAAGGTGAACTGTTTATTGTGTCCCAGTATGAAGAAAAGGTAGCTACCAAAGAAGAAGGGCTCTTTGAGGAATAAAGGTTTATAAACTAGCTAGAAATAAATTTAGTTTAAGAGCAGTTACTATAGTAAACATCAGAGGAACAAAGCTCTGTAGCAGCTTCTACTTCAAAAGACAATGAACCTCAAATTTATTTTAATTCAGACACAGATTTCTGAATTGCATTAAATGATGCAGTTTATAATGAAAAGGGAATTATTTTAATGAATTACAGACCCAAAACAGTTTTATGTTGTATTTTTCATACTGTGGCAACCACTATTTCTTTGAATAGAGCAGTTTTTTTGCCCTGAAGGAAGGACATCAGGATTAAATAATAAAATAAAGTTCTACAGGTTTGAATTAGAATTGCTGAGCAAATCCAGGAGAGTTTGAGCACTAACCTAACCTTTAATCCTCAAATTTCTCCTGCTGTAAGACTAGGATGATGATAATCATCTGCTTTGTAAGGGTACTGAGGATTAACTCAATGAAAATATTTGTTTAGGGGAGGTTACATAAATGCTGAAAAATATCCTCTGTCTAGGAAAACTCATTTTGTTTTTTCTCCATCCATCTAATCTGAAATGATTGTTGCTTGAATTTTTAGCTAGATACATGACTGCAAATATGTGCCTGGTACACACAGTAAAACTCTGAGAAGTAAACTCAAGTGTCACAATATACAGAAAAATGTCCTAGTCTGGATAAAATTTTAGTATTATGCCACTGCCACATGACAAGAGATTACTCAGTTATTGAACAGGAGTGGAAAATTAGAGGCTCTGTCATCTCCAGGGTTATGCTTACTTCTTCAAATCTTTTTCATCTGTTGAATTTGATTGTGCTCATAAAGAACCTCAATTCTTCATTCATCTAATATGTTGCATTGCATTAGAAAATGTTGCATTCTGTTTTCTTCAGATGACCTATTCTTGCATTCAATTTTGAAATGGTAAATTGTAGCACGTACACAGCTGTAGTCCAACTTATAAAACATGGAGATATTATAGAAAAACAAATTAGAATTGAAATGGGGAGTTCTGAGGCTAAATTGATGCTTGACGTTAACGTAAACAAGGCGTGGGCTAAAATTCAGTCTGATCCCTGAACTGGCATTTCAGCTGAGATCACTGCAAGAGAAGATCCTGTGACATCTGTTCAGTGTGGCTTGGCAATGCCATTTTGAAGAGTACCTCAAGTTCAGACTGCCTGTTGTTTACTAATTCCTTTGTAGGACCTTCGCTGCCCACATCAAACTTGGCAATCAGTTCAGAAAAAAAAACAAAATGCCAAGTGCTTTCACACAACTTCCAGATCACACTGAAGTAATGGCAAGTGAGAAACAGCACAACTGTTAATACTTTATCCTTTTTTTCCCTGTGTTTCTCTTAGGACTGACTGAGCTCTTGACCATCCAAACTCTCCCTTGAGGACAGATGTACATGTGAAGACAGCAAAGAAGTACCACTTCGGTTGAGTTTCTGCTGATGTCTATTTGCAAAAGCACACAGGCTACCAAGGGGCCTTGCTTACAAAAATCCTAACACCTTTTTTTCAGCTGTGAACATATCACATTGCATGCTCTGTAGTAAGCTCTGGGTACTGCAAACTTCCATTATCTATCAATCTACCCTGCAGGTTTAATGTTACAGATGGAAGTGTATGAAAAACAGATGATTTTAAATGATGTTCTGAAACTGCCAGCACAACTATAGGCTGATTAATATAGGCAAGTGCAAACAGCTTGACTGAAGATGTTTTCCCTGTACTGGAGAAAATTGGAGATGTGCAAGCCTACAAATTCTTTGAATCCTAAACAGTTTGTTGTTTTATTGCCTTTTGGATAATGACAGTGATTTTAAAGGTCAAAACTTATCGATAGGTATTTCATTGCTAGCCCTCAAACAGGCAGCACTGTTAATCTCATGTCATTCAATGACTGCAGTTAACGCTGATTTCCCTGTCTCCTCTAGAGTAAGTGCGAGTATGACTCTTTCTATTGACCAGCATTGCCCGCAAGGTTGTCAGGAAACAGCTGAAGCAATGGTCCCTCGTTTCTAAACTTAATCCCAATGAAAATGCACTACAGTGGATATGACCTCTTAAGCTATGTTTTTGTTTTGAAACTTGGCTAGTCCAAATAAAACAAAATGTTTAGCTGCATCATCCCTAGGGACTTATTTTAAATGACACTGATGACTTAAACTTCTGAAGAAATAGGTTAGTTCATCTAGGTTTATAGAATAAGTGGAAGAGACAATAAAAGACCTATTAAGTGTGTTATATGACAAGATTAATTTCTATGTCATAGAATGACATAAGGGTTGGGTTGGAAGAGACCATTAAAGATCATCTAGTTCCAACCACCCTGTCATGGGCAGGAACATCTTTAAGAAGATCATGTTTCTCAAAGCCCTGTCCAACCTGACTTTGAACAATTTCAATGACAGGTTATCCAAAACCTCTGGACAACCTGTTCCAGTGTCTTATCATCCTCATTGTAAAAAGATTTCTTCTTTACATCCAGTATAAATCTACCTTCTTTCAGTTTAAAACCATTGCACCTTTTCCTGTCACTACAGACTCTGGTAAAAAGTCTCTACGTCTTCCTTATAATTCCCCTTTATGTACTGAAAAGGCAAGAGAATGAAGCCTTCTCTTCTGCAGGCTGAACAACCCAAAGTCTCTCAGCCTTTCTTAAGTGGAGAGGTCTTCTAGCCCTCTGACCATTTTCATGGCTCTCTTCTGGACCTGCTCCAACAGGTCCATGTCTTTCCTGTGCTAAGTACCACAGGGCTTGATGCAGCATTCCAGGTAGGGTCTCACCAGAACGAAGGGGCAGAATCACCTCCTTTGACCTGATCACACTGCTTTCAGTGCAGCCCTGCACACAGTTGTTTTTCTGGGCTGCAAGCACACATTCCTGGCTTATGTCCAGCTTTTGATCCACCAGTACTGCCAAGTCCTTCTGCACAGGGCTGCTCTCAGTCCACTTATTCCTCATTCTGTATTGATACTAGTGATTGCCCTGACCCAGGTGCAGGACCTTGCACTTGACCTTGAACTTCATAGCATTTGCACAGGCTCACTCCTCAAGCCTGTAAAGGTCCCTCTGGATGGCATCTCTTCCCTCAAACATATCAACGGCACTACTCAGTTTGGTGTCATCGGAGGGTGCATGCAATCCCCCTATGTCTTCAATGAAGATATCAAACAATATTGGTCCCAGTATGGACCCATAAGGGATCCTCCCTCTCTCTCTCTCTGTACTACTTGTCACTTCAACAGCTTCACTCTCTTTTGAGTCTCCTCTTCCTTCAGAAATGCCTGTTTTCTTCTGCAGGGTGGATATGGACTACAAAATGATCCCATTGTCTTTGCTACAAACCCTGCTCATTGGATTTTACCCTTGTGTTCTGACCTTTTCATTTCCTTTGTGTAATGTGAATGTCTCTTCCCACTTTTGTGAAGCCTCGTGTTTCTCTGGTGCTGAAAAGAGCAATATAGGAAGAGATGTCAATGTATTAGATGCTGTTTAAAATATATAAAGAGATACTGCTGCCCTTCAATTTCTGTGTCTTCCAGAAAGGAGGATCCTTTAACTGGATGTCATTTCCATTAGTGCATTCCCTAGCCATAAATCATAAATCATTATATAGTTTAAAACACGTGTGCTTATTCTGTGTTTGTGTTCATTCATGTCTATTAGTTTCCAACTTTATTCAGTACTTTGCTTGCATGAGAGGTGGTCTGGCTTCCTACATTTGACCTGGGTCTAAAAGAACAAGGTCTAAACTCTTCTGTGAGGTTGAAGGCAGTCCAGCCCCCATCAAGAGCATCCACAGGACAGGCAGGACAAGGCTAAGCTCACGTCCAGATACTCAGACAGACTGTATCACGGATGTAGTCTGGGCAGCAGGCTAGGTTAGGGCTAGGCTGGTTAGGGCTGCTTGGGACCCTAGTTAAATGCCCAAGTTATTTACCTGAACTGATCTTTTTGTCATGAGCTGCAAGAGAAAATCCTAAAGTAATTTTGAATTTACTGTGTGAAATGTAATGATACCTCATGACAGCAGCAAAGGTGCCCTTGAGACCTTTTTTCTCTGCCCCTCAACTTTAAAAAGTCATAACACTACATGTTGGCAGAGAAATAAAGTCAAAACATTTCTGAAATGTACTACAGTATTACACTTAGTGTAGAGTATTCTGCAGTAAGAGATCATTTTGATGTGACCCATTTTCAACTCAAGAGCCCAGGTGTACCATTCTGTTTGGACTACTAATTACTCAAAGTCAGCCTGGCTACCAGTGAAGAGAGAAACAAACCAAAAACAAAACAAAACAAAACAAACAAACAAACAACAAAAAAACCCAGATCACGAGTACTGACATTGATGTGAATTTTAATGAAAAATTATAACAGCTTAAGATAATGATTCTTACAGTAAGCTCACAAACTTCTGGAAGGTGATGAACTAAGCAAACACGGTCGCTTTTTAGGACTTAATAGCTGTGCTCCAATTTATGTATAAAATTAGGCTTGGCACAATTGTCTCTGCATTGTATACTGGCTTTCTGGACCTATAGTTTTGTTTCCTTGTGCAGCTAAAATATCAAATATCTTAGTTTTCCAAATGTAAAAATGAGCAGCTTAAAAAATACAATGTTAGCTTACCTACACATAGCTCCAGCTTTAACAACAAGTCATTACTTTTTGTTGGAAATACTGAAAACTATACAATACAACATGAAAATTGACTGAAAATATAACTGTTATACGGCCAGTGTTGAGAAATGTTAAGGTTTTTTGTTTTTTTCTTTATCACTATCACATGTAGCTCTCCTTCGCAAAGTGCATATGCATTTGTCCCTGCTCAGTGCATAAGGTAAGATCAAGAAGGACTGAAAAGGGTTTCTAGAAAACTGTGTATGCAGAGAACAAATAGATTATCATTAAAGAAAGAAGGACTCCTTGTTCTTCATGTGGAAGCAAGGAAGTTCCACAAAGGCTCTGGAAAAGGGGGCTGCCCCAAGTAGGAAGCCATTCATTAGGTGAGAGGTTGGTGGTGATGGTATCGCTTCCTGAGGACCATCATCACCACTGTGGAGGTATCTGGGAAGTGTCTGATGTGTGATGCTGGGCCCAGGTCCTGTTGACGAACACTCTTTAAGTACATTATTATTATTATTATTATTACTATTATTCAAATCTCATCAGGAAAAAAAAGTGTTTGTACTTGGCTTAGTCTTTTTCATTCTTCCTATTTAATTTCTCCCTCACCCAGCACCCCTCAATACATGCTAAATTTGGAAAGGTCACAGTATTAATGATTTTCAAGTAAGTGTGTATATTCTTTTCAGCATCACTTCTCCAAATCCTTGAGGAAAATGACAGTCACCTTCTATTTTCAAAAGTGCAATGACTTTAATACAACATGACAGAGACTAGAAATCAAATCACTAATTATAGACTTGGTACTCACTTCTAATACATCCCTTCCCTCACAGTCTCCCTCCTTACTTTTGCTCAGAGGCACTTTTTGACACCAGAAACAGCATATTGCTGATCATGTGGTTTGGGTGGACTTTTTCTGCAACTGTAATATACAAAGCAGTACCAGATGTGCTAGCCTGAGTTTCAGTAGTCCAGGGAGACTCAGGTGCACTGCCTGAGTGATTAAAAATATGAAAGTAATTAGTGAAAACTCAAGAGCTGCAGTGGAGCAAGGCTATTTTACATGAGCAAAGATTGTGATTTGTAATCTGATCGGTGGTTTCCACATGTTTGGTTCTGTAGATCTGTGAGTGATATAGGTTTAACTTGACTTGAAAGTTAGCTGTCTAGCAATTCAGGAAATTTCTATTTTCTGTGAATGCTACCTTCAAATCATGTGAAACAACTAGTGCAGATTCACATCTGTTATCTCATCCACAACCACACCTTCTTGAGCAGTCATTATTCATATCTTGACTTCTACATCAATAAAAAATGAACTGCTGGTATGTAAGATAAGGTTAACCTCTGAAGCTGTGACATCATTAGGTTATTCAGCTAATAATCCCTGGTTCTCAGTGCAGTATGTCCTTATGTACAGTTATAACATCCAGAAAGCTCTTCCATGTTGGGATTCCTGTGATGTTCTGTAGAACACATGAAAGCAGAATGCTCCCAGCAATCACCTCCTCAGCAGCAAGCCCATGGCTACAGGGAAACTCCATATTTCTTGGAAGAATGCTTAATACCTGCTTGCATGTAACACCACAGTGAAAGCAAGGTACTTGAAGCTGTCATTAAAAACATGTTTGGGGTGGCTTCATGGGTGGTAGTTTCAGCAAGGCAAACTTGACAGAAAGGTCAAAAGACACTGAGAGAGGTAAGAGACGATGAAACAAAATCTGTATAACTACACTAACTATATAATTATAGAAGACTGATGCACTGAAAGTATAACCATGCTGACCCTGCACAGCTTACTCTGGAAACTGTGCCGCAGTACGAGTCCAGCCAGCATGGTACTTGGCTCTGTGCTGCATTTTTGGGGCCTGACCTCTGGGGAGAGCTGCCCCAGGTACACACAGCCATGCTGTCAAGAGTCAAAAGAGCCTTCCATAGAGAGAACAGGGTCTCCTTCTCTACTGTCTCCTCCAGCCTCGCCCCAGTATCATTTGGTCTTATGCAGTTTAGTGCTTTACAGTACTGTCAATGAAGCTTTATGTCTGCCTGGCATGTTACCAGCCCAGTAACAGTCATCTTAAACAGTACATCTCTGTGCTCCTGCAGGACAACAGAGGAAGAAGGACATCTCATGCCATCCCACCTGAGGGAGTTGCTGCAGCTGGAAAGAAATTCACCATTTTCCTCAGTGGTTTATCACCATAGGTCAGTGCAGTAGGCAATGGCAAAGACAGAACTGTTTCTCTGGAGTTCCAGGACCATGAAAGTGACTCAGGAACTGCCTGAGAGTTAATTTAACAGTGTGCTCTGCAGGTTGAGTTTTAAGGCTGACTCAGAGGCTGACAGTTCTACAATATTCCTCATAGATTTATGATATCTGGAAGCTAACACTACAGCTGCAGTCAGCCAATACCATTTTGCAGTCTTCAGGACGTGTCCCAGAGCAAAAAAGTTAGCTTATGCATAGAGAGTTAAAAATTATGCCATATGTTCTCATTGTATTTGTAAGACGCAGGAGTAAATAGCTTATCTCACATCTACAAAGAGAGGACTGGGAAAAATGCAGGCCAGATAATTTCTGTGTTGGGAGGCACCAGTCTCCTGTGACAATTCTCAGCTAAGTATGAAGACCAGAAAAGCTGAGTGCTGGGAAGATAAACGACTTCTTTCTGAGGTGTTAAATTTATAAAAAACCAGTAAGAACAACTACAGAATAGCTGAGGTGCCAAGAACACCACTGACGCATTGAATGAGGGTGTTACTATTGTTCCTGTTCCGAAAGGAGGGGGGACAGATGAAGGGATGCGTTTCTTCCTTTTTGAGTTAAGCACATTCCTCAGTTAAAACCAATAATTTTTACTGCTAATACACAGCGGCACAGCAGAGGAGAGATGCAGGTTAATGCTGGGCATTAACTATCATTTTGGTTTTATTAGTGAAAAGTATTTATCCCAAATCTGACCAAGCTACCCCCCCTTAAGGGAGGATTGTCACATCTCCATGTGTAAAGACAATGCCAAAATGTACCTGTGATCAATGTTCTAGCCTGCTACAGTGATCGCAGCACAATCAGATGATCTCATGGAAGTCAAGGTCCTCAGTAAAAGCGCCCAGGGAATAAAGAAGCAAGACAGATGCTGCTGTTAAGAAGTTTCCATAAGAATGGTAAAAGGTAAGGGGAAGGAGAAAAAAATAGTGGTTTGCTTCCACATTAGTACTTTTCAAATTGAGTGCTTTATCTGTTTCAACATCAGATCAAACTGGATTTTGGAAATGAAGTCCTGGTCTTGGGGAAGGCAATAGCACTTTTTCCTTTTGACTTCAGGGAGGTTTCACAGTTTGCCTGAAATCTTTCTCTCAAACTCCAGGAGTAGATTCTTTCCCTGATTAAGAACTTTAGGTTAGATGAAGCAGGCCAAGGATGATCTCAGACTGTGGCAAAACTGGCTGTTATATTTGATTTTCCCTTGTCTTGGCTCCATAATAATATCATGCTGATGTTGATAAATATTAAGGGGAAGCTCCAGCATACACTGAGCAAGAAAAGATAAAGGGTGTTTCTTTGCTTTGTAATAATGTAATGGACATAACAAAGAAAGAAGACTGAGAACAACCTCTAACATGTACTGTAATTAAAAAAAAGGTATGGTGTTTTCATAACCTTTGCATATTTTTCAGATTTCATACTGCAAAACACTTTTAAAACTTCCAGATCTGACATTATCAAACTTTAGAGTCAGAATTGTCAACATAGAAACATTAGAAAGCTCATTTAGAGTACTGAAAATGCCATTTACAGGAATGAAAGACCTGAACTGGATGTAAGCATTTTAGAATTTGCCTTGGTCCTCACGAGACAAAATTCATTATCTATTTTGGCAGGTAGCTGAACTGGGGATTTAATAGTAAGGATGTAGAAGTCCACAGAAACAGTAATTGCAATCATTTGTTTTCAAGGGGATCAATCATGAAAATGATATTTGCAAATGGTGTCCTCCTTTATTTTGTTTTCAAGGTCATGAAATCCCATCATCTTCTTGTCCATCTTTATTCTTGCTCCTCAACCCCACCAAATGTTTAAATATTCTTCTTGCAAATACCTGTGGCAACTAACACTGAAACATACAAATTAATACCCATTGTGCCTTCAGAAGAACACAAGCAATTTCAGCAAGCAAACATTTTTCTGTTCTTGCTATCCAGCTATATGTTGTTATTTGCAAACACTTCCACCCCAAGACTCCAGTAGTATCATTTGGACAAGCTCTGAATGTCCTTGTAAAGACACATCCATAGGACTGGAAGTCACAATGATCAAGAATGCCTGATAGACCCTGAAAAAAATACAATTTAAAAATAATATATGTCTTACCTGCTTATTCATAAGTATGTAGATAATGGGATTGCAGACAGTACTGCTTTTTGCTAGGATGGAAGGTATGATGCTTGTAACTGGAGTCACAACACCTGGCTTACCAAATGTTGCGAGCAGTGCTATAACTCCATAGGGAATCCAGCACACGAGGTAACAGATAACTGTAGTGATCACCATGAACAGTACATGGTATTCTCTTTTGCGGGCAGCATTCTTGTGGATTTTTCCAACCTAGGGAAGGTAAAAAAAGGATAGAATTTAAGAAACTGCGCTGTTGAACTGACTGCATTAACAACCTGGGACTATTGGTCTTGGACCAGCAATGACAATCCACACTGTAGTTACAGAAACAAAACAAACACAAACCTGGAAGTGATTGAGTGCATTGGGAAGACTTTTATCATGTCCATTAGGCACTAGGGGAAGATCTGCAGAGACCACACTGCATACCAGTATAAACCAGAGTCCCAGTGGAGGTTGGAGCGACTGCAGAAAGGTGACAAAGTTAGCATCTAGTGCTTAATAGCTGTTAGGTCATCTCAAGTTGCTTTTCAGGTTTCACTCAAATTATTCCAGTACACAAGACTTGCTTGAGATGGAAAAGCATTATGAAGCACACCAGAAGCATTTTCTATTAAGCAGAGTGACACTAGGACTGTGCTTAGTACCTCTGTCCTTGAATCTTTTCAAGACTAGGTAAAGCCTCAGTTGGCCTGGTGTAGTGTTGGCAATGGCTGCATTTGAAGTGGGACACTAGAGAAACCTTGCTGAATTATTTGATGAAGCTTTAAGTGGTAGGATTCATCCTTTCTAGACTATTTCTTCCAGGTACTTAACCATTTTGATAAAAGGGCTTCACTCTTGCTAATCATCAAAAACAGGTTTTTGTGCTCTTAAAAAGGTGTGTTGAATGCTGACATAGTTCAGCTATTTTATTGGGGTTTTGGGGGAAATGGAGAAGAACTGGGTAAACAGAAAGTGCAGGTATAAATGAGCAGTTTCAAAGTGATGGTACAAGAGCCCATCTTGTTACCATGAATTTAACAGTAGTTACAGTCTGTGGCCAAACCCAGCTCTGCTGTTGAAATATTTATAGTTTGTTCTTCAAAATGTACTCTCCTTTACCCTGTTCTGGTCTGAAGCATCATGTTCTTTTGAAGTCTAGAGCTCTAAGATAAGGGTAAAATGTTAAAATAGCAGCCAACTTTTATTTCTAAACTCTGGTGTGAACATGATTTTCTGCAGACAACTACAGAATACTCTTTCAGTGTGTCTGTATGGCTTAGTGCATTGGTGCTAAGGAGGAGGAACAAGCTTCATTTCCTACACAGAATGCACATTCAGTGCTATACACAAGCACTATTTAAAAGCAAGCTTCCCATGCAGTAGTTCTGTGAGACAGACCTTAAGTCTTATCCAAAGGTCCTGGAAGTCAGCATAAGATTGGGTGGGGAATAAATATGGCTTGGGTACTTAGCCTCATTTTATAGGGATTATTAAAAAGTTCCTAGGAAACATCCAGGAATATGAACACCAGAATAGCAAGCCTAGTCTCCCTAAGCATCTTTGTAGCCAACAAACTAAAACAAACTCTGAAAGGAGGTTAACCTTGCAGACAGTCTCTCTGTTGACTCTAGATGGAGATTCAACACACTGGTCTCTTGAGGTTATGGTTGATTTCTCAGCTTTCCCCCAATGTGTGTTTAGCAAACCCAGATGTACCAGCAGAATTTCAGGAACTATTTGAATGTTTAAACCATATTGATTGAGTCTTGTACTCAGCCATATGTAATTTATGTCCAGTTTAAGATCTCTTTGCCTCTGGAATGCTGTACTTGAGAGGAAACTGCACCCAAGGGAACTAAGCACAAACATAAATAAGAAAAAAGACAGTTCCCTGTAATAGAATGCATCCAAACTTTACCTAACCAGGAAAAAAACCCAAAACCCCTGCCCAAAAAAACCCAAAACAAAACAACAACAACAAAAAAACCCAAACAAACAAACAAACAAAAAAAACCAAAACAAAAAACCCACCCACCAAGTTTAAAATTAATAGGTTTAAGCTGATGAAGAAGAACACTGATGTGCACAACTTTGTGAACAAATACAGCACAGTTAAAGGTGAAAGCCACCAACCACTCCAGTCAAATGTCATCTGTTGCCTGACACATAACATGCACATGCTAATGCACTGGAAATAGTCAGAGCTTTACCTACCTCTTTGTAGTGTAGGTGGTCTACCATAGCATATGTGTTACGTATCAGACTGTGAGTTAAAAACATATGTAGTGACTGTGGAAAGCACATATGAAAGCAAAATAATATGGTGACGCTGTTTCTTTTTAGTTAATTATGTCTCTAGGCTCCTAGAGTGGTTGGTTCTATTTGGAGTTTCATTGGAAATGTTCCTGTTACAAGTAAATCAACACAAACTTAGTCTGCCCAAAAATAAAAAGCGTTTAACTTATCTAGTTTTTAATGATTCTCTGCAAAAAGGCAATTACAAAATAAAATCCATCCTTTCTGAAAAGGACTATTTTTTATTTCTTTCTTTTTAAGAATGGAACCTGCTTATTTCATAATTATTTTAGCTTGAGAGAAGGATTAATAATAGATAATGGTCCAATCCTGTATTGCTTATTCGAATTAAATTTTTCATGAGTAATGGGAAATTTCTCTGACTGAAGAGTCCAGGATCCCATGTGAACTGTAGCTACAAGTTAAATATTAATCAAGGCATGCTAAGCCCCAGTTAGCTATGGCATCCACAGCTAAAGATATTCAATATACACAGAAGCATCAGACAGCACACTTTTGCTCTGTGTTTAGGTAATATCTCTGTCTTGAGGAGATGCAAAGAGTTTACCCTCTGCGCAGATAAAATATAGATCATAAATAAAGGCAGGAAAGATGTTTAAAAGTGGAGTGATTTTGGGACACAGCCATCTGTTTTCATATCTTTAGCTTGTTTCCTTGGAATGGGAAATTTTGAAATTATGTACTATATTTATCCACACACTTTTGGTTTCATTGCCTTTGCAGCCTTCTTTTAGAAGGTGTTATCTTTAAAAATTGTCTGTTTATAGGTGCTGGAAGGCCTCCAGAAAGATATAGCTCAAGCTCATGTAATCTAAGGAAAGATAACACTTCTGCAGGTGAAAAAGCAGTAGACATTTTCACATTAAAATATTTCTAATTCTTATTTTAAAACTGCTGGACAATTTAACATAATTGTTACACTGTATTTTCAGTAGTCAAATGGAAATGCCTTCCTGGATATCCAGCTGACAGAAAAGCATCAGATAGCGATGACAATAAATAGATTCAAATAATGTTTTAGAACAGCTGAGCTTGTAAAGCTCAATCTAAATGTGAAAATATAGGATATATATATAATTTTAATATACATAGAAGACCTAAATCACAGTTTAAAATGGCACAAGAAATATTGGTCCACTGGGAACAGATTGTACTTATGTAGGATGGCCGGAAAACACATCTTTGCTGTAAACTCAGCTGTTTTCTCTGGGGCAAAGATAATCTTCTGCCAAATTTGATAGCATAAATGTAGGGAAAGCCCTATATTGAAAGAAAAGAAGAAGGTTGGAGGATTGGTTGTTGAGGGGGCCTTAATGAGAAAACAGTGTTTCTCCTCTACTTTTATCCTGGGAAGTAGCAGAAGTATTTTGATTTTTCAGAACTCACCTGGAGGCAGTGACAAGAAAACTTATCTCATCTCAGGCACTGAGCGTAACAGTGGCACAATTAGCTCTAGTCTGGATTTGCCCTGTAGCCACACTGCATCTCATGGACATAACCAACACTCCTTTTTCCAGTTAATCTGACACACAAAACACCACTACTTGGATGCCTATGGCATCCTTGGATGCTTATGGATGTGCTGAGCACATTCATAAGATATAATAGGCCACAGAGTGTGGGGCAAGCCAAGGTGGTATTCAGTGAGGAGGCTGGCAGTGGTGTGGATGTCCTCAGAAGGAGCCCAAGTGACACACTCATTGCTTGATCTCAAAAGCTGCATCCTCCATCTTCACAGCTGACAAGATGTAGCAGATATATTGCTCACCAAGTGATGGGCTGCAGTGCTATTTCATGTTTTGGAAAAGAAGAAACTGGAGAGCTCTGATCAGAGCATAGGAGATTTGAACAGTGTGGTCAGTCTAGAATGGTCATAAACCAATGACAAGGGGAGCTTGCAATAAAGATGTGGAGGAGTTTACTAAAAAAGGGATGCAAACAGCATTTGCTGTAACTGTGAAGGTTGTTAGGTTGGAGGTTCAAGAAAAGGACTCCAAATATCTGCTGTGACAGGTACTCTGCAAGGAACCTCAGAGAATAGTCTCAGACTGGATGCAAGCAAATGTATGTGCCTGTCACAACAAGGACCTGGGAAAAGCCATGACCTAGAGGAAGCTTGGCTTCCTCTAAAGAGAACAGGTCTGTCCTTTTCTTAAAGAGGAAAGGGAGTGGGTCTGTCCTTTTCCTTGGAGGAGGCTAGTCCAAACACATGAACGCTGTTGTACAATGGTATGGGAAATAATAGTAGGGCTATGGGCCAGATGAAATGATATAAAGGTAACATGTTCTGGTTACTCAATTTAGGCATGCAGGTGTCAGTTCAGACCTCACCACTGTCCAGTCAACTGGTTCAGTCAGCCTGTTCCTGGAGGGAGCAGCCAGATGACAACCACAGCTGAACCCATAGGCTTTTTTCAGGCTGGACACTGGAGCTTTCCAGCCCAGACAAAATAAGACCTGCCTCTGGAGGAGGATTTAGTGCTTTAAATATTTTTCTTAGCCACAACACAACTTCATAAGGGAGAAGAAGCCTGGGCAGTGCTCTGTAAAAAGGTGGGATAGCCTTCATCTTCTGGTGATCCAGAGACAAAAGTTTGACCTACTGCAGCCTCTACTCAGCTACCTCTGGATTTAGCTGGCCATTAATTCTGGGAATACTGGTAGAACTTCCCCTGCTCACAAGGCGGCACAGGTGCCAGGAAGGACCTGAGAGATGGTTGTACACGGAGATTGAGAGGAAACTGTGAGGCCCACAGTGCCAGAGGCACATATCCAGTCATCCCTGTAAGGCAATAACATGTACAACTGTGTACATTCCCAAACCCCAAGGGGCAAGCTAGTTTTTAATATATGTAAGTGACTTCGGCTAATGTTGGCTATTAAGAAGGGCAAACTTCAGTGATGAAGATCTAACCTGATTGTTTTAAATTAATTGCCCTGTGTTTTCTGTTTTGCATTTACCCTAGTCTCTCCTTACTTAATGTAGCTATGTGCTTTTTTTGTAGAGCACTTCCTTCATATTTTAACTGCACCCATTTTCAGCTGTGAACATCTTGAAAGGTTATGAAGAATATATGGAGTCCTATCCATCTAATCACGAGATGGAGAGACTATGCAGCATCCAGAGCCACCTGTTTGTATATTTTATCCTTCAAGTCAGTTTCTCTTTCTCCAACTGTTTATTAAGAAGGCAAATAATATAAAGTTATTATACTCTGTGCATCTGAATAGTGGACACTGTAAACATCCTTTATGTAGTCACTCTAAACAAGCAATATGGAAATAGGGCACAAAGTGCTTTTTCATCTCAGCTGATACATTATTCCTGGATCTGTCTTTGTATATTTTACACTCAAATGATCATGTTTACTTCATGATTTCAGAACTGCACAGTAAGGAGAAGGCTATTTATAAGCAGCAGTGTTTGTCAGCAGCATCTTTCAGTATCACCTACAGGTGCTTAACATGATCAAGTATTCAACAGCACTATCAAAACCAGAGATAGATGAAATATTCATAATCATTTGAAGGAAGTCTGCCAATCTTTGAACATTTAGTCTACTACAGCTTCTTGAAATGAACAGGAATCTAGACTTTTTATGCAGAGGCTGCACTAGAGGAAAGAAAGTGGAAAAAGATTGGTCTTCCTTGATGAGCCAGTCAAGTAAGATAGTGTTCCTTATTATGTGTCTAACAAAAGAAATTCAGAAACGGTTTCCATTTATTGCTATGAATAACCCTCTACTGAACCGTACAGTCAAACTAAGAAGTGACTGAAATGTCAGTTATGACGAGCTTTCTCCTTTCACATTTCTACAGATTCTGTTCTCAAGGAAAAACAAGGAAAAAATTGAGGGAACCCTCCAAAGCATGAAAATTTCTAAAAAGCTGTAGGACACAGACACTCCAAGTAATCAGTGCAAGCTATCCCAGAACTGGTACTGTGTTGATTCATAATAAGATGGATGAAATATCTGGTTGTTTAAAATAGACAATCATGGCAAAAGAGAGCTCACTGGCTTAAAAATAAATGCCTCCTTTATCAGCATTTAGGCGGCTAAGTTTAAAATGAGTGAACACTGAAGAGATGATATATGTCTCTGTGGAAACAGAGACTGAACAGAAACATCTGTTTCAGGTCATCTTAGAATCCAATGGGCCTTAACTCTACAAAGCATTTACTTACATATTCAGTGAGTAAACTGAGATTTAAGCACACACATGAGCATTTTGCTCAGTTGGGGCCACAGGAATTAATAGCAACAAATACAGCAGGCTGAAGCCATAAAGCCACACAAGAGGCCATATAGCTAATTATTTTAAAGTCACAGTTAAGTTTAGGATTTGAAATTCATAGGAAGGATATTTTATGAGCTGAAGACTGACTTTATTGAGGGTTTTTTACTGAAATGGGAAATAACTGTCTTAATGCCTCAAGGTGAAGTGATGTTTTAAGTACAAAATTCATGGCTCTTTGTAAACTGCCTTTGAAGCACAACCGCTATTGCTGCTAAAATCAGCAAAGTTCTGTTGTGGACTTAAGGAACACTATAATCCTCTTAGATGTTGGATTTTTTTTCACTGCACTAGCTAAAGGGCTTTTAGCAGTAATTTGTCTAACACAGTGAATATATTCCCATACACTAAACGAGAAGCTCATGGTGTCACTTCCATCATTGACAACTCATGTTTTATCCTGACCTTCTTTATTCACTTTATTTTCTAGTCTCAGTGTGCATGGGAAGATTAAAGGTGTATATGCACAGCTATAATTTGCCTTGCATTAACAGTTTGGTTTTAGAAAGAGAAGCACATTAGATACCCCTCTCTTCCCCAAATGAGGACTTCTTTCCCTATAACTACAGACCTGCCCAGCAAGGACAATGGCTACAAAAGTATGAGTGTGGACTTCCCATGCACGGTTGGCAGGACACAAGCCAATTCTAGTGTAGGAGCTGAACATACACTGCATTCACCCATATTAACAAGCTCGGCCTGCCTGTGAGTGAGCCTGTGCCCTGGGCCCAGCACTGGGCCAACACAGACACAGGAGGTCTCGCATCTCACCAACCTGGAGTACAGGCAGAGTGTGCCTGCCCCTACAGTAGCTGAGACAGACAGACACAAGCAGGTGCCCACAGCAGCTCGAGCTACTCTTTCTGGTATGGGAAATACAGTGAAAGAAAAGTGTTTCTGAGGTGAAATAGCATCACTGTAACACTGGACAGCTCATTTAAGCAGAAATATTGTATATGACGACATTCTTATCTGCAAAGTGCAGAGACGTGGATTTAATGGATGAACTATTCACTGGAGAAAGAACTGGCTGGCTGGACACAGCCAGAGAGTTGTGGTCAATGGATCTATGTCTAGGTGGAGGCTGGTGATAAGTGGTGTCCCTCAGGACTCTGTCTTGGGACTGGTGCTCTTCAGTATCTTCAACCATGACACTGACAAGTGAGATCAAGTGTGCACTCAGCAAGTTTGCAGATGACACGAAGCTGAGCGGTGCAGCTGGCAAAATGGAAGGATGGGATACCATCCAGAGGGACCCAGACAAACTTGAAAAGTGGGCCCACATGAACCTGTGTGAGAATGGAATGGAACGGAACGAAACGGAATGGAATGGAATGGAATGGAATGGAGTGGAATATCCTGAGTTAGAAGGAACCCACAAGGATCATCAAATTTCAACTCCTGCCACTGTACAGAACAGCCCCAAGAATCACACCATGTGACTGACAGCATTGTCCAAACGCTACGTTTTGAAGTTCATGAAATTCAACAAGTTCAAGTGCAAAGTGCTGCACATGGGTCAGAGCAATCCCAGATATGACTACAGACTAGGAGAAGAAGTCATTAAGACCATCCCTGTGGAAAAGGACTTCAGAGTTCTCCTGGAAGTTGAACAAGAGCCATCAGTGTGCATTCACAGTCCAGAAGGGCCAAGTGCATCCTGGGCTGCATCAAAACAGGATCCATCTCTGGAGTACTCAACACAAGAAAGATGTGGACCTGTTAAAGTCTGTCAGCCATGAAGATGACCAGAGGGCTGCAGCATATCTGCTTTGGAGACAGGCTTGGGGTTGTTCAGCCTGGGAAAGAGAAGGCTCTGGGGCAACCTCATTGAGGCCTTTCAGTACCTTAGAGGAGCTTGTATAAAGGAGGGAGAGAGACTTTCTATACAGGCAGATAATGACAGGAAAAGGGGGTAATGGTTTTAAACTGGAGGAGGACAGTTTGAGATTGGATATTAGGAAGAAATTCTTTACTCAGGGGGTGGTGAAGCACTGAAAAAGGCTGTTCAGAGAAGTTGTGGATGCCTCATCCCTGAAAGTGTTCAAGGCAAGGTTGGATGGGGCTCTGAATAACCTGGTCTGGTGAGAGATGGCCCTGCTCCCAGCAGTGTGGTTGGAACTAGATGATCTTTAAGATCCTTTCCAAACCAAACCATTTTGTGATTCTATGATATGCACTTCTCAAAAATGTTATTTCTATGTATGTCCTTCAGTAATTGTGGTACTGCACAGATCTGCTATCTCTGATATTGACAGTGACACTTCTGTGGCACTTATCTGTCTAAAACAAATCAAAGATATGTAGAGAATAAGATAGGTGAAAATTGAGAACTGAAAGGGCAGTGCAGTGTGTTTTCTATCTGGAAGAAATAGTTAGTTGAAAAAGCCTGGAGATACAAGAAGCATCAAATGCTACGTCCAAAGTTATTTAAACTCTAATTTTCTATCAAAGAGGTGATAAAGGGAAACTGTCTACTCTAAAATATTAAGGTTGTTGGAATTTTGTGCGTCTGACACAAAATGGTTTTTTGTGTGTGTCTTTCCCGATTTTACAAATTTCGTGGAATTGGTTAGGAGACTGTAATAGACAGAAAGCCATTCCTTTGCAGGTATTACTTCTAATTTTCCCAAACTGATAGCAATCACAAACTTTATTACTTACCTGTATTTGATTGCTTGTCTAAGCCCAGTTCTAGTGAGCATGTCATAACTTGCCTTGACTCACACCAGCTGACATCCCTATCAGTGGGCTCAGAAAGAACACGACAGCCTGAATTAGCCTGAGAAGAGATTATATCCTACAGATGATAATGAAACTTCAACACTTTAAAGCCAAGACTCACTACTCTGCTTCCAGCATGTGCTACAAAAGGGATGAGTCCTCCTTGACCATGGATGACACATATTTTGAATTGAAAACCCCTCAAGTCAAAGCTGACTAGTTCTGGTGGCTGTAAAGGGTGCAATGGCCCCTACATAAGGGTTAGTGTTTAAAGTTCAGAGGCTGGAAGAACTGAATGATGATGGGCCCTCTTTGATAGCAAATACCAGTTGTTTTTTCTGGTCCTTTCATTCTAAGTAGCGGAAAATCAGTCCCAAGCCATAGGCAAGTGTTAGAGTTACCTGCATATAGGTTTATGTGCACCTTTCTTTTCAGGGAAGAAGGAGGTTTTGGTACATATTCTGCTGGTCAAAAGCCAGAATCCTTTCTGACATGGTGCTAAGTATCCAGACTGCCACCACCAGGCACCTGGCAGCAGGAACTACAAGGCCTGAGAAGATCCACTGTCCACCTTCTGACTGCAGGAGGCTAGAAGACTTATTTGGCCTAATCTTTTGGTGGCTAAGGTTATACAAACTGAATTTCACCCAGAAAAGACCAGGAAGGGGACAGAGACATAGCTACTCCTATTACCATCCCATAGTACCCACTTAAAAGTGAGATTTTACACTAGCATGTGTTCAGAAAGTGATGACATTGCTAAAACAAGTAATAAAGAGGATAAAACTATGTGGGTTTCATGGGGACAGGAGGAAAATGTCCACAAAAGGCTGACACTGGCAAAACTCTGGGGAACTAACTAAGCTTGTCGGTATCCAGAGTTATCCACCCTATGGTTAGAGGACTTTCATGGTAGGACAAATGAACAAGAGTGCAGGTTGCTTCTATTGTAACGGTGTGGAGTAGGTACTTCAAAAACCACTAGGTTTTGTTGCATGGTTGAATGAATCATCAGCAAAGGAAAAACTGAGGATGGAAAAACTGAAGGTCTGAAGGATACTCTCCAGAACCGGAATAAAAATGCACCTAGTTTTGTAAAGATAACGTGTAAGAATAATTACTACGTGTTACTGCTCTGCAACACAACTTGCTATTGTACAGGTGGAAGGTGCTGAGATCACTTTCGGAAAATCAAGCCAGTAATTTAGTTTAATACTCTTCTTTTTGAAAAGCTTGTCAACAAATTATATTTTTAGCTGACAATTTAATAACCAACTTCTGGTTTGGGCTAGGTGTGGGATTTGTTGTTTTAATAACTTTAGCAATGGTTTTGACTGACTGAATAGCCTAGCTGAAGTTAAGGGAAAGGAAATTTAAAAAAAAATAATAAAATTAAAGCTGACCAGTATTTTTCATTGAAGAATTTCTGAAGCAGAAAGGGAAAATATCAGACTTGGTTCATTCTATCTTGGTTTCTGTGTACTTCCAGAGACAGCTAAATGCAGAATGTATATCTGCAACATCACTAATATGGTTGAAGTCTTAAAAAAGAGATGAACTGACAGGTATAAAATTTCTTTCCAGGTTACTTGATGTTAAATAACAAGATGCTAAGAACTACATAGAAAACGGAGTG
Organism: Anabacerthia variegaticeps; assembly: GCA_035583185.1. NCBI lineage: Eukaryota > Metazoa > Chordata > Aves > Passeriformes > Furnariidae > Anabacerthia > Anabacerthia variegaticeps. Next base: position 89,874,262 of record JAWWEW010000001.1, on the reverse strand, counting down.
CACATTGGCCTGCATCTAAGGGAAAAATATTTTCAATCAAAGATGACAAAAAATAACATTTCAAAAGACAGAGAGAAAGAGAGAGAGAGAGAGATAATACATATAATATATACAATGATATAGCTAAAGGAGGAAATAGCAGCCTGTATACTGTGATTGGCCTGGACAATATAACAGTCAAAATAAATATCAGCTGAGATTGGAAAAATTATTCAGCTGGAATCAGAACACATTAAAACCTTCTCATCACCCTTCAGATGTGTTTGCAGTTTGGTTTATGACCTCTCCCTTCTCAATGAAAAAGCCAAGTGTATGAATCTTTGTGTGTGTATATACATATATATTTATATATGCACAAATGTATGCACGACACATACTCTATATATTATATATATATACTCAATACATTATACACACACACACACACACACGTATATATATATGGACATACATATGTCCATAATTGCGTGACAGGAATCAGCCAAGGTTGGAGAAGCATTATTATGCAAGTATTACTCACCACCCTCTTCACCTCTTGAATTAACCACAATTTTTTCCACGCTAAATACCAATACTTTCTCTGAATCTGGGGCATGAATTAGAAAAAAAAAAAAAAAGGTGTTAGGATAATGTTTCCTGTGAAAATGGAGCTTGGCTATTTCCCTAGATCCATTTTTGCAAGCACATAAGCTCTAAACTCTCACTGGCATTTAATGCTACTTTTCACCAGGCTGACACCTGTGGGTGAGAACTTGAGATTTGCTTTCCTTTGGACTAGTAGCTGCTCTCCTTACAATGAAATGAGATGATAAAATCTCTCAGGCATCATCAGCCTAACCACAGTTACCCTTTCTCCTGGGAAGAGGTCAAGCTTTCCCACACTGTACTGAGGGATCCCCTCCCACTTCTCTGAAAATTTCTACTGACATAAAGCAAGATATCATTAAGGACATGTGGGTATGCCTTTGACCTGTAGCTATTTATATTTAAATAAGCCTCATAGATATGCTTGGATCTGCCTGTCAAATCCTGTAGACTGTACAATAAGCTTGCTTAAAGGCAGGTCAGTGATTTTCATAAAGACACCAGCATCACTTGTGGAAGAAGCGGCAGTTTTACAGCTCTAATAGCCAAGCTGGAGTCGTACTGGTATTTCTAGGAGAGAGCTAAGCATTTGTAATACTGATGAGCTTTAATAACTTCACCACATTTAGATAAATCCTTGTAATTTCTTTGCAGAAAGACCATGATACAGAGAGTGCTGATGAACAATTGTAAAGTATACTAATGCTGAATTATGGTGTTGACAGGGAAGAGAAACAGATTACATATTAAAAGTAAAATTTGCAACTTTGCAAAAACTGGTTAGTTGGCAAGCTCCATTTGAGTTTTATATGTGAACTGTAATCATACATAAAGTAAAACATGGGTTCCTGATAGGCATACTCACTTTGGAAGAAAACAGTGAAAAATACCAAGAGCCCATCAGGACAATCTGGCTTTGATACTACTCATTCTTTTGAATCCTGACAGCTCAGTCTGTAAATTAGCATTATTATGGCAAAGAAACAATTTAAATGAGAAAAATACCAAAGTAACATCTTACAAGATGACTGCAATACAAGATAGCAGTCATTGGAACTTTACTTCTAAACAATACTGGCTTTCCCTCAAATCTGTTCCTAGTTTGTGGAGGGGGATTAGCATAGCAGGCACAGTTACTCTGTTGTTACTCCACTGCTGTACAAAAGATACAACTTTAATAGATTATTTCTGCAGGTAGCACAGCTTTGGGGGTTAAAGGGGAGCACAAAGAATAACACAGTACTGATGGCAACTGAAGCCAACCAATACAAACACATTTCAAATTTTGTAACCAAGGAGAAAAATTGCTATCACTCTGTAATGGTTCATTTAAGCTATTTGCCATGTATTCTGACATACTGCCATGAGACAGACATAAAGGTGCAGTAGCAGAGTTTTATGAATTAAAACTAGATGATTGCTGTTAGTTAGCATATTTTAATATTACAGGTGGTTAAAATCCTGTAAGAGTAAAGTGGCAGTTTAGCAGATGGCAAACTGGTCTTCTGCCAGTGAGACCACTGGCTCTGTCCAAGAAGGCATCAGTTCATACAGCTGCAGGTTTTGTTCAGGAGCAATCTAGAAGTAATTTAGTATAAGCATTAAAAATATAGTGCCATTAGAATGGTTCAGTCAGCAAGCACAAACAGGCAGCTATTAGATGAAAACAATTGTTTCTTGTTGCTTCTTGTTGACTAACAGGAATGAGAAGGAGAGAACAGGACAGGAAAGTATGGAAGAGGAGGGAGAAATAGAGGGGGAGGAGAGGGAAAGGGGAAGGGAAGGAAAGGAAAAGGGAAGGGGAAGAGAAGGAAGGACTCAGTGTGATAGTCAGCTCTTGCTCACTTATGGAGGTGTATATGGAAATCCAGAGCTGTTGCCCTGCTTCTGAAACATGATATATATACTCAGGGAACTCAGTGGTACTATATAGGGGCCTGGATGCTTTCCAGCTTGGATCATATTATAATCTTGGAATTTGGGATTTCAGTTTGAGTATCTGAAATGTAGTATTATAGTTGAAAGATGGTAATGTTTGAATGCTGCTTTCTAAGGATGTTTCTCTCACAGTTTAATGTATCTTTGAACATTACTGTCCTATCTCTGACAGCCCTTGTTACCCTTTTTTGCACTTTTTCTGTTTCTCTAATGTCCTTCTCAAATAGATGACCAGAACTCCCTGCAATATTCAAGCTTATACAATGATATAACAATATTGGGGATGTTTATCTCAATTTCCTTCCTACTAATTTCCAACATCTTCCTTATTATTTTGATTTTCCTAAACAGAGTACTGAATTTTTCACTAAATGACTCAAACCAACTCTGTGATCACTTTGAAGAGTGATAACTGGGAGCCTTTCATCATATATGTACATGTATGATGTGTGATAGAGTTACTCTTTTCTGTACCTCAGGTACTACTATCACTTACTGCTCTCATAGGCCTTGCAAAGTCTATTCTCCTTCTCCAGGAGAACCATGGATGGTGTTGCTCACCCCACTGCTGGTTTCTGACACCACTGACAAAGCTACTTGCTACCCTTGTCTCCAGGTTTCCTGCTTCAGACAGTTGTTGTTGGCCATTGTCCCTTGCTTTCAACTGCACCCACTTCCCAGTTGATGATTTCCATGGATATTTACTGTAAATCTGCTAAAGGAGGCTGAAAAAAAAGCTATCAGGGATGTCACATGGTGAGGATGGGGATTCTGCATCCATGCACAAAACAAGTGGTCAGATTCTTGTTTCACTCTCTCAATCTGCAAATTAATACTACTTCCAATTGTATAATATTGCCTTTCTTTTACAAGGAAGAGGTTGATACTAGAATAATATACCTTCACAGGATAATTTTGCTCTAGATATGGGGTTTTTTTACAATTACAACCAGGAAAAAACAACACAGGTATTTTAAATATTTCTCCAGGATTCCTTCCAATTCCAATTCCAACAGGACCAACACGTGTCTGGGACAATTAGTATCAAGATACAAACTGTTCTAGCAATTATTCACTAACAAGACCAGCCCCCTGCAAGTCAATATTTGTTAAATATAGATATTGGCAATTCAGCTCACTTTTGACCAATGTTTTCATTTCTGAGTTTTGTGACAGAAGTATTCCTCACTGTGCAATGGGTAAGTAGGGATGGATATAGTTAAGAGCCAGTGTAAAGCCTGTTCAGTACGAATTTATAGCCCCAGAGAGAAAAAGATGATGAAGTTTTATAAAATTCCACCATTCTTGTGGAAAGACTGAAACTAATCGAGCAGTACCTGTACCTCCCTAAGGAAAGGTCAAAATGAAAAGAAGACTGAGTTAACAAGATGATTCAGCAGGCTGGAATCGTATTTCTTTTCACTTGACATTTAGACTGAATTAACATCCTGAACTTACTCAGCAAGCAGTGGATCCCAAAGCAAATCCATTTAATTTTATATTGAGAAAATCCAAAATGTGCTAGTCTGACATGACTAAGCACCTACTGAGCCTTGACCATCCTGGAACACGGAGGTATGAGCAGGGCAGAAGAGCTTTTTCACTACTGAAAAGTGAAAGAAAACATACAAAAAGAAATGACTCCCAGAAGTAGCATGCAATTAATAAAAGGCCAAGGCCAGACTGCCAACAACAGTTACAAATTTTCTTCAGAAAGACCTTAAAGATCAATGCAGAAAGGCCATGCTGGAGCAATGTGAGAGTCAGTTCTTTCAATCTGACATTTAGACTGAACTAATATCCTCAAGCTGCTGAGGAAGTGAGAGAGAAAAAAGTATCAGGTAAGGCCTTCAAAGACTCTTAGTGAGCTCTTGCAAGCCATAACAATAGGGAAAATAGGTGAATTAGTTGAGTGAACTTTCCTAGAGATAGGGTTTTTTTAAATGCCCAGCTCCATGTTGAAGGCATCAGAGCAGAGCAGAACACGACTGGTGTTTAGCCAGGGATAGATACAGTCAGTAACTAGTGGCAATACTCATTCTATTTTCTGTGCAAGGCAATGGCTTGTGTGCAGTGTTTTACAGACATGTAACCCGTTTTTAAGTGTGTTCAATGGGACTGCCAATGGGAATAAAAAATGCATACACTTCAGTGTTTGCCAGGGAGGAAAACTCTATTTTTTATGGGACTTTTTGTTCAATATTTTTTTTCCTAAGTTTATGCTAAGACTACTTATTAATTTTTTCCTCTTCTACTTCTGTGTGGGCTGGTTTTATTCAAACTTTGTTTATATTTAATCTTTAATAGGCCAGATATAAGTAGCAAGATCTCAGCAAATAGAAATTTATTTTTACATGTTTATTTTTACAGTTTCAAGTGGAGTGGTACATTACCAAATAAAATTGATATTACAGCTTTCTGAAACACTACAATATTGTCCCTTTTCTGTCTCACATGTGACTAGAAACCAAAACAGTCCAATATTACTGAGATCCCCTTAGTAAACACCTTACATGCTTTTTATTACTTGAGAAGCTATTTAGTTGACAGATCTCCCATTTGAATTCAGATTACCAACGTTAAGTACAGCAGAAGGTCTGTAATATACCCTAAGGCAACCCTAGCACATACTCATCTGTGATTAATTTAGCTGCTTAGCAGATGTCATTTGTACTACTAAAAGTCAAGTGATCACCCATTCATTGTAAGCCCAGGTGACTCTACCTCAAGCCAGAGATGGTTGTTCATTGTTTTAAGATGCATATGATGTAGACATTTTAAAAGAAGAACCATGGGGAAAAAACAAAGACGCTCAACAAACAGGAAAGTGAAACCTCAGGCCCTTCATTATAAATTGAGTGAATGTTCATTATCTTTAGTTTTATATCTTGAAATAACAAAGGAAGAATGAATTAAGACCACAAAAGGGACAGTGGTTAAACTACAATGAAAACCATATGAAGTACAAATTTAGAGTCAATGGATTAAGCACCAACTTCTTAAACAACTTGAGAATACACCTAACATATATTTGTCTGAAGGAGACATCGGCTACTTAAGCCCTTATCTTTTTCTTTCCTATCCTTTACCTCTCCAGAGGGATATTGATTTACTGCATAAGGACTCCTGCGCTTTTTAAGTTGCAGGTCTCTATAATTAAGCAGCTGGAGAGTTCATCTAACAACACTATTGCTAGTGAGGTGAAATTCAAATGTAACATGTGCCAAATAAGAAGAAATGTAAAACTCTCTATGTGGTGTGATAGATGGGTATCATTTCTCCTGATAAGGTTTGGACAAGCACTCCTTCAGCAAAGAAAGCTCCCTGTGAAGCAAGTGTCAGGTGCAATGTGGAAAGTGCCTGAACAGTATATTTTTTTCTTTCAGCAGGAGTTTTGAAGAGCCATATGTTAGTACTTAATTCTAAAAAACTTCTGAAGCCTCTGCTCTACATACTTCAAAGGTCAGGTCTCACTCTGCTGGGAGCTGCTCTCTGTCAGGGTGCAGTGTGTTTTCCCCACACCTGCCCAGGTGCAGCCCTGGCCCCCCAAAACTGCTACGATTCTCTGCTGTAGTCAAGGTGGTGGCCTTGACTACAGACATCTCCCTTCCTCCCACTCCAACCTTACCTCCCCACCTTATTCCCCTGCCATGCCTTTAAAACAAACAAACAAACAAACAAACAAACAAAGGATTAATATTCAGCCAGCTGATTCCCTGGTGTTTAATCTGACTGAGTTACACTGAGTATTGAGTGGTGTAGGATTACATTCTATCAAGGATAGTAATTAAAGGCACTCAGAGTATTGGCAATCAATTTTTATTGACTCAAATTAATAAAACATTGCCTGAAATATAATTCTGTGTTTTAAATATTATTGGCCCTATTTCTGCCATCATTTTTCGCCTGTGGCAGTGGCCTTCACTTTACTATCAGGCTCCCTGAAATAAGTAGAGCCAGCCATAAGATACTTGTAAATTGACATATGCCCCCAGTTTTAATCTGTTACAGAAAACACAAGCTTATTTCCACTGATTCACTGTGAGGCAAAGATAAGTAGTGTGCAAAGCAGCAACAATTTAATAAAGGAGAAGAATATCATAAAATATCCTGGCTGTTTATTGTAACAACAAATGAAAAAAAAAGGCAACATAGACCTATAAACCTCACCAAAAACCTTGTAATGATACACATTGGATTGACTGCATAAAAATGAGAGAACACAGAACATCAAAATTAGTGTGACTTTTCAACACTTCTTTACCATACTGAGGCTCACTGGGCTGAACACCAGTATTTGCATGTTTACCCTTGTTAAATCCCAAGGGAAATGAACTACCATGTGAATGCAAGAATTTCACACTTCCTATCATATCACATATGCATACTGAGCAAGGTGGTAAAGATGAAGAAGGTGGGAAAAGGTAGAAACACAGAAACCCTCTTAGCATTTTATAATCCAGCTGCACTGCAACAGAAGTGTTTCACTGACAAAGAGGCAACTTAAAAGATCAGCTAAGGTCAAAATTATTTCTAGTATATTTTTTGCACTGGGAATCTCATTCATGAAAATTAAAACATCCTGTGGGCACATGAAAATTTGAGACATTTCTGGTGGTACCCGTGTGTCTCTGGGCTTCTCTTGTTCCTTGACAATATACCTGATAGAGACCAAAAACGCCAGGCCATTTGATGCCTAGTTACCTCACAGAGCTATTTTATCCATTAATCTGGATCTCACAGGCATTTTAGGTCACTAGAACCAAGGATTTGCAGGCCCTTTTGCTCCATGTCACTTTGGCTAAGCAATTGCTGTACAAGGGTATCAAGATGTGAGTGATTTCAGGGTCAAGAAGAGAATATTTTATTTTTAACATCTAAATGTTCCAGTGGAGGATTATCTAAAAATAAAATACTGATGAATTGCTGATCTGTGAAAAAGAGTGAGGTTAAGGTTTGGGGATGTTTATGTCCCTTATTCAAGCCAGTAAGTCTTTACAGAGAGAGTAATCAGGCATTGGAATGGCCTGCCCAGAGAGGTGGTGGATTCACCATCCCTGGAGGTTTTTAAGATGAGACTGGATGTGGCACTTAGTACCATGATCTAGTAATCACAGTGGTGTTGGATCAAGGGTTGGACTTGATGATCTCGGAGGTCTCTTCCAACCCAGTTGATTCTATGATTCTCCATAAAAAAATCTCAAGCTGGAAAAAGACCAGAAAGTCTATTTCCTGACCAGCTCTATTTAAAATAGTACGTACAATTGTCTGGAACCAAGGAAGCCAAAAACTTAGATATTCATGTTCACATATAGCACTTTTTCATATAAGCTGCCTTTAAATAAAAAAACCAAAATTTCAATTCTTTTAACATGCACATACACACATACAAATTAAAGCAAATCCTCCATGGAAAAGAAAGACACAGAATGGGCACGTATTTTTAAAAGCATGAATAGCTATGTCCATAGCACTACATAAAAACACTCCACAAAGCGAGACAAAGCTCTTGCCCCTGATCATCCACCCTGTGTAACTGTTCATGTGCTTGGATCCCCTGTGCAGATTTGCCTCAGTACTCACTAAAAAGGTGCCCAAAAGCATCAGTGACAACTCCCAGTAAGTGCCATGGACAAGGCTGCACCAGGTTTGACTCCATCCTTCCTATATAGTCCTCTAACCTGTGCCACAGGTTTGCAGTCACCCACACCTCTGCTGTATAGATCAGGGTGTAGCAGATCAACTTTCAGCTCCACACTAGAAGAGCTCACAATTCTATTGAGTTGGAAGTCAGCCCTCATCTCATTTTAGACAATTTAATTTGGGCAAATAAAGATAATATGAACTACCACGTTTGAGGGCCATAGGGACACGTAACATCAAGAGAATGCTCATGGCCAAACACTGTGATTTTACCATTTGCTTCAAGGCCAAAGAAGGTTCCTGAACATGTAGGAACATGTCAACATTGCATATGCAGTTATTTGCGAGCATACTCCTGCATGCAGACTCCACACAAACACCAAAACCAATTTGCTCTGCTTCTACAGTTTGTATGATTTGAAAGAGTGACCTGCCCACTGCACTTAAATATTAAGTTTCAATATGGTGCAAGGTTGAAGACAACATAACCTTACATCATTTCCAAAATGTTGTACTTACTCTCATTTAATCTGCCATATTCATATTACATCTGGGTTGGCTCCACTGAAAATAAATGTACATTTCACTAAGGAAGCATACACGACATTTCAGTCTAACTCTTTAGCATGGTGTAAAATTCACCATAAAAAATAGGATATAATAAATTATAAAAATATTACAATATCAGTAATCATGACCAAATTGATATCTGTTACAGGTAGGTAAGACCACCTCATCTTTAGTCCAGTTAAGATCAAGCTAAAGGATCAGAAAACATTGGAGATGTAAGACAGATAAACTGGGTTTTCTCACCTTTTGTTTTCAGACAGCTTTAGTGCCATGTAACCAGGTAATCTAAATTTTAATTTATATTATTTGTGGGAAAAAGTATGATTCATCTCATAAATTTACATAGTTTAATATGTAAATTTTTTAATTCCTATTATTAAGATAATGTAAGTTTGACAACTCAATTGCATTCCTCTGGCCATAAACCTTCAATCTGTGTTTATGAAGAGGTTCTCATGCAGACTCAACTGAGATAGCAAAAAAAAAAAAAAAAAAAAAAAAAAATTTATACCTAGTCATTAGGATTACAAACTAATCAAACACTGGATTAGAAACTTTGAAACAATGTTTGTTCTAGATTTTACATATTTACCTTTCTTCTTTTATATGCTTTTGATTTTCGCTATGTAAGCACATAATCATTTGCATTCATTTCATATCTCTGAAGCATGTGGATTTGTCATGCCATTGTTCTTCACTACATGATAACTTCTCAAATAAAATTATTTCCCTCTCTTACTGCCAACCTATACTGCCTCAGGCACTGTATCTTGAGCTTTCAGAATTTTCTGCAGAGGAAGTGGGGCTAAATCATGGAACCAATGAATAGAAATAGATATTACAAATGTTTGCGGCCAAGCCTTGGAGTTATAAGTCATGCAGGACTAATGATGAGATGGAATAAGGATTGAAAAAGTCAAAACAAAAATCCTCTTTTCTCCACCAGGAATAAAGCAGAACTACATTTTGGCTCAGAGGACACCTTATAGCACCTTACAGTAACTAAAGGTGACCTACAGGAAAGCTGGAGAGGGACTTTTTACAAGGGCATGGAGTGATGGGAAAAGCAGGAATGGCTTTAAACTGAAAAATGACAGGTTTAAGTTGGATATTACGAAGAAATTCGTTAATGTGAGGGTGGTGAGGCACTGGAACAGGTTGCCCAGAGAACTTGTGGATGCCCCATCCCTGGAAGTGTTCAAGACCGTGTTGGATGGGACTTTGAGCAACCTGGTCTAGTAAAAGGTGTCCCTGCCCACGGCAGGGGGATTGAAACCAGATGGTCTTTAATGTCTCTTCCAACCCAAACTATTCTATGATCCTACAATTGTAACTGAAGGCTTTGCTAAATTACATTATGCTTTATGTGCAGTGAACCAAGGCTGTCTGCTTTGGCTTCCCACCCTTTGCTTTGACTTTCCACCTGAGCAATGCTGGCTGGGGACTGATCTGTGGACTCACACAATGGCACAGTTAATGTGATATCAAGTACATGGTGGCCATGAGAGAAGGAAGCCCTTGAGCATTGCACATTTGTTCTTCTTTTTTTCTGCACAGCAGCATTGATTTCCAGATACACCCTCAGAAGTGTTTCTCTGTGGGACAATGCCACAGTGCTGCTACATGTAGGACAATTAATTTTGCTGCAAGTCTTCTGGCAGGGATTTTGCCTGAGGTCGTAAGTTGGTCCCTGAAGTGGAGTTAAACTACAGGAAAGTAAGTAAGTGTGGCTCAGTTCTCCGTGATGAAATGTAAGTACACAAAAACACATTCTTTACCCTGCAAAAACTCCTTCTGCACTTTTAACCTTTCCAGTTTTATAACTGGTGAGGAAAAAAAATCTTATGTTTTTTTCCTATCAGGAAAAACCTTTATTGACTAATACCCTTAACTCAGATGTCATGAGTGCTTGATATTGATGTACAACATTTGCTGTAAACTGAAAGACTCATGAGACCACAGCCTATTTTTTATGGACATAAAGCATCCAGAGATTAATGCATAAGATCTTAAATTCCTAGTAGATTGTTATTAAACATTATGACAGGCTTATTTCCTCCATAGTTTATATAAAGAATGAAAAGTGGAAAATTCAATGAATTCCTGTTTTCTGACCAGCCATTAACTTGATTTACAATGAATTTGTACAGTGCTTGATTTACACCAAAGTCGTATCACTGTTTCTCTGCAAAATACAGACAATTAAGTAATGATTTACACTTCTGCGAGCACAGGGGAAAAAAGATCATAATCTTTTCTCCTGCCTGTTTCCCTTCCAGCATGATCAGACCTCAAAAAATGAAGACCAATCTGATGACATGTTCTTCAACAGCTGGTCGACACTTTTTAATCAGAAATACTGAGAACAACCCTGAGTGAACATGCCTGTCACTCATGAGTTAGACATGTGTCTGTGCTAGCACAGCAGCTAAAGTCTCTAAACACTTTGAATGGTATTTTATAATGGATTGACTCACTGTGCCTTTACTCGCTTAAAAGCTGAGATGGTGAACTGACAAGCCTTGCAGCTATATACAAAGAAAAAATAATGTTAGTCATCTCCTTTATTTCTCAAGATTTGACATTTTTCTCCACTGTTACAGAAAATACTGAATTTTATTCCCTTGAGACAGACACCTTTAATAAAAACTGGTATAAATGTAGTGCACAAAACTGAAACCTCTTTCAAGTTGAAAGCCATGAACCCCAAAAGTCAATGCTTCATGATAGCTACATAACAATCATTTCACCTCCTGGGCAAACCCTAATTGTTATGAGAGTACAAGAATATGTTAGCTCTTTAAAAATTAAGCATGCTAGTAAATCTTCCTCCTAGCTAATGAAAGCAACTTTTTATTCAAGCAGGCTTCCCATTAAAATAAAATAAAAAACCCCCAGCCAACAATTCACTGTAACTAGCAATTGCTTCACTGTAATGTCTTTGAAGAGAAATGTAAGGATAGAACTGTCTGAAACATAAAATGCTGGCATCTGAAAATTGCTGTTTGTAAAACTATGAATGACAAAAGTCAGCATCAAAATGTTACAGATTTTGTTTCAAAAGCTATGTTATGCTAGTACTTTATATTATGACATGGCATTAAATAACAACAACATAATGACATAATAATTTAACTATCATACCATTCTTTTGACAATAATTAAAAACGGGTACTATTTTAAAGAAATATTGATACACTGTATCCTCTTTTCAAGGTCAAAGTGTTTCCTTGTTTTGTTATAATACAATTTGCTTCTTTTAGTGCGGCTCATAGCAGCAGCTTGAAAAAGTTTCCAGTTTTGAGTGTCCTTGGGTGTGATTTTCTTTCTCTGAGTGCAGAGAGGACATAGAGGGAAAAATTAGGCTAGATAGATTCTTAAAATGCCTTGAATTCTCACAGTTAACTTCTCAATGTCACGTGCCTTCCTTTGGCACAGTAGCAATAATAGTATCAGCTTTACAAAGCACTGGAAAATCCATGTATGTTCATAACATTTTCATACCATCCAAGGAAAAAAAATCATGGAAATCTCTTTACTGAAGGAAGCAGTGGAAGCCACAGGCTGTGAAAGTAGAGTGTGGTTACAGAAATTATCAGCAAATCTTTAAACAGAAAGAGTTGATATGCTAAGATTTTTTTATTTATGCAGTACCATTTACAGACTGCAATCTCATTCTAAATAAATTATATATTCAATGGAATTAATTAGCTTACTGAGAAACAGTGGGATACAATGATTTTGTCTTTTTTCTCAAAGTATTCCACAGCTTTTTTATTAATCATTTTCAAAATAGCTCCTCCAGATATCATCTCACCTACAGAATTCTGATGAATCTGATCATGTTAAAAGCCAAGAAGACTTGAAAATCAGATCTTCAAAGAGCTGATCACTGATACATAATATATGAAGTCCAATGTATTTCAGAGTTCCTCTGATTTGAAACAACAAAAAGAAATCAGATTTTCTACTGCAGAAACCATCTAGAAATTCAGAAAAAAATATATATCATTATACACGGATGCAAATTGCTCTCATAATTTGAAGACCATTATAAGAAATATCAAACAATAAAAAGGCATTTCTTGAGTGTTATCACAGAATCCAAAAAATAGCCTGTTGCCACCTTTGTGTTCTAGCTTTGTAGTGACTTGCACATGAAGAATTTGGCAAAAGGCAAACAACTGCCCAGTAAGGAGATGCTGGATATTGACAGCTTTGTGCCTGTTGAAAGCAGAAAATTTGAAAATATTTATTTTAATGATTTTTTTTATGATGCTGGCTAGAGGCTATATTATTCTACAGCATTTGATACTCTAGCAGGCCCCTTTCACTACACTTTGCTAAGTTTATTCCAATTCTCTCAGCTTAATATGAGACTTCTATTTTAATTGTTCCCATATCTTCAGAAAAAAATTATTAATTCATTTGCAAACTCAATCTCCCATTGCTTTGAATGAGATGTAATTACTATATATTTATGGTAAGGTTTAAAAATGAAGGGCAAAGCTGTTTTTCATTCTTCCTCTATTCCACCAGAAGGTAGGAGAGAAAGTATACAAGAAGATCCAAAAGAAAGAAGTAAAATTTATAAACACGTGGTAAAAAACAACAAGATATGGTTGTGGGATGAGTATAGCTCCCTGTTTGAGCTTAGGTGCAGTGAGGGTTAAAAATACTTGAAATTCAGTCACATACAAAATGTATTTAATCACTTTGAAAAGGATGATCTACAGGAATCATAGGACCAGGTCTACATCATCTTCACCTGAATTACATTTCTTAGGACTTATTTGTTTAATTAAATAACTAGAAAGATTCTGAACTTTGCTTCTAAATGAAGGCCTATGACTACAAACCTGGTTTTATTTAGGGTTTTTAGAAGCTAAGATTTAATGGTGCATAATTGCTTTATCAGTTTTCTCAGCATAAATCCTAACTTCAGTGCCATCAAAGATAAAGTTTCATAAAATCAAGTTTCTCTATAAATAGGCATATGAAGCATATCAAGGAATGATGGAACAATAATTACATTTCATCCTACTCTTTGTATTATGTGAAGAGAATTTCTTTTCAGTTTAAATCATGGAGCATTCTGCCCCAATGTGCTGTCTTTCTCCAAACAATCATTTCCAAATGAGATGGAAACCTTCACAGGAGCAATCCTTGTATTCTATTTTCTTTCCCTGACTACTTTAATGAACAATAATGCAATAACTGATTTTACAGATATTTTTTAACTTTTCAAATACTACAGACATAAAAAAGGGTTAAGGAACCAGAAGTTATAAAAATTTACACATTTTCTTTCCTTTTTCTCTCAGACTTCCTTTGTGGGTATGGGAGATTTCAAAACCACCACTGCTGTTCATATCCAAACCTTTAAAAAATAACCTAGAGTCAAAAATCTCATCATATAGAATTAAAAATTACATTCTTTGGGTTTATAAACAAGTCATAATTTCACTTTGGGGCATTACTTCTTAAATAAGAGACAGAAGCACTTTTACTCCACTAAACTTGGTACTTTGAAGTTTGGAAGAGGAGTAATAGAGAGGACCAAACAGTTCTTTACTGCATAACCTTGACTCTCTCCATTCCCCTACAAGTTGACAGGACTCATAAAATGTCAGGGGAGGGGATGAAAAGAGGTGATCCGGTTCTCCTATGACATCTTGAAGTCAGAAATCATGTGGCACTTTTCAAAAGAAACAACAAAAGTTGCTGTAAAGGCAAACAATTCCACTATCTGGACTCACATTTTGGTCACTAGTTAAAACCAGCAGTTTATGAGGAATTAAGCCTTAGTACATGCACCACATGGTAGAGGACGAGCCATACTGGTAAGGCCAACTTCTGCCTCATATGGGCTAGTCTTAAAATTTTCCCTGAATATTTTTTCTTGTTTATTTTTGATTCTTCTTTCCCCCCCACCCCAAAAAAAAACAAACAAACCCAAAAACCGAAAATCAAAACCCAAAACCAAATCAAAGTAGAAGTGGAGTAACGACATGAAAGGACATAATAATTTTTTTCAGCACTATTTTCTTCTCACTATACTCAAATTAAAAATAAAATGAAAATAAAAATAAAAAAAAAAAAAAACCACACCCAAAAGCCCCCACAAAGACTGTAGGACTATCAGGTCATTTTGCAAGTCCATTTATTACAGAACATCATGAGGCAGTGTAACCACTGGCCCTTTGCCCACCTTAACTCACATTCTGTTGCACTGAGCAAGAACTGCATGGTCAGACATGTATTCCACTATGTGTTTAAGTCTTCATGCTCTGCAGTACAGTCCTTTCTATTCTTTTCCATGTCCTAGCTACATTCCATAAACACCTGCTGAGCTCTATTCAGGCATCATTTTCGATGAAAGAAGACTGGCAATGATATGAGAGTCTCCATAAAACCAAGCTGAAAACTTTTCTTGAAACAATCTTCTGGGACTCTTCTTGTCTGCATGTAAGTCGGAGATAATGCAGACTGAATAGATCTCTTTTAAAAAAGTTTTACTAATTTTCATTAAGATGGTTCACATGAGTTCTCTGGGCCCCTCAGTGGAGGTTTTTAATCACACTGTGTCTCTTGCGCTACAGTGATCACAATGCTAATCTCTGTAATTTCACATTTGGGAGCTCACTTTTCAAAGTGTAAACAACTGACACTAACTTCACAAAGAACATTTTTCCGGAGGGAATGCAATGGTAAAGTCACAGGGAAGCATCATAAGCCAAAACTAAAAAAAATTAATGCAATTGCCAAAGAAAAAGAAAGCCATCCTCAGTTTCCTTCCCTTGTGCCATAGAATGTATATGAATAAAATCCATGTGAATAATATTTTGTGAGGGAGAAAACTTAGCCCTGTTGATCAAACTCAACCATCCAGATAAAGCCAGCCTGTGAAAAACCCCCATACCTTTAAAGAAAATAATGTGAGTAACTCCTAAGGGTCTTCGAGCTTGATAAATGGCAAGATCTCTGAGATAATAATGTACTTGCATTGCAACGTTGTTTAATGGCATTTGCTGTTAGCATTATTCATACAAGGATGCTACTGACTTGTAATTCCTTGAAAAGATGATCTTTTCATAAAAACTGCGTTACTGAATTCCTTGAGCTTTTTACCATTACAAAGATTGCAGATGACTTCATGGGATCTATTAATGTCTCGACTGACAGAATGCTACAGCACTTGACTAAATATAGAGAAGAAAAAGAGAAAAGCAGACCTATAATCACTGTTGCTCGAAAGAGAAAATGCAGGCACCGTGCCAATTCTTGCATTAACTATCCCAAATCTATGAAGACATTTCTTCCACCTCAATTCATTTACATTGTACTATTAATAATGGCATAACTCCCACACTCTTATTTCAGAGTGCAATACCATTAATGCTACAACACTCTAAACATAAAAACTTCTGGCAAAATTATGAAATGCATATTTAGAAAAATTACCAAAGAGCTGAAGATGGGATAATGCACTTATTGTGTTTGCAATACTCCCACATTACTTCTAATACAAAACATAAAGAATCACAGAAGGACTTTAATCTACAAGGCCAGAAAATTGCAAGATAATTAATTTGCCCACTCCAGAAAGTTATAGCATTGCAATGAATGTTGTAACCTCTCTTAACCTTCTTTTTTATTATTATTCTACATACTCTTTGCACTTTTATGTAAGAACTCCTTTTAATTATTTTTTTCCTATTTGTAATCTCTTCCTCTAGTTTGAAGTTTGAAACATGACATACTTAAGCATTTCATAAACTATCCCATTTATTACAGAATAGTTAGAGGGCCTCAGACCAAAGGGGGAAAAGTCTGTATTTCAGTGACTGTGTCATGATACATTCTTTGGAAATTTATATATATATATGTGTCACATGAAATTTATGGAATGCAAGATTTCAGGATTGTGCTACTGGAAGCCATTCTGGTACGTCATAAAATGCTGAGGACTGATGAGCTTTCTGACTGAGGTTCTTTTTGATGAAATATACCTTATCAAGTAAATCTTTGACAACCACCAGGACAGCTTTCGATATTTTGTGCAAAAATTTAGGGTTTAGCTATTCAAGACGTCTCAAAAACTCAGGTAGTTCTTATGACCCTTGGTCATAACAACTTTAAAGGGGAGATGTGGTTTAATCCTCACTAGAGTTCCCTTGCATTTAACAAGTATTAGTTCCCTAAGGCCTGTCCCTCCAAAAGGTTATAGAAGATTGGGTTTGATTCTCTTTCACTTCTACCATTTAAAAAATTTCTCAGTATCTTCTAAACAAAGCACTTCAGAGGCTTGCTAATCATTCTAGAAGGCAGGAGGAGGATGGAGGAGAGAGGTTTGTGGAAAATGCTATTCCTTCTCTCAATTTTTCTTTTTCCTTTGAACAGTTGATTCAACCAAACCAATCTTCCACCCAGCCTATCCAGTCTTCATGTCTAAATAAAAAATGGCTATAGAGTGCACATACCATTTTGATGATACTTTGTTCCCTCAGCATGTTTTCCACAACTTCTTGAGACTCAATCAGGCAAATCAGTGAGATTATGAATATTTCTAATACAACTGAATTTAAATTAAAAAAAACTCTAATAGAATAACACAAGTCTACATTTAGCACTAGAGGCTGAAGTAGGTGCTACTGAAGCTTCATCCATGCAGGTATTTTTATATTTTGGGGGATTGCTCTTGTCAGGAAGGGTAGTGAGGGCTGAAGGAAAGAAGATATAAATCTTTTTATTAATACCACATGTTCCAAGATCCTGCCCCTTTCTTTAAGGTGATGGCAAAGGAAACTGCTGTCCAGCAATTAGATATGAACTGCAATTTCACTTCAATGGTTTACAATCAAAGGAAATTTTTTTCATATTAATATTGGAGAGTATTGATAGGAGTACTAATGTGTGATTCTCACCAAAGGGATTTTAGTGGCCCACTCAGAACTCAACCAGGAAAAGATTTCCCATTTGGGCTTTAAGTGTTCTTAAAGTTTTGACAAATTAGATAAAACAAGACACCTTAATTACTTATGACTAATCAAAAGCAAACTACATCCAATTTAATTCTGTAAGGGAACCTCTATTCAGGCATTTATTGCTTTCTTTTTCCTATTTAACACCTTTAGTTAATTCATCTGAACATTTTAGGGAAGTGGTTTTTAGAGAACACCTATACATTCATTCCTCTCTCATTATTCATCATTAAACCATTAAACCATCATTACTGTCCCAAGAGTATTCAAACTTCACAATACCACACCTCTAGCAGGGTCTTTTGGGACATCCATTTTGGAATATCTGCAGTACACCCTTAAGCACTGAGAGAAGCACTGCTGTAGTAGTAAGAGTAGTAATGGTGGCTGTAGTTAAAAGGAAGCTTTGAAATGTGGCCTAGAATTACAAGGAAAAACTGATCCTTGGGGTAACTCCATAAATCACAGCAGAACTGCATTACTTTAATCTTCAACAGATTAAGAGCAGAAACGATTAAAATGTCATAATTCAAAATCAGGAATAAGTATTTCCACAGATGTCTTATTTATATACAGGTAAATGTGTGTTTGCTTCATTACAAATGCAATCTTCACTGTGATATTCTGGACATGCTAAAACACAGCAGTATCAACCACAAAGTCAGTATCTATGTAGATGCTATCTGGTTGTTTTGATTGGAACTTCAGAAGAATTAAAAAGATTCGTGTAAACCTCACTCCCCTTCCTTGAGGCTTTCTTTTTTCAATTTCATTTTGGTTTTTTGATTTGTTCTCTATCACCCATACTTTCAAATTTGATAAAAGAGATATGCAACAGATGCCTCAGAGCAGTTTGCACTATGGATAGCACACAGCTGCTTACCTGTTTAACTGCATAAAGGAGGCGACCGTAGCAGTACATCATGACCACCACAGGGACGACCAAGCAGAATATGAAGAGACAGATGATATAGGATGTGGACTCAGCCGACTCCGAGGACCAGCGTACTGAACAGCTTGTACCTGCACCTTCTACCCCATAACTGCTCCAACCGATCAGAGGTGGCACAGTCCAGACCAAGGAATAAATCCACGAGCCTCCAACTGCCAGCAATGCCTTCCGGTAGTCCTCGCTGTGCTTGTTGCACAGGGTGAGGGTGCTGTAGCGCTCGTAGGACAGGACGGCCAGGGAGATCAGGGACACGATGCCTACAATCAACCAAGTAATGTAAATGCTTACTTTGATTATTTTGCATGGTGTCCATTCCAAATCCCAAGAAAGCAGATGGTTATTTGGTTATTACATATTTGGTTATTGCATATTAATACCCATTTAGTTATTACATATTACACATTTGAAGCAACAGTGAAAACTATTTCCATTATTCTCTTTGCATTAATCCTCACTGGACCTGGTTGCTCTGTCCACCACGTCAAATTTTAACTCAGATTTATTTGATATTGGAAGATTTTTATACTTGAGAGATATTCATCTTCCAGGCAGGTTTTCTGCGTTACCTGTTTCAGTATTACCCAGGGGAAATCGATTTTTTTCCTGAGCTAATAAAACCGTGAAAGATTCTTTTGATAAGATTTATTCAATTTTTAACATCCAAGAGCATTGTCAAATATATTGAATTGACTTTTATACATGTAAAAATATATATTTAAGACACTATATATATTTAAGATTGGAAGCCCCAGAATGAAAGAAGCTTTTACTTCTTTTGCTCTGCCCCATCAGCTAGAAGTACCTTCAGTCACGACCACTCATACATGGAAACAACAGACAACCACATCATGACTGTGTTTTGGCAAGTTGAAAATCTATTTACATTTATATCACATCTATGATGCCTGGAACCCTGTAAAACAGACAACCTGGAGATGAGATAGAAAAATACCTTTACTCCAGCTTAGGTCCGGATCCCCTGGGCCTCCGGCACGTCGACCGAAGGACCCAGAGCCCCGTAAAGTTACAGTTTTT
>JAWWEW010000001.1:89780902-89854537 GCA_035583185.1 Anabacerthia variegaticeps | reverse complement strand
CCTTAGAAATCCCTTACTTCTAAAGCTATAAAGATCCATAAAATACACCAAAAATACATAAAATTCTTAGGCATCATCTAAAATAATCAATCTAAAAAGTGATTTAGATTAAATCTTCCAGAGAAAGACCTAAAAATCTGGTTTGTAGGACATTTCCATTCTCTTTTCCAAGGTTCAGGATCCCAACTCCCTCTACAAACCTTTATGATTTTCCATGGCAGAGTCTTAGGCCTGACTCAATTGTATGACTTTTGCTATTTCCTATGGGTTTTTTTCTCCTTGCAGCTTCTTTACAGTTCTTGGTGACTAAACACTGGATACCACTCCCAGGATTTATGACAAAAGGAATTTGTTTGAAGAAATTTACAACCATCATTTCCAATGGATTCCAGTCCTCTTTTTTTTCAGTCCTGTAAGATAAAAAACCTGAAGAGTCCTGAAACCAGGACTATTTTCCTGGTCTTTAATATTAGCAACTGCCAATTATACAGTAGCACTGAGATATGTAGCCTGCCAAAATTTTGAGTGGTACCTACTCCCAGCAAATCTATTAACAGAAAAGGTGATCTTCAGGGTAATCCACAGCTGTAACCCGTTTTCCCCATTTAACTGTCAGCTTCTCCTATGGCTCCTTCCCAGGCATGAAATGGAGGTGAGTCATAGACTCCCCTGGGAACAGCACTACTCGATCCTGTACCTGGGCAAAACTTCCTCTCCTCACACACATACCCACACAGGGAACAGTAAAATATTCTCCCCGGGCACAGCATTTTGCTTCTCTTCTCCTTACAATTTGGTGACTCATTTCCGAGTTTGCTGGATGCAGGCACAGCTATTCCTGTCATCCTGACAACCATTTGCAGTTACTTTGTGCAGAGCTGGCATGGCAAAGGACCCCAGAGGAATGCAAGCATTACATAGGATGCTTTATTTCTCAGGGGAAGAGAAGGCAAAAAGGTGTGAGGAAAAGGCAACTTTTGAAGATGAAAACATCTTTCTTGTTACAAGAGTCTCCTAAATTATTTTATGTACATTCCTGGGAAGTCAGTCCTAAATGGTAGATACATTTACAGCTGTAACAGCTCCACTAAATTCCAACTGATACACTGGCCTGTTTTAAGGCTATTTTAGAGGCAGTGGAGACTTTCCGATCATCCCTCATCTAATATGATTTCTTATATAACAATGCTCTTGAAAGCCCTTAGACTCAAGAACAAAGAATCTACTGTTCTCTTTTTGCTCCCAGCCCACCCCTACTTATCTTAACTTTCTTAGCAATGCCTCTTTTCTGTGCTTTATCTGCTTGACTAAAAAGCTTCTCACTATCAAAAACGTTTAGCTCATGCAGGTACCTAAGGCAAAAATCCAGATTTTGTATTTGAAACTTATGCCTCGGTAAGGTAATATAGATATATTTCTGTATTTCATATTAGACAATCATGGGCTAACAGAAAACTGTCTTGGGAACAAGAAATCTCTTTCCTCCCAGCTGAGTCTTCTACAGCAAGGACCTATTGTTCTTACTCTACCTCTGATGGCAATTCAGGCCACATTTTCCCTACTTTGATCAGATGGAAGGTGAGATGTACTTTTGTTGAGAAAATCCTACATTCTTGTATGTGCAGTGTTGCCTTCTAAACCCAGATGGGGTGTTCAGACTTCCCTAGCTCAGGGCCCTGCTTCCTGGATGGCTGCCAGCCCTCCCTTCTCACCCCTGTGGCTGTGCTTCTGGTGTGTATTGTCATGATTTATGGCATGCATTTACGTTTCCTCTTGGTTTCACCTGCTGCCTAATACAAGGAAGATGCCAAGCTTTTCTTGTGCTGGGATTTATGATGGATGGCAGTATGGAGAGGATCTGAGGACAACTGGCCATGAATACAGGATTACTTGCTTTGAGATGTAGAAAATACCTGTCTTAGACTGGCATACAATTAATGCTCAGATATTGAGTTAGGATCATGGTAATGTCAGTGAAGAATAAATCAAATATTAGCACTCAGAAAAAAACACAAAAGCTGCCTTTAAATTATAGAAAATATTTTTTCTTCTCTATACAGAATAAAATGAGAGACTCTTAATTGAACATCTTGACAGAAGCCAATTCATCTTCACTCACATTTTAATATTGAGTTCCACTGACATGACACAAACTATACTTTTCCCTGGAGGACAAGAACTGTGACATATGGAATCCCAGACCACAAAAGTTCAGGAAAAAATCCAATATTTTTCTTTTTGGCACTGTAAGGCTTCAATGCCTGAAATTTTTAATAGCACTAAAATTAATACCACGATGCATTGACTTCTAATACTCTCCAGACAACAAGGGAAAATGAGGAAAACACTGAAGGGTCTGTAAGTTCATAACAGATAATAAGAGAACTCAACATTCTTCATGTAGTTTAAATTTACTAAGCCAGAGTAACTTTTTAGACAAATTACATTCAGTTTCAAAGAACAGAACTGGTGCTTTGAAACACAAAAAGAGATGAAATTAAGAGCCATAATCAAACCAAAAATTAAACAAGTAGCTATTTCCAACAGTGAGATACATTCTGAATTGGCTGTGAGTAATGAAAATATTTATTACCCAGGTGAGGAAGAAACAGGAACAACAGAGGCCACAGCAACCCTCTCACAGTCTACTTTTGTGGGCTTGTGCAGTGTATACAAGGTCACAAGATGTACCCTAAGCCTTTATATCAACAAAGTAGTTCCATCTAATCCTGCTGATGGCCTTTCACCTTAACAGAGAAGCCAAGACTGTATAAAACCAAACCAGGATGCACATCAAGAAATACCTTTGTGGTAGATCAGCTCCAATATCCCTGATTGCTAAGAATATCCTCAGCCTTTTAATTTAAATAAAAAAAAAAGTAAAACAAAACCAACAAAAAAAACCAAAACAAACAAACAAACAAAACCAAACAAAACCAAAACCAACAAAAACCCCCACAACTCTTTTTTTTTAATCTCACTCTTTTATTAGTTCAATAGCTGAATCCTAGAAACTTACCACTATCATTTGATCAATTATAATGGATACACAGCCCAAATTCATTGGACTGAAACAACATAATTGCATGACAAAGGCAAAACCAGGTTTTGTGTTCAGTATTTAGTTTGGCACCCGCTGGCAGTAAAATACAGGTATCAGGTGTGCAATAGTGAATAAGCTGCCAGTAAAAAGAAATTACTATTGCCTTGCCCTTTATATGCTTTTCAATAGCACCTAGTATGATCCTCTCCATAATTTTTCCAGGTACTGATTTTAGACTAACAGGCTTGTAGTTTCCTCAGTCCTCCCTCATGCCCTTCTTGTAATCTGGTTTGGCTAAAGTAGAATAAAGCTTCTCATTTTTCATCACGCCTCATAGTTTTGCCTGTCAGAGTTTTCTTAATGCCATGTGCATTTAACTGTTGTGACCTTTGCCAGAAATCCTGCAGTTATCTTCGTACTCTATCCCATGCCCTATCTACTGCAGTCAGAGGAATTAGTGAGAATCTCAGCTTTAAAACAAAAAGAAATTAAATACTTTAGAATTCTCCCTGAAGAAGACTTGAATGCAGTCTCCAAGCTCTTAACAACCAGAAAACAATTTTTAAAAATTAATGTAAATTATAAAAATGAGAAAATAATTATCATTTTAAAGCTAATCATAATGCTTTATGCCAACATTTCATTCTTATTGTGCAGTAATATTTATGACTGTGTAGACCACATATATTAATTTCACATGAGTAATTTTCTTCTAAAATTGCAACAAAATTAGGTTCATGAATTGCAAATCTAAATAGAATTTGATTCAAACAAATATGTAGGGCCTCAAGCTGGTACCTAGCCAAATAACTCCACAGGAGTCAATCACAGTGAGAAAGATAATTTGCTCCCCCAACATTTCACACATATACAAGAGCAAAGATGAGGTTCTCACAGAACTGTACTGAAAGATGACAAAAAAATACAGTGTAAACTGTGTTACAGGAATAGATAATTATTCAAAAGTTAACCATGGAAATAAATGACTCTGAGGCAAGTTGGATGTGCGGCATAAGCCTTTTCTACACAGCAATTACTTGCAGTGAATAGAGTGCAAGAAATTAAATTTCAAGTCATAAACCAGGACAGGCATGTATTTATAGGACTATCATCTGAGACATTATCTATTATTTACTTTTATTTAAGAATCTGTACATTTCTCCCTGGCACCACAGCACAGAGTATGCTGTGAAAGGCACAGCAAATCATTATGCTTTGTTCCCATGAGTCCCAGCTAAAAATGTTACATTCTCTTATTAGTTTTTGCTCGTTTGTGCTGCTCACTGATGTAGTAATTGGAAAGATGCAGTTCACCCACAGTCTGTAGGTTATGAAAAACTGAGAATCACAGAGATTCAGCCTACACTAAGTCAAGGTTTTGACTACTAACTTAGGTATATTTGCCCTGTTAAATTTCCTGAAGGTCATTGTTAGAGCTCTGGAGCATCACGGTTGCATGATGTAAATCCTGCCTTGTGTTATCAAGGATCAGAGGCAATGCAAAGAAGCCACAGGCAACCTTAGGCAGATTGCGCTTGGAAGAATGCAATAGCACCTTCTTCAACAACAAATTAATGGAGCAAAACTAAATCCAAGGGCTGGCAAAAACTCAAGATAGATTTACCACATCCAATCTCCATGCGAGTTGATTTTACCCACTCACAGGCATTCTCTCATAGCTTTCATTTGCTCACACTTTCCACCCACAAACCCATAAGCACAAAGGTCTGTTCCTAAGAGGTCTGTCCAGAATCTCTTGTGTAGCAGGGGGAAACAGAGACTTTAGCTATCAGTTTGTCAAACTTCTTGCTTACAGGTTTCTCCCTGGTAGCAAACTGGGGTTTGGAAAGAGCTTTTCTACACTTTAGGAGTCCACTATCATTATGAAATCATCCACTGCTTATGAATCCTGCCCATAAAAACCTTGTATGTGTCAGGTGAGACTGCTGTTCCCTGTTTGCGTTTCTTCATCTGGAAAACACATCTGCCTGGAATGTGCTCATCTGCACAGGCACTGTTTCTTTCATGGTGAGCTACCAGGGAAAGAAATGGCAGGTGTACCATGATGCATCCTTGACGTCATGCTCCTCTCAGTGGGCTGCAGGATCCTCCACTGATGAGTTGTCATGCTCTGCTCTTAACAGCACACAGTCCTTCAGGCTTTCCTGAGTCAAAATACATGCTCAGTTTTACTGCTGGGAACAGCATTCTTCATTACCTACATGTGCTGTTCTCACTCTTCTTCTGCGCTGCATTCAGGTGTTTACACACCTTTCGCTTCATGCACTATCTAGAAAGACAGGGCAAAATGCAGCTGAGAGACTGGTGCAAGGCAGAGAACCAGAGTGTGCCTGGCTGCTCTACTGCTGAGACCCATGGCAGGACGGTGCCAGCTCAGCACCCTCCAGTGTGCATCAGACCATCTGCCAGCCACATACAAAATGCAGAGGGGAAGTCAAGGGGATAGTAAGTGCTGGGGTTCCCACATGGCACTAGTGCTAACCCCAGAGGGGCCTGCCCATGGCAGAGGTTAGCCAACAGCAAGTCTGGCCACCTCTGCCTAAATGTGTTGCTGAAGGAGGAGAATACTCTGTTGTTTCATACATGTACAAGACTCCATTCCTATACGTGTGTGCATGTGATACCTATTCCTGTGAGGCAACTTTAACGTAATATCCTGGGAAGGACATCATGCACCTGGAAGTGGAAGAGGAGCATGAACCAGCAGCTGGCAGTCTGGGACTCACCAAAAGTTGCATCTTTCCTTCTGCAGTCAGGCCACTGTACAGTGGTGAACAGTGAACTCAGAGAGGCAGCAAGCCACAATGTGCACGGTGCCGTAAGGACATTAGGAGAGATGGAAGAAGCCTACTCTGGTCTACACTCACAAATGCTGTGTTGGGAAATACCTAACACAAGCAATAGATAGGTTTCTCAGAAACATTATGTGTCCTAACACAGATATGTTCCTTCCTTCTCGTCCCTCAGTTTTCAGCTGCTAAATCTGCTGTTCCATTAGCTGGATAATATGCTAAAAAGCTCTGTGGCAGTATGAGATGGAGATAAGATATAGATGCACCCCAAGCTGGGAATATTGGAGAATCCTGTGCTGAGGTATTCTTCTGCTGTTTCTTCTTGATGACATCTTTGATTGTGCCTGTCCAAGGACTTAAATGTAAACAAAGAACAACAGCACTAAGCAAGAGTGCTCTTCAAATGAAGGCTCTTAATACCTCAATTTGAAGGTTTCAAGTTTAATTCCAAGCTGTGCTAATGAATGTTTTTTCATAAATACATTACTGTGTTATACAAAACTAGTTTGATCAGTGACCCGGTGCTGTTTTCAAGGGAAATAACGTCCCTGAATTTCAATGAAAGCATTTCATTGTTACTTAGTTCTTGACAGAAATAAAACACTCCACACATGAAAATGAACTATAAACAATTCAAGCAACTTAAAAGTCATGACCTCTTTAAACATATTTGTACTTCTATATCTCCTTAGAAGTCATTCTAAAAACATATCCTACCTTATGTGTCCATCTATCACAGTCCATCAGGGACTGTGCAGGAAATACGATTTGTAGGTCTAATATTCTCAAGAGAGATCTGGAAGCAGCAAAAGATAAATGTAACTATCTCTTTTGCTAATGGTTGCTCAATCTTCAGGAGAAATTTTGTTAGCTCTGGGCCAAAATACCTTACTTAACAACAGCTTTGGACACCTAATGAGGGTGCACTATGAGCAGTTTTGTTTTATTGATGAGTAAAACTACTGGACTCTGCTTCCCTTTAAGTCCATGCATTTATTTCACAGAAATGCAGTGATCACCACTAATACAGTTACTGTCATCAGAGACCTCCTTGCAGGTGAGTAGATAAGAATACTGTAATGATAAAAGCAGAAACTTTTAAAAGCTGAATCTCTGATTTGCTGATCTTTCTCACAGCATGTGCACTTTAGTAAAACATCTGAAACTATTCAGTCACAGCATCATAGAGGAAGAACAAAACTGTTAATTCTTTAAAAAAATTCTATTTTGTTTTCTAGCTCTGAGTCTCTTAACGCACATTTCATTTCAGTGAGGTTCTGCAAGTTACATCTCTTCTTCCGTGGTACTGGAATTGCCAAAAAGTGGCAGTGAGGATGTTGATTGGCCTGAAAAATCTGCGATAGGCAGCCCAAAATGAAACAAATTCAGTTAAATTAATAGAATACAGTTAAGTTAGCTAACAACTTTCATAGCCACTAGGGCTAGTGAGAAGGTAGCATCACATGAACAAATCTGAGGGAGAAACAAGTAGATATTGTGAATATGGGATTTCACAAAAATGTTATTAACAAGGGTTTCAGTTTTTGTTGGGGGCAATTGGCTTCTTTGGTTGGTTGGGGTTTTTTCCTTTTTTTTTTTTCAGATGAGAAGCCACAAATGAACACTCAGAAGGGATGCAAAAAGGTCTGGAGTGGCAGACATATGAGGCTACTGTTCCTTCCTCCCTAACTTCCAGTATAATATCCACCTTTTTTCTTTTCCCTCCCAAACAAAAAGAAGAGATACATATTCTATGAGCTGCCAGCAGATTTTGGCAGAAGACCCAAACTTTTCCAGAGTGAAAAAGAAAGCTCACTGAATGTAGAGGACTTTCCAGAGGAAAGATGAATAGACCCAAAGTGAGCACTGGTTGTGGTGGACAACCAACCAGTCTGACTTGTCTGAAATTTACAGCTCAGTTTCTACACTTCAGCGAATAAACAAATCACAATACATCCTTTTATGATATAGCAAGACCACAATGTGAATATAACAACTGATAAGTTCAGTGCTAATACAAATGATATGAACTGCAGAGGAGTTCACGGGTGCCTCAAAAACTGACAGAAGCAGCTGAGAATTGGATGTGCTTCCAAAACATTATTAACTGTATTTGGATATGTCTATTAAATATTTATATGATAAGAATAGAATCAATGGTTCAAAAAATTAAATATTCTTGTCTTTGGTGACTCTAATTCTACTTGAATGCTCCCACATTAGCGATCATATCACTATTTCCTTTAGATTTTAAAAGCATTAAAAGCATTTCTACTTATTTAAAATTGAGAAAATATTTCCCACATTTATCTGTCACAGATTAACAAACGGTCTCTAAATGCTTTCAAAATACAGGCAACCTCAGATATCATCAGTTCGCTTCAAATAGAAATAAATGCACCGATTGCTATTTATCTAATGTCTATAATTGTTTGTTTTCTTTTGCTAAGATGACTTGGAATCATGAGTCCATTAAATTAAGCAATCATTCCTTTCTCCAAAGAATTATCTTCCTACTTAACTCTAATGGGAGTCACAGTTTAACTTTGTGCTTGAAAGAAATTTCTGAGAAATCACTGTTAGATCCAAGCCTGATGCAACAATAAACATTACCAGTCCTGTTCAAGTAAATATTTTGTGCTCTTTTCACTCAATAGTCATTTCTATGTTTTATTCTTTGTACAACACACTCCTCCCTTTGTGTTTGGTGATATCTTGAATATAGATAGCACATATTTTTAATAGTAAAGAATTATCTAGGGTTTGGGGTTTTTTTTTTTTCTTTCCCCCTCCTCTGCTGAATTTTTAAATGTGTATACACTGTGCTTTAAGGGTGTTCTTAATTCTTAGCTGTACCTGGTGATTTAAGATGCACCACTGAGTACTATATGCTTTTCTGCTATGTTATTAGTATGCCTATTCATCAACCAATCAGCAAATTCCCAGTGGCATAAATATAGCAAAGAATTCCCTATTTCCATCTCAGCGATACCAGCATAGTACAAAAATATCCCCAAACATTAATTTTTGGCTCACTTTCCATATGTTATGCAGGATCCCTTCAAATTCAGGAAAGTAGGCTAGCACTTGCAAATTCAGCTTCCTAAATTGGCTGCCTCCGTATCAGTATATTTATTCTGCTGCCTTAGGGAACTGGAATAAGAAATAATGTCAGCACTAGATGGAGCTCCTGTACAGCAACATACCGTGAGAAATCTTTGGGGCTTGTCTTCATGTGAAAAGCAGAACTGGATGTACAATGCTGGCGTAGCAAGAGGATGCTCTCAGGTTCAGATCAGGTGCCCTGAAGCATCCCCATGCCCATGCTGTCCTACAGGACTCCCATTTCCTGCCAGGACTGCTCCTTTTGAAATGTGGGGGCATCCCTGGGATCTTCTTTCATGCTGAGGATCTGCATAGATAACACGTAGTCTCAAGGGTTTTCTACATGTGGGGTATAGCACCAAATAAGCTAAGAAGTGAAATTACAGAGTAGATATTTGACAGCCAAGGAGCCAAGCAGAGCACACCTAACTAACTTTCTTCCTATGAGCCTCTGCTTTTTCACTGAATGCAGATGCTCATTTTTACTAATAAGAGTATATGGGCTAATAATGCCAAGATTCTGGGTTGGATGCCTGTATGGGCCACTCACTTAAGAGCTGCATGTGACGATCTCTGTGGGTTCCTTCCAACTCAGAATATTCCGTAATTCTGTGATTCTAGAGATTTCCTATAATCTGGAGACTTTTTGGCAGCTGCCATTCCTAGGAGTTGAATATACTACAAATATTAACTCTTCTGAGTGAAGTTTCTGTCAAAATCTAGTGGTCAAACTGGTTTTTATACTAACTAGGTATGAACTGGTCAATAAATATTCATAATTGATACTGTGAATGCAGGCTCAAAATATGTTAATCAGTCTTTACACTGCTGTTGAACCAAGAATTTCTTGTGCCATCTTGCAATCCAACAACCTCACATGTTATGGAGGTGAGATGATACTCCTATCTTTATCCAAGAGCCCTTTGCTGGCTAAGAACATGCAGTGGTAAGTGGTATTCTCCATTCCTTAACCCACCAGAATGACCCTAAAGAGGAGATCTTTTACTACATCCTTTAAGAAATTTCTTGTAACTGATGCAGACAGAAATCCTTTGCAGTACATTTCACCCAGACAGTGAGTCTAATCTGCACCACTGGAGAGACTGGTGGAAATTGCACTAGAGAGTACAGTAGTGGAGGTATGACACATTTGAACAAGCCAGCATGGCTATCATGGAGGGAATTCAGACCTTACCACTTCATTAGAAGGCTGTGACAGTTCCGTGCAGACAGGGGCTGATAAAGCAGTTGATAAAGCCTACTTGAATTTTCAAACCACTTTGACAAGCTCAAAGGCTCTTAAGGATAGTAAGCTGCCTTGTAATAACAGAAATTTCACCTGGATAAATAATTGAGTAGAGACAGGAAATAAAGAACAGGAGGAAATAATTAGTTTTCTTAGTGGAAAATTTGGCCAGCAAAGTTCCCCATGGATCTGTGCTAGACCCTGAGCTATTCATCACATTAATAAATGATCCAGAAAAGATGGTAAGGAGTGAAGTTTGCTTATTATACTATGCTGAATAACTCAAAATCAATGAAATCTGACTGCGAAGTACTGCAAAACAACCGCATGAAACTGAGTCACTGAGCAGATGAAATGCAATACTGATGTAAACTGCCATATGTGGAGGAAAACAGACCTAGCTTTAAACACACAGTGATTGTTTCTGACTGACTTACTGCTCTGTAAAGAGAGTTATGATAGACAGCTTTATGCAAACCACTTCCATTAAGCAGCAATGCTCAGCACCATTTAGAAAAGCAAGCATGAGGGCTTATTAGAAAAGGAAGACAGAGAAGAGAAAATGTGAAAAGGCAGATGAAGGAAGATTTAGTGCTTCTTATAATACAATAACTGGGTTTTCAGGGGAAATCATCAGGCTGCAGACTCAGAATTAACAGACAGAAGGCAGCACTTTTCTTTGCTTAGTACAGAGTTAACACATGGAATTCCTTGACATATTATATTGTGCATACCAAAATTCTGCAGGTTTCCTGAAAGCAAGTGGCAGGGGAGAGCAGGAAGACCTATTAAATTCAAAAGTACTTCTTCAGAAATGACATCCCTAACACCACAAATCACAGGCTGCTGGGACAACATAGTGGAAAAATACCATTGGATGCTCAAAGTTATCCTAAGTTTAAGTTTAGTGTTCTAGAAGTGTATCTAGGCAAAATACTTTGAATGGTAAATACTTAGTACACATGTACCACCCTTTGCAAAGCACAGCTATTATTTAGTTATTGACATGATAAAAAGAAACAATTACAGCTCAGTAACAGGCTATCACCTACTTGTATCTGCTATTGGTATTTCTTTACCAAAAGTCTGAGTGCCCACAACACCAGAAAGTAACACTTGTAAAACTCTTACTCATTCTCTTTCTTGTTAAACATCCCTTGGTGCACTGACCAATAGAGAAAAAACAGTTACATGGAGAAAACCAGATGGTGATATGTCTACTGCGCTTATCTCAAAGAATATTAAGCTCTGGCTTTGTCTTGCCTCATAACCTGCTTTCTACCCATTAGAAAAAGCCTATTTAAATCCTGACTGGCATATTTACCTCAGCCTTTCATCCTATTCCTGATATGCAGTCTTTGCCTCTCACAAGGATATTACATAGAAATACATTTTCTGTTTTAAGAAGTACACACAGTAAAGAATCCTCAACAACCTCATGCAGCCGCTGCTCTTGGGCTGCCACACATGTTCTTTCTGAGAAAACTGAGCAGCTCAAAATCAGCAAAATTCAGCAGTTCAGATAAATTAAGGCAAACTACTGGGATTTGTTACAAAGACTTGCATGGAAAAGAATTTCTTGGGGGCTCACAGTGTCCAGAACATACACATATTATACACCCGAATACCATGTACATACTCCACCCTTTCATTAAGGGGCAGAATTTGTAACTCTTCATCCCCACCATACTAATTCCTAACCTAGAACTTTTTCTAATTAATTACTGCTGAGCTCATACTGAGACAGACAGATCAGCCACAGCAATGGTCATCGACCTCTGTTGATGCTGGCAGGAGAAACCTTCTGCTGAAGCAGGTGAGGTCTGGCAGCATCATAACATGGTAGTTTAAAAGATGGTACCCAGGCGATCTTGATTAGAGGCATTACCATCTGAACCACTGAGAGATGAGAGAGGAGTCAAGCAACCTGAGGCTTTACCCCTCTATGGGGTGAATGCTCATCCATCTGCATACCCTGATCCATGCTGGGTCAGTAGAGCATGGAGGGGACAGAGGAACAACCAGGTCCTAACCTGCTCAGGAGTCAAAGCATGGGGACATCCCACAAAAAGGGGATGGTGTGGACATCAGGAAGAGGAAATGCCTACTCAGAGTGGTGCTCCCTTGCACTTGCTGTCTGCAGATATCAAATGCTCCTCCTGCCTGTATCAATTATGGAAAAATTTACAGCAGACAGAGATCATTTTGAGTTAGTATTTAAAAAACCCCAAACAACCCATAACAAAACCAAACCCACAAATCTTCCAGTAATAGGAGGTGTTTGGATTTTTTAAATAGTGATTCATGTTGGCTGAGAAATCCACAGAAGCAATAAGTGGTCTGCAAATCAATACAGGCTATAGTTTATTATTAGACATTACGGAATCTTTGGTTTCAGAAGCAGTTTCTCAGCTAGTGTTTATATGTGAAAAAACACAAATGTAAACAGGATAGCTCCAGCTTTCAAAGAAACTTATTTTTCCATGTCAGCACACTCTTTCAACAAAATTATTTTCTCACTTAATAGACTTTTCTAATTAGGAAAGTGGCAGAAACACTAACATAAAAAAACCCAAACAAGCAAAAAGAAAAGAGCCTAAGCCCTAGTGTTTACTTTAAGTATGAAGTATTTGCCACAGATGAGAAAACAGGGGGGGAATGAAATTTGTAGTTATCACCTATTATTGCATCATTATTTAGAACTACGCCAATGGTTCTTTTATCCCTTTTATCACCTAAAAGCCTGTAAGTTTCATTTGCTTACTAGACCAGAAGATTCTGCTTAAATGCTTCCTAAAAAGAAACAGACATAGAAAATGTATGTCATCAGTTAAGAAAATGTCAGTAGGTATATAACTTGGATTTAAACAGCCAAAGATAATGTCCACCCTCTTGTATAATTCGGGGACTACAAGGGAAGCTTAAAAGTTTTCCAAAAATTACTGAATTCTGTCCAGATGGACCGGAATGCAGACGGTCTAAACAGTTCCTAGAGATTATTAAACACATATTTAAAAGTAATATTATTTGCCTTTCACAAACCTAGTGCATTGCTCTCTAACATATATTTTGATGAAATATTGTTGATTTAGTGGGCTCTAGTTTATTTCCTTATACCCACAAGTGTACCAAAAAGCCAGCTATATTTTAATGACATATTTCTTCACAGGCATGTGGACTGACTACAAACAGAGCTGGTTTGTCCTTTTTCCTAAATTAATTGAAAATTGACATCAGGCATGGGGTATCCTAGATTATTGCCATGACCCTGGATAAGAGAAAAGGGCCTGCAAATGTCAAAGATTAAACTTGAACTCTGACAGAAATGCTGTTCCATCATCTCCAACAGAGCTTACAGTCGTGACCTTTTAGACTCAATTCACCACCAGGATAATTTTGCAAGAAATCCAATGCAGTTTTTGCCTTTAAACTCCCATTTGAGGTTCCATGTGAATTGAGATATTATTTGTGTACTTCCTTGCATAAAGTCCCTGGTGTTCTGCAACATGTGGGCATAAACATAGAATTAAAACGATGCAACTGCACTGCAGGCGTGACTGCCCAATAAGGAAGCATCAAACATTGGCAGAAATCTGTAGTCCCCTGCACATGCCCAGAAACAGATTTTGGGCATGGGCTGAACTTTGTTTTACACTGACAGTTGACAACTATGCACAAAAAATGCCGAAGAAGTTATTGATTCCCCTACAGAATTTTACTGTTCTTCTTTCCAGGGACAAATACACAAGCTGTTCTCCACCTTTCACTGTTGGTATCTCTGCATGGTTTTTTGCTATTTTCTTTTCTACGGGCATAAGGAAAACATTTTAGATTATCATACAACACATCAGAAAACATCAAGGATGACAATTAAGGGAAAGCACTTGGCTACTGGTGCAAGCTGAGGGCACCCGAGGATCAGTGACCTGTTCAGAGCACAGTCCAGCTCCTGTTTGAACCATGTCCTCGAATTGCTGCTGTGCTGAAAACTGAGAGAGGGAAGGAGGAGGGAAATGTGGGAGCTCTGGTGAACTCCACAGTCCTTTTGCAGTATGATGTGGAGATGGGGCTCAGCCGGAGCTGCCTAGACCAGGGGAAGGAGAAGTAACCGTGTCTGGTAATACAGACACCGACTGCACACCACAGGATCTGATCTGACACCGTTGGGCATCAACACCCATAATCTATAATGCCTTATAAACAAAAGCAAATTGAATGACATCTTAGATGATACCCTGACATAATGAAGGCAAAACCTTCTCTTATCCTAAACAAGTGTTAAAACACCTACCAGAGTGAAGTCTCTGATTTCAGGAATAATGCTCAAAGTACAGCATAAGGTAATTCATTTCCACTTTCTCTGCATGGCATGATTCCTTCTTTATCATGTTTTCCAGAACTTTCAATCAAGTTGTCTCCCCACTCCAAGCACGTAAATTGAACACAAAATCCCAGTACTTATGCTCTACAAATTACCTGTAGGAAGAGCAGACAGCATTTCTCCACTTGATGAATTTGGAATCTTAAGGCTGGAAAGAGGACTTGGGCACCTCTTCATGGAAATACAACAGGCATCTTAAAAATGTTCATTCTTTAACAACTATTCTAAGTGATCTCAAATCTGTGCAATGTTTAATGCCTATAGGAAAGAGAAATAAACCAAACAGCCAGGAAGAGGATAAAGAAGTGGGGAGGGAATGATAAGCAAAAGTAAAAAAAACTACAGAAAGACAAAAGGACTAATAAGCACCCGATTTGTGAGTGTCATCTCACAACTCCAGAGAGGTACAGAGCAAGTATCTACCCCTGAGCTTGGATTTCTTTCACAGCCAGTGGAAATAGAGGGGTGCTTGTAGGGCACAGCTCACATCACCTTGAAGAGAATGTCTCAAATACGTCAGAGACAGTCTGCATGCTGGCAGTACAAATTTATTTTTCTATTGATTATAAAAGAAGCCTTAGGGACTGGAAAATGGTTTTAGTCACATGAATCCATCTGTCTCTAAGGGATTTAGTGTTGCATTTTTCCATATAAATATAGCCATGAGAAGTGTAATTAATAATATACCACTACTTCATTGATTATTTAAATAAAAAGTACAGTAGGCTAACTTGAGTTCCCCTAGAGAAGAGATGCCAAGGAGGAATTCAGATTACATATCTCCTGAATAAATACTTTCCTGTTTCCATTTACTATACACTCTAATCCATATCAATGCTTGAAATTATGTGGGAGAATTCAGGACAAACTATCAGTTGTAACACTGTATTAAAATAACTAAAGGCATCTACATAATGACAACATTTCTCCTCTTTAGGTAAAGGAACTATAAGCAGCTTTGACTTATTCCCATAAGGCAGGCACCTTTTCTACCCCTGTCTTTGAGCCAGCAGAATATTTCTCCTACTGACCAACTACAGATGAAAGCCTGCATGGGTCACATTAACTGCAGGCATAACAGAGTCTACACACTTCAAACAGAGGGGTCTGTTGCAGAACTATGTTTTCCTAAACATTACTGATTAATTGTGCTTGCTATCAGCTCTATTTATAGAAATATCACCTTTAATACCACCCCAAGCCCACTGGAAAGGGAACTATCCACGGGCTAAAGGCAGATGAGGAGCTGCTAAGCATGACTTTGCACTGGGAGGTGAGTACATGCTGCATTCAAACTTTGGACTTGAGCTCTTGCAAGATCAAGCCAAGGGAGATTATGTCTTTATTCATGGAAATAAATGTGTCTTTTCACAGAGGAATCATTTCTTACACCTCAGGTCTCAAGTGCATCTCATAAACAGAGAGCTTCCAGTGTGTTAGAAGTCTGTAATCTAAATATAAGTACATTAGTTTAGTGCAGTGAGTCTAAGACACAGCATATGAAATCAAGATAAAATATTAAGAAAAAAATTATTTTTAAGGCATTTGTTTAAGGTGATTGAACTTTAAAGTAAAATCATGAGCAGCTCTATTTCTCATTCAGTGTCTTTTCTGGCACTTTACAAAGGAATAAATCAATAACTGCTTTAATATGGCTACAAAGATTATCTAGAGTTGAGTGCTATAGGGTTTCTAAAAATATTAACTTCAAAATCCTCATTTAGGATGACCTTGGTTTATCAATGGACATAAAGACATATCTACAAGACTTACTTTAGTTCAAACAGGTTTAGGAATGTAGCCCTCCCCTGCATCCAGGACAGACAGGATGCTGTGTGGGAAGACACTGTCTCAAGTCACAAAGCTTTCACATGGCATAGGCATCTCTGTGTCCTCTTGAACAGTGATGTTCTTTACACAACACTAGTCTGAATTCATTTTTTACAATGAAATTTTGGAATCAACTTCTCAGGCAAACTGCCAGGTATTCCAACTACCACAAAGGTTAAGAAAGAGAGAACAAATATTCCTGCTAGTAATGCACCTTGAAGCTTTGCCAGCTTTAGAATCTAGAGTTGGATTTCTGGAGCCAGAGAAAGCTTTATCTTTCCCATATGTATCAATCTATTTAATAGTTAATCCTGATATGACATGGCATATAGTAGTGATTCTGAAAATGTGCTCCAGAATTCATCTGAGCCTAAACTCTGCCTGTCCTACATGTTTGGTAAGTCTACGTTAATAGAAACATCTTGGGAAAAGATTAAATGTTTCTGAAAATTTTCATCTGTCCAGAGATCTCAAGTGTTTAAAAAGGCACTGGAGAGATTACGTATGAGATGGACAGAACTGCAAGACAAATTTAATCTTAGGAGGCATATCACTTCATGTATATATGGTCTCTATGAGAGTACTTTAATAAATAATATACTTTTCCTAAATTAAAATCTAATATTTAATAATTCCATGATATATTTAGCTGTTCTTATTTCACCTTGCTTGCAAAGTTTACTCAGAGATGAGCTGGGAAAATGGATCCTGTCCCTGTGCCCCTTTTCATGTTAGCTTAAATGTATAACCACGAGCCTGTCAAACCATGACTAAGTGGTGGGTAATGGGAGCAAATTTAAAAAATCCATCCATTTCCCAACTCAGTGACATGTGCAGTTTCCACTGCAGTGACCTACTTAACAGAGCTGGAAACATGCACAAGCACCAGAGTAAAATCATTTATGCTGGAAACAGACCATGCTGTTTCTTCTCCAGCTCCGTTCCTAATGCTCCTCCAGACTAAGACCAAACAGCTCTTACTTCCATAGCAGTTATCACGATATCGAAGTGTCTCCTTAAAATCCCTATTACAGGTTTATTAATCAGCATCTGCACCTGCTGTTATTAGCTTTAAAACCTGCTTTTTGTGAATGGTTTGAAATCACAAAGCAGACATGGGGAAAGCAAGAAGTAATTAAACCAAAACCCTCCTCTTTGTCCACTATTTTTTTCCATTGTGCCCATGGCAATGCCCTGGTGCTGGTTCTTGGGTCACGGTTTTTAAGTGCCTGGAATAGCCAATGGATTGCTCAGTAAATAACTTACTTGATTCACAGTAAGTGACATCAATGTACATTGCACTGTCAACACTGCTGCGAGAACAATCAGATCTGCTTTCCAGATCACCTTCCAGGGCTACAGTTTTATGATTTCAGAAAAAGGTAAGACACTTTGGAGATAAATAACTAAATAACTAAATAGTCTCACCATGCATTTACATTTGAAACAAATCTCAGCTTCCTACTTTCATTGTCTCAGGTTTCATCCAGGCCACAGACCTGGAGATAACATCATCACTCTCAATTTGGTATAAACACAAAGGAGGCTTGCACAGTATCACAAAACCAAGGGGGGGGGGGGACACATTAAAATACAGTCCTTTCAAAAGCCTTTCAATAATAAACTGTAGTTATAAGCATTTTAACATTTGAATTTGCGTTGGAACTAGATGGTTTTTAAAGTCCCTTCCAACCCAAACCATTCTATGACTCGATTATCCTCAGTAACTACATTGCATCAATCAGTGAGGTCTTAAGTCACCACTTTATGACACAGAATGTACCTGATTTTCCACCTCTTTGGTTTCTGAATCACTTTGGTAAGTTTTATACAATTTTTTCAAAGTGCACAGAAGACAAGGAAAATAATCCTACAATTGATGAGGTGCTATTTGTTTTTTATTTTAGAAATAATATCTGCAAGTCTCAAAAACACCCTCACAACTCTCTCACGCTACTTTCCAATAGCCCCCCCCAAAAAATAACCATTCCATTCAATGGATCCGTGTTCATGTCTGTGATGCTTAAAACACACACTGAATGTTGAAAATAAAAATAATTTAAAAAAGGCATTATGTTTTCAAGAGATACAAAGACATGAAAAAGCCATCAACACACTGCACACCTACAGCAGTTCTTTTTTAGCACACACTAGAGTACAAAAAATCATAAAACCTCATGAATAATGGTATTTATCAACAGATACAATCTGTTTATAGAGACATACAAATGTTAGGTAGCCTGTTACTACTATTTAATTTAATCATGTTATTTTCCAGTGAACAACTTTTAATTACAACTCTGCAAGCAAACTCCTTTAGTATGCCCTTTATACACACTAATGAAAGAAAAAATATGAACACTGCAAGACTGTCACAAGAACTGTGCACTACCCGCATTTAGGCTGCCTCAGCTGCCCAGGACACCTTGCTGACAGCACCAACCTCACTCACAGTAGCTGAGGTCACCTTTGGCATTCTGGGTTTTGTTGTTTTGTTTGCTTTTGTGTTCCTTGATGATCTAACTGATTTTAAGAATTATAGCAGAAACTCTCTCATGAGAACAGGTTAGCACAGAAATCCACACTCCTGCCATCCATCCAATTTATAGAGATCTGACTTTGAAGAATTATTCCACAAGCAAGTTACCCCGGGAGAAACTCTCCATTTGCAGGGTTAATTCCACAGTCATGGGGGTGGTAACTCACATATACCCCGACAGAAGCCAGCAGGCTCAAAGGGCACCTTTAACATGCCTTTTTTCTAATGCCTTAAACAAACACCTTTTCCCCCCTCCCTTCAAATGTTATTCCCCCATCCCACTGCTAGATCATAAAAATTAGACTAAATCAAAGGAGGAAGAAAAAAAATAGTCCTAACTTCTTTCTCCCTGAGAAGATTAGTTACAGAAATATTGGAATTCATAAAACTCACAAAAATGGAAATGAAACCTGAAAGAAGACATGTCGTTCTTCTCTGCACAGACCAAACCAAAAAAAACTCGCCAAAACAAATCAAGGTATTGTTGACCATGAGGTCTATTTTTGGATGGCCAAAGTAAGTGCTCTTGTATTACACTACACTGCTAATTCACATTGGGCAAAGCAATAGTTTCCCACAGGAAGCTGCCAGGCTGAGTAAATGGTCATTACTCATTTGAGGTAGAACAGGTACCAGAGACCACACCACCGGAAATAGCAAGAGCTTATAAATCAGGTAGAGAATATGCATTTGGATTCACCACCTGGTGAAGAGCTGTGGGAGCATTTTTTGGGCCAAGGTGGTTGCACAAGACACATTGCAACCCAGGGTGGGGAAGAGCCAGGCATGCACTCATCCTCTCCTGGTGGCCTGGAGGCACCAAAGCAAGGATGTACAGCAAGAAGCAGCTGTGCCAAGTCCTATGGCATGGGTAAGATAAGCATCACATCTAGACATGGGATATGTTAGCAAATATTTATTAGATCTCTGCTACTCTTTCCTGAAGTCTTTTGTTAAAATGTTTTAAATTATGCATTTCACTTGTGTTTGACCATAACAAAGCAATCAAAGAATCCTTCTGTTTAGCACAGAGCAGCATTTAGTTCACTGACCAAGTTGCTTCATGTACCACTGTTAAAAAAGAAGAGTAAAGAATTATCATTGAACTCTTACCAAAGCAGGAATTGACAAAGCCATACCACCTACAAGCATGCTCCCCTCCAATCCATTTGCCACGGATGTTAGATGCAAAACTGAGGGTAGTGCCTGAGATGCACACTAACATGTCGCTGATGCTGATGTTCAGGAGAAGCATGTTGACTGGGTTACGAAGGGTTTTAAATTTGCAGAAGAGGATGAGGACAATTAAGTTATTCAAGAAACCAAAAAACAAGATAAATCCAAGAAAAACAGCCACTACTGTGTGCCCACTTCTTGTGAGTCCAGCCCTTGGCTCAACAGGATCTGCAGGTGCACCAAAGCTCAGGTTATATGTCCAAGTGTGGTTCATTTTGGGCTTTGACACAGATCAGTGGGAGCAGAGACACTGGGTCCACCTTGCTCAAGTACTGCAGCTGTTTCCAGAAGAGTTGTTCCATCACAGATCAAATCATCTCAGGAGTCTTCTGACCTTTGCTGAGATAAGATGCCTCTTAGATGGTTATGCAGGTGTGAAATACTGAATTGCAGCAGAGGCATATTTTCCTGCACTGTGTCTTTCCAGCGGTCTGCTCTGCAGTAACTCCAGGGCAGCAGAACAAACAATCTCCTCAAATTCATCTTTGTTATTTAAACTTAGAATCATGTTAGATGATCTTTTTTGATGCTCAGAGTAGAAGGTATCTTAAAAAGGTGCTTCAGCATGGTCTCCTCTTTCAGAGTAAATGGACAGCCCTATCAATGGCAGCCACCCTTGTTTCCTCTGACAATTGGTGTCTTTCTGAAAATACAGAAGAAAAGGTAAAAACCAAAACAACTCTTTCCATACAAAGACAAAAACATAGGTACATAATTTGCTAACATTTCCTCCCATTTTGAACTATAATGAATATCCTTTAGTCTTTTCAGTTTTCACTCTGATTTTTAAAGAATGTTTGTTAATATGTTCTTGGCTGCTCTAAGCACTTTTCCCCTAGCTCACAGTTTAGCATGGAGGTGGTTATTTGCACCTTCCTAGCAAAGTGTCTGAGATGAGAAAATACATGCTAAGACATATCTTTTGCAGCAGTTTCCCAGAAGAAGAATTCTGTCTTCCTCCACATTAAGTCAATCCACACTAATTGAAGCTCCAGTCTTGGCTAGACCTTAATTAAAATAAGGAAAAATTCAGAAGAAGGAAAAAGTATTTCTTTACCCAGAAAGAATAATTTCACATGCAGTCCCTCAAGCTCTCATGTCTCATCATCGTCATAAATGACTTGGACACAGCCCTGGAAGGGATACTGAGCAAGTCTGCCGATGACACAAAACTGGGAGGAGCTGTTGACTCCCTCAAAGGCAGGAAGGCCCTGCAGAGAGACCCAGACAAATTAGAGGGCTGGGCAATCACCAACCATATGGAGTTCAACAAGGGAAAGCGTTGGAATCTGCACCTGGGATGGGGCAACCCCAGATGTACATACAGACTGGGGAATGAGACTGTACAGCAGTGCCATGGAAAGGGACCTGGGGGTCCTCGTTGAATCTGAGTCAGCAGTGCTCTGGCAGCCAGGAGGGCCAACCATGTCTTGGGGGGCATCAGGCACAGCATCACCAGCCAGTTGAGGGAGGGGATTGTCCTGCTCTGCTCTGCACTGGGGCAGCCTCACATTGAATATTGTGGGCAGTTTTGGGCATCATAACACAAGAAAGATATTAAGCTGTCAGAGAGTGTCCAAAGGAGGGCAATGAAGATGGTGAAGGGCCTTGAGGGGAAGCCGTATGAGGAGTGGCCTGAGGTCACTTGTTCAGCCTGGAGAAGGGAAGACTGAGGGGAGCTCGCACTGCAGTTACAACTTCCTTGTGAGGGGAAAAGGAGGGGCAGGCACTGATCTCTTCTCCGTGGTGACCAGTGACTGGACCTGAGGGAATGTCCTGAAGTTGTGCCAGGAGAGGTCTAGGTTGAATATTAGAAAAAGGTTCTTCACCCAGAAAGTGGTTGGGAACAGGCTTCCCAGGGGAACACTTCCTCAGGGAAGTGGCACAGCACCAAGCCTGACAGAGTTCAAGAAGCATTTGCACAAAGCTCAGGCACATGGTGTGACTCTTGGGAATGGTCCTATGCAGGGCCAGGAGTTGGACTCAGTGATCCTTATCAGTCCATTCCATCTCATCATGTTCTGTGATTCTGTGATTCTTGTGCTTACAAAGGTTAGCACCTTTTGCCAGTGGACAGATGTCTTCCTTCATTATTCATAAAGCAGCCAGACACCCAAAGCCTTGCATGTCTCTCCCACTACAGACATGAATTTGTTTACCTGCATGCAGTGAAGCAGTAGTTCTTACTGTGGATGCGTACCTGCTTAGCCTGCCTTCTATGTGGTTGCAGACAAATTCTGCACAGAATTTTCCATAAAAATGGAGATGGGGCATACATGTAGGAATTTTCACTCCTTGCTGCAAAATGCATGATATCCATAGCTTGCTGAACTAAAAAATATGAAAGCTTTTCTTTCAGCTGTCATGTCCTTCTAGAATCATTACACAGATTTTAAAATGCAGCATCTTCCAAGTTGCTCCTAGCCATTGCTTTCTGGAAATTGTCTTGCAGAAAAATATGCATTTAACAACTCGAAAAATGAGAGTTCAAAGTTTACTGAAGATGCAGAGGTTGTTTACTTTTTTTCTTTTATAATATCATGGTAAACTTTTAGAGAAACTATTTTGTCTTTCTATTTCCCCACCTTCACAAACTCACCATGCAACATAAATCTCATTACTGTTCTGATTTTGAATTCTAACATATACAGTCTGCCTTTATATTCTTTTCTGGTGAGTAAATTATGTACACTTCACAGCCCTGTTTGGTCGTTGAGAATCTGAAACACTGATCCTTTCTGGGGCTTTCTCCCCCTTTAGGAGGGTTGGTAAGGGTCTCAGGTATATCTAAGAGAAACAAGTTTTGAAACTCTCTTTGTACCATTAAAAAAAAAAGTTATCTCCTGTCCAATTCTGATTGCAGATTATAGAAGGAAACTAACTGGGTCTAAACATCAATATACTTAAAATTTACTTAGAGTTGTGTTTAAAAGAACATAATTAAAATCTAGTGGAACAAAACCAAAATGCAATAACAACTGACTAAAAAATATGATGCTGAGCATTTCTCAGTCACTAACTGCACGACTGAAAAGGCAAATAATTACATCTTTTTTTTTTTTTTTTAGGAAAAAAAAAAGCACAGTGGCATTGTACCAAAGAAGAGCTTCAGAAAGAAGATTTCACAGGGACTCAAGATGTACAGTGAAATAAACTCAATCATAGAATCATGTTTTTTATTAATTCTGATTACACCCTTGTTCATAAACTAACCTATTCTTTTGCCAGCACTTCAAAGACAGATTTATCTCATCTGTTTGCACTACTGTTTATTGCAGAATACAACAAAGGTCATTCTTATCTGCTCCTCCCTTCTGCAAAGCATATTGCAGAATCTAGATTCAAAATCTGAAGACACTGAAAATTATTTACATGAAGACTATTTGAGTTACAGGTGCCTCCTTTTTTTCAAGATGAACTGATTACACTTAGATAATCTGTAGCAAAGATT
Organism: Anabacerthia variegaticeps; assembly: GCA_035583185.1. NCBI lineage: Eukaryota > Metazoa > Chordata > Aves > Passeriformes > Furnariidae > Anabacerthia > Anabacerthia variegaticeps. The sequence goes on along the minus strand of JAWWEW010000001.1, from coordinate 89,830,893 downwards.
ATAGTATACCATCATAAATGTTTCTCTATGGGAACTTATTTTACAAGAATAACCACAGGCAAAGCTTCTAAATAATATTGTTGTTGTTAAAGCATCACAGCTTTGGTGTTAGACAAAGCCAAAAGTTATACTCCCCTTAACAAATATGACTAACTTTATATATGTACCTGTGTCTTACAAGAAAGACATTGACCTGTTGAAGCAAGTCCAGAGAAGGGCCACAAAAATGGTCAGGGCCTGGAGCACCTGTCCTATGAGGACAGGCTGAGAGAGTTCGGGTTGTTCTATTAAGCTCAAAATATAAATAATAAAATGTAGGTCTTTTACACCCAATCACATACATCGTGCATTCTTAAAGACATATCAAGAGTTCATATGTATAGTGCTTATAAAAGGACATTTACTCTTTGGATGAGACTCAGCTGACTAAAATTTAGCAGTCTGACACCAGGTGTGCAGGCACAGACCAGTGCCCAGGTAATTTCTCCACTGATCACAACTCACACAGCTTTAGCAGGATGAGTTCTGCCCTAGTGTGTTGGGGAAAGACACCTTAATGCCCAGGCAAGAGGAGTAGGCCCTGAGAGTCCAGTGTAAGATATATTTTAAAATGTCAGTACCCACACTGTGAAGGTCAAGCCCATGCGGCCACTTGATATCAGAAGATGACAAGGAAGACACACTCAAGTTTTGGGGGAACTTAGGAAACAGAGGCCTTCAGGGGAAGACATCTGAAGATCTGGGCTATGTGGGAGTTATTCTCTTTTTGGTAGTTGATGTATAAAATGCTAAGTTTTTTTGCACCTTTGGATAAAGTACAAGCCAAATTCAGATTTGAAAAAAAGCTTCTAAACTCCCATAATAATCCCTTAAAGAATGGGTCCAATTTTGACCTAATTTTAGCATTTAACTGAATAATACACATTATTGCTGAAAAACATCTGTAGATGAGCTTTTGTACTGAAAGGTTCACTCGATTTCTTTTTTTTTTTTTCTCCAGACAGATAGCTTGGTTTAACAGAGGTTACATCACAACTCTGATAAACCTGTCTTACAGGTGACACTCCCTAAGTGTCCATGATCTAGCAGGACATGCTGGATGCTCCTAAATCCTAGCAAACTCAGAAGCTTGCAGGATTGGACTCTATCTAATTCTGCCAATTCTTCTTCTCAAAAAAATGTTAAAAAAACCCAAAACAGTAAAACGTACAATTGCCTCCAAGACAAACAAATCAGTATCCAGTTTGTCCCCTTGTATTTGTTTGAGTTGACATGGAATGGAAAACATACCCAAAGTGATACAAAACATATGGCCAGGTGAAACAGACCAAAAGTTCATTTAATGTCACCAGTTATTAAATGCTGCATCTCTTAACTGGTTCTGACAGTAGAAGTCTAAAGATACAGCAAAACACACACCCATCACTGCTTGTATTTTCTCTGAAGCAGTCTGTTGGAAAAAAATACACAGTTTCAGAAGATGCTATATCAGCTCCTGGGAGCACAGGCTTTAGGTGTAAGAGTGTAAGGCTCCTCTTTGCACTTGACCCCACACATTAGTTTAAGCAGTATCCTACAGCACTGAGGCTGTGTTTTCTTTCTCACTTTTCTCACCCAAAATAACGCATTGAATATATTAGCTTTAAGTGTTTAGGACTGGTTTTGGTTTTATTTCTTAAATGAACTCATTCACTATTTCTAACTGGCAGATTCTTTACTATCTTCCCTTGCAAAGTTGTGGAACATACCAAAGATCATGCTTAATTCACTTTAAATGTTTAAAAGCTGAGGAAAATGCTTAAAATTAATAAAATCAAACTTCATATTACTAAAAAAACTTACATTACCCTCTTCCATTTTATCTACATTATTCTCTTCTGATATAAAGGTGCTATAAACACCCCCCCTTATATTTGCATATCCACACAGCTTAAGTCAACCTGTTCAGTTCATATAAAAATCAATTTTGAAACAGTGATTTCTTCTTCATGTAAGAACTTAGCTTTCTACTGAAAAGTTAAATACTGAAAAAAGCCCACCTAACAAAAAACTCCACAAAACATTTCAAAGATGATCCCAGATGAAATTTCGTGAAGGAAGAATCAATTTTTTTCATGTGATGACAGAATTATGACAGGAACAGTGTATTTTTAAGTTGACATACACTTTCTCATATCTTCCAGGTGAGAAACTAAATTATTTTTAACAGGAAGCATCCAAAACCAGAGGTATAACCTGAAATATTTCTTTCAAACACAGCTGAAAGTTGTGGGACTGCATGGTACTTCATAACACTGAAGTTGAAATTTCCATCTGTTCTGAACTATTTTTTCCATGCCTTAAGCCACATTGCAAGGTTTCAAGAGACCCAGAGATAGGTCTTTATAACTAAGGTAGAAGGCTGAGAGGAGGTTCTGTGGCTCACATGTTTAGTTATCTCCCAGCTCCCAAAGCTTCCTTCAGTGGAAAAACCTCTTGTATGCAGACCAACAGACTTACTTTTAGGAGTTCGCGATCACGAGAAAGACAGACATGAAAACGAGAACAATGTAAGTTGTTAAATCCGCACGTTTGAATGACATTTGAATGCCATACCATTTACTCGAGAGAAAATCTAACAGTGTGATAAAAATCACTGCTTTTGATTTTGAAAAGCTACTCTTCTTCAGAATATTAAAAGTTAAGGGAAGCCCTCTTACATGCAAAGAGGAAGTTTTTGCACAGAAATGTCTACGCTAAGAGCCGATGAGACAGACCCTCTCCTGAGCTGGGCTCAAGGGATGAGAAGCGCCTGTCATCCCCAGCGGGACGACTGCAGCATCGGGCACTGAGAGCACCCCCTCGGCGCCCCCGCTCTCCCCAGCCTTCTAAACACCGCACCAAGCAAAAGCCTCTTCAGCCAACCTCACCTTACGATTCTTCCTTCACAAACTTTTCTACACTCGTTTGGGAGAGGGGTGGCACAGAACAGTGGGGAAAAAAAAACACCACCTACCTGTGTCTCTCATCCGCAGCAGCCCAAGGGAAGACAGCCACCCACGTCCCCGGCAAAGGCGTCCTGAGCGGCAGCACCGGGACCCCCGGGCTGCTCTCCTGGGCGACGCTGGCGGCAGCCGGGAGCGACCCCTCGCCTGCCCCGCCCGCGGATCCCCCGCGGATCCTGCGCGGGATGGACGCGGTGGGCTCGCCCTGCCTGCCCGCACCAACCTCCTTCTCCCCTCCCCGGCGGGATGACAAGACATCCGACTCCTGGCGGACGGGGGAGAGTAAACAGCTTTCTTCCCTAAATTAAGAAGAGCGGCAGGGCGCGGCCCCCGCGCTCCGCCCGCGCCGGGGCGGTGCCGCAGCCCGAGCCGCCCCGGCCCGGGACACGGGAGCATCCCGAGCCTCAAATCGTGGGAGCCCGCCTGGCTGCTCCTCCGTGCTGCGGGGATGCTCCCCCGGGATCTGCCAGGGCATCCCTGCTGCTGGTGCGCGTCTGCACGGCAGGGTTGGGCTCTGCGCTCCTTACAAGCTTATTGCTGTGAAAGAGTTTTGGGGGTTTCGTAAGCAAGCAGGTATAAATAAATACCCGTTCAGCAGCGGTCAGGAAGGCAGCTTAAACATGTTTCAGAATGAGGGGGTTTTGACTTAATAAAACAAAAACCAGATGTATCTTCTGTGTAATGTATCGGCTGTCAGCTTTGTATTTTCCACCTATCTTTACGTTTTAAGCTTTTACCGACCGAACAAGCACTATATTTACTGTGTGCTGACATTAGTGTTTTCAGGAATAGGTATGAGTCGCAGAAATAACATATAACTTGAACAACAATGTAGTACTCTGTCTTTCTCTTACTACTACTACTTACTACTACTTACTAGTACTACTCTTTTAGACTTATACTGCTCTGGTCTTTCTACAGGAATAAAAAAAAAAACAAACCAGCCCATGGAGAATGAATTACTGGATAAAAACACTAGAGGAAAAATAGACCAGAGTACACCTTACTCTGTTTGACTTCTCTTAGCCTCAGTTCGTGTTTTGTTTTGTTTTCTTTTGTTTTGTTTTTGTTGTTGTTGTTGTTGTTGTTTTGTTTGGTTTTTTATTTTATTTTTTTTTAATTTCTAGATCACAGTTAAAGGCCTGTAAAATGATCATCATAGTCATATTATTCCACCTAAACTAGATTTAACCTCTCATCTGATTACACTTACAGCTTTTCCGCGTTCTCAGGCTTAAAGGCAGACAAAACGATGCATCTAATTGTTATAAAGAAACAGCCCAGAAAAAAAAAAAAAAAGATGCTTTGGAGTCTCTTCATAAAATCTTTCCTTAGTAGAAGCTAGAGACTTCACAGGTATTATCTGTTGTATTTTTAACAAGATTTTGTTCCAAAATTCACCTTAAGTAAAACTATTTCATTAAATAAGAATTGTCCGAAGAAATAAATTTGGATTACACGTAATACCATCACCTTCAGAAAAAAACAAAACACTATATCACAATTTTGCTTATTAGACCTCTACTGTAAATGAAGAACTGCTTCTACCAGAATGCAAAAACAATCCCCAAAATAATGTGCTAATGTCACATTCAGAGGGACAGCAGGACTGTACCTCCTTTAGAGGCGCTTAACTAAAAATAAAAATGAAAATGTTTATTTTGTCAATGTTACTTGTATAACGTGTTCGTCTGAAATTCTTCATTATGGCATCTAGTTACAAAAACAACCAGTTACCAGATGCAGATACTTATAATAATTTTTCAACAGCATGAATATGTTCTTTATAAGTGTTAAATTGAACTTCATTACCTGTGGAAAGTCAAATGGGGCCACTTACTAAAAATAGCTGGGTTAAAAAGTGATTTGAAATTCACTTACCTCCTATAAACTTGGAAGAATTGAAAAAGTGGGTTGTACCAGCAAAAAAAACCCTTGTCAACACAAACAAACCATCAGACAGTTTACATACCTCATTTATTGAATTTCCTTTCACAGATTATTATTCAGAATAATTTGGCAGCATTACTAATTGCTAGTGTGTGTCAGTGAAGAGCAGGCAGGCTTTGGATGGTATCCATTTGGAATTGTAATTCTGAGGTCCTGGTGGTGCTCAGAAATTAAGATGGGACATTTGATTTGAGTTCCTTGGGGTTTTTAATTAAAAAAAATATATATATAGACTTACCTCTTGCTTCCAAATAAATGTTGTGAGATTTAGTAAAGTCTTGAATATCATACAGAAGAAGGGACAGTAAATAATCAAATGGGAAGTAATACTGGGAACACCTGCTGTTCACCCAGTGCTACAGTCAGTGACTGCATCTGTACAGTTCTTCACAGAAGCCCAGTAGCTCACTACCCCAGCTCCCTGGCTGTAGCAACTGAAGAACCAATGTGTGTACACTAACATGTAAGCCAGGTGGGCAGATGAGGGATGAGGATTCACGTAGGAAGCTGAGATTGTCTCCATATGCTAGTTATAGTCTACTTTCAGAAGTTGCTCTTACATTTGAAAGCATGCAAGAGATCTTTAAATGACTTTCTTGTGTTCCAATGGGAACTGACTTTACTCATTTATAATTCCTCTAACTTTGCTCTTTGAAAAAGACTCAGTTAATTCAGCTTAACACTAGGGGTAATATCCATTCTGATGTTCTCAAAAGAAAAAAAAGTTTCCTGACTCTTTTTCTGGTTTTACTAAAAAGACATCACTCATCATAGTTTCATTGGCTTCATACACGATGTTGAGCAGTTGCTGAGCTCAGTGACATACCCCAAGATACTAAAAACTGGTGGTGCATCACATGGTTTCACCAAGCAGTTGCTGTGATAACATTAGAATACTTTTGGTTTGCATGACAGTAACAAAATAAGGAGAACTGTAGGGAAAGAAAGGGAAACTCTTCCCTTCTGCCTGTCCACAGCTGCAAAAACTAACAATTCTTAAAATCCTTACTGCAATGGTGTTTTACAAATAATATTGGAAGCAAAACCAAAGTATCCTCAGATTTTTCACAGTATCTCATAACCTACACCTTGAAATCCTGCTCTTTGATTGCTTATAAAAAATGGCAGCAGATAACAAGTGCATTGGCCTGGATTCCATATTTAGATGTTTTAGATGGCACAGATTCCACAGTTTGTGCGTCTGGAGAGAGAACAGTTGATGTGAGTCCAAGATTGAAATTGCTGATAATCTCCTTATTCTGCACAAAGCATATGAAGACAAGACTGAAAGGAAGTACTAAAATTTAGGGTTATATACAGAAATACAGTCATTCCTGTTTTGGAATTAAGAGATAAGAGCATGTTACATCATAATAAAACCACTGTCAAAAGATTTTGAAAAGCCTTTAGAGCTGTGTGGAAGAAGATAATTTCATGCAAGCTAAGAGAGAATTTGTGAGTCAAAGCTAATTTGCTTTACCTAAAAACAATCTTTAGGTTCAGTTACCCACACAGAGATATCTATTGTGTTTTGAGACGTTCTTGAAAAACCCATCTAACACTTTTTTGCTAAGGCAGAGGAGTGTGGTCTCCAAAAAGTGGTCCAATAAAAGATACTATCTGTATTAGAGCCTGGAAGTTGTGTGCATAAGACATCTAATTTTCCATGTATACTATCTGGCCTAATAAAATATGCTACCTCTGTCTAGAAGCCTTGTCTCACCTGCCTTTTGACTATCACAACATGAGCAAAGTGATCATTCGGTGAGCCAGTTCTTTGTGTTGGTGACTTATTTCTGGGGGATCGTTTTGCTTGGTCTCTGTGCAGCCCTGGAATGCCTATATAAACGTCTTTCTCATTTTTGGACTTTATCTGAATTTCTAAATCATAATCAGCTTGTATTTAATTTACTTACAGATTCTAAAGATGCATCTAAGTTTAGAGACAGAGAAGTATTTCCCAGGTCTGGATCCAGACAGCAGATCCCAGCTGCTCCCTCACTCCACAGTATGTGAACAATAGTTGTGGTCATGTCTCTTCCTTCTCTAACCGGCTCCAGTGCTGTGGCGGAGCGTTACTCCAGCATCAGAGGTTCCACACAACATACCTAGACAAGACTAGAATTTTTCTATTTACTGTAGCTTTCTTTCTGAAGGTTATAATACATTTAAACCATTCTTCCTGTAGCTTTGCACTTTGTTGACTTCCTGGTCAACAGCCAGCTGAACATAAGCCAAGAGTGTGCCCAGGCAGCCAAGAAGGTCAATGGCATCCTGGCTTGTACCAGAAATAGTGTGACCAGCAGGACCAGGGCAGTGATTGATCCTTATGTACTTAGCACTGGAGAGGCTGCACCTTGAATTCCGTGTTCACTTCTGGGCCCCTCACTACAAGAAAGTCATCGAGGTGCTGGAGTGTGTCCAGGGAAGGGCAATGGAGCTGGTGAAGGGTCTGCAGCACAAGTCTTATGAGGAGAAGCTGAGGGAGCTGGGGTTGTTTAGCCTGAAAGAAAAAAGGTGATTCAAGGGAGGCCTTATTGCTCTCTACAACTACCTGGAAGTAGATTATAGCCAGGTGGGGCTTGATCTCTTCTCCCAGTTAACAAGCGACAAGAGAAAATGGCCTCAAGTTGAGCCAGGGGAGGTTTAGATTGGACATAAGGAAAATTTATTCAGTGAAAGGGTGGTCAGGTATTGGAATAGGCTGCTCAGAGCAGTAATAAAATTACCATCTCTGGGAGTGTTCAGAAGATGTGGGGATGTGGCAACTGGGGACATGGTTTAGTGGTGGACTTAACAATTCTATGATTCTATGAATAAATGCTTTCTTCAGATTGCCATAGTTGCCAAAGAAGATCCTGTGCCTTTTCTATTCACAACTCATGCCCAGAGCCTTCTGCCATCAGCAGGTAAAGGGAAAGCCACCAGAAAGCTTTCAGAAATCCAGGCACAAAGTTAGAAGGGCCCTCAGAAGGTGTGAGACTTTGGGTAACACAAACATGTGTGCCTCACTTCACTGTTATGATGGGGGATGAATGAGGAACATCTTTGCTGCAGTAAAGGGGAAACCAAGGCAACAAAAGGAACTTTTTGTTCAAAAAGGCAGAGTGAGAACCATGGAGGAAGCTCAGTTCATTTTTGGGGATTTATCCAACTTCCCCTAATTTTATGCAAGAAAGGAGTAAGCTTACACTGTTGTTTCCTGTGGAGATCATGTGTTTCTCTGACCTGCTGTCAGCCTGAAAGAACAGGGCTGAACAGAGCCAGACCAGGCATGGGAAAGCTTCACAGCTGGTCCCTGGTGTATGGCACACGTTTTATCCTCCAAACCACTAGTGGCATCTCACACTCTTTCCCTTGTGTAGCCAAGGGAGGGCACAGCATACATTTCTGATGCTGGCCCTGGGAAGACAGAGGTTCAGTGCAGCTGCTGGTTGAAGATAAAAGGCAGCAGAGAAAAAAGATAAAAGGACTGCAGAAGACAGGCTCTGTACATGCTTGCATTTAGTTGGCAGAGCCTTCTCCCAGCAGAAGTCCCCTGAAGATATTCTCCACCCTGCCTCACTGCCAGTGTGTACCCTAGAAAAACAGAATGCAGACATTTCTCTCTCCTTCCACACCCTGTCAGTTCCATCACTCCCAGTACTCCTGCTGGAAATCAGATGGCCCACAGCCTTACCCAGAGGCATCTTCTGTTTCCCTTGTTGCCTGGTCACAATAAAGGTAGCTTGAAAACAAGCAGGGTTTGGGAATGTTATTATGGCAAATAATAAAGGCTAAAAAAAAATCTCATCAGACTCCCTAGGAAAAAATGGACTTTTTAAACAAAACCCTGGTTATTTTAGCCCTCAGTTTGCCTTGCCCTTCTTGGACACCACACCTTCAGGTGTGTACCTGAGTAAAAATGCAAGTGACAGAAAGAGAGAAGAATATTTGTGATGCTCACTGTTCCATATTTAACTCTTGCAAGCACATCTGTTCACTGTTCACCTGGGAATTAATGTTATCCCTAAACAGCCTTCCTAACAGCCTCCACTATGACTGCTTCTTTACAGTGATCCTACAACCCAACAGTTTTTTCATAGCCCATGTCTGCTTCCCAAATTCTTATGTCAGTCCTTCTTGCTCCTGAAGGAGTTTTGCATCCAGCTTATCAGAGCCCAAAGGGCTGCAGAAGGCTGAGACACAGACCCACAGCTCTTCACCCTTGTACCATTTTCTGACCTGATTTTTCTTTGAGGAAAGATTTTCTCCTGGGCAATAGAAAGGCAACAAAACTTGTGAGCTTCCTCATTCTTATTCAGAAACCATCACTTGAGATGAGGAAGGCAAAGCATTATTTTTCTTTAGCTTCATTCTGTCTGGCCATCCTGCCCTCCACCAGTAGTTGAGACAACTGAGTAATTTTGTCAGTAATTTGGTAGATGGCTTGGGGTAGTTTGCTTTCTAACATTACCTTCAGCTCAGCTGAAATGTGGTATCTTCCTACCTATAAAACCAGGGAGCAGGAATGTTAATGGAAAATAATGAGTAATTTGTCAGTCCAAGCTAGCAATGCACACAAATGTCAGATCTGCCACAGGGACAAGGTCAGGCACTGAGCTGTTTTGTCTTTCTGAACATGCTCTTGCCACAGTGCTACATCTTACTTTTTTATCAACTGCTTAGCTGTTCCTTTGAGTCAAGCAGATACATTTCATATTGGATGTGAGACTTTTGCTTCCTTCAACCCACAGACTGTTTTCTGCAGGAGGGAGGCATGTGTAGAACACACCAAGTTCAGAATTAGGTGTGCAGAAGAACAGGCTAGGGTGAAGCAAACAAAGGACGATAGTTCATCAGAGAGGAAGCTGAAATTACATGTATTGAAAGACTGGCAAGAGTCCTCAATTTGTTTTGCAGCATGTTTTCCGTGTGTTCTTGATCATGAGTACCATTCCTTTTTAATTTTTCGTTCTTTTTTTCTTTTTGTTTTTTTACCTAAATCTCTAATATCTAGATTAATTTGGTTCTGTGACAATTAAAAAATTTAATTTATAAAAGCTTGATATACTCGTTTGATTTATACACACAACCCTTCCCCCTCCCCTCCCCCATATTTTGTGTCATTCCGAGAATTTCATTACTATTCAAAGAATCTGGCTAGGGACTCAAAATTACTAGCTAGTAAATTTTCCTATATAAGTCAGAAGCAGAATCCTTATTTCTAACCTGTTGTCCCATTATCTCCTCTTTCTTAGCAATTGGCCCTGAAGGAGTAGTTTTTCCATCAACACATTCTGTTTTCTGGAGGATGAAAATTATTTCCATCCATTTTAAAGCAAAGCACGGTTTGTCAAAGCACAGTAACAAGATTTCCCATGCAACACAAACTGAACTTCTTACAAGCTGGTATCTCAGAGAATTTAAAAAGACTATTTTCAACTCCACAATTGTCATTATTCTGATCACTTCCAATCCATGTACTTAGCACCCCCATCTACCCTTATGGAAAAAGAAAATCCTATGGAAATCCTCCTGCTTTGCTTACAAGTCCCTCCAGCAAAATATTTCTCTGCTAGAAAAATGTGTTATATCTGGGGCCAGATTCCATTGTTGTCAAAAAATATAAGTAGAAGATGAAAATGCTCCTCTCCTATGTCTTTAAGTTTCTTTAGCTCTGCTTTATTTTTTCCTAGGGTCTCTCCCAAACTTCCATATTCTTACTCTTTCTGTGTAATCCTTCTTCAGGTAAAATCTCAACTCTTCTAAGCCTGTCATGATAGAGTGAGACTAAACCTTGACCTTCCATTTTGATGACAAAATTTCAATTTAGCTTAATGAAAAAATTTTTTTAAAAAGTTCTTTCTCTGAAAGTTTAGTAATTAAAAAATAAAGTCAGTGCAAATAGAGGAGGAGATGGTTTCATTCTCAGAATGTTTCTCTCAGAAAAATGCAGCAGATGATGTCCAAAAAGGTTACCAGCTCCATGACATTTTCTAACACACAGGAAAAACAATGTTTGCCATATTTCTGAATCTCTTGTTTGTGAAGATGTAGTAGAGGATAGCTCTGGAACAGGTCTGTGGAGACATGCTGAGCAGTGAAACTGATGGCCTCTTTATGTTAATTAAACTAAAAGTTAAAAGTTTAATTAAACTAAAAGTTAAATTAAATGCATTCTAAGCATGTATTTTGTTCTATGAGAAACTGAGAGAATCATTTCCTTGATTCCAGAATTAGGAATCTACAGTGTCACACAATTTCATTAAATGCCTACAAAACTAATGCTAGGTTTCATTCTTCCTGAAAAATATATCTATGCATCAAGTTCGTCTTCTGACATAAACTGTCCATCAACATTTGTCCACAAAGTTCACATCTGCCTCTCAGATGTACCCAAGGCATAATTTCTGCTTAAATTACAGAAGAAAAAATTAATAACCATGTTAAAGGGATTTCAAAGTGTTACACGTTCAGAAGCATATTTTAAGCAGGAATGATTTGTAAAATATTTATTTGCTTTCTATTTCCCATTTTAGATTTGGTTGCAGAACAAGGTGTTGCAGGAGATGTAGCACATGCTGCCAACAAGAGCAGCCATACTATGTAAGACCAAGGTCTCTTCCAAAATTCAGTAGGTTTTTTTAGCAAGATAACAGCTGTTTTTTCTTGGCATTAGTGATTATAAATCCCTAAGAGAACACTTTGAAAGCTTTACAACAATCCTGGCCAAAAACATAATTGAATAAGAAGATCTACATTCCAATTCTGCAAAGACCAATTTGCTTAGTACTTGTCATGTTCCATAGTTAGCATTGCCACATTCTGAAAAGAACAACAGGCAACTCAGTCAAGTGGCTACCAGGCCTATGTCACAATTTTAACCACAACCAGAAAATCCACCGTAGGCTGGCTGATAGGAAACCAACCATGTGAATACCTGTGTGGTAAACACCATGTGAAATGCCCATTGTTTCCTTCCTTCTCTCCACAGCGACTCACTGGGAGGCCAGGACATGCCTCCATGGCACTGGGATTTGATGCATGATGTGATGGCAGGATCACACTGACACAAGTTCCTCTCCTAATTCAGAGTAATGATCCAGATTGCAAGCATTAATGGGTTCTCTAGCACCTGGGTTTGGGACTGAGGTTTCTGAAAGTCAGCTCTGTTGATATTGCTTTCTTGTGTTCTGCCTGTGATGGAAATCAACTCTTGTCTGTCAATGGGCTGTAGAGTCTGAGAGAACAGGACTGTGCAAGAGGCAGGTATTACTGCTATGACAATTACTACAGCTTCTGCAATTCATTTCAATTACATGACTTGAGTGCAGCAGAACATTAAAATGTTAGTGTCTTCGGACTTTGAGAATCAAAGAGAAAATATTTCTTTAGAGTTTGATTTAGATTCATTCTTCCATAACTGAGTTTGCCTCCTCTCTGCTGTTACCCTAGAAACTAGGGTGCTCAGGGAAGGAAGGGGGATCAGGCTCCAGGGCTAGAAGGAAGAATAGCTTCTCTAATCCAGGTTTCTGCCAGGAATATGGGAGCACAGCACAGTATCTAATTCCTCTTGGAACAGGTCATTCCTTGGATGTAGCTGCTCCTATGAACTGAGAGGAAACATGTCTCTGAATTAGGATTTAGTGGTCAGTAAGGTAAACTTTAGTCTTTATGATTAAGATTAGTCTGAGTTTGGTAAAAATATGAACAAGACAAATATATACCTCTGGAATAATACCTGTGAGCTATGTACATTTGCTATGAGTATTTTTTAGGTGGATGTTGTTTTGAGTCTGTCTCAGGATGTATCAGTTTACCTTACAGGATCCCTGAATGCTTGCAGGAGGCAAATCAGATAATTTTCCAATGCCTAATGCATGCAACCCAACCACTATCAAGCTAAATTCTACAAAACCCTCAAATACAGGTATATACATGCAGAAATAATCCTCAATCTAATAAACAATGATCCTTGCAAAACATAGGTGTTAATTTTTTCCAACAGTGAGTCCCTTGATAGAATTGGAATGTAAAAGGAAAGTTGGGAAATATTTATGAGCTGGGCAGGTGCTAACTGCTGCTGGGCATACAACTGGCAATGGTATTTTAACAAAAGAATAGACAATTGCAGTATTTTCAATTCATTACTCTGCAAAAAGATAACAAGTAGTTGAATAGTAGTGCTTAACCATCAGCTGGATTTATGGATTATTGTGTTCTGAAATCATATCTTTGCTATACAATGCTGCAGATCTGTGTGTGAGAGAGAGATGTCACTTTAGTGCAGTAGGAAAACCTTACTTAAGGTAAAAGACAAAAATCTCGAATTCCAGGATGTAAGGAGAGGAAAAACAGCGTTGCATATTTGCTTGTATCCTGGGGTTTTCTGCCATTAGATGGATTCTCTTGTGAAAGGTACTATTGTGTCATTTCAATTAGGGTAGCAGAATTACAGGTAGCAGTAGTTTCTGCTTACAAATTAGCAGAAAAAGAGAATTTCCTGAAGAAGGAAAGCTGTTAAACTGTAGATGACTTACTTCATAAGGGAAGGTGGCATGGGTTACTTCACCCGTAGAAACAGCCTTGGGCAGGGACCTCTCTTCAGTGACTCCACATCTCAGTCTTCTTGATGTCTTCAGGAGGGGAGAAACATCACTTTTAAGGGAACTTCAAGGCAAAGCCCCTGTCTGTGCTTGTCTTGCTTTACCTGTAAAACAACAAGCAAGAAGCCGGGTGTGGGGAATTAATCTAACAGTGGTGGTATTTACAATTTCAGTTTATGTTTTTCTTGAAAAGCACCTTCCACCATTTATTTAATGTTGGCATTTTTTTTTAGGCTATGAAAAAGCAGGCTCCAGAGAGCTTGATTTTAGAGCTAAGAGAACACATTTGGAAACCTTCCCTCAAACACTGCCTTTTATCCCTATGTATTTGCTTCACAGGTTTGCTGACCTTCCACATCTGTCTGTATCTCTCTCTCTCTCATTCTTTGGTTTGTTGATGGGGTGGTTTTTTTCTTTTAATTTGGTGGGTTTTGGTTGGGTTTTTTTTTTTTCCATTATCTAGAAACAAGACCACTTTTTATTCTGCACCTATGGAGTTACAGTCCATGACAGAAGAGAAGGATAACAGGATTACAGCCACTAAAAACACCTTAGGAGCAAGCACTGTGGAAGTAGCAACTGTTGCTTTTCTTTTTGAAAATAAAATCTTGGTAGTTCTTTTCTACCTGTTCCTATCGAGTGCAGCCAAAAGATGGCAGCATTTTACTCAGCATCGGGGTGAGAGCCTTGGCTGCAATTCAACCCTCCCTGAGAGGAAGCAAAAAAAACCCAAACAAACTTCTAATGGGGTAGCCAGGATTCCAAAATTTCATTATAATACTTCCTGAATGTAAACCATACCAAAATGTGTTTGTACCATAAGTAAGAATAATTACTATCATCTTTTTTTTTTTTCAGTAGTTATACATAAACCTGTTTAAATATTGTTTTGGGAGATTGGAATCTGATTTATTTTCCACATACCTTTGTGTTACTCATCAACTCACATCTGTAGTCCATCCTGAAATTCATTCTTGTTAATCTGGGCACGTGAAAAGAGAGATGTGGAAAATTTTGACTGCTTTGTAAGAGTTTTCTCTGCAGGGAAATCTATGTAGATTTTTTTGTTGCTGTTTAATAATTAATCCAACAAACTTTTAGTTCCTGTGAGTGGCAGATTAGCATTATTTCAGTCACAGATATGTAGAAAATTAGGCCAATAGAGTTATCTGGCTTCTTAACAGGTTTCCTCGTGGCACCCTTCTTGGGTATCTGTAGACATTTTTACAAAAGCCACAAAGCAACCTTGCAGGTGTGAAACCCCAGCCTGAGGTGACTCATGATGTACTAAAAGCTTGTGTACATAATTGCCTTTGATTCTGGACCACATTCTAAAGGGAGCTCAAAACCTTGCGAGTAGCTTTACTAAACAGGTACCTTAGCTGACACTATTGAAAACATCAGGTTGCTTATATCTTAATTTGTAAAAAAATAAGGTACTCTTTTCTTTTTTATTTTTTTCTCCCCAGAGTTTATCAACACTGGTGGTTTTGCTAAAGTGCTTGCAGTTAATTTCAAGGTGATATCTTGCAATCTTACATGGGTAAACCAGCTAATCAATGCCTGGAATACATACACTTCATTAAGTGTACCTGGATTTAAGGGTATTAGTGTGCAATAACTGTAACACTACTGACACTTTTGTCTAAAACCTCTCCCAGTCACTTGGCTAATTCAGATGAAGGGACAGAAAATATTCCTCTTAAATCTGTTGTCTCTTTGCCTTTAGGCTCGAAAAGCCTCCTGGGTACTGGTTGACATTTTGAGGCCTATCAGACTAATTAGAAGGCTGAAATTTCAATTTGTGAATGCAGCCTTGGTGGGGTGTGCTGAATACTTCTTCTCTGATGCTTGGTAGATGTCTGCACTTGCTGCTGTTGGATCAATGCACCAGTGCCCGCTCTTTGCACATGTGTCCACATTTGCAGCAAGAGTACTCGGATGAAAACTGTTCAAGGAACTTAAAAGCCGTAGATTATCCATCGCTATCACTACAGAGTCCCCACAGGCACTGTGAGCAAAAGGCTGTCAGCAGCACCATGCAGTGTAAGTCTTTTTGTTTGCTGGTTTTCTTCACCTTTTAAAACTGTAGCTGGGGAAAATGTTTTCAGTTTTAAACAAATGGCAGACTCTTTTGCACCAGAGAACAAAATTATTGCATGGAGGTTTAAAGGTGGTCCAGCCTGAGCATGAGAGATCAGCAAAAGTTGCTTGTAATAAACAGCACTGGGTTTCAAGCTTTTCAGGAAATCATTTTACAAGATGCTACAAAGATAGGTCACACTACTTATCTTGGTCTTTTTAGACTGGAAAAGAGTAGGTTGAGGGAAAACCTCATAGCAGTAAACAGCATCCTCACAATGAGAGGTGGAGGAGCAGGCACTGACCTCTCTGATGAGGGACTCAAGGGAATAGCATGAAGCAGCGTCTCAGGAGCTTTAGGTTGGATATTGGGAAAAGGTTCTTCACCCAGAGAGTGATTGGGCACTGGAACAGGCTCCACAGGGAAGTGGTCACAGCACCAAGTCTGACAGAATTCAAGAAGCATTTGAACAACACTCTCAAGCACATGGTGTGACTCTTGGGATGGTCCTGTGCAGGACCAGTAGCTGGACTTCAATGATTTTGGTGAGTCCTTTCCAGCTCAGGATATTCTGTGATATCAGTAAGGTTCTTCATACTTTATTGATGGCTGAACTTTGTTAAAAATGAGTACCATGTGTAGGAGGCTGCTCAGCCCATATAATCTGTAAAACTTGCTCAAGTTTACATGATGGTTCCATCTTCATTATAGAGTAACTGAGAAGAATCAAGGCAGGTGGGACCAATGCTGTGAACAATTGATGCTCTGAGAAGCAGAAGAAATGAATGGGACCTAGAGATCCTCATCCCTTACCCTGTGACCTAGCCAAGACAAGCTAATCATGTGCTTTTTTACTCCTGGGTGGGGGGTGACCACACTTATCTTTTGGGTAAAAGAGAATAAAGACTTTGGTGCACAGAGCTTTGGCCATGTGAAGTTAAGTACTCAAGCTGAGGGCTGCTGAGGGAATGCCAGAGAAAATTAGAAAGGTTATGTGTTCCAAAAGGGTTAATAAATCAAACTAAAACAAAGATATGTTACGCAGTCTTCTAAGCTATCAATTGCTTTTAATTTGTCTCCTTTTAACTGTCAAAATAAATCTGAGAGTAGCTATGTCAGTGAGACTGAAATGATAGTCTCAGTGAAAATAAGGTCTTGGCACACAGAATGAGTTAATCCACTTGAACATGATTCTGAAGACAGAAAATACTGTCTAGAGATTAGTTTGTGGGCAGTGAGTATAAAGAGTCTGTCCATTTGGCTAGCCAGAGCCTCCTGTAGGAATGCAAGTGAAGCTGAACATTAGGTCATCTGATCTCCAGCTGCAAATGGCTGGAAAAGAAGCAAAGCTGTGGATCCACCTCTTGCTGCCAAGCTGAAGAAACACATTATTCTCTCTGAAGACTGCAGAACTGTTCTTCTCCAATGAGTTTTTTCTTCTATTTGTAACATAATTCCACCCTTTCCTGAATATGGATGACATCAGAGTTCATGAAGAACATATACACACAATGCAATTTGACTCAATGTTTGTACACCTGTAGTTATTGGGAGTCTTCCCCTAGGATTCATGGGTCTGACAGCAATCTGAGAAGGAAAAAAAAAAAAAAAAAGGAAAATAAAATTATTCTGAAACATTTTTCTGTGTCAGAGTTTTGCGCCCCTGTGTGTGTGTATATATATGTACACCGTGTTGTAGTATTTTGATTGAGACCTAAAGTCCTAAAAATGTCATTTATCCAAAGGCCTTGGTATTTTTAACTGCAATTCCAAGTCCAACACAAAAGCAACTGAAAAGTGAATGAACTAACTTCTCCTTTTTCTGTTTTCGTGTCACACAGGTGTTAAGAACCTGATTTTCTTCTGTCTGGAGAAAGGAACTAGTTGGATGTAGTTTTTCGCATTCCTACAATGTTCTAATATATGTGTCAATGGGTCATTTTATCACATAGGTATACAGCCTCAGAACTACTGGAGAAAACTGACAGTTCTGAAAACTCATGAAAGTCAGTAGATTTAATCTAAGATTTTCAATGCTCACACAGTTAGTTCGTCGTTTGCAGGCTATTGCAGCCAGAGTGTTTTCACCACTGGAGCAGAAAGCAAGCCATCTTTTATTTGTGTGAAAATCAGAGTACAGGATGCCCTGGACATTATAAAATTTCACTATTTGTGTTTATTTCTCCATTACTTCATCCCTGATTATATCGGACTACCAGAAAAAAAAAAAAACAACCAAACAAAACCAAACAAAACCAACCAACCAACCAAACAAACAAAAAAAAGGTGTTAAAATTCCACCTGAAAATTCTACTGACTTCATTAGGAGCCTGAGTATCCCTCAAAGATAAGATTTCCAAGATTTCCATTAATCATGAAGAATAATAGGTGCTTTCTCTTGGCAGTTCCTAATAAAAAGTGAAAGAATACTGCTCCAGTTAAGTGATTAAGAAATGAAAGCTAGTAAAAACTTACCACAGATTGCTAAATTCCATCTTGATTAGCAGGAGATTATGTTTTCTTTTGCTGTCTCTCTGCATTTAACTTTCCTCAAAGTACTTGGGTTAGCAGTACAGCTAAAATGGGCACTAAACCTAATTACATGGCTTCAGTCATACATTTCTATTAAGGCAAATTTTCTATAAATTAGTCAGATGTACTCTTGATGATTTTGTGTGACTCAAGCTGCTAATGAAAAGTGGTGGTGGCCAGCAGAGCAGGGTGAGCTCACGTCTCCTGTAGCAATCGATATTCTCCTCCAGAAGCACTTTTTTCCTCTGAGCCTCTTTGGAGTCAGTGCTACCATTTCCATTGAACTGGATGGGGCAATTGAGTATGCTTTAAAAAAGAAAAAAGTATAAAAAAGGGTTTCCATCCAAAGAAAGGCCTGGCAGGGCTTTGGCTGCAACAGCCAAATGAATGAATCTGAGACCTTTACTCCATATCCACCAAAATCAGAAGGTTTCCAAACTTGTGTTGATGGGAAGTTTCTCAGGCCATCTCTGTCTCTGTTTCTGCATACATCCAGAATGGTGCCAGTCAAACAGTGAGTGGCTCACACTGGCTGGTGTCTCAGAAGGTAGCAGCCTCTCTACAGAGCACAGTGAAGAGCAGGGCTGAGATACCCAAGGTAGTTAACACACCCGCAGCGCTATCATAACGACTCCTCTCTGCAATGGAGACATTCACATAGGAGCCAAATTCCATTTGCCTCAGTACAAGATAGTCATTCTCACCCCAACAAACTCACCTGGAGGAGTCTTTATCCAAGCTGGAGCCATCCTTGGATTCCTGGATTCATCCTTGAGGGCATCTTTGCCATTTGCGTTGATTGGCGTATGGTTTAAAACAAAAGCAGAATCTCAATCTCCTTCTCCATGAAATGTGCATCCTTGAAGAACCATTTTTTTGCATGAGCTGTAGCTGCTGCTTCTGCCAGAGGCACACTGGCCTGCTTCCATGTCACTTCATGCCCTGCTGGCAATGTCACCTATTTGGCAGCATCCAGCCACTGTAAAAAAGCAGCATCTCCCAGATGCTCTCCTGTATGTTTGATACTTACTCCAAGGCACAGCACAGAAACATGTACTGCTGCTTGCAAACCTTCACACCTCTGGCATCATATGGACATTCAGAATGTGGGTAAGTTGCAAAATACAGGGGCAAAGAGAAAAGGAATACCAGGACTTTCTTTTGTCTAAATTTGAAAAGAAAATTTTAGACATTCCTCAGTTTCTAAAAATGACAGCAAAAGGTGCCAGCCCAGCCTGCAGGAAGTCTGTGGTTGTGTCCCATCTCACATCAGGGTTGTGCTTTTGGAGGAATTGTATCAATTTTCACTACTTAACTGTACTTCGGTTTACATTGCAAAGGGGTCTCTCAAAATCAACTCTCACAGATGACATGAAGCCAAAAGACACGCAGCCAGAGCACAGTTAGCATGCCTAGTCCACAGTAGCCCCTCCAAATGCAAATGGTGAGAAAATGAGATACTTAAATCTAGCTGTTTCATTCTGCAGGACTCTTCTCATTGTCCTTGCTACCACAAAGCCAAACCTGACTGCTCCTAGCCCTGACTCAGGCACCTGAAATGTCTTCATCCACACCAGAGGTCAACCTCTCCCACCACCCAGCTCAGCCCCTTTCTGTGGGTGAAACAGGTACTAAACACAGACTTCACACCTAGATTCTGCTGGAGGTAACCCTGCATAAGGAACATTTATAGCCCTTAAAAATACAAAAAAACCCAAAAACAACAAAACAAAGAAACAAACAAAAAACCCACCACCGAGAACAAAACAAAAGCAACAAACAACAAACCCAAAACCTACCAAAACCAAACAAAAACAAAAACAAAAGCAACAAAACCAATGACAACAAAAAAAGTTACAAATGTTTCCTACTGGAAAATTCTGGAAAATTACCAAATCAAGAAGAAGCTCTGTATGGAATACAAACTATGTAGGAACTGGTCATCTGATGCATACTGCACTTCAGCAACCAAAGTTTTATGCATAAGCTAAGTTTTGGGATTTTTCATGATGAAACAGAAGAGGCAAATATCTGTTCAGGAACCCTGTTTGGTCTTTACATTTCCAGTTTATCTTAAACTATACAGACAATTTCATAGCTACTTGTTGAAATAATACATGCTAAACTTGTATGCCTTTTTGATCTAAAACACAGTAAAACCCCATGCATTTCTGAAAATTTGATAGACTGTAGATATTTTTTCTCTGCTATGTTGGAGTCAAAAGGATTGTCATTTGATTTTTTTTTTTTTAACCAGTGCAATACTGCTGTTCATTTCTTTTGTCTAAACAAGCCTCCCTTAATTGAGTCATGATATTTTCCCACTAAAGTGTGGGAAACCATTTAGGACACAAGATAATAAATAATGCTGGAGACACAAATAAAATTAATTACCAGTTCCAGAACCATCTAAAAATATTGTTCTAGAAGGATTCAACAACCTAATAGGTTCTATTTCCTGCTTTCCTCAGGAAACCTATCATTTTAGCCTCTCTTATAATCTGGTATAACTCTATCTTCAAATTTTTTTGACCCTTTCAAAAGGCTGAATAGACTTCATAACTAGGCATCTGTACATTTGATCTTATGTCTTCTTTCCTCTTTTATATAAATATTTGATCTTTCCATGCTATCTTCGCCACTGGAGTAGTTTAACAGAACTATTGTATCCTTCCTCAGCCGTTTCTTTGCTAGACTATATAAACTAAGGGTAGCTATCCCTTCAGTGGAGTTTATCATGAATGACTTCTAGAGCCAAATTCTGTAAATAAAGGTACAGTTTAGAACAAAGATTGAACTGCTGGAACCTAAGAACAGTATAGATACATTCATGGCTTGCTGTGCCTGACCTAATATGTCTCTCCACTGGCACTATTGCCCTTGTCAGATTAATTTCTGCTGTGTTCTTTTGACATAGCATCTTTTCAAGAGATTTTAAGTTTTCATCATAAACAACTTGCAGTATTGACATGATAGTTTCGATATCTCACTCATGTTCCCCTTCCTGGCACCACACGGAGGTGGAATATGGCTGCAGATATGGATGAGAATCAGAATAGAATTTCAAGAAACCGATATCTGAAATGAGACCAGGAGAGTACCCAAAGCTTCAGAAGTTGTGTGAACTCTCATGTCCTGTGAGAAATGTGTGAACACACATATTCTGTTCAAAGGGCGGAACAGAAGGCTTTTTTATCATTTATCTCCATCAATATGAACTTTATGCTTCAAACGTGCAATAAAATGTGTCTGCACTGTAAAACACATAAAAATTTACCAGGATCATGTAAATAAGAGCAGAAGTAACAGATGCATAAATAAACACGATATCAGGGCATTCAATTTTCATTTGGCAGCTATCTCAAAAGCTGTTCCTGTGGGAAAGTTATCACACATAACAAGTCTTTACTAACCCATATAAATAAATTTGCCTGGTTCCAATTTGCCTTGTTACTGATGTAAGTTGGAAAATTGCCATCTCAGGGAGCAGACGTGGGCTTTCAGTGCTATTACAAAGTTTCTAGCTTTGCACTGAGGGCAGGGTCCCTCCATGAGCCAACCCACAGAAGGGATCTGATGCCTGAATTTCACAGCAAGTCCGCTTCTGACTGTCAGATGTTTTCATAAAAAAAAAACCTAACCTCTTTCTCTACCATGTCTTGTCTCTTTCTCTCAGATGAATACATACACATAAAATTGACTGTATTTTTTTTCCAGTTAGCTGTCTCTGGAGTCTTAGCTTTCTTCGAGACAATTAATTAACATACAAATGTAACACCAAAAGTTGCAACTCCAATAAACATACCAACAGTATCAGTCATATCAGCAATGTGAGAACAGTTCCTGCAAGTGAGAAGTCCTAAATACATAAGAGCAGTCATGACTTCTTTGTGTTTGTATCATTTGTGGTCATATTTTGCCGTATTTGTCTTTTTCCCAATAGTGAAGCAATGTAGAAGAGAGTCTGTAGAGATGACCTTGCATGAGGTGAGAAACTGAAATATTCAGGCTTTTGTCTCCTTGGGAAAGGAGGGAAAGGAACAGAGGAAAAACTCTTTCTATATTAGAAAGGCACAAGGGACACATAAAACTGCAGCTTACAGGCTCTAATAGGACCATATACATTTGAGCATATAGCAAATGGTGACTGGAGAAGAGATTGCTTGAAAGTCATTTATGAGAATTATAAAAGTCTTGAGTCAGGAAAGAGAGAGGAGGTTGTGGTGCACTCTTGTTATCTAACAGAGGTAAGCTGCATATTGATCCAGCTTTGAGCAGTGATAAACAAAGCCACAATCCCAGCTGGGGGAGCTTGCAGAGTTCAACACAAACATGCATCAGTCATTACTCAGGATCTTTTGTTAGCGACACAGCACCAGTTCAGAGAGAGCTTTGTGAGGCTGGAGCTTTGGGTAGCTTTATTGTAGAAGCAGATTTGAGAAGCTACTTGGAGCTCTGTCTCATGAGATTACCTTTTGCAGAATTTTGTACAAACATGCAGGAAGCCACAAAAAAATGTAAAGTGGCATAGGAAAAATAGAGATTTTCAGGAAAGAAGAATTCATAACAAGTTCAACAATAATTTAAAAATATTTTGCCGTTTTAAACATTTCTTGTCTTCTTTACTTTTCACTCAATTTTTTTCATTATTTTGCTCTTCTTTCCTGTCCAGTCCTCTTTCCACAGAATGGGCTTATTGGGAATGTTCATAGGGCAGTGAAAACTTGTGGATACTTGTATGTTTTCATGTGTCAGAGCAAAGTCAGTACATGAAAATTTATAAAAGGTAAGATCAGTCATTGGTGTCATCTGTTGCAAAGAACTTTCTGCAGCAAAGTTTTGCTTTCTGATACTTAATTAAGAGGATTGCACAGAAGAAAGAGTGCAAGACAAAAAATAATTCACATATACAATTCCAGAAATGTAAAATAGAAAGTAAGAGCCTAAAAAGCATTCTTAAGTTCAGGATACTCCATGTCAAGCATCAAAAATTCATACTTTATGATTCATCTAGATGCATGTACCATAAGGGATCTAGGTTCAACTGAAATAAAGAAAAACAGATGCTAACTCAGATGTAAACACTGGCACGAAGGGCACATATGCTAAAAGATATTTGTATCCTTTGCTACTCCTTCAAGTAGCATAGCTGGGACCACAAGGAGCTCATGCTGAACACAAGTATTTTGGCTGTTTATGCTCAGCTTCCCCTGTGGTGTCCCCTCCCCTGGATACCTTGCTTGCAGCACTTAAAACCCATCACTTTAACTTGGGAGTTAACTTGATAATCTAATGAGAGTACCCATATATGGTGGCACACCTGATCTGAGGAAAACTTTTACAGGGAAGTCTAAGAAAGTAAACCTCCTGTTTTCTAAATATTTGAAAAAACTGAGGAACCAACCATATTTGGCTCAATGTACAGTTTGCCACTGCAGAAATAAGTAGATTTTATCACTTTTGCTACATTAAAACAGCAAGATGTGCTTTTCAAAGTTACTGTAAGTACCACTCAGTTTTTTTTTTTTTAAAAATTTTGATGTCTTCATGTTTCTCAGACATTTAAATGACAAAATAATTCTCTGCATCCTGCAACGTGTGCTGCAGCACTGAAGGAGTAACAGAAGCACTTTAGAGTTGGTAGCAGCCATGAAGTCTGCAAGTTTAGAGCTTGTATGAGAACTGCTTTGCTAGTCTGTGAAGTGTTGATAAGACTTTGCTCTACCTGGAGATTTTGGGGAAATTAAAATTCATCCCATTGAAAGTCTATGCATTTAAAAAGTATGGTTCAGCCCTGAACAGAAACTTTTGGGTTTGTAAGCTGTATAATTGGAAAGATTTTATAACTTTTCTAGAAAATTTTAGCAATAAAATGCAATTTACTGATTTTGCTAGTTTTTAGTGAAAAGCATATGGCCCATAAGAGGGAGAAGCTTCTTTCCCCCTGTGAAAATTAATTTTTTCCTGTTGCTTTCAAATTGCAGATAGAAAGTACCCCAAGGTAAATTTTATTTTTCTTCTAGAAAATTGTGATGGAAAACTCCTAAGCACCTGTAAATGAAACAATGCACAGTCAGCCATCATCCACATTAGGAACAGTCTGACATGATAGGAACTTTAAAATGCTGGTGTGTCTGCTCAGTTTTGGGGTTTTTATTCAGTAGCCATTTATTTAGTGTTCCAAGATTTTTTTGAGAGTTCTCATTTAACATTTATTATTCCACTATCTGATACATCCAGAACTGGAATTTCTTCCATGTTACTGGGCTTTGCTGCTTCCCAGAACTACTCTGGAATATCCATATATTTTGTTTTTGAAGAAAAATAAGATGTAACTAAGGAAATAAAAGGCTTACAGAGTTCCTGTGCTGCAATCCCAAGTTTCTGCACTAGATTCTGCTTTTTAGACTGCTCTGGTTCAAAGAAACAAACACAATTTATTCCATCAGTGCTTTGCATTTCCCAGGATCTTTTATTTGTCCCCCAATCTTAACCCCATGGGAAAGAGATTACGTCCAATTAAAAGCCTGGTTCCAAAAATACGCTGGCTACTTCTATTGCACCTGTGCAGCAAGAAACCTTCCTGTAGGAATACACTTGAGGTCTTTTTGCTCAAGTAATTCTATTATGAGATTCACAGGTTTATTTAGGTGATATTATTAAGAAAGAGCTAATTTTCTATTTCTGCTGGTGACACTTGTGCAAACGGTCAGGAAGAAGCCTGGGGTTTCCTTTTAGATTTGTTTGTGTCATGCCTTAATCCCCACAGATCCTCAGAAATGCTGTAATTCATCTCGCTTTGTGTGAGCTATTAAGCAAAGCAGGATGTTGTTCAATAACTGCCTGCAATGAAGAAGCAGTGGCCCTCAGGGACAGAAAGTCTGTTGAGTACTGCAATAAACCCTTAATGATGCTGTGGAATACAAGAATTATCGTACTGTTGAATTTGCTATTAGATTTATCTGTGGACTCAATAAGGGAGCTATTCCTCAGAACAAGGATAGATATTATACCCCCAAAGAGTTGCAGCTTTTAATTTGAAGTAATAACAAAACATATCCTGAGGTAGATATTACTTCTGTTTTTTTTCTTTCCTTCATGCTTGTGTGTCTATTCTATTTAGACCTTGATCCCAGGCTTCTTGCGATTAAGGTTTCGTCCTAAACTTAAGTTTGTGCTTCATACAAAGTGTTTGAAAATGTTTGGAGTCCTCTGCTAACTGGCTGTATCCATTGTTTTATCTATTTATCATCTTAATAAATACCTGTCTCAAGATCAGCATATGCTGCATCTTCAGCCCATAAACTAGCATAATGGCTGGCTTCTGGGCGAGCATCTCTGCCCCACCCCTTCTAAGGTGACATTTTACCCTGCCTGCCAGCAGCAGCCCCAACAGCTGTACTGGTAAGGTCAGCAGTGCCATGGTATGAATTGGGGCAGTCCTGCTAGCCCCTAATCCTGTGGTGCAGGTGCTGTGTGGATTTGGCCCAGGCTGGGCAGCTCTCCCATAGCTGTGTGCCCTGCCCTGATTCCAGCAAGCAGCCTACTCTTTGTTAGTGCAGCCCCCCAGGAAAAGAAAACTCATGCTTGCTACTCCCAGCTGTCAAAAAAGAGGAGAGAAGGATGAGAGGCACCAAGAAGGATGATCATCCCCAGGAGCTGAAGCATAGCCTGGGCAAGATGGAACTACACCCCAGTGGTAGCCCCAGGACCAGAAGAGCTCATGCTCACACCAGTGACTGTTCCACAGCCATGAGAAGTGAGACTGTTGTGGTGTGGCTGAAGATGTCCCTGGACCCCAGTGTCTGTTAAAAACAGATATGTGGGAGAACAGGCAACCCTGTGAGACTGCTTCCCCCAGCCCTCTCATCCGCTCTCCCTGGAGATCAAGGGGTTTTCCCAACACCCCAATGATGAGTTGTCTTCACAGAAGCAGAGAAAAACAAAGACATGGCTCTGGATGTGTACTATAAATGGTTGGTTACTAGGCTGCTGTACTGGCCAGGCCAGGCGGTACAAAGCAGAATTACACAGCAGGCTGAGGAGAACTGCACTGTGGCAGTGGAGCCAGCTAAAATATAGTAGCTGCCTAATTACGCTTTGTGATTTTTAATTTTGTGAGTGAGTCACATGGAGAATAGAAGCTGCATCCTATGCTGTGGCAGCTGTTGGAAACAAAGCCCTGGATGGATTTCTCTAGGTCTGTCACCCACCATGATAAATTTAGGCAGCTGAACCTGCACACATTCACGTACAAGTGACAGCTGACATTTCCTGACACTATTACATGGAAAAACTATGCCAGATGGACAATCTTGTCAGGAGCAGCATTTGCTCATTTGCTTTCTCTGCTACTATGCTGAAATTCAAGATGACTTGAAAAAAAAGAGCTGTGTTAAAAATGTGCAAGTTGCAAAGCTGAACAACTCAGAAATTTCAAGAGTGTCCTTATGGCGCATTCTACATATGAACCAGTATAAGTCTTTAATTATGTGCTCACACACTGTTTTGCACTGAACCTTGTGTTGGGCAGTAGCTGGATATTCAGCGTCTCTCTTTCTGTCATTCAGAGGGGCCTAGTTTAGCACATTTCACCCCAGCTGAACACAGAAGACTGTACTTGATGAACCTGTGATGTTCCCACCATAGTCACTGAGAGTAACTGTGAGAGTGACATGAGTCTTAACCTTGTTTCAATGATCTTCTTCCTTATTTAAGATGAGTTATAGGCAGACAGTGGCCAAATTTGGCAAGTGTCCATCAACCACAAGAGCCCAATGTGAGAATAACAATTTATTTATAATATTTTATTATCAAGAACAAACACACTTTTACTCCTCACTGGTGGAAAGTACTGCTGGTACTGCTGATGTGTCCTGACTCCTGCACTGCGGACAGGAGACAGGACATTTCAATTATGCTTTGTGGGACTGGATTAATGTATTTATTATCTTGTACCAACTAATGTCAATAGTTTGTCAATAGCAGTTAGAAATTGCCCACTTTCATAATGTAGTTAAGAGTCTTCCTAACAGTTCTTTGCAAAGGGTCTGTATCACCTCCCGCCTCAGAAGGTGATGTCTTAATGGCAACTTCTGTGAAGGGCTAAGAAATAAGAGTAGGCTGCCTTTTCACGGCTGTCACCCTCCAGAATGACAGCAAAGAAAAGCAGGCATGGTATGCTTCATTTCCACTACCCATGCCAGATCTGCTGCGGACACATTTAATCTGACGATGTCAGAGTCTTGTTTTGACAGTACAAAATGTTTTCACAGGGTGCTCTGCCATACATTCATGATTAGTCTTGACTGAAACTTAGAATTTCAGTTTTGGAAATTCTGACAATGAAAATTAAATACAATCCGAATATTAGCAACTACTTTAAACTTAAATGGTTAAAAATGTTCTCTTACACACTCGTGGTATGACAGTCTCATGTAAGAAAACATGGTGAACATTGTGAAAGCAAAGCTTCTACATGGATTTCTTCATTTTATGTCCCTACAGAGCATGCTGCCTGAATTACCAACACTTTCCCTCCTGTACCATCAGAGAGGAAAAAGCATGACATGAAGTTGAGAACTGAGCCTGCCCAGAAGCCAGCCTTCTAGGCACAGTTTCCCAGAGGCACAGTGGTTCCTGTTCTACTCAGTAAACTCAAACACCTCAAGGTGGAGTTCACTTATTCAAACGTGGTATTTTATTACAAATTTATTGCTAGAATCCTGAAACATTCCACAAGGAAATCCTAGCCCTACTATAATCTTTTCAATCTAGTGTTTTCTACCAATTAATTTCAAAGAAAGTAATTCCTCCATTACTAATATCTATTATCGTTCATTTGTGTGTTTCTCATATGTTTTGCTCTTCTAAAAAACCCTCTATGGTATCATTTTCCAGTCTCCCAAGGAACTCCAGTACCTCCTGGGTACATCTGTTTTCCATTCCTTTCCTCCCTTGTTTTTGCACGTCAAAACCTGCGAGCCTTTGAATGAGTTAAATGACATATGTGAAGGTTTTGCTTTTCCGTTGTGGTCTCTGGTATAAAAAGTACTGCATATTTTCATTTAAAAAGAACTCGTATTCTTTATTTCCAGGTAGTTTTTTGCGTACTTGACTGCTGTTTAAGGAAGAAAGTCAGAGTAGTGAATGGAAACCTGAAGTCAGGAGCAATTTGGTCTTGCCTAACAGTGGTTGAAAATGAGCCAACCATGTGTCCAGGTGGCCAGGAAAGCTGATGGCATCCTGGTCTGTAACAGCAATAATGTGGCCAGCAAGATGAAGGCAGGGATCATTCCCCTTTCCTCAGCACCAGTGAGGCTGCACCTTGAATTCTATGTTCATTTCTGGGCCTCTCAGTTCAGGGAGGACACTGAGGGGCTGGAGCATGTCCAGAGAAGAGCAATGGAGCTGGTGAAGGCTCAGGAGCACAGTTCATATGGGGAGCAGCTGAGGGAGCTGGGATTGTTTTTTGAAGGTTTTAAACAATTGTTCAACTTTAAGTCTTTAAAACTTATATTTGTAGTTGTAGAGTATGACATTTAATAATCCATTTGTGCTGCACATATCTTAAATTCATCCCTGTGTATTTGCATAACACTTTTACAATCTTAAATTCATTCCTGCGTATTTGCAAAATACTGGTACAATCTTGAATTCATACTTCCCTTTCATCCTCCATGATTGGCACAGATTTTAGACCTCAGATTGCAAAATGCTGCAAACTGGAAATCTTGCTGTGTTTTTTGTCTGATTAGTATCCTGGTTTGAACTACTACATTTGTACTGCACATTTCTGTATCTACTTCAGAGGGATTTTCACAGTATTTAATTTGGCAAATCCTTGGAGATCTAGTACTCATAAAAGAGAAAACCCTCACTAGGAAATAATTTTCAAAACTCCCACCTTTTCCTGCCTAGAAGGCAACACTCTGGAGCCCTCTTTCCTGGTATTTTTACAACTGCTAAAAAAGGGCTACATGGATACAATCCCATAGGAGTGTTCCCTAAAGCTATGACTTTAGAATGGGTTGTGCTTAAAATAACTAGGTTGAAGATGGCTTCAACATTTGAAATGCTTAAGGACCCTAGGAGGGTCAGTAGAATCACAGTGTCCACCTGTTTTGCCTTTTATTTCTGTTTGTTTTATTTTGGTTTTTTTTTTTTTTTTTATTATTTTTTGAGTAAGAGATTCAGACAAGTTTTGAAGTTCATGGGGCAAGACTTGTGCCTAGTTGGTTAAAAGTCAAGCAACAGCTAGGGGATGGCCATTTGGATGTACTCCAAGGTCCACAATTTAAATTGAACTCTGTGAGTTCAAATGGCCAAAGTCCCTGTTGTCAATCTGAAGCTCAAAACTGTGTTGCTGCCACAAGCAAGCAGAAAAACTCAGAAAGAGGCAAAACATACATGATTGTTTTTTGAGAATATGGTTGTTATGGCAGTCAAATATCTTCATGCAATGTCATGACACAGTGAATGTCACAACACAATGAATGTCACTAATACAGACTCACTTTGACTCCCTTGTATTGTGAAGAAAATCTTAAAAATTTATTATGGCAAATATTCATATCATAATTATGGAAAGTATGTAGTGTATTCATAGAGAGGTTTCACAGTACTCAGCTCAGCCAGAGGTAAAGAAAGGCTGACATAAAAGCTACATTTTCAAAGAAAAATACACTTTTCATTTAGTTTGCTTTTAAACAGAATTCAGTTTTGCCTCAGTGCATCAGCTTGAAAGCGCAAAGGTGTGCATTCACAGCATTCAAATTGCATTCCTACACTGCTGGTCTCTGCTGCTGCCTAGCTACCTTGTTTAAAACTGAAGGTGGAACACGGTTTTAAAGGATCAGTAGGTTCAGTGAATAATTTGAAAATTCGTGTGATAAGAAGCTCTAAAAGGAACACATTATTCAAGCCACTTGGATCACAGTCAACAACACTCTTGAGTGTTCCTCAGAGGAACTCATAACCATAGAGCACACAAAACCACTCAAATGAGTCTATTTTAGTTACTTACTGGCTTCTCAGGAGGGCAATGTTTTAACATTGAAAGATTTTGGTTTAGACAAGAGGTCAGTAACTGCTGCCTCAATTTAGACATTAAGTAGTGCCTGAGGTGCTGAATGAGGCGTAAGCAGGCTATAGTCACAGTTCTGTTAGTAGCTAAAGTGCATCCTTGTGTGATAAAGGTGGTGGAGACAACAAGAAATGAGCTCAGCAGTAGCAGTACCTGCAGGCAAATGCAAAGTTTAAACTCTGGCACAGTGGTTCCCCAAGAAAAGTTAAAATCTGAAACTGAAGCACTTTCTGGAAACAAAGTCATCACTTGCTTAAAAACTGGGAATTAAATGGATATCCTGGAGAAACCACTCATAAGCAGTGACCGTTCCCTTTTTCTGCCCAGCCTTTTCTCAACAGCAGATCTGTGAGGCTATGTGAGGTAGAAATTATTATTTTCAACAGAATACAGCTGGCCAGGCTTTGCAGCCACTTTCCAACAGTGAATTCAGGTGCAAAAGTAAGCAGAGGCAGCTCCTGTTGTATCCTTCCTGTGGTAACACATTAAAACTACACCACTCTGCTGGCACGGGTGACACAATCATTGCACACAAATGCATCCATCACCTTCCACACATTTCTTCTGGAGCCTGGTTCCCACCAGGACTCCAGAGCAAAATTCTTTCTTTTAGTAGAACAAAACCTCTTCCTTTTAGAAGAACATGTTTTTCAAGATTTATATAAGATAATCTTACCTCTACTTTTAGAAGTAATCTGAGGGATGACCACAATCTTGCATGCCTTGTATTCATCTGAAAATGGAAATAAAGTACTTTGAATATGTTTCTGTACACTCTTGTAGGAGCTTCTCATATATGGCCATGATTGTTTTCCAGTTCGTTGTACTGAGGCTATTAAAAAATAATTGCAAGATAATCTATGTTGGCTATTCAAGATGTGCTCTGAAAAGTTTTTTTCCCCAAATGGACTGTTACCTTTATTCTTCAAAACCTTCTGGATTTTTTTCTGCTATTATAAAATGTTTATTTTAAAAAAGCATCAATAGAAATTTTTTCTCGACCAGAGTTCCTGTCATTGAGCCACCAGACAAACCTGCTAGTAAAAGTTAGAACTGTATTTCTGACTGATTCTTTGTCAGTGCTCATGTAGGAAAAAAAGGGAAGGCCCTGAGCACTTAAATAGTAGTGAGGGGCCTTGGGCTAGTCCTTCTCAATAGGAGCAGAGCAATTACTCACTGATCGACCAGAAATGTTCAAGAAAAGGTGTTTACCAGGTATAAGCTTATATCCATGTAGTGGGATGACCCTGGCTGAATGCCAGGTACCCACTAAAGCCACTCTCTCACTCCTCTCTGCAACTGGACAGAGGAGAGAAAATATAACAAAGGGTTCATGAGTTGAAATAAGAACTGGGAGAGATCACTTGCTGATCACCATTCACAGGCAAAACAGACTCAAAGTGGAGATATTAATTAAATTATATACTAACAAAATAAAAGTAGGAGAATAAGAAGTAAAATAAATCTTAAAACCAACTTTCCCCACCCTCCTTCCTCCCCAAGTTCAACCTTCTTCCCCCCATAGCAGTGCAAGGGGACACAGAATGGGGGTTATGGTCAGTTCATCACAGATTGTTCCTACTGCTGCTCAGAGAGAGGAGCTCGCTGTGGGGTCCCTCCCATGGGAGGCAGTCCTTCATGAACTTCTGCAGCCTGAGTCCATTCCATGGGCAACAGTTCATCATAAATTGCTGCAATGTGCATCACTTTTCCATGGGGTGCAGGCCTTCAGGCACAGGCTGCTCCACCATGGGTCCCCCACGGGGCCACAAGTCCTACCAGGAAAACCTGCCCCAGCATGGGCTCCTCTCTCCAGGGGTCAGCAGGTCCCTGCCAGGTCCCTGCTCCAGCATGGGCCTCCTACAGGGTCACAGCCTCCTTCAAGCATCCACCTGCTCCAGCGTGGGCTCCTACATGGGCTGCAGGTGGATCTCTGCACTGCCCTGGTGCTCCGTGGGCTGCAGGGGCACAGCTGCTCCACCATGGTCTGCACCACGGGCTCCAGGGGAACCTCAGCTCCGGCACCTGGAGCACTTCCTGCCCCTCCTTCTGTACTGACCTTGGTGTCTGCAGAGTTGGTCACATGTTCTCACTCCACTCTTCTCTGGCTGCAATTTTCATCTGCCCAAGAACTTCTTTTCCTTTTTTAAATATGTTATCACAGAGTTGTTAACTGTCATTCCTGATTGGCTCAGCCTTGGCCAGTGGTGTCTCTGTCCTGGAGGTGGCTGGCTTTGGCTGTACCAGACATGGGGGAAGCTTCTGGCAGCTTCTCACAGAGGCCACCCCTGTAGCCCTCCTGCTACCAAAACCTGGCCATACAAGCCCAATACAATCCATCAGATACTTCCATGGACTCATTTATGCTCTTGACATACTTGTGCCATACTTATTCCTTTTATCAAATATTATAAGAATCATCAATAAAGATTATGCTTTCTGACACGGTAGGCAACTTTATAATTTTTTTATACTATATGTAAAATAAAGACTAAATGCTTCCTCATATTACTATGGAACTACATGGTACTTGGGAAAAGACTTCAGAAATATATAACTGCCTCAGTAGAAATTTGTTTTCAGCCTGGACCATTTCATCATTAGGTATGTTTTATAAAACTAGGGCACTGTGAGCTTTCTCATGGAAACAGAGACTCTTGTTAAAATACGTATGTTTTTTGTGAAAACTGTAAAGTATTTAAATGTAGAAGAATATGAACAACACAGCTTTTTGTGAGAGAAATGGGACAAAGATTACTTTTAGGCAGAGGGAGAAACAGATGTGAATTAAAATCTTCAGTTGAGAGTAACAGGATATTAAACTATCTAGTATGCGGATACAAGCTGAAGGCAAAGCCTAGAGGTTAAAAATTGAAGTTCCTTCAAGACCTTTTTTTGCCAACACTGAAAACAGATTAATCAATATGTCAGGAAGCAGCAGAAAGGGCATAGGATGTCAAAAAAAGAGGGATTTTTGTGCTCTACAAGAACAACTTTAGACACCCGAAGATGTTTACCAGTTTCTGTGGAGTCTGAGGATTATACCCAAGAGGGCAAATTAGCAGTTACTATTTGAGAACAGACTCTGGGGAGACAAAAAATCAAGTCCTTTGTGTGACATGGAAAAGGTTCCCATTGCATTTATTAACTTTTTAAGCACTGTTAAGCATGAATGTAGCTGCAGGTTAGTGGCTGAGGGATCTGCCTAATCAGGGGTGTTCAAGTTGCAGTTATAGAAATGTGTAGAGTAAATATATATAGAAATATATCTTGGATAGTATATATATTTCAGTTTTAAAGAATATAAAAAATGGCAGCTTTCTTATGAGAGAAATGAGAATAAGATTAATAAGTATTCTTGGACTACAGTTAGTATTTAGCAATAAAAGCATAACTTAGCAAAACTTGATTATGTTGGAAAGTCTGTGTGTAACAGGTAACAGAATTATCTTATTATCAAGCTTCCTGAGAAGGCATCTGTGAGATCGGGTAACTGATGTCAATATTGAAAACTAACTGCTTCAGTCAGATGCTGATACTATTATTACTGTAAAGTTGCTGTTCATACAGAGGTAATGTGAATCCTTTTCTAACACAAGGATAAAATCCTTCAAGTGTACTGTAGGACACCTGCCTACATTTAATGCACAAGAAATTAATTATTTCTTGGGGAACAGCATGGATCACAATCTGTTCCCAGGGGACAGGATGGAGAAAATATTTCAGTATGACAAATACTACAATACTCTATTTCATGTACTCATAAAGCCACAACTTTGACGTGCACTCTGCCATTTGATTCTACACCTACAGTCTTAAAACTTACAATAAGACATGAATATTGTTGTCAAGTATATTTCAGTGTTTTACTGCTGAACTAAACAACATAATAAGAAACAGACAACTGTAATGAGATTGTTGTTTCTGTAGCCAGAAATTAACATAGTTAATGTAATGAAATTTAGGCTGCATTTCTGTTGATGTTACAGTGCAGAATCATATGATATTAAGATACAAGTGTAACAATACTCTTTTTATAAGAGCTATAATATAAAAGAGAGCAGGTGGCAGGGAGGGTAACTCTTTCTTAAAGGTAGGTTCCCACTAGGGGAACATCACAAAATAGAACTAACTGAGTAGCCAAACAAAAATGACATGACCAGTGAGGCAAACTGACCAGCGACGGGGTTAAGTAAGACACTGATTCCTTCATAGGCTTGGCAGCTTCTGGGAATGTGCAGCTATGAAAGCCTGACCAGAAAAAACTATGGGGTTGGCATCCCCAGAGAACAGACCAGGATTCTGAAGTCTCTTCATATGGCAGAAAATAAACCTGTGGAGATATTATGATGCAGTGCCCTGAGCGATCTGCAGCAATGGACCATCAAACCCCCTGCCCAGAGACCGGCAGAAGTATGAGAAACAATGTACATTTAGCAACTTACCACTGTATCTTTCACTGACATTAGGAAAACCACCAAACTAGAATACCAGGCAAACAGATTATCAGATATCACCAAACGATGGTATTGATTGACCGAATAATGTGAAAATTGCTAACTGACAAGAAATAATGGAACAGTAAATTCCATGACTGAATAAAATTCAGTGGGAGACTTACACTGGGATTAAAAATAATCAAGTTATTGTTTGTCATTGACTGACCATTGTCATGGTCAGAGATACCATTTATTAAAGCTGCTGGTGAAACAAACGTCAGTTTGTTCAGCTTCTTCTGTTGAGAAGTCAACGTTATCCTCATTCACCACAGATTCCATTTACACTCCTTGACAGAAGGAGGCTCTTCTGGGACACAAAAATTCTTATCCTATGGTAAACATTTAAAATAGATCTGAGTGTTTTTCCTGTACACTAATGACAAAGGGAGCCCAGCCTCAAGAGCTATGATATTCCATACTCTTTTCAACAACTATTTCACACCCATGCTGTGAATGCTTAAAGCTAAATAAGACTATTTCTTCTCCCTCCACTTCTGAGATACACCTAATTTTGGTGGACTCTGGGATACTGGTTGGCAGTTTCAGGAGGGAAGAAGATACTAAGTCACTGTTAAGGAAATATTTACTATTGGTATATGGAGAATAACTATTCAAAGCATTACAGAAGTATCATGAGAGCAAATCAGGACCAACAGCCAGAAACTGCGCAAGCAGCTCCTGCTGCTCTAAAGAGAGAATCTGGTAGTGTCTGGGCATTTGCACATGGCCATTGTCATTCCAGTGTCTGGTCATGGCAGATTCAAATTCTATTGTAAGCACACTTAACCTTACATCCCTTAAGAACAGGCAAGCCTTGACTTTCCAACTCATTCTAGGAAAACTGTTGGCACATATTGTGCCATAAAATAGCATACTCCCATACTAGGTCCAAAAACCTTTGCATCTTACTGTGAGGATGCATGTCTCACGTTTGTGAAAATGGCCTGGTCCTTGGATCCCACCACCAGGCAAATGAAAATCATCTGTCTGAGATCAAAATGCCCAAGAAAAATTATAAATAGCTTCATTTGTATCCTATAAAAGAGGTGACTCAGATTGTTCTGCTAGATGATTTATGATCTACTGTAGCTGTAAGACAGAAAGATTTTTTCTATGTAGGCAACAGATACTTAAGGCAGGACCTGAGGTCCTTTTTTAATATCCTCTCCTGCTGTTAAACAGGACATAGTCTGTGCATTTAATTTCTGCTGAATTAATACCAAGATGTGGATTACATCAGACTTCTCTTAAAGAGCTATTTTGTGTCAGAACACTAATTCATTTTAAATATACAGGAACTGATGCGGAGACAAGACAGGTTTTTTCTCTTTTAAAAAGAAAGCAAGGTTCATCAAATGAACTGAACCAAGGAAATGTCATTATTACAAGGGTGTTAATGAGACATGGAGGATAAACCACAGACATAACGATAAAGGACTCAGCTGGATAGAGAATTGTCTGTCATAGTTGTAACCTGGCTAGCAATTGAAGAAAATTATGACAAGCTGAGACCAAATATCACCACCTTCATTGCTCCTTTGCTTTAAGGAAAACAAAAACAAAACCGAAAACAAAACAAAAACAAAAAAAAAAAAACACACACACAAAACCAACCAAAACAAGCAAAAAAACCCCACAATTAAAATATTTTCAATCCCTCTCACACGCTTTCCAGATTTTATTTTGTCTTTGGCAGAGACAATGCAATGCAACCTGACAATGTGCACAATGCCTGAAAAAACCACACAGCATATCAATGGCAAGGCATTCCATCAAAGACTAGAGACAAATATCTGCAAGGGGTTGTTTGTGTGCATGTGTTTTTTTCATTTAGGAATATGCTGCAAGGGATATGCTCATTATAGTTCTGCCTTAAAAGATGTAGAATTAATCTGAGCCAGAGAGACTGAAGACCTTTGATAGCTTGAAATGGTGTCAGAAAGCCTGTCCCTAAAATGTTGTCAAACTGCATGCACCAAAGATGGAGGGATATAAAAATATGTAAAATACAAACTAGGAACCAATTTTGGCCGCCTTTGCACTGCCAGATTCTACAGCATTTAGTGCTTCTGTGTGCTGCCAGAAACATTGTTGAATGTATAGTTTCCATTTCTTGACAGGCTGTTCTTGCTTGAGCCAGGTCTTGGTAGAACATCAGTATGGCAGGATGATAAATCATCCTTAAAATGTACTGATTTTCTCAGAGAAGACATGCAGCAACCTGAAGCAAATAGAGTAAAGCACAGTAGCAGTGGAAGTTAAGGCATTAACTTAGCCTTCAACCTCCTCTAGGAAACTTGGTGTTTCGTATTGTAATTGTAGAATCGTTGTTTGGACCTAGCTGTTGATTAGGTCCAAGCAACTGGAGATAAGGTAGTATGTGAAAAAAATTTTTCTTGCATACTCTCATTGCCAAATCTCCATACTATTCTTCCCAAAATAGTAATCCTGGAGCTGCGGAGGCCATAAGAAACATTCTCTAGCTGTGCACAGAGGCAAGTGTGTGCCAGAGCCCTGACTCTGCTCCCAGATCCTGACACAGGGAAATAGATTTGACCCTGAACAGACTGCAATAGAAAGCTGATTCCCCACGGGGTGCACAGTATAATGAATCTGCCAGCTCTGGGCTCCATAGAGCACCCATCTCTATTGCTCTCCTGATTACTGCAGTCACACACATCCACCCTTCCCTTAATAATCATCACAATTAAAATAACACAATGCAGCCTTTCATCTTTTTTAAAGGAACCGAGATTTCTTTCCTTCAAAGGCAGATTTTCCCTCTTCCCTTGTACTGAGCAATTTAAATATGGTTTGGCTCACGGGAGCAGAGCACAGCCCAGAGCCAGGTCTTGTCATAGTTGGGTTTACAGGAGGTGGGAAGAAAGATTCCTGTTCAGCAGGGTTAGCAGCAACATCTGCGGACAGAATACTTCCTTTGTTGGCTGCTCCCGTGCTGTGCTAGCTGCCTGCTTGTATGAGCTAAGCTATATGCATACATATTCTCTGAGGTACAAAAAATTTAATCTGTTGTTACTGCTCATGTGCTCTTATGGCACATTTGGAGGCAATTCTGCTTAAAACTGCTTAGATAAAACCAGCTGCATTTGATGGATATTACATTAAAAAATCCTCTGCAAGACTTTCAAAATAAGGCTGCATTTTTTATTGCTCATGCTTGGTTACTTATAATGTTTCGTATAACATAATGGAATTAGAAAAAGAAAAGTTCATGCCTTATAATTTCAATGCTCAGACACTTTGAAGTGAATTAAAGCTAAAAATATATCCATGAGGATCTTGTCAGGGAAGGGGGCTGGGAAGAAGAAGAAACAGATGTGACATAGTTATACATCTCCCCATGTTTCCTAATGATATACAGTTGTATCAGAAAACTACCCAGAGATCGTAAATGCTTATTTCATTAGTATGCAGTACTGAAAGTATGGATACATTATAATGAGCCACTAGGGAGTGCTGGAGGAAAACTCAATATCCAAGAATATAATACAATTTTCCCTGGCACAACTGTATGATATTTTGCCCTTTAGTTTTGGGGGTTCTTTTCTTTTTTCCTTTTCCCAAAGCCTGGATTAATTAGCTAGACAATAATTACTTGTGCAATTTCCTGCACAGCCATAAATGGGTAA
The DNA here is from genome assembly GCA_035583185.1 of Anabacerthia variegaticeps. NCBI lineage: Eukaryota > Metazoa > Chordata > Aves > Passeriformes > Furnariidae > Anabacerthia > Anabacerthia variegaticeps. The sequence goes on along the minus strand of JAWWEW010000001.1, from coordinate 89,792,522 downwards.
TGTATTTCTCCCTCAGAACAACACTGCTGCAATGCATCTGTCATCTACAATGACTGCAACTGCAAAAAGCATTGGAAATATTACTGTTACTACACCCCGGTTTATAATCAGTGGTTGGTCCAGTTTTATACATTTGAAAGCCTATCAGGTAGAGGACATCTGTGTAGAAAAAGAGATTTATTTACTTAAGTACTAATTATTTTGATGCAAATATCAGTGACAGTCCAACAGTGTGGCATTATGGTTCATTTGTTTCTGGGGTTATTCATCGGCCGTGCATATTTATATGTATATCTTTCATCTGCTGAAGCTGCCTCTGGCTTTCAATATTAAAACTAAACGTGTGTTTTAACTGGTTGCCCAGATGCAACAAGCAATATTTTATGATTTTATTACCTTTCCTTATCTTTTAATCTTTATGGAGCATTGGAAGTTTTTTGGGACAAAGAGAAAGCTGTTTCCCTCAGATTGAGTGCAATGAATAAAACTGAGCACATTCTGTTACCTCACATACTGACATCCAAGGCTCATGCCAACCCAAGTTCACCCTCTGAATCCACCCATAGTGACTACTATTTCACTCAGACTCGTGGGGTATTCATGCTGTCCTGAAAGCACAGCTCCATCTCTCTGCCCCCCCCTAGGCTGCTCCACTATAGGCGTTTGTAGGGATCATAAGCACTCTCAGCATAAAACACCTCTTTCCATTAAAGGTTCTTGTGTGTTGCTTCAGTTATCAAGTGGGGAAAGCAGAAGCAGTGTAGGGCCATCAGCTGGTGCCATGCAATTTTTCATGAGAGAAGAAAGCTTTAGAAACCTTTGAAGTCATGTTGTTTTCAGTATTTTCATCTGTACCTTCCACACAAATAGTCTCTAATTTTCTAGGTTTTATCTAGGGGATTCAAATCAACTTTCAATGTCACTACCCAAACATTGACCTGTTTTAAACTGATGTAAATGTCATTTCATCTCATTTAGAAACAAAATTTCTCAAACAAATGCATTTATTGACATGACATTAATTAAGTTCAGGTGGGAAGTCCTGTGTTTTGCCTAGCAACCAAGCTAAGAGTTTTGCAGTGGCATTCATTGAGACCACGATTTTACAATTGGTACCAAGTAGGTAAAGCTACAAAGAACAGCATGGCAGAGAACTGAGATGGTTTAATTATAGCCCTCAAATGAAGCAATAATACACTGCAATGACTCTACATAACTGGCAGTGGTGTACTACTTTTTTAATCCTTTAGTCTACAATTTAAACCTGGGAGAACTCACTGAGTGAAAAAGACATAATTAATTGCATGTTTAAAATATTGGTTTATATTTTTACATGGAGAAGTCTTGCCTTGCAGGGGACTAACAATAGATAGTAAGTAATTGTCAGCATTTTGTCACTGACCTGCAAATACACAATACGATCTTGATTTTGTTTAGTGCATGCAGTTTCAGTTTTCAGGGGTTTTATGCATGATGTTTGTGAAAGAGATGTGTGTGTGGGCAAAGGATTGTGTCCCCAGGTACGTCACACAAAACACATTTCTCTGTGTTTTACTGCCATGAGATTGTTCCAGGTTTGCTACAGATGCTAAGGATGCTCCAGTTCCTTCATATGTGGAAATATTTCTCCAGGCAGTGGCTGCTGGCACTCAGGATAAGTCCTCTCCTTATATGTATTAAAACACTTGGGCACAGCAGCTTGAGTACTTCCTAGCCTCTCCCCTTCTTTTCTTTCTCTCCACCTGCTGCTAGGCCTAGGAAACAAACTCTTGTGGTGGCTGTGGAAGGCAACATTTGGACCCACTGAAAAGAAAGACAAGGGGGGAAAATAAAACATAAATACTGGTCAGTCCATGAACGTGAAGTTTCCTCAGGCAAAACCTGCAGCGTACAACCTGTGTCTCCTCTGTAAGTGACAGGTGGAGTAGCCACTGTGAAACCCACAGCAGTTTCTTATACACAGCTAGGAACATCTTCTGTAACCCAGATGCTGACTTGGATGATGCCATCCCTATAAAGTTCTTCACTTTTATTTGTACATTTTTCCAGCCACTCCTGCTGTCAGGTTCCTGACCAGTTTTCCTGCCCAAACTGGTTCTCCACCAGGCTGTCCTGCAGCCTGTGGCTTGTGCAAGCTGTGCCCTCAAAACTGCAATCTCCCACTCTTTTCTATCAGCAGTCTGCAGTTAATGGAAGCAGGCAGGAGGCTGGGTTCATGGGGCAGAGCCCAAGAGAAAATCCTGGACATGAAGGTGCCCACCACAAAATGTGCATTGCTTGAATATAGGTATTGATAGAAGGGTAAGAAGGTTTAAACCTAACCCAGGACTATACAAGTGTTGTGTATGGCACACCAGGGGATTGATTTGGTTGTTTTTAATGTATTCTGTGGCTATTTCATGTCATAGCTGCCAATCTAGAAGAGCAGAGGCTTTCTATATGTCCCATGTCAGGCCCTAAGGCATCTTAGATGACTCTAAATTCCTACATGTGGCAAATAAACTAAGACCCTAACAAATAGAGTTAATGGAAAAGATGTCAGGTGAGTAAACATGAGGTGCCTGCTTCAGGATGAATAGAGTTGTGATCCAGGCTACACTGGCTAGATTGACCAGATATTCATTGCCTGTAAACAGAGATCCAAAACAATCAGCTTGCAGGTGCCCTCCATAGAGGTTATTAAAGACAAAAGCATTAATCTCAAACCAATCTCACCTAAGGGGTTTCTGTAAAATTGTGCTACCTACAGTTATGCTTTGAGGTGGGACAGCACAGTCCCATAACTGGACAAGCCACATGAATCCTGTGATGTGCTGTGTCCCTCTGGCTGTCCCAGCAATGGCACTAGGCAGAGATGTGATGCAATCCTTTGAAAGTCACACTTGCACAGAATTTATGTCATTTAACAGCTGTTTTCAACTTTTATCACTACTTCAGGCTTCTTACCTTAATACCTTGAGATAAACTATTCAGTTGTGAGACATAAGGCAATTTACTTGACTTTGCTAGGTCTGCTGATACTAGAAACGCAATCAACTCTGCATACAGCTGGGATGAGGATCAGATATGCGATTCTAGGCTCTGGAACTAAATTTTTAGTGTGTGCACTCTCATATAGCCTTCTGTTTCAGTTGCACAATAAAAGTATTAGCCAGGAAACGAGAAAACACACATGGTGCACAAGTGCAGTGATGGAACATGGATGCTATTTTATACAATACAGACCAGTAGTATGTTTTTATGTGTAAATCATAATGGCAGTTAGTGAAATAAAACATTAAATATTGGATTAGCTTTCAGGTGTTTCAGGATGAAAAACTGCCCCATCAACATTATACATTTTATAAAAATATTGAAAGTAAATTTTTATAAATGGTGAATAATGAATTACATTAATAGAAAGTCAGCCCATGACATGGAGTTTCCTATGCTGTGCAGTATTTCCATGCAATCAGGACCACAAACAGAAGTCCTCCACAAAATATACAAGAAACATGGACAACTTTGTTGATAGTTTCCTTTGACCTATCAGTACAAGTGCTGTCAAGTATATTTCAATTGCAAATTGCAAGTCTGTAAAGTTAAAAAAAAAACCTCTATTACATGTGACAATGAAACACTGCTGTACACTTTAACGGTCAAAGGATTTATTTCCTCTCTGTCTAAGAGCACTTCTAAAGACATTGGCTATTATCCCCCTGCTCTGAGGGCCTACATTTGATGGGATAAGCCCATAATGCATTTGTCCAGCCCTCTGATGTCAATACTCTAAGGCTTAATTTATATAAGACTTTTTGATCCAGATCCTACACAAATGTGTGAATCACAAGATTATATATATATATATATATGTGTATGTGTATATATATACATATATATATATATATATTTCAGTCATGCCAGAAGTATGCTGAATTTAGGAGTGCTGAGTTTCAGAGCATGCTTTGTGTTTCAGACTTCTCATTCTAATAGCAAATAGATGTTAGTCTAGGAAAGGAGTCATGTCTCCATGAGAAGAGCATTTTGAAATTAGTATCCAAATGTGATATTCCTATATTTCACTTTACATAAAATTACCAAATCTTTTGGACTTGGTTTTCTACGGGAACAATCACTATCAGCATTTTAAGGCTGATAAGGATTATAGAATGCAGGCAGTTTTGGGGAATTTACCAAGAAAAAAAACAAGCCCACGTAGTAGATAATGTTTACATTCAATGCCCCAGTCATACTGTCCCTACTCTGATTGCTTTGATTCTTTCATTTGCTCTGAAGTAAAGCCATCTTCCAAAAGCCAAAACAAGCCTCCTTGATGCCCTCCCAGGTTAATGCAATTGTCCAAGTAATTTGTAATCTTAACTAGCAGAAATACAGTCTCTGTCATGAAATTCTTGTCAAAGGACTCAGCCTGTTTTCTGTCTCTTCCTGACTCGAGCATACAGTGACAGTTAATTGTGGTTTGTTGGTACAGGAATTCTTAGAAATGTTTTCCATATGTGAAAAAAAATAAATTGGAAAATGAACATGATTATACATTTCATAAGGGAACACATAAAGCCATTTCAATACAAATAGGCTATTTTTCACATATCAATGGTAAAACATGAACAATATCAACACAGTCCACTGAACAGAAACAATGTTATTTTGTTCCAGTTATTATCATTACCTGAGGTATAATAAAACTACTGCCTGAATAAACAAACTTCTTATTTTTCTCATCCTATAAACACTATATTTTATGCTCTGCAGGCTACATTCAGAAGCAGTTTGAGTGTGTTCTCAATCAGGTCCATCTTTCCTGCCTGATTTTCAGACAACATCATACTCAATAGCAGAGTGAGTTGTAAGAATAAACATGTTCCTTCAAAGCCTGCATTCTCCATGCTTAGTTCTCCATCACTGCCAAAGACCATTTAAATTTTCCTGGTTCCTGGAAACGATGCCAGCAGCAACACTACAGTCTCTCAGTCCTCAAAGGGCTGGCTGGGGATGAGGTGCTCCCAAACCCAGAGGAGCAAGGAAGCATCAGCTGACCCTTCTGCAGGGAGGTCCTGGTAGAGAGAGGTCCAGTCGACCTTGTCCCAAGGGATGCAATAGCTTTCATGTGGTCAGGAGAAACACGGGCAGGCATGGGGCAGGCAGGCAGCAGGAGGAGACCTGTGGGGCAAAAGGAGGATCAACCCCATCCCCACCAAGGGTGATACAGACCGAACAGGAACTACTCTCTTTTTTAAGGAGTAGCCGTACAGAGTCAGAGGCACCCACTGCACTGGCCCAGATTTAATAATATTGTCAGAGGGCAGGGGCATCAAATACCTCAAATATCCTTTCAAATTTTTTTTTCCAGAAGAGTATGCCATTTCTGGTTTGCTCCACTAAGCACACCTGATAAAGTCTGGAGAAGATGCGGGGTTTTCTTTTTTCTCAAGTAGCTTTCCTCCAGTCTCCATGTGCACAGGATCAGAGACTGATGGCACAAAGTGGTGAGTAGAAAGGGGGAACTGCTGAATCCATGAGGTATTGTTCACACTGACACTATTACAAGAACTATACTAATGGTTTTCAGAGGAGGCAGGAGGATGGCTTTTATCCTGGAGAATATGAGGCAGCATAATTTCATCTGCGCTGCTTCTCTGATGCAGACAGAAAATTAAACATCTTCATCTTGTGCAGCTTGCACTACAAAGCTGTAAGTGGAAACTAGTGCAGGTCTAAAATAAGGCCTATGAAAATCAGCAGATGTGCTGGTCATTGCATTGCTCATCCTAATGCGTTAGAGAGTTGGACACCTTTTGATCTGATACTTTAGCACACTGAGGTTGTGTGGGTTTTGTGGTTATAGGAAAAGACATAAAACCACAGTGAAAAAGAATTGATTCAGAAGGAGGTTGAGTTTCAGTGTCCTGCCCACACTTCTGTGTCTGGACAGTTTTGCACTTACGAGAAGGCTTTTATCTCAGTTGTCCTCAACCATCTCACTTATATGCTCAGCTCTGTTTAGCAACCCAGCTATCTTCATAGTAGTTGGAAAGAAAACAGGTCCCACTTCAGCTACTCACCTTAAGATGGGATGAATTATTCTGAAAAGTAGCCTTTCTCTAGATGGCTCTCTTGTAAGAGCAGCTTGCTTTTTGAGCGAGTGGGGTGAATCCCACCTAAAATGTCTAAGTCTGTTGTAGCCAGCAAGAGATCTTCTGTGGATTCCAGTAAGGGCTGCTTCAACATCCAAATGTCTTAAAAATTTTTCTGCATCTGGCTTAAAATTACCAATGTAGAGCAAAAGTATTCTTACAAATTTAAAAATTGATACTAGAGTAATGGCTTGGCAAGAAAGGCCTATAACAGCAAGCGGAAGAGCTGGAGATAAGGCAGATAAGATATAAAGTGAAAAAAAATTCTTCTGTAGGGCCAAATCTGTGTCTTATGCTAAAATTAAAGCCTGTTTCTGGAGATATTCCATGAACTGATAAAATTTTGCCCCTGAAAGGGCTATTTGTTTACTGAAGAAGATAAAATCTACACTGCATCTGTTTTTTCCTTCACTAAACATTTGTGGTGTTCCGTCCCCTCTGCAGGCATCCTCTGCAGTCATGCAGTCGCTGGGGTGAGTGGTGGCATTGCTGTAAAACATTTCAACACCCAGGAAAGACAGCTCTGCTGTCTGCAAACACAGCACTGAGATGTCTCCAAGAAGAAGGAAAGAGAGAAGAAATATAAATAGACAGCTTTATGGATCGCATGCATCTTTTTCCTCCTCTGACTGCAAAGAACCAAAATAGCACTTTGCCAAGTCAGCTGGGGACTGCATTCACTTCTCCCAGCACATGTTCATCCCATTTTCTGAGGTCCTGTAGGACAGCAGTTGTCTAAGGATGCAAGAGAACACAGCAACTGTGACACATGCTAGGGACAGGAGGGATGTGCAAGCTGCCCTTCAGCAAGCAGCTCCCATTCCTACATTCTCCCTCTTTTGCAAGGCTCGGCCCTCCATTGTGAGCAATGTTCACACCTGGGATTTTCTTATATTCTGGATCCTCTTACCAGCCTGATAACCTGGTGGTGGTCACACAGGAACAACTCTCCTGCCCCTAGCCGATGCACTTGCTCCCATACCTGAGCTGGAATCTGAGCCAGGACACCAGCGTGAGGCAGCTCGCTCCACCCTGGCCAGCAATAACAAAGCTGTGGGACTTCACTGCCAAAAGGATCCATCATGTTTTCAGGGTAGAAGTTTCTTACAAAAGTACCCTGAGAGTTGTTTTCCTCTGTCTTCTTTTATTTCTGTGCCCTTCCCATCCTTCCTATCTCTCCTCAATTTGATTAGGAGTTTAATTTCTCCAACTGCACTTTTAAGTTCAAAAAGTGCATTTAGAATATGTGCAGTATTTAAAACAACTGTATGAATTATATATGTACACATTATTTGACAAGATTTGGTGAGACTTGGGTTTTTTTCTCTTGCAAGTACAAATACAAGTAATTAGGTCTTCAGTCCTTCATTCATGCTACAAATATGTTCATTAGGTTCATTGTGTTCATTACTCAAACTATAAGAATGTTACAAGATATTCCTGACTGTATAATTTGTAGTCTTCAGTTTTATAAGAGATGTCAGGAGCTTTTTAAGGTAATCAGATGTTACACATCTGATAAATATAAACCTCAAATATCACTGGCTTTTAAAATCTATTTGAAGGTCATATCTTTAACAGCTCTTAATTTGAAGGTATGTATGTAAACTGACAGATAAACACTCTAGGGGACTGCAGAATGCATTTTAATTAGTGATGAACTGTCATGCTTCTACATAGAAATTATTTTATATTTGAAAAGACATGCAAAGCTTCTAGGAATTAAAATAACTTCAGTCTCTGCACATTGATTTCTGTTCTCATACTTGTTTATAGCTCTATACTGTCCCTGATCCACAGAGATTTTAGTGTCTCGGACATAAACACAGTAAGAACAACGGATATGCAGCAGCTGTTCTTGAAGTGAGAAGGAAATTCTAAACAAGAAGTGAGAGTAATATTGCTGTTACATGCACACAAACTAAAAGTAACACAAACATGTAATTAAAGAAGAGCTGAACTCCTTTGCCAACTTCAGAAAATCATGAGAAGACTACTTTTTTTTAAGAATGACTGCAGTTTTTATTGTTTCACAATAAAATATACAGTAGATGTCTCATGATCAAATAATGAATAGTAAAGATTTCTTTTGAATGGGCTGCATCTTCTGGTAAAGTGTGTAATACAGTATCTAAGAAGCTTCATTGTCATCTGGAGTATTTGGCCAATTTTTCTTGATTAAAGATTTTTTAGAAGATTATTTTGATTGCAGATACAAAATTTACATATTTAGGAATCTTATCAATTCTTTTAATATGATTCTTCACCTCTGCTCTATGTTTTCCTCTTTACTTCTGTATGACGTGCAATCCTATATATAATTTTATCTTATAATAAAATGTGTGGTTTTACTAGCTTTTTTATTAATACCTTCTGGCAGCACGGCAATGAAGAGGGAACATTGCAAGAAGGTAAAGTCAAATTCATATTTTTATTAATATTAAAAAATATGCATTACCTATCAGTTTGGTCAGTTGTGTTTATATATACATATATATATATATATATATATATATAAAATCTGTACTGGGGCAAATATATTTCTTCATTTCACTGGGTTACAATTGTCACTAAATACAAATAGAGAACATTTGCAACTGACAATAAATAATTTTCAAGTTTTTTGAAAACTAAATTTTTCCTAACTGTGTCTCTGAAATCCCCTTCACTGTGAGCAGAAGCCCTGTGCTCCTCTTCAGGGACAAAAATGGCCAGAATTCAGATGGACTCTTCATAATTGAGCTAGAGGAAAAATAACTCAGAGCTGATTTTATTAGAATGAGTTTCTCTGCAGGAATGTGTTTTAGCCTGAGATGTGTTCTACCAAAAGTCAATGCTAAGTGCTCCTTGTACTTGAATTAATTAATCATTATAATTACATTCCAGTTATGTTTCTTTCTGTCTCTCTCTCTTTTTTTTTTTTTTTTTTTTTAACAGCATTTACCATTTTTGGCTGTGTAAAAAGGTCATTCTTCAAGTTTATAAACTACTGTATTTACTCTATGTGAAGATTAAATGTGAGGCCAAAATAATTTGAGTAGATTCAAAAAAGACATCCACTGGTATGAAGACATAGAGAGAAGTTAGCTTAATTTTATGGAAAGATCATAATAAGAAGAGTTGGATAAAAATAATATTCTAGCCAAAAAAAGTGCAAGCCAAAATGTTCCTTTTGTTTTTTAAATATTTTCAATTATTTCTTTGCAGGTCTGCACAATTTACAAGCACAAATCTGCTTTCTAAGTTCCAACCATAGAAACTCACAACAGCATTACAAAGTCAAGCTGTAGTATTTTTGGCCTATATATTGCCAGGACTAAAATAATTTCAATTAAATTGATATTTTGCATTCTTGCACGGATCAGCACCTCTACAAATCCAGTATGATTTTTGACTCTATGATGGCACTGGCTTGGTAATACTGAAAGGAATAAAATACTATTATTGATGCTGCATTTTAAGCTCTTTGCATAGTACTCTGAATTTCTCCTTACCCTTTCTCATGTAATTTTTAAAAACTAATTTTTTTTACTAACAGATTCATTATACCATCTATCACTGTTGATATAAGGAGACCTCTGGTATACTGACAGTGGTCAGCCCTGCTGACAGACAGACAAATAGTATAATACCCATCCAAATCTTCCGAATACCCATCCACAGCTGTGTTCACTGCACAGGTTGCAGCTTGTAAGGACAGCAGGGAGTATCCCTGCCATCACTTTGTGTCTGTTCCCCTGTGATGCTCCCCAAGTGATACCAGCCCCTACGTGCCCTTCATCCAGCACAAATCCCTCCAGAGTCGTGTGGCTGTGTGCTTGGGCATGAGGAGAAGCTGTGTGCCTTCCTTCTCTGCCATTGACGCCCTGGCTGGAAAAGAAATATCTTTTCTTCTCTGAAGAAAGTGCTAGATGAGAAGAGTGCACATTCTCCAAGTACTTTTCAGGCTCAGATTTAGCAAAGCTGAGCTGAGGGATGAAGGCTGAGGAGGGACATGAAGGGGTGAGACTTCCCCTGAAGTAATCACCATTAGCAGATGACTGTTTTCCATTATATGCACAGAAGGGAAGCCACATCTCTTATTTTCTGGAAGCACGAACAAGACTTTGACTTGGCTTTCACTGTTCTACATCATAATCTTTACCCAATTTATATATGCTGTGCTATGTTTTGCTTTCTCTTACTATTTCAAAGCTGCACAGACATACAGAGTGTAGGAATTTCTGATCTCTCTATCTAGGCACTTTTTTAACTTTTAAAGTGTTACAGTATCTGCGTATATGCCTGGAAAGTCATATGACTAAGAAAATCGAGTTTTATGAAATGATAATGTATGATGAGGCTAGTTGGTTGTTGTTTCAACAAAATCAGTATAAAAATGTATTCAATTCCTTGATAATTCTTCATTTTATTATTTCTCTCAGACTAGGTTGCAAAAAAGAAAAAAAAAAATCAAAGATTGCTCATTAGTACATGTAACCTCTTGTGCAATTAATATAGGGTTAGATTACTGTTTGGTTTGGCCATGATCAAAATTGCATTTTTCCCTGGCAAAGACCAAGTTAGTTCATATGATAGTTTACAATCACTTTGTACCACAGATCCACCATTCTGACAACAGTCTATCCTTTGTGATTATGCTCCTTCTCTCACTGAAACACCTCTATTCTTTTACTGCTGAATGTCCTCTACTGAGATATCTAACCTAAAGCGATTAACTTTAAACAGATTCCTAAAAATCTTACCTTCCATGAACATTTATACAAGTGGTAAGCTTTGAGTGGGTTTGACATAGTTAGGTCCCAGGGCTATTACACATGTAAGAAAGATGTTCTGCATTCAGAAATCAGTTTTCCAGCTTTTAAATCAAAATGACATTGGCTTTTATGTTGGCACCTACCCAGGATTCCCAGATGCTGCTGTATTATTCATAATTAGAACTACTTTTTTTTTTTTTTAGTGATTTTGTTACAGTACTGTAATTCACACACATAGAAACATAAACATGCAGGTAAATTAATTCCCAAATAACAATTTATCAATACACTTTCGTACATGGATTTTGTATCCACATTTCTAATCGTCGTTTGAAAGATATCAAGAAAGATGGAGTTTTCTTGATTTTCTTTTTTTTTCCTGACAGAAGAGTGTAACAGCAATGAATTTCATTCAGAAAGAGTAAGACAAAGGTTGCATGTGTGCCACATAATTGTCTAATCATTGACAATATTGTTTATCGATACTATATGGTGCTCATAACCAATGGTGTGGAACAAGGCTGTGTTCTCCCACCAACTCTATTCACAATCTTCTTCAGTATGATGCTCCAAAGGGCCACGGCATCTACATCCAATATTGTACCAATGGAAGCCTATTCAACCTAAGGTGACTGAAGGCCCACAATAAGACCCTAAATCACCTTGTCCATGAGCTGCTTTCTGCTGATGATGCCACCCTCGTTGCTCACACAGAAGCAGCTCTGCAGC
>JAWWEW010000001.1:89764351-89780802 GCA_035583185.1 Anabacerthia variegaticeps | reverse complement strand
CGCTTAACATCCTGCTTTGCAGAGGCTGCTGAGCTTTTTGGGCTGGAAGTCAGCTTGAAGAAGACAGAAGTTCTCTATCAACCTAAACTTCAGGAAGTCTTCTATCATCCCTGCATCACCATAGGCAAATCAGAGCTTAAGTCAGTCCAGCAGTTCATCTGTCTGGGAAGCATCATTTCCTCAGACGGTAAGATTGACAAAGAGATAGACAACAGGTTAGCAAAGGTATACAGAGCTTTCAGAAAACTCCATAAAAGAGTCTGGCACAATAAACACTTGAAGAAAAGTACAAAGACTAGTTGTCTACAGAGCCATTGTACTGTCTACTCTTCTGTATGGGTCTGAATCGTGGGTCATCTACCGCCACCACCTGCGGCTCCTGGAATGCTTCTGTCAGCGCTGCCTCTGTACAATCCTAAACATCCACTGGTCTGATTACACGACTAATGTGTCTGTCCTTGAACCAGCTGAGATCACCACTATCGAGGCCACGCTGCTGAGAACGCTGCACTGGGCAGGGCACGTCTCCAGGATGGAGGATCACCACCTCCCTAAGATTGTGCTCTATGGGGAACTTGCCACCGGCTGCCGCAAGAGAGGAGCCCTGGAGATAACAAGGACTCCCTGAAACAATACCTCAGCCTGGGCCATACTGTCTACCATCAATGGTCCACCCTGGCCTCCAATTGGGAGAAATGGAGACACACCATCCATAACACTTCTGCTTCCTTTGAGAACATACGCAGAATCAGTCTGGAGGAGAAAAGACAACACAGGAAGATGCCTCACCAGTAGTGCCAATGGAGACTTTCCGCTGTGCCTTTTGTGATCAGACTTGCCTATCTCACATTGGTCTTTTTAGCCATCAGTGTACTTGCAGCAAGTGTGGATAGTGCCCTTCCCAAATCTTCATTCATTAAGCCTAGCCATGATGATAATGATGATGATGATGATGATGATGATGATGGTGCTCAACATAATGGCTGAATATGCTGACTAGTTTTTTCCCTTCTCTCAAGAACAATTAAAAGATTGCCAGTGCATAAGACTAGGGGCCAAATTTATGAAAACATTATAAAGTTATAATGGGGTAAAGATAAAGGTGGAGAAAAGAGCCAGCCGTGACTATTGCTCACACAGATATGATAATACAGTTAGTTCTGTAAATTCAGCCTGTTGGGGTGGAAAAAACATTCTGACACCCAGATATGGGTCAGCAAACCATATAAACTGTAAAACTGGTAATAATTTCATATAATAGCTGTGTGCGTGCAATGAATTTAAGCCTAAAAGACTTAGAAGGATGTAAAAGCAAAATAGAAGTTCTTCTATCTCTAGAACTTTGGTGAATCAATCTTAATCTCCCTGCAGAAAACCTCAGCCACATAGAGACACGTAGGGTTAAATGCATTCTTGAGAAGGATTCCTTTAAGTAAAAAAAAAGTTACACTGAGGATGAATTTATGCAACAATAATGATAACTAAAAATGTGTTAATAAGTCAGAATGTGTGCTGATAAGCCAGAAACCCATAGAACTGCTGCAGTGTATTAAAATATAACTTTTAAAGCTAACCATTTAAACATTTTGCTGTTTTCTTTACATTCAGAAAGCTGTCTGTCTAGTATAGTAGGCCTTAAGAAAGAATTCAGATTACTAATTACAAATATCACCCAAAAGTAAGGCTTGGAACTAAAATTCATAAGGTCACAGTCACAAACAGACTCATTCTTTAAGTAGATGTAAGAACATTTGTAATACTGTAGGATACAAAGGAAATTTCCTGGTCATAGGTAGGTTGACAGCTGGCCAAAAGTTGGAGAAAAGAAAGGCATTTGGCTCCTGCCAGTCTGCTTCTGCCACCAAGCCATCACCAGGCTGAAGTAACCCCATGCGGCACTTATGCACCTTGATATTCAATGGGTCAGACAAACGTGAGTCACTACGACACCATTCATTTGTTTGCTCAAAAGCTAACTTTTTGGGAAAAGAGGAGTGAGTGGCACTCATGTTCCCATCCTGGTCTACAGCCTAGCTTCATATGAAACATGCTTTCAAAGCGTTGCTGTTGGTGAACTGTAATTTCTGCCCTTCTACTTCTGTGTTCCCCTGGCTCTCTCATCTGAAGTGTCTGATTTTTAAAGTGTGAAAAATAAACTGATTCATACAGAAGCTGGAGCATGAACTTTTTAGACAGATTTACCCTGAAGATTTTATGACTTACAGTATTTACTGTCACCGAAAACATGTCTAGTTGACCTATTGCTTTAGAAAGACTTTTCATAACATTTCAGCGTCTCTTCTCTCTTTTTACCTTAGTTGAGCAAACGTCTTCCAGATAACTACATACTCTTAACTCTTAAGCTAATTCTCTCTCCTTTTTCTTTTTTTTTTGTTTGTTTGTTTGTTTTTGTTTGTGTTTTTTTTTTGTTTTGGGTTTTGTTTTTTGGGTTTCTTCTTGGTTTTTTTTCTGGGGGATGTTGAGGAGTGGTGGGGTTTTTTGTTTTGTTTTTCCTGGGCTTCTTCCATGCATTTTTTTTTTTTTAAACTAACAGAATTCTCCGGAAGTCATTGATCTTCTCTCAATGTCGTTTCAATGTCACACATCTGATTTCTCTTTGGAAAGCTCTTGCTATTTACTTTCTTGAGATTATTCATTACGTATCATCCTTTTTAAAATTCATAATACATTGAGAAATAAGGAAAATCATATCACAAGGAAATGGGGGTGATGAATGAAAATGGCATAAACACACTTCTTTTTTCCAAATTTTCATATCTTACATTTTCTTCTTCACCTGAACAATCATTGCTTCACTTTAATTAGATACAGTAGTTTAGAATGCACTCATTTGAGTACGGTTATTTTTCTGTGTCTCTGATCTCAAGTGCTCTAGACAATGGGCTTTTTGGTTTGTCTATAGTTAGTATACACACATATATCATATATGTTATATACATGAAACTAGATATAAATAGTTCACTGTGAACTGCAGACACTGCAGGCCATGAGACAACTACACATGGATTCTTTCTTCAAAAGATTTCCAAGTGTCTGAGTTTATGACATCCTGTAATTCTTCCCAAATTATACTAAGGACTGAGTTTCCTCTCTGATGACTTTAACCACTTTAAAATTACATGCATGAACTGAACTACTTTCCTGAAGTCAATAGGAACAGATAAATACTTCTAAGGACTGTTCATCTCACATTTAGGTGTCTGAAGTGAAAAGAGTCAGTCACCCTCTCTAGACACTCTCACTGTCAACACTGAATGAAACTCTAGAAAGATCAAGAGTTGAAAAAAATATGATATGTTTAAATGACTTATAAAGAAGTTTTGTCTCAGAACATTAAGGAAATATTTTCTTCCATTCAGGAAGAAAGATTTACAAATAATGGACACCACCCTTAGAAATGAAAAATGTTGTTCCCAGGAAACCACATTTGTTTTATGTTACTTCCAAATGGAAAAACTGCAATTTTTTTTCCATTTTTGTATTAACAAGGGTGGATGAAGACTCCTATCAATCTGCCTCTGCTGTTACTCTTACCATAAGAAACCACCTCTCAGTCACTAGAGAAAAAAGCTGCCACGGGTGGACAAAAGGAGTAGGGATTGAGATGGTGGTACTGATGCCAAAGCCATCACACAATTCAACCATGACCTGAGTCTTCCTTAGACCTTCACTGCCTGGCATTTAATAAACTGTGAGATAAAACCAAACACTGGACTCAAAGACAGGGAACAAAAGATGAGCTGGATTAATCAATTCAATTAATCCTTTTCCTCCTCTGTTAATTTTCAGTACAAGAGACTTCATGACACTACAAGATGCAGGGCTGGACACTGCTTGTACATGATTTTATGGATTTGCAGCAAAATATCAAGTGTCTTAAATTTTCCCATAAAGTGGGTCTGGTGGCATAAATGTATTCACTGTCGTAGAATAGTGGTGTTAACTTTTTTTAATGCCGATAGAACATTGCAGTGGTGTCATTTTTGATAAAGGTATTTTTTTCAACTGTAGCTTGTTTTATTCCTGTGCTACTATTATTTATCTAATTTACCTGTAGTGTCATATAACTTGTTCCCACCTGCTTTTTTTGTCTTCATCACATGCTCTTAATGTTTCCTTTTTGCCAGAGTATGAATATCTGTGAAAGCTGATATTTCAAAACTGAGTATGAGGGTGATTTAATTTTAAGTTGTTTGTTTTTTTTCATGGAATATAACAAACTTTTCAGAAATTAGGAGAGATCTTTCTTCATAGTTACCAATTGTTCATTTCTCTCAACAGAATGAGAACTGGTGTTATTAGGTTTCTTAAAAACATGCTGTTAATACCTATAAACAAGCACAAAAAGCCACACTGTACCCACTGTAATGTCCTGATTTTTCCTTTTGGCTTGTAAAACATGCAGCAGAATGAGCAGCACTAGATAGTATGCACTGTATTCTGAAATCTTATCTCTGCAATATTTTCACAAACTTGTTTTTATGAAAGAAATTACAATAATTATAAAAATATGTATTTGATATGCAAAAAATGCCTTGCATTTCACCGAATTATACGGTAATATAGAAATTACAAATCTACTCTGCTGTATACTGTAAAATTAGTCAAGATGCTTAATTGTGGATCTGCATTATGAAGAACTGATTAGTATTTATTTCCATTACCTTCTTTGGGCTACAACCTTGCAGATGCACAGTGCATTTCAGTAGTCAGCACAGGTTCAGTCCTTTTTCCATTGGCAGCCAATAAATCCCAAGAGATGTTCCTGTTGTGGGATGTGCAAAGACTTGTCTGTCAAGTGTTTAAAAGACTGAGTTGTATATCTGACTACTTTAAAAACAGCAAAAGAAAAAATAATCAGTTTTTGAACTTTGTAATGAGCCTTGTCATTGTGGATCAGCATGCATGACAGCTAGGAAGTTCTATTCAACACAACGTGCTGGGGTTAATTTCTTTCTCAGAGTAGAAAAAGGAAAGTAGAGGGCAGAAAAAAACCTCCAAAACAACACAGGTCTGAAGACCTCCTCTTGCAATGTGTGACATGAGCAACAAAGACAGTATTGTGCCTAGTAGGATTAACATCATTGTGCCAAAATACAACTCCCCAGGCAGTTCCATCCACATTCGAAAAGAATTTGCCTAGAAGTACTATCATCTCAGCATCTTCTGGATAGTGATGTTTACAGACACATAAAGCATTCCCCCAAGTGGTGGTTAAACACTAACATTCCGTTAAGAACATGCACTGACAAAACCTTTACAGATCATTACCACCACCCACTTAGCCTTTAAATGACCTTTGATATCACCACATCCAAAAGAAATGTTCCAAAGCAAGAAGAGAGGAAAACAGATTCAAAATTTTTTGGGGAAGAGAATGATTTTTTATCCTCTGCTTTCACAGCTCTTCGTCAAGAATTTGGAAATTTCATAGAGACAAAGTAGTTGCAAAAAACTTTTCAGGAGGCTGGGTGGTCTCAGAGATCCTAGATCTCAGACATTTATAGACACCAGCTATCTGAGGATGTCTGTCACATACCTAACTTTATATCAGCTTCTCTAGAGGCCTTAGTAGAAGGTCAAAAGAGTGCAAGAGCGTGGGGGCAGATCTTTGAGGTGTACTGCAGTAAATGCAGGGGCCAGGAGGCAGCTTGAGAACTAGAATCTGAGAAGCTGTTTTATTAACTGAGGCCTGAGAGTGGTTGATATTAGATTATAAACTCACGCTGCTGCATGATGCTGAACAGGGCCCTATTACCAGTTAGAGCTCATCTCCAGAAAGAGAGACATAACTTCTTTCAGAGCACTTAAAGATCCCAGCCGCTCTGACTCATATTTGCATCTTTTTTGAATATGTCCTTTTCTTTTCAATGGTCCCATTTTATGAACAGTGGTGAAGAGGTGACATAATTTGTGCTTCTTTCTCCCTTTGTGTTGCTCAGCATCTCTGAGGTGTTGCCACAATGGGGCTTTCTGCAAGAGGAACGGTTTTATCTCCATCTGAATCTGAGTGAGGGCAGAACAAGTTGAAAACATTACTCTGAGAGTTTCCACGCAGAATAATTTGTGTCCCTTGCATCCTTTCCATCTCTTTTTCCTAATGTCTTCTGAGGTGCTACACTTATGGTGCTTATGAGGTTTTTATCACAATCTGGTCTGGATAGACCTCCTACCTGAGACTTCTTATCAGGTAGAAGAGGATTCACAGCACTAATGGAAACCTCCTTTGGGAGGGTGTTTGACTACTCATTTTTTTTAGGTTATGCACTGTGTAATCTTTCTGGGTGAATGGATAATTTTTTCAGCACAGGTATCCTGCAGCTTGTGACAGAATTAGAACACATCTCACATGATTTGTAGTATAATTTTGTGCCATGAAAAGACCATCATTTGTCATAAAAAGAAGCAGCATTTGCAGCAGGAAATGTTTAATTATTTCTTCTTGGAATGACTCGGTCATTCCGCGTCTCACATTATCTTTCCTGTTTGACAGAAGGAAATTAATAACATCAGTAAGATCTTAGGAAGTCAGATAATGAGCTCTCTAGGTATCAGTTCTCTAGTTACACTCATCTTACAATTTCTGATCTAATGTTTAAAGCTCACCAGTTGGTCTTACTTCAATGTCTCAGTGTTTGCAATAGATAATATATGGAACTTCAGAGCCTTGAAATGAGAGTTGTTGAGTGCATCTCTATTTCTGTTTTAATAGCTCCCAGGCCATTTGCATGGGAATAATTGAAGGTTATGAAAACTTTCACAGAAATGAACAAACTAATTTTAACATCTGATTTAAAACTCTTGGTCTAATATGGTAGGGTTTTACTTGAAATTCTTCTGAAGAAGTAGGGCTGTATGCAGATAAAGCAAGGCAGGTTTTAGCCTTCATTTCATTTAGGGTTACAGACAGGTTGTTGCATCTCTAGTTAGTACTGTCATTACAGTAATTGCTGAGCATGTCTATCTGACCCCTCTTCTGTTATTTCTTTTCACTTCCGCAGATTCATCCTCTCATTTCTTGTCCTTTTTTCAAAATAGGTTAAAAGACTCTGGCTCCTTGAAAATTCTTGTATTTCTTCTCCTGGCAGTTTTTAAAGTTAATCAGTTCATGACAGAAAATAAGATCAAGGGCAATCAAGTTACAGAAATTACAGTTTACAGTATGTTCACAGTCATAGACTGGAATCTGTTTTCTCCTTTCCCTTTTCCATTGTAAGACATTTCCATGCTGTTCATTTGAAACTAAATCTAAGAGAATAAGTTCTCAAGTAGATAAGGGCTGGAAATTGGCTTCAGACATATTCACTGACTGGCAGAAATAGGGTGACAGAGCAAAGGCCATTCCTAGTGCCACCAAGCCACCTGTAGCTCAGACCTGCATGTGAGCTCGGAATCCCTGATGGAAGCTAGAGAACAAAGCTATGGAGCTTTCCTGGCATGGCAGGATAATGCTCCCCCCTCCCACTCCCACCACCACCCCTGAAAGCCCCACCTTTCCCTGCAATATTCCCACAGCCACAGCTTGAACCTTTTCTACCTGAAAATTTAACCCCAAACTTCAGCACAGTTGTCAAGTGTATTGTTCTTACAGATTTCATGATTCAAGATATAGAGGGAGGTCAGAGCACTTTGTATGCTCTGGAGCCTGTGCATTGCTGGTCAGCCTGCAGGTAACAACCAGGGGTATCAAGATCTTAGTAACAGAGCTGTGAATCTCTTTAACAGCTAATGGTTACAGAAAAATTATTTTTAGCCACCATATTTATCTATCTCACCAGGATTCTGGTTGTCTTGCAAAAAAACTGCCCCTTTGGTATTTGTGTGAAAAGTGCCTTGTACAAGTGACCCCTGGTCCGTCAGTAGAATCCTTAATTTTTTTGCATTTGCACTATGCAAAAGTGGCCTAGAGGTTTCAAACTACATTCCACTAGCAATTTTTTAAAATGCTATAACAGGCTTTCATTTTCTCTCTGCTGACTTTTTTTCCTTGAAGCAAAATTCACCAAGGAGACAATTCTAACATGTATATCAAATACAAAAGCATAAAAGATTAAGGTTTTTTATTTCAAATCCCGACTCTCAATTTGCTTTTCCTAGCAGGGTTCCAACAGCTAAATGCTTCATTTTTAACTTTCCTAGAGGAAGTGTTATACTCATTTGCAGCAGAGATTGGTGAGTCAAGTTTAACAGTGGGAGAGTAGTAACAGCCTGAAAACACAGCGGAGTGCATAATGAGCATATGTGTCTGAACTATTACAACACTTAACAGTAATAATATGATCATTAAAAAAAAAATCGCAGCCTCCACAAAAACCCTGCTCGAGATAAGATGGTATCTTTCCCAGTATTATATCTATTATTATAATATCCCAGAAAATGTATAATAAGATGGCCATTCCCAGCTATATTTTCAATATCTCTGAAGGCGTTTCCAAGTGTCTCTTAGCCAGAAGTGATGGTCTGGCATCAGTGACTGGGGCAGCAGCAGCGATGAGAAGCTGCGGTCGCCGTGTGACCCCTGCTGGCAGGAAAAAATTGATAATAAAATGTGAGAGGAAACAAGACTTTTCTTTGCAATGAATGACATGCTGTGAGTGAATCAGTAAACTGCGTAAATAATTGTAGTACCAATAGAAGAAATAAATAAAAGCTCCTGTCCTTGTGAAACAGAAGACAAACGAGTAAAAATTTTTCATTTACAATGTCAAGTAATTGAAGATGTCATTTTCCCAAGCAAGGACAAAAGCCTCTGCCAGCCCACCTCTGCACTAGACTTGTCCTGATGCAGTGTGCCTCATGTACATCCCCAAGAGCTGAACCCTTCTGTGATACATGATGTTCCGACAAACTTCCTCCTTCTGCAACCAAGGCAGTGCTCAGAGACATCACCTTCTGTCCCAGTGGTTGCAGTTAACATGGGCCAGCATCCGAGCTCCTGTACTGGAATGTCTGAAGCACCATGTGAGGGTAACATGTAAGTCCCAATCTCTGACATGGTTACTGGAGTTTCCTCATGATTTTGGCACTACTACTGGCCACAGGGTTGAGCGTGGTCCAGAATTGTCCCCTACTTCCCAGATGGGTAACACTGCAGTCAATAGCATGCTATGGTGCACTTCATGCTGCTCATTTGCTTGAAGCCAAATAAAATGTAGGAGTCACAGAAGAAAATGCTCCAACAGACTGTCTGTGATTTTGTTATTCATTCTTATTAATATATAACAAATACCTTACTTTGCATTACATATCATTCCCCTTTCAAAACACAGTAGACTTCTAACACTCTTAGACTAGTTCCATGTTGATAAGCTGGCATGTATTTTGTTGGCAACTTCTGTTACTAAGGCTGGAATTGACTCTGACCCATCAGTCCAGTGCTCCTCCTGGGTGCTCAAGTCTCTGCCTCTTGTCTGGGCACAACCACTGAGGCACAGCCCCAGATTGGAGGCTTTTCCCATCGAGCAGGATGAAATCTCTGCTGTGACTCACAGAGCTATTTTCTTCTCTGAAATGTCTACAGGACAATGAAGTTCATTTGAAAAAAAAAATAAAATAAAATTACCACAAGACAGATGCATTTGACATAGAAAAGAACATATACAGGGGAGTTAGTGTCACCAGGTTGCACCCACCATCTACATGGGGAGGAACAACCCCAGGCACAATTATATGATGGGGGACACGCAGTGCTGAAAAGCAGACATGCAAAAAAGGACTTGGAGGTCCTGGTGGTCACTAAATGAGTATGAGACAGCCATGTACCCTTGCCATAAAAGGCCCTTTGTCACAAAAACCACAAAAGATGACTTGTGGTAACTCCCCAAAAGCGAATGGTCATAGTGTGCAGCAAGTATAGTTTCTGTATTGCTCATTTTTCTAATTAAAATTGCTATGCATTTACCAGACTAAACTCATATAAACAGCCCACTCACCTCCACCTCATGACTTCCCTCAAGAGAGGGAGTCTGCTTTTTACACAGATCATGAGGGTCAATTTTTCCCAGTTTTCTCCTTGATTCACTGATCATTCCAAAACTATTAGAAATTCATGACTTAAAGCACTGCAAGACAGAGCACATACTGCAAGTAAGACTGGTGAAGGTCTCATTAAAGACAGCTGAAGTGGCAATTGGGATGCAGTAACGGCATTGAAACTAGTTAGCCCTCCACTCAGTGAGCCACGGAAGTTGTTTCCTTTACTTCTCATGTGTTCCTCTGCTTCTACATCTGCACTTTAGAGCTATGGACACTGAATATGTGCTTTCCATTAGCAAACAGTGGGCTCTTCAGGAAAACGGCAGTGAAGAATGTGTTTTATAATTGATTTTAATCTATGCATGGAAATTGCACAGCAAGCTAAGGGTTTTGGAAGCATTACAACATTTCTATTTGATTGTGTGTTTAACAGGCTGTTGAATGTTATTCTGACACAGTATTCACAGAGTAAATATTTCTTTGTCTTAAACAAAAGGCAAATATTCTGCAGATTTGTGGGCCTGCAGGCTATTATTATTAATTAATATGTCCAGTGTAACTTTTTGCACTGAAGTTCTTAATAATTTTAGTCAACAAAAATAAGCAAGCAGAATTTGTTTCTTTTTGGACAAAACTAATAAGAAAGTTGAATTCAGCTAGCACTCACAGGACAGTCATGGCCTGGTCACCCATATCAGGTAGCAGAGTAGATTCATTTTATGGAGCAATTTTATAATGGAAATTAATTTCTGTATTTTAACAAATTTTTACTAAAAACATTACTGGTCCCAAGGTAGAATATTCTGGAATCATTAAAAAAAAAACTATGTTAAAATGACAGAGGTATTGGAGGGCAGAAGAAAACTAACAGCTGAGGTCATCAAAACAAAAGCCGGCCCCACCAGAAGGAACGTTTGAGTTTGCACACATTATACCGTGGTGGGGTCACAATCAGCATGGACACTGGTAACCATAAAAGCACCATGACAGGAACCATCCAGACATGGTTTCTTTTGTCTCTTTTCACACTTTGCACATTGTGCTTTTACAAATGCCTCTACCCTTTTAGCTGTTTTAGCTGTTTTTAGCACTTCTCTTACGACAGCATTTCATGTTGCCATTCTAAATCAATTCCACTCCTCTACGCTGGATTTTCTCCTTTCTGACCTTTTCAGAATGAATGAAGATAAACACGAACAGGTATATGAATCTGGAACAGTATGTCCTCACGTACAGCTAATCAGCAATAGCTGCAGTACATTCAATGCACACTTGAAATAAAGAAAAGATAATTTTGATTGATTTTCAAGGAAAGCTGTGCTTGGAAAACATTATAGTTCAATTTTCAGGAAGATAATAAAGGGAGAGTAAGTACTCATCACAGCTCTTTTATTATCATTTTTCTCTAAAAAATAAAAATTAAAAGGTGCATTGAAACAACCATCAGAGGGTGCATATACATCGTAAGTTTGACTTGATCCCTATTTTAGTCTTAGATTCTGGTACTCTAGCTGCCCATACTGTGTCTGTACTAGCTCTTGGACACCAAGCTCAAATTGCTCCCCCTTGAGGATTTGGCCCCAGTCTAAAGGACATGGACCAGATCCCATTAGTCACTGTGAAGGAGCTCACAAAAATTGTATGGATGTATCCAAAGCACTCTTTTCCTAAAAGGGGAGAACTTACCCCTAACATTTATAGACTGATCTGAGTTTGAAGGATGTTTTCATTTCTGTTCATAGATGATTTGAGATAAGAATGGACTTGGGAGGTATAAGTAATTTTTTCACTTCCTATTACATAGCCCATGAAAGAAACAATTGGAGAAGAAGGATCTAAAATACAAATGGGGTAGTTACAAATAAGTTACACTCTGATATGTCTATGCAGTGATCCAGATATCTCCCAGTCATATGTTTCCAATTACAAATATCAAAAGCTGCTATATTGAAATTGAACAGAAACTTTAAGCTATAACAAGAAGCAGTCAGTCAGGAGAAAATCAAGAACTCATGCAGAAGTTACCATAACAGATTTATGATTATGTGGCTGTGGTAGTTCTCATGATTACTGATCTAGCCATGGCTGTATTTCTACGGCTATTAAAGAAACTTGAATTTGTTTTGTTTTCTTCACCAAGTTTCATCTTTAGATTTTGGCTGCATTTCATTTATGGCTTCCAAAAGACAGCAAAGCCAATATTGTTATGACAGAGGGGGAAATTACGTTTTCCACTTCCCCCTTAATTAAAAAAAAAAAGTTGACATTAGTCGTTCTTTTATAAAGCAATCTATTTTTGGACTGAAACCAAGACAGAATGTCATAAACTGCAAAGTAGCAATCTGATAAGTAAAGGTTTGATCTTTCATTCTTAATGTCACACTCTTACTCCAAATTATATTCTTTGAACACAGTTCAATACATCATGTTGAACAACACCTGAAGATAGACTTGTTACAAAAAATTCTGCTGAATAGAAGTAATTACATGGCTTCAGCCTATGCTAACACCTCAACTGATTTATCTTGTTTTGCAAATCCATAGGTCCATATGGTTTAGCACACATAGGTGTGCCAAACATCCATAGATAGAATAATGTTTACAGTATAGTCAGATCACAGCAAGCACCTCTTGTATAACAAATATGAAATGTAGAAAATTATAACAATGGGTTAGGTTAAAGAACCTGAATGCACAATCACAGAATTGTTAAGGCTGGAAGGCAGCACTGGAGACCTCTTGTACTATCCTCTACTCAAAGCAGGGTCAACTAAAGCAATGCTGAACACTGACCAGGAAGGGTTTGGATCTGTCCCAGCATGAAGACTCCAGAACCTCTCAGAACAACTTGTGCCAGTGTTTGATAACCTCTACTGAAAAGAAAAAATCTTATACCTAATTGTATTTAATTTTCATTCATTGCCTCTTCCCCTGTCACTGGCCATCACTTAGTGGACTCTGGCTCTGACTGCTTTACTCCCTCTCTCATCTATTTATACACTTGACTAAGATCTCCTTGAGCCTTCTCTTCTCCAGGCTGAATAATCCCAGCTCTCTCAGCCTCTCCTCATACAAGATATGCTCCAGTATCTTAATCATCTTAGTGGCCCTAGCTGGACACACTCCAGTCCATGTCCTTCTTTTACTAGGGAGCCCCAAACTGAACCCAGAATTCCAGATGTTTTTCACCAGTGTCAATTAGAGGGGAAAAAATCACCTCCCTAAATATGATGACAATGCCCTTCCCAATTCATCTCAGGATGCTGGAACTATAGTACAACTTTCTAATATTTACATATTAGTATTAATATCCTAGAGAATCTATTCATTAAGCTGATGTCTTTACATGAATTTGATTTGTTACACAGAAAACCCCAGCTGGTTACACACACAACAATTATATAACAGAATACACTGCTCAGGAATGTACAGCTTAAAGAAAATCCAATCTCCTCAATAATGAAAATACTTTGTCTTGGAGCAACTGGGAAAACACACTCTTTAGACAATAGCATCTCATAAAAACAAAACCTGAAAGTCAAAGCTATTTATAGTGCCTGAGATTATACAACTTGAGAAAGAAAGTCAGTCTTCAAAAAAACTCTGCTTAGTTTCCCCAGTGTATTTCTGAAGTTGTTTGATCTAGACAAACAAATACATTTAATTAGATGAAATAAAAAAATAAAACTATAAACATAATCAGAAACATCTTTTTTTCAGCAGGGGCTGAAAACTAGATGCAGACAGCATGTAACAGGCACAAAGTAAAAGGGAACAATCACTCCCTGTGCTATATGACAAAACTTGCTGTGTTCTTTCTACAGCAGTTTCCAGTGGAGAAATACCCTCAAGTGTGGCAGGGTAAGATCTCTGTCCTTACAGGTTTTCAAAACCTGACAACTAAGTCCTAACAAATCTGGTCTTGTCAGATACTGTGTCTGCTTCAAGAAAGTTGCTGGACTAACAACCCCCTAAGCTTTCTTGCAACCTGAATAATTCCACGGTTTTATGGTCCAGATGTTAGATGTCTTTTCTTGTGATATATATAGTGTTTGGAGACCTGAAAGGCTATGCATTCTCATATAGAAAGAAAGTTCTTTGCAGATTTGTTGTACATTTCTTACTTTCTCTGTAACACTGCTGCATAAAAAGCATGAAGAAATATTCTAATTTAGAAGTGGAAATGCCCTCAAAAAATTCATTTATGTTACTTATTTTATAAGTAATTTCTTCTTTTCCTCAAGAGTGTCAGCAAAAAATTAATAAGGTCTAGTAAGACCATCTGAGGAGATTTACAATCTGACAAAATAGGGGATGGGAAAACATGTCAGAGAGTTATCATATCTGATTCTATCAGAAGATCTGACTGTCCTCTATGCATTACAGATTTAATTCCATTCCTTCTAATTTTCTGCAGCGTCTGGTACTCAAAGGATTAAGTGTATCTTTCCTTGCACCCCCAAAGTAAGCAAGATATGGAATCACTCCAGAAAGAGGTACCTCTTTAGCTTAAAACACATGCGCTTCCTTAAATATGCTTGCTTTTTAGATAATAAATTCAGACAGATGGAATGCAGAATTTCACATTATACTGAAGATTTTATGAAGCAAACACAACTGAAAAGCTTTTATCATTTGAGAGGAACACAAAGCTATTCTCTATGGAGAAGAAGCTTTTACAGGATAGGAAAAGCTTTTACAATGCAATCCAAACACAAACAACATTCATTTCACTTCAAACTTCAAATCTTTCCTCCCAAGTGTTTTGCAGAGCTTTACAAAGAGAAAAATAAGTTTAGTTTAGTTTAGTACTTTAACCTTGGGATAAAAATTCCAGAATGTGAGTTTAGAATCAAAATGACACCACTGTTTTAATCAATTTTTTAACTAAATCTGTCAAAAGTGAAATTTGCAAAGAACTTTCCTCTGAAATTCTCCATTAGGAAAAAGGCTGTTTTCTAATTTAAATCATAATTTAAATCATTTAGGTAAAGAACAAAAAACATTAAGGAAATTCTAGCCAACTGAAACTGCTAAACTTCACACAGGTTTGTCTGTGAAGGTCTATTGACCTGGTATCTGTAAAGCATCATACTGTCTTAAGATTTGCTAAATATCTAATCTACAAAATAAACAAAATAGTGAATCACAGTAATATAGTTGAAGGAGTGAATTTAGACATAGTAGGACTAATTCAAAAGCAAGTATAAAACTGAATTGGATAACTACAAAACTTGCAAACACATGGGGAAAGTTGAAGGATTTTCATTCCCTTTGCTGTGCCTTCACACACACAAAATACTGACCTTCTGCTTTAACCTCCAGCTTCACAACTCTCTTCATTCTCCTCTCCCATTTTTTTCCCCTGCAGACAAGAACCTAGACCTTGTAACTCTTAGTTTTCTCGCTTCCCAATCTTTGCCTCCCAAGTTTTACCAACTGAAGGAACCATCTGCTTTCTCATCAAAATAAGACTGTGTCCAACATCATCCTTTTTCAGTATTTTAAGTATATCTCTTATATATAAGTATATATATTATAAGTATAGCTCTTTCTTTCTTTTTCTTCTTTTTTCTTCCTTTTTTTTTGTTTGTTTGGTTTTTTTTTTTTGGGGGGGGGGGAGGTTGTATACTCAAACCTTCACAACCAGCTGTGAAAACTGAAGGTAGTACCAGGAAGGTAAAGTCCCACTGACCTTTGTAGAGATTTCTACTGTTCAAGTCATTAATCTGCATTAACATTTATGACCTTCATTACAGCAGAATAGTTCCTCTCCTCTAAGTTTGAAGCAAAGGAAAAGACATTGAGCACCAGTGTTCACTAGCTGCAGTAGGTAGATATAAGAATTTTCATATATGCCACTTATCCTTTAGACAGGTTTATCCCTGGGCATTCAGTTTATGACATTTTCCTCCAGACAGACTGTTGTCATGACTATAACCAAGGGAAATTATGAGATGTCTAAGTGAAACAGTTCCTGTTACATTCACTCCCTGTTGAGCAAGGAGAGATTCAGCCTCACATGCCTCCTCAGAGCCACTGTCCTTATTTCTGAGCATGAGGGTGGTTCATTTTTGGGATTCCCAGTTTGTTTGGTAATTCTGTGTGAGAGTTTGTGCCACTGGCAGTGCCTGTATGTACATCCCATAGCCCGGGCAGCCTGAGAAAGATGTCCCAAGAAGATGGCAAAAGAGGACAAACATATTTACAGAACAAAATCTTCCTCCTTAATCTGTGTTTGCACAATGGGCTCTGCAGGGAGGATTTTCCATACCACCTTTCAATCTACACACTCTTTCGTTCAAATAAAACTATGAGGCAGAGCCATGACCTTGCATCCCACCACAGGCACCACGATGCTGCCTTGGCACTGATGCCTAAGAATTTTTATCTATTTTATGTATTTTTAGTGTGGATTTTAGAGCTGTAAAAGTAAGGGATTTCTTGCTCACATA
>JAWWEW010000001.1:89684267-89764251 GCA_035583185.1 Anabacerthia variegaticeps | reverse complement strand
AATAAAGGTATTTTCTTTCTTATCTCTAATAACTTTGTGCAGGTTGTCTGTTTTACAGGGTTTTTCAGGCATCAGCACAACAGTCTGCATACATGCCAGGGTGTATCAGGAAGGCCATGGACCTAAGGACTTCCCTGCATGAAAGCTGGAGAAGCTGGCTCAGGACTCCAGCCCCTGGCTTTCCTGGGCCAGAGACCACAAAGGTGAACAGCTCCAAACACCTACCAAACAGGAACAAAGACATCCCACAAGTGAAATGCAAAGAAATGAGGTTTTTAAAGCAGTTTGCAAAGTCTCTCTCTTCTTATTTATTTATATCCTGAATGGCACAGGCCAAAGATTGAAAGAGGGAAGTGTCATCAGGGAGTGACCGGAGACCAATAAATATTCTGTATTAGAAAGCAAACAAGCCAAAACAAGGTGCTTTGTGCTCTGTGAATACTCCCTGTAGGTCTCATTAACTGTCAGAAATTAGGCAAAGTTCTACACGTTTTCCACAGTGGCTCTTGCTGCTGGGAACATTCACATTGATGTCACTGTTTCAGTAGTGATTCAGAGCAACTTGCAGGCAGCAGTTGGACAAACTTGCCACTGACAGGAATATCACCTGCTGTCATTTTACATTTTAATTATGTTCTCTATGCTATGGCAGTGCTCAGCTCGTGTGACCTTCCTGGTACCAAAGTGTTAGGCAGAAAAGCCCAGGCACAGCTTTTATGTATATTTTTGATGAGTTTTTACAGTGACCTTGCTAACACTGGGGAGAAATGGACCAAAAGTTTCCCTTTGTTATTAGCACTCTTTAAACTCTGTCTTTGCTAATAGCTTTGGGAACCCTTAAGTAGGCAGTGTTTTTAGAACTGTGCCATGCTTTTCTTCAGCTCAGCTCTTCTGGCACTGGAATAAGAGGGGAGTTATGCTGGAACACCTCTTTTCATTCACATGCCATGCCTCTGAGGCAGAGATACTCAAAAGCACATCAGCACATAATGCAACCTCCAGTCCCAGGAGGTGCCCAAACACTTTTTTTAAATCCAAGTGAACTATAGAAGGGAAACACACATGGGTCAAGCTGAACAAAGCTATGACTACAGGAATTTATCCTCCGAATTTGGTGCCCCCACGCTTAAAAAATGAACAGGCTTAATAAAATTAAGGGTCTACCAGCCCCGCTCAACAACTATGTTCTTCATGGCATTGAGCTCTTCTCCCCACTGTACCTGGCATTCTTGCTCCATATGGAAGCTGATCACAGGTAGTGAAAACAGAATAGCAGGGTGAGGAACAAGAATCTAGGGCACCGAGCCACTATGAATGAGTAAACCAAGTAAGTTAGTTGCCGGTTTGCCATTTTTCAACTTACTTCAAAAAGCATGAGTATTAATGATCTACACATTTTTAAAAGAAAATAAAACATATACACTAAATTACATGACTGTGGCAGTATCTCAATCAATATGCAATTTCTGCTACATCAATCCATCTATTATAAGCAATAGAAAAATGTCTCTGATAAATATATTGAAGTTTATAAATGGATTTTCATCACAGGGCTCAAAGAACTTATTAAACAGGACAAAAACAGAATCTAGAAAAGTCTGCTATATTCTTGATGGGAGCATCATGCTCTGGCCAGTCCTTAGGAGAACAACGTCTTGCTGATAGATTGGCTGCATTTAGGATTTACTATTGCATGTCATATTTTCAAGATCAGTAATCCTTCTGTGAAAGAAAAATTTAATAAAATTTGGGTAATTGGCTTTTACCTTGAAAGAGGGTACCTGAGTATAGCTGAAATGAGGAATTTAGAGCAAATTCCAAAGGAAACCAACAACTTCACCTACAATCTCCATTAGCTGCCAAGGCACTGGTCTTGGATTGTCTGAAGTGAGCAGCAAGAATTTTCTGAACACTTTTAGATCTAAAAGAAGTTTGCAGTCCAGTTTTGTTTTCAGAATCTAAGCCAGAGCTTTATAAAGTCCCAGTCAAGTATGGCTTTATAAATAAGAGTTTTAAAAGTCCTAGAAGTTGCATTCTAAAATAGCTTGGAGTAAAAGTTAATTGGATATGCCCGATGTTCTTTCAGTATTTTCATCAGAACAATTTAAAGAGGTATGAAAAGATCCTTGAGCCAGCAGCTCAAAGCAAAATGAATTACTGCAAATTAAAACATAAAGTTTACGCTGGTCACTCTTTCTATTGCACCCGCCATTAAATAGAAAAAGACCTTGGGTCAAGCAGGAAATCCCATGTTGCGGTTGGAAGAAATCCAGACTTATGGAGTTTACCTACATATAATTTGTGTAAAATGGAATTTAATTCATTCATACTGACCAGCCTTGTATCCACTAACAAGATGGGTTTTAAGATACCACTACCTGTGTGGGAGGAACTTATTGATCATCTCACCCACTATGGCTACATACTGCTCCTTCATTCTCACTACATGCAGATTCATGACAAAGATTGTTCATATACCCTCTCTAATCCATTGAGTAATAATTATATATATACAATATATATAACATATAACTTAAAATATAACTGAGAACATATAATGCAAAACAGCAAAGATGCAGGGGTTTGGAGTTTTCCTGGGGGTGGTGGTAGAAATTATAGTAATGAAATATAAAGGTAGGAAAATGGAAATGCACATTATATTACTTTGCCTCAGTGACAGGGTGTTGAAAAGACAAGCCTGTTATATGCAATTATTTATACACTGGTAGACTAGGATAGAGTTTTAGCACTCCAGGTAGAAATAGAAAGCAGTAGTATACAGGCACATGAATATGAAGACAGTAGCCAGAAACAACTCTAAGTGTTACAACAATTTTGTAGATTTTTTTTAGGTATCTGCAGGGCTAGAGCCTACACCACCAAGTAGTGCAGCACAGCAAGCACTGATGAGTATGTGACAACAGTTGTGCCTGGCTCCTTGTATGGGGGGTTTTAGTGGCGGGCTTGGGGGCCTGTGGGAGAACACAGTGGGGCACACAGCTCTGGGGTTGACTGCCAGATACATATTTAAATTGGTAAGAGTTTGTATCTTGCTTGTGCAAACAGACAGAAGTTGCACAAAAACCCTGAAATGCAACCAGCTGCTACTCAGAGTATGATGACGGTGATGCTTCCTTCACTTGAATTCTTGGATAAATACTTTACACTCTTGAAGCAAACTTGACTGGCAAAATGTCAGGTACCTCTGAAGGGCCTCCTTCAGGCAGTATCTTTGTCTCACATTAAAAATGAAATTAAATAAATTGAAAACATGAAAAATGAATAGGAATACTTTAAATGTTAACATATAAAATGGAACTAAAATTGTGAATGAAAAGGGAAACAGAAACCTAAGATATGAGAAATAAAACAAAGAATGTTTCTAGTCATAACTAAAATCAGTTCTTATCAAAAGTTGATCAAAGAAGTCCCCCTTCTGCAATATATGTCTTCTTTCAAAGAAAACCAAGGCCCCAGAACTAATGACATTACATTGTTTTGTACAGCAGCACAAATGAGTTCTGCAATTTTCACCTAGCTGTACATTTTTGGCACAGCAAATCTGTAAAAACATGAGGTTAATAATATATACCTCTCGCTTCTCTCAAAGATGACTCTGCAGCAAACAAAAAGGTAGACTTACTATTACTTATAAAGTAGAAGCAGCACAAATATGACAGCCCTTTATCACTCTCTTGCTGACAAAATCTATTCAGCCATAATGCTTTAAAAACATTATATTGAAAGAAAACATTCTGTGTCCTTTCAGATGACTGATGAAATTATTCTGTTTAACATCTCTGTGTACTCTATAATGAAGCAGGTCATTAATCATCTGCACACTTCTGAACAAGAATAAATACATAATTATATGTAGGCAATATTTAAAAGTACAAAATAGAGTACAGCAGCTATGACTCCTTCAGTACCTGCTATTTACCACTAGTGATCCCCTGCATGTGTTACAGAGATAGATGCCAAACTTATACAATATTTCACAGTATTCAGCAAGAAAATCCCTTAGGAACATGAAAATCTCTGCCTCCTTCTTTTAAAGTTCTACGTCTTGCAGAAAATCAATGAAAGACAGGGTTTGAGATACATCTTTCAGTAACTCTTCCTTATGTAAATGCATCTTTGTTCTACGATTTTTTTGAGTAGCATTATTAAAACTTTTAATATTTCTTCCTCTCTAAAATGTCTGGGTACAGCCTGAAGGTTGTGGCACAGCTAGAAAAATGGATTCACTGAAAATATTCAATGTTTTAGCCATTCTGAAGCACATAACTTGCAACAGGCAAAGCTGGCTGAAACAGCAAGAAAATCTGATTCAAACATCACCAACTTCTTTTGGGCCACAATATCCCACTAGTTTTTTGGCTACAGTGTGGGGACTTTCTCCTATGAGAATGTTGGTGTTTTTAACATACCCTTTTGATCGGGTTGACAGAATGTTACTATTGTTACTGACATTTCACTATTGAAAAGGACCTCGCAGGGACGTGAAAAATTAACTAAGTTGCACTTGATCGTAAAAAAAAGTCCAGCAAGATGTTGCTCTAACACATAAGGACAAAGGCAACAAGTGAAACAAGTGGAATTAATCTGATTTAAAATAGGTACTTTTGTATTTCCAGATTTACACTGGGAATGTGAGGAACTATAAATGAACAGGCATATTCATTATAAACTCTAGGACTGTTTTTCTCTAACTGTAAGATACAGACTTACAAAGCCATCCAAAAATAGATCAAATTTTCTAGTAATCCAAGGGAAAAAAAACTCCAAACCCCTAAAAATGTTTGATTCACTTGCTAAAAGTACTGTCATAGTTTTCAGAAAAACTTAATTGCTACTTTATTAATATTTATCAGGACTACTAATGTGATGGGCTATAGCTGAGCTGAGATCAGTAGGGTATAGTTCCACTGACTTGATCAACACCATTTATGCTTAAGGATTGGAACCATATTCTTTCAATATTTACAGAAATATCAAATCATGGGACTCTTGGTATAGCAAGTCTTTCTGTAACTAGTATTTATGCCAGCTGAGGAGCATTAAAAAGCAGCCTATGCTACCTTAATTATGCAAAATGAAGCGCTGGGTACTGTGAGCTGAAAGTGAGAACCATGATTACATAGGTCTTCATATGGGATGATGGTGCCATACCTTGGGAAATAAGCTTTTTATAAATCTTGCTCCTCACAAAGTGTTCTGTTTAGACTGTGAAAGTTTAACTGTTCTCATTATTTGTGCTAGACAGTTCATTACTTTATGTTATTACCCTAACAGCCATTCAAGGCACAAATGGCACAGATGCTTTATTCTGTATTATAATAATCTTACTATTTCAGATGTCAAAATCAATCATTCATGTGTACTCTGGGTGACTGCAACTTATTGACTCAGGTAAGGATTTTGAAAATGCACTCAAGAGCTCAGTCACAAAATAGATTTTGATGATATGTTGCTGAGTTATAAAGCACTTTTCACAGCTTTGAGGATGCTGTGCAAACTCCTTAGAATAATACACATTCAAATCAATCATAAATACTAAAGCTAGTTTTGCCCTACTGAAATTAAACTGATTCCTTTGAGAAAGTCAATAAATTAAAAATTATCATTCAGAGAAAACCAAAATCTTTAGCCAGAATTCACTTCACTTCTTATGCAACATATGTTCAAAAGACATATCTAAAGAACTTCAGGACAATGTGAATTACTACATGTATCAGGCAGATTTTGGTGGCTGATGCTGAACAATATCTTGGGAATTGAATAATAGAATTAAGACGGTGACTGAAAAGTAGTTAATGAAACACTGTAGTCCACTTAGAAATGCCAGGAACACTTGTCCCTTCCACTTGCACAGCTGATCTTTCAGATTCCAGTAAATCCCCACTCAAAACTATGGGTATTATTTAGTCCTCCCTGGGGTACCCTTCCCAGGCAGTAATTCTCTATCTGCACGTACCACATGTGTACAGAAGACAGAAAGGCAAATGTGACAGCATCAACATGGGGAAAATCTACTTATAAAGAAGTGAGAAATTATACTCTCATTTTTATGATAACTCAGTCCCTTGCCCATTGAAGTGAAAGGAAACATCCTTTCATTACATCACCACTATCACTTGTCTGCCCTCTTGACTCAGGTGCCATTAGCTTTGGCAAAAGAAGGCATTCAAATCAAGCCACCTCCACCCCCTCTGTTCATCCTTTTCCCTCCCACCAGGGCCTGAGAAAGGGAAGCAATGAAATTGAAGTGACTTATCTATTAATTTGCTATTATCCTAGCCCTGTTAAATGAAATGTGGGTGCTGATATTTGCTACCAAATGCATATTCCAAAATTATTTTTGCTAATATTGGCCAAAGAAAATACATGCAGAAAATATCCTACAGCCACTGTTAATGTATAACTACCAGATAAAGCTTCCACTTGCTCGTGATGTAGATTACAGGGGATGGGGGTAGGTGTGGAGGTGTGTATAAAGTTAGGCATGTGGATTTTGCAAGTGCATAAATACAATATGTAAATGAGCTGTATTGTTAAATTTAGTCATTGAATTGAATTTGTCTCATTAAAAATAAATTAAAAAAAAGAATTGATAAGATTAGAACGCAGGAAACGATTAACAATGGTAACAATTCAGAATAATAGCTAAGCCTTCTGCATATCTTGAAAATGCTGCCCCCAAAGTGAGCATTCCATTACTTTCAATTAAAACTAGCTCCAACCCAGCAATCACACTCTAAGGAGAGTGGCAATAATACGCATTTTAAAATCTTCTTTTGTTCCTAGAGGGGCAAAGGTGTATAAATAGCAAAAACCAGAGGTGCCATCTGAAAACAAAATACAAAATGTGCCAACATTCTGCTTTCATGAAATAATACAGAAATACTGTGCTAGTCAACTAATCACCATTTCATTATTTCCTGAAGTGTTTTCCCACTCAGACTGCCCATTTGTTATTTTTAAGCTACTACTTCAAACTCATTCAATTATATGATTGCATCTGTAACACATACAGTAATACAATTGGCATTAAAGGGAAAATCATGTTCAGAACAAAAGCTTTAATTAGATCTAAATATAGAAGCAAAATGCCACTAGTTATTTCAAAAGGCTTTTGAATCATCAAAGGTTAATTGTCAAATAATACTGACATGATTAAAGGGAATTAAGTATGTCACATTGATTTGGCTCAGCATTAACCCACTACGTAGATCCTAAATTACTGCACTCCCTCTAAATCAGCCTGCCTATTGACAGTATATTTGTAAAACATTATAAAATCACCTGCTTCTGTCCCAGAGATTATGGTAATATTGTTCTAGATAATTGGAATGCTGTATATCTGAACAAGCTGTCAATATAGGAAGGTATTGCACTGATTTAGCAAAGCACTTGTTCATGTAGGAAATCCCATTCTTAGACTCTTTCTGAGACATTTTGCTTACATGAGGACAAGTTTCTCAATCTGCAGCCAAACTGAGCCCCAAAACTCTTGACAATGTTTAATTTAATGTGGATGTTGTCTCACCAAACTCAAAACTATTTTTTTCAAAGAAATCCTGAAGTTATGCCATGTACTTTTGAGACGACAGAAATGGCTGTTTTCAGATATGCACATTAGCATCTGATTCTCTTCACAGAGAGGTAGGGCCTGGCAGTGCCAGACAACAAGGATCAGATGCATCTCAGGTTCTTGAACTGGCATCATACTGTCTAAAGTGAGCACCCAAACTGAGGGGATGTGACTGCATGTACACTGCTGCTAGCACAGGAATAACAGGATTGTCCTAAACACCTTTAGAATGAGGTTGACTTAAAGTATTGCTGCCCCAGCTTAATCAGGGTGAGCATTTCTCCCATCACTGGGATTGGTGGAAATTTCTTCAACATGGAATACAGTCCTTCTGGTTCCCTTTGTTCAAGCAGAGGGAAAGAGGCACTTGCACGTGGAATATATTCTCAACTGGTAATGATTCCCTGGCCTGCAAGGGAAAAGATTAGACATTTCACCTATGGACTGGTAAAGCTAGCCGAGATGGTTACTGCTGTGTGAGTCTCCTGTGATTCTTCTAACTCATACTAGGAGCAGATGGTGTCAGATCAGTGTACTCAGCAGAGGGAGGCAATGCTCTCAGAAACTCCTGTTCCTTGCTGGTGATCAGGAAGACAACAAGCACTTAGTGCAGCAACTGACTGGCTGCCACAGCCTTCCCAACATCTGTACTCAGGGCTATGGATTCTCATTTCCCTCCAAGGACCAAACAACGGAAAAGACACAAGCTCTCCTTCAAAAAATCCTGCACATTATCTGTATGGATTTGTAGCCAGCATTTTTTGCTTGGTCCTGCACTAAAATTAGTAAGGTTTTTTTTAGGCTTGTTTATTGTTTCGTGGTCTGTGGGTTTTTTTGGGTTTTGTTTGGTTTTTTTTTTTCCTTACGCTCCAATGCAGCAGGAGGAAAGAGTTTTCTTCTAACTTCAGCACATCTAAATCCCTAGCACAAGAAGGCTCCAGCATATCTGAAAATACTCTCCTCTCTTTCCAGCTATTGCTGCAAGACCAATCTAAAACTTGCAAAGCAACTTCAGCAGTATCAGGTGCAACCTGTCCATCACCGGACTGTATCAGTACCAGAATGTGCTGTGGCTGGTACCACATAGCACATAATTAAAAAACCAGTCAGCCACTGCTAAATTTAGGCCATGTCTGCCTGTCCAAGGAATATCTCTTCCCTAAAGGGATTTTGTTTATCTGCTTCTAAAGATTCAAGTCAAGGATAGAAGGGTTTCCCTAAAGATACTTGAAGGTTGGAAAGGGAATAAAAAAGTCACTGGCTCACTTTGTGAAAGTACAAGCTTAGAGAGCTGGAACTGCAGCTGATGACCACTCTCAGAGTCCACTGCTGTCCAGGCAACTAGGACACCCATGGATGACAGAGGCATCTGAAGTGGTCCTGGGTCACAAGAAGCAGGTTCCTGAGCACAGACCAGGGCAGACTGAGAAGGTACAATACCTCCGCCAACCATCACTCCACATCTCACATTTTGCACCTGTCTTCTGGCCATTTGTCGAGCCCTCTCTTGAATCCTTGTAAGGTTTTAACATCTAATTACATGGTCTGATGATCTAAAAAAATAGTGGAGGAAGGAGATTGAAGCGAAACCAGTGCAAAAGGTCTAACAACAATGTTCTTACACAAGCCCTAGCCATATATGAGTGGCATATATGAGTAACAAAATCTGGTCAAGGGCAGAGGTGAAGGCTTGCTGTGGTTTTAGTTCAAGCATATTAACATTTACTAACATTTCCTGAATTATGCCTTTGTTATGTCTTTTTTACACTCCAGTATGCAATGTGTTAAGTTCCATAAGTACTCTCCCTTTGAAACAATGTTCCTAAAGAATTTTTGAATATCAGATACTGCAAAATGCACTAGAAATGTAAGTCAAGGGATGAAGGTAATTTATAAGCAAGTGGCTTCTCATTTCATATTACTCCACCGGAGAGGGAAATGGTCATTTCAAACACACGAAAGTGAAATCTTACAGGAAAGATAAAAAGAAAAAATGAAAAGTGATGTATTATGGTTACACAGCATATGTAAACCAGAAACTGGATAACTTGTTCAGACCACTGTTTTGTTTCCAAGAATAAAACAGAAAAAATATTTCCTACTATAGCAAGTGGCTACTGTACATATTATAAAAAAATAAATTAAAAAGGAGGAAAACAAAGAGGTATGTTAGAGATGAAAGTGAAATGAAATTAAAATACTTCATAGGAAGAGAAGAATCGGATGCAACATCAACTTTAGCAAGTACTTGGGTGTGAAGTGGCTCAGCAGGGAAGCAACCAATGCTTGTCTTACAAAGCTATACAAGATGGTGCAGGACTCTTATCCATCCCCCTGACTCTGGATTGAACCTGTCCAAAGGTCCATGATTGATTTAGACCCTTAGGTCTCTTAGGGACTGGGGTGCGCTCAATTCACAGCAGGAACACTGATTCTGGTTTAAAATTCATCAAAAGATTATTGTGTTTGCAGACATCCAACTGCTCTACAAGCCAAAGCAGTCAATGAATAGCTAGAGACAATTAGACTAATTCACTGCATGGCTTCAATAGTGTATTAAAGCAAAGTAGAATGTACATGCAGTTATAGATCCCAGTAATATACTCCAGCAAGTGGAAGTCCTGTCTTGTATGACCTGCTTGTCTTTGAATCAGAAGAATTAGTATGGAACCATTGGAAAATTGGAGACTGAAGAAACATAACTTTTAGACATGAACATTACTCTTTTTTCATATTTGGCAGATGGGTAAAATATGCATGAAAATAAGGAGCTTTTGGGGAGAGGAGGGGACTGTGGAGATGAGTCCCACTACTTCAATTAAAAATCACAATAAAACTAATATGACTTTATGACTTTTGGACAGACATGAGATCACATGTAACTCATATTGAATAAAAATTAGACTTGTCAGAATTTTCTTTTAAAAGCAGAATAAACAGAATCTGAGAAATTGCATAATTCTTCAGTCATTGTTCTTTGGATTGAAAAGTTTTAGAAGTTATTCATTGTGCCTGTCATCAGTTTTGTCTGTCACATTAAAAAATAAATAAATCACTTTTCCACCATGTGAGAACTTTTTCTAGGCTGAACTTCCTATCTCCGCAATGTGTTCTCAGCTTGGAAACAAAATCCAAACTGTGATCCACTCTTTCTGTTACTGATTCTACAAAGTATGTTTTTGTTTAACTTCTCCTGGGTAATTTCTGGAAAGCTGTTGTGCATTATTACGATAATGAATGAATAAAATAAAAATTCTCAACTTCTAAGTAGAGCTTTCAGAATTTCAGTTTCCTTGATGGCGACAGCATTTCAAAGTCCAAATTTGTGTGCTCCTTGTTCTTTTTGTACGAGTTTGGGATCAGAGTATATTATTAGACTTGGGGAGTCATCTTGCCCTTTTGTATTCGACATTGGACCTTTTGGCCTTTTTAGGTTATAGAAAATCCATTTATTTTGCTCTTAACAGTACTGGATTTAAACACATGCCTACCTGGTTTCATGGTTTCTTCTTCAATTTGAATACGCAGTGACACATAACTACAGCTTAAAATACATCTTTAAACTTGCTTCGTCATTATCTGCAAAGCCCCAGAATAAAATTGCTTTGTCAGCAGTGGATTGATCACTGCCTGGAAAACTGAACAGAATAGGAATTTACTTATTTTTTGTTTCCTTTCTGATTCAGCATGGTCAAATACACTGATCAACTGACGACAAAGGTGGAAAATGGAAAATAATGACTAAGCAACAAGTATTTGCTTCAATATATAATTCTTTTCTTATCATCTACCATTTGAAAAATTATTATGTTTTTTTCCAAGCTTATTCTTTGTCAACATGTTCTCCAACTATACATCATCTATGAATGCAAGATAGCCTTCCAGTTTAACTAACGGACTACACAGAGTCAGTATTGCTTACCATCATACTTGTATTAAGAGCATAGAAGCAAGGAAGACAATATTCTAACAAACATTAACAATCAGTGGTCTAATTTTCACACACACTTTCTGCCAGCTAAAAGAACGGTGTGAAATTTTTGAACAAAACCAGTTTTTAAAATTTTCTATTCAGTTTTCAAAATCACGAACAGCATATTTCATTTTTTTTTCAGAAAAAACCCACCCCAACAGCCCTAAAAAGTAAAAAGGAATTTACTTTTTTTGAGAAACAAACTGTTTCAGAAATCAAAAGGACCTTATTTAGGAAGTCGTACTGTAAAACTTTATGAGAACTCATTATCTCAGGAGTCCTTCTTTTCCTTAGGTAAAAATCCCAAGCATGATTCAATTTGCCAGTATGGATTTTATATAGGTACTCTCGGTCTAACCTCAGATGATGTATCAAGATGAAAACCCAGAAAACATAGTTGGGGCTTTATTTGAATGAAGGAACCTCACCCATACAGGATGTAGCTATGGAATATTTTAATGTTATTTTCTCCATCATTTTTTACTACCTTGTCACTACCTTGTCCACTTCACTCCTGACAAAGTTTGAAAAGTTTGGAGAAATACAGAGCTGCAATGAGTGAATCAGACATACGCTTCCCTGTGGTGGTAAAATTTGTTTAAAAATAACCTTCATTCACTTTTTAAAGGAACAGTAAATGCCTCTTGTAGAGAATTTGTAATATCAAAATAATTGCTGTAAGACAACCAATGCTGAAACAGGCAAGACTTATTCAAGTGTCATCCAACAGTGAGTTGTTCTCCAGACTGTAATAACTGGTCAAAGTCAGTAAATAAGAAATAATTGCTAATCTGCGATATATGCAGCCGCTGCCTATGTTCTAGTTGTCTATGAGAGAGTGCTCAGGAGAGGGCAGAGGGTAGAGAAGACTCATGGTGCATTAAGTAATTTTTTTTGCCATGATCCTGGAGATCTCTGTGTTTAACTTGCTGTTCCTTTCAGCAATTGAGTAATTCTTAGCAATTGGGAATTCCTAACTTGCCCGTAAAACAGTATGGAGAGAGGACCCAGCCCTCAATTCTTTTTCTGCAGCAAAATTCAAATAAGTTTGAAAGAGAACAATTTCTTCTCTCTGAAATTCTTTCCTCTAGAGATTTGCAGGGTTTGTTATTTTTGCTTCTTCTTTCCAAAATCATAGTACCACAAGATGTTGTGAGCTCAGCTGTGCTGTCCTAGTGCAACTCATTGGAATTTGGTTAAAAGAGCAGAGATGTTGAGGTTAGGAATCACTGCCATTCCAACCCACTTGGCCACAATACTCTGACAGCAATCCAGCATTCTCCATAGTGGAACAGACCTGGAGATTTTGGTAATCTTTAGCAGACTGCTCTTCCCTGTTTGATTGTCACTAGAACTGTCAGTGCTGCCACTAACATTACCTCAGAAACTACTGCTCTTCTGAAATTTTCATCTGCCCCTATGCCAGAACTTTGAAAGGCTTCAGAAGCTCTCAGCAGAGGTGTCATTATCAAACCAACAACATCAGTCACACGCAACAGGAACCAGCATGCTCAATTAGTCTTAATGTACTGTGTTTCTGTTCCTAATTTAATAGCCTTGCAACCTTTCCTGAAGCATCTGTTCGCTGCTGCAAGGTCATCAACTCTTTCATTAGTGTTGAATGGCAGAGAGAACTGGCAACATGCAGAGCATACCCAGAAGATCCAGTTTTCCTTAGTGTCACTAATGCTTATTAGTAGAGATAGCACTGCTTTCCTACAGAGTCATTCTGCCCTTCAGTGGGATTGGAACTGGGTTAGTAATTGCCAGTTCTTCAAACTACACTAATTTCAAATATGGGAAATTCACCGAAGAAAAGACTAGAGATAAACAAACACACAAGCCAAGGGAGTTTAATAATATGAACCTTACTTTCTCAGCAGTAGGAAGAAAAGAACTTGGAGAAAATGTGCAAAGTGTCAAAGGTACTCATAGTGGTCATTTCCAATTAACATTGTAAGAATTCAGTTGTCCATACGGAATCCTTGAATGTTAGCTCAATTAAAACATCTAAAGCAGCAGCATAGGTAGGATAATACAAAAGAAAACATATGTGTTCTCTCAACTAATTGGTCACTGGTCATCTAAACTGTAATAAATTTCCAATTTTTATAATCTAACTGTAGACATAAAAACATATATAGAACTAAAATAATGTGAAAGTTCACAATTCTGATACACCCATAGGTTTAAAAGAAGAGTTGTTATGAATATAGACTGTTTGCTGAAATGCTGTGTAGAATGATAAGAACAGCAAGCAGGTGAATCAGCGCAATGGATATTTCTCTGGTTGTGCCTATCCCTGGAAGGTGTTACAGTATCCTTAAACTGAGGATATAGTCTGAATGGTGAAGCCTACTTAAGGCAGCCCCTCCCTCAGAATAATCACCCAGCTGTCTGTCAATCCCCAGACTTTTAAGAGGAACTCTGCTACATCACAATCAGCTCAAAAGAGATGCCTACTAAAATTGATTCCTCTGCATTCTTGATCTATTTGGAGGTCTTTACACATAGTGTCTGCCTGAAAAAAGGCAGATTTTGTGCTCATTCAAAAACTTCTTTATCCAGGACAGGCCACATTCTAAAACATAGATCTTGTGGTATAAGGATGGTGAGGAATGGAGTTGAATTCTTCATCTAATAAAATGCAGAAGCACACATAATCTCCACCAAAAATCAAATTCTCCTAGGGTCAAAGTACTATGAGTGTTACTCCTGTAACTATTTAAAAAAAAAAAAAAAAACACACACAGAAAAAAACCACCAAAATATAACAGAAGCAGTTACCTATTCAGCTTTT
The DNA here is from genome assembly GCA_035583185.1 of Anabacerthia variegaticeps. Taxonomy (NCBI): domain Eukaryota; kingdom Metazoa; phylum Chordata; class Aves; order Passeriformes; family Furnariidae; genus Anabacerthia; species Anabacerthia variegaticeps. Next base: position 89,749,884 of record JAWWEW010000001.1, on the reverse strand, counting down.
AAGAATGCTTTCAGATGCACTAGAGCTCTGGACTCCCTAGTTCTTCTGTGTGCATTGATTACTCATTTTGGCTCATTTACCTTAATTTCATATATGTTGACCAGAAAGGGTAGTTGTAAAAAAAGCTACCCATTTCTGGTCTTGTGAGTTATCTTCCTGTACTTCAAATAGAGGTAGCTGATAATAATCTTATGAATACAAGTTGACATAATTTCTGGAGGAGAAGCTTAAATTATAATGAGGTTGATGATCTGAAAGACTTCCTCTGGGGAAAAAAGAAAAAGGATTATAATTTTAAATATTGGTGTTGTAAAATAAAACACTTTCAGAGCTTTTTTTTTCCCTAGAGTCTCAATAGAGAGATAGAGAAATGGCAGGGCTGTGATATATACCAAGGAATTCACACTCATCAAGTAAAGCAAATGAGATCATTATTCAGAGTGTTTAAAACACCTCGGTTGTGAAATTTGTAGTGGTTTTATAAGAGATAGTTTACATTCATTTAATTAAACTAGTCACAAGAAACACTGTGTGAATTACTCAACACTTCAGCTCTTTTAACTGATTTCTGAATAAATCTTTCAGTAAAGCTATAAGGGACATGATTTCTGTTCCTGATATTTCTAATATTAGAAAATTAAGCAGGAAAAATGTCTGGAAAGTGCTGCTTTTCTCCATACATGAGGCCTTTTATGGTTCTGCCCTTGGTTTTCTTGTTTACATTTTACTTTTTTAAAGAGAACTGATAAACTTCTTTGCAGATCCCCTATAGTGAAATAGTAGGTATACACTCACTTGTTGAGCCAAAGGCAGCTAAATCTGAACAAAGACCACAGCACTGCATTATATTTTCTCTCTGTACAGCCACATAGGAGGGTATTTGGCATGTCAAGACTGTCTGCCACATGCCAATGTTGTTGATTAACCTTTCCAAAGCAACTAATGCCTCAATTCGTTCCAGCCATTTGATAAAAATGTTTTACTTTGTCTAGGTCAAGTTAGAGCCACAGGGTTTTAAAAACTACTTAGCTCCCTTAATCTTAAATATGTTTTATTTCTGTGACATTGAATAAGCATGAGTAAAGCAAATACCAAGTGCTTTCCTCAGGAATCGTTCTTATCAGCTGTTCATGGCCACCTGTTAATACTCTACAAAGCACCTACACAAATAATGGCCTGTGTTTGCAAATATATTCAATAAATATCCAGAGAAACTAAATGTTGATACTGCTAGTTCTCCAGTTCCAACCACGGTATTACCAAGCTTGTACTGCTTTGCTCTATTTCTCCCCTGTTTTGCATTTTTCATTTATTTCTGTTCCATCTCTGAGACACTGAGAGGGAATACAGATTGCCAGGAGCTGACATCAATCTTCTGGTAAGCTGCAGTATGGTACCAGTAAAACACATCAAGAGGGAAAATATATTTACAATGACATTTTTATGTTTAGCAGCCAAAAAAAGAGGCAGAGGCAGGGAAGTCAGCTCACTGCACTAGAAAGCACTTGCTGGTTGGCAGACTGAATTCCTTAATGACATTCTTATTAAGTCCTTGCTGCCAAATGCTGTTTGCTTTTGCTGTCAGAACTGTCTGCATTAATAATGAATAATTGTTTGGAAGCTACTTATATAAAGCATTGTTTTCATGTCACTGCCACAGACAGCATCTCTGGGCAGAAGAGAGAGCACCTTGTGAATGAGTCCACTGAAAGGTCCTTTTTAATGCACTTGGGCTGGGACAGTGTTTCTATGGACACTGACACGTTGGTCTGGACTACAGCAACTCAAGGCTGAGGACCTCCAGAATTACACTGTTAATCTGAGGGGTCTGCTATCATCTTTTCACTACATTTAAAATTAAGTTAACTCTGCTGTGAACACACACTACCAGCAGTAGTTATGAGAGTAGTGAGCTGGGAGACCCTCCACACAAATGTAAACAGACTAAGTATGCCAATGCCCTGGTGTAATACAGTCCCAGAGGTAGAAGCCTCTTGGCAGATGGGGAAGGGTTGCAAGCGAGCTTGCTGGGTAGTCCAGCAATCCTGCAAAAATTACACTGTTTGCAGAACAAATAAAGCAAAGGAAGATGTCTCTTTCCCTCCACACTGCCGTTTCTTTCTGGTTTTTCCTCAAATGTATTAATGCTTTTATTTCCCCATGGTTAACACTAGCACTGTATGCAGAACATATAAAGAGTGCATAATTTAGAATGGATGTTTGACAGCAAAATTTCAAATGTGGAACTGAATTGCTTGCAGTGCTTTGTTACTCTGATGATGTGGTGTCTGTGAAATCTGGATACTGCTAGGAAATTGCTGCAGCAAAACTTTGTGAATAATTTTCTGTATAAATGTAATCCAGTAACTGTTGATGGATCACTAATACGTCTTTTCCAGACAAGGTCTGACACAGATTTAGCCCTAGGCAGCTAAACTGTTTTTGAAAGCAGCCATCTAGTCTTTTAGGAGTGAGCAGTACACAGCATGTGCTAGAGTATTTCTTCAGCTTTAAGAAGGTATTAGTAACAACAAGTTTTTTAAAGTGGAAAAAATATGCACTGGTAAAAATAATTTAAAGGGGAGAAAGCTATAGAAGAAGCTTACAAGCCTCTAAAAGGCAAAAATACCAATTCCAACATGTGGTAGTCAAGGTCATATTGGAGATGTGCAAAAAGGTAGAAAATAGCCTTGCGGGCTGTTGTAAACCCACAACTATTTACTTATCCTCAGATATGCAGCCCGTATTTACCCTCCTCATCACAATGGCTCCAGTGTCACCTGCATGTTAGGTAGTTGTGTTCACAGAGTGTGAAGACAAGCATGACTGAAAACTGCTTAGAGAGAGAGACAAAAAGAAGAGGTCTGGTATGTACCTCCAAGCATCTTTGCATAGTGTGTATAGGACAAACTTCCTCACCTGCCTTGATTTGACTTTACTGGTAAGGAGCACAGTAACACTGCTGGGGTAACTCAAATACTAGCAAAACCACATCAAAAGTACAAACTGGAGTCTAATGCACATTAAAATTATGCCTTTTTTTTTACAGTGGTGAGAGAGTGTATGATTTTTTTTGCCAGGTTAGATAATTATAGGTGTCATGTATTTCATGCAGTCCAGAACGCATCCCTCAACCTTTCATAATAAGCCCAATAGTAATATTACTATAATGCTGTGAGTTTTTCTCAATGGGTGGGTGATGGGGAAAGATAGAACTTTATTTCTGTCACAATTACAATAGGAAAAATTGTCAGGTATAGACAAGGTCTTAGCATGACTATTCCTCATCCTGCAAAAGAACCCTCTTCACTTCCCAAATGCCTTTTCTTTCTTCAAGCAGGCATTGCACAGTATGATACCCAGGCTACTGCTAACAAACCATGTCTTCTGCCATGAATCTCCCTGTCAGGGAGCAGCAAGGTCCAATTGCGCCGTAAGGAAAAGGCAGTGGGAAAACAAGCATGACTAAGCAGCTGGCAGACAGAGGGGCCAAGTCAGCAAGGGTCGAGTCCCACAGTACCTGACTGAGGTAACCAGAGAAGGTCTTGTGACTACTCAGCCTAGGCTGAGAGTTCAGATCACCAGATGAATTCATAAAGACAAAGCAGACTCATCAAGTAATGAAGGCAAGCCAACACGTCAAGGTCAGGGTCTGGATTAATGATGTCCAAGGCTGGGGACGGACATGGCTGTGACATAACTGCAAGGTAGGTCAGGTGGGAACAGGACCAAGAGCCTCAGCCTAAAAGCAACCCTGAATGGACCACTAGACAAGGCATCTTCCAGCTTTGGCTTCACCAGAGTTCTTCCCAATGAGCCAGCCTCAAACACAGACAGATAAGCCCTTGGCACCAAGCCCAGACAGGCAAACTCCCAGGAGGGGAATGTGCTGATACCCTCTGGACTTCCAACATCAGCACTCAATATGGGTTCTCTTTCCAAACGGTGATGATCTCTTGGAAAAGAAGAGAACAGAGCTCAAGTGGAATTATGCATTTTTAGAGAGACTAATATAGTTAAGGAGCAAATCTGAGTGTTTGCTCTGTGGTCAAAAAAGACGTGGCTGTAAGAAGACTTGTAAATCACACAGGATACTCAGTCTAAGAAAAATGGAAAAATAAACTGCCATCTGGTTGTGTTTAAAAATGGACAGAGATTGCTGTATTTTAGGTGACATTCATCATATTTCTCAGTGACAGATGGAAAAAGAATATATATTCACACAGTCAAACCCAGACAAGCCTTTATTCTTAGTGTTGAAACCAAGCAGACTCCTTGTCAATGAAAAAACATTGAATTAGAATGTGAGATTATAGTTAGATAGCCAGCTAGCTAAGTGTGCTTACTGGAAATAGAGAATAACAACCAAATTAATTTAGATGGAAAAATTGGTGAAAGATTTAGACAAGAGCCTTGTTATGAAGTTATTTATAAAACCCCCATGAAATGATAAAGTAGGCATTCCTCCAAGCTTACAGAGATCACCTTTCTTATTTAAAATAGTGATTTTGCTAGCTCTTGTGCAACCACTTCCACACACATCCCCAGGGTATTTTAGGTTGCTCCACTGTTTTCCTTTTTTTTCATCAAATAAGGGAGAAGACAGTTTTTATCTATGCCCATGATGATAACCAAGAGAGGGGCAGCCAGAATGAAGATGGTTCAAAAGAGAACTAGTTCTTGTGGGAACCTGGTAGGCATTTTGAGCTAGAGTTGATAAAGGACTCAATCAGCTAAAAATTGAAACCCACAATTGTTTAATACTTAGACATCTGACCCCAAAATTAAAGCTATACCCCTGTGCCTGGAGTCCTTTGCATACTGTGTGAGGAGAATCAGCCAGGTCAGGGTAAAATCCATTCAAACAGTGAACTATAAAGTATCTCCTGTGATCCTGGCACCAGGTAACCTGTGTTCCCAGTAGACTCAGGACCTTAAAGGAGTAGCCCTATATTATACTGACCCTTTTGCTATAATGCTGTTGTGTGAGTTAAGATTCCACTCACAGTTTTCAACTTAGTAGATGTCACTAGCTTCTGCAATACAGTTATGGCACAGTTAGAGCTGAAGTAGGTTCACAAATAATTTAACACAATTGCATGGCATGCTTGCATATGAATTTCAGATGCAGCACTTAGGAAACAAGATACAACTATCATTCAGAAAACACATTTTTTTCCTGGGGAAAGTACAGAAGACTAAGGGTTTCTGGAATTCATGTTTGGAAGTGGGATTCATGTTTTAATATTTATTTTGAACAAACGGAAAATGTCTGCACAGTAGTAATGCAGCTTTCCTTAGAAAGCCAGACAAGATTCTGGTTCAGCATTCAGGGATCCTTTGTTATCAATCTCCCAATCCAGTTTAGTTTGAGACCTACACAACATACAAAGAAGAGCAACAAAGCTGGTGAAGGGTCTAGAACACAAGTCCTATCATAAGCAGCTGAGAAAACTGCAGTTATTTATTGTGGAGAAAAAGTGGCTGATGGGAGACAATAACGCTGGCTAAACTACCTGAAAAGAGGCTGTAGCAAGGTGGAGGTTGGTCTCTTTTCTCAAGTAAAAAGTGTTAGGTTAAGACAAACTGGCCTCAAGTTGAGCCATGGGAGGTTTAGATTGGATATTAGGAAAAATTTCTTCACAAAGAAAAAAATTGGAACAGTCTGCCCAGGGAAGTGGTGGAATCACCATCTCTGGAAGTGTTCAAAAAATATCTGAATGTGGCACTTAGGGGCATGGTTTAGTGGTGGACTTAGCAATGTTAGGTTTATGATGAGACTTAATATCCTAAGGGTCTTTTCCAACCCAAGTGTTTCTATAATTCTATGATATGGTCATTACACATGTGGCTTAACACTGTGTGTACAACAAATCTCTTAGTTATTCATGCCTTTGAAATTTACGTTCCTTGCTTTTAACTTGTTCCTCAATGAATTCACCTAGTTTCATGTATAAGGCTCTTTAAGGACTTGTCAGTGACTCACATTCATAAAGACATGTTTTGTATGCACAGCTCCCATTAAATTCATAGGGAGTGGAAAGACTGTTAGAAACTGTATTTTGGAAGAGGGGCAACATTAACATATATTCAATACTGAAGTCTGACTTAGTAGCGGTCCCTTACCTCCTGTGTTCCCTCTCACTGAGCTAGCTTGCTTCTGTAGGATTGGACCGAGACAGTGCTACATAAATAAAAAATTATTCTTCTTTCCAAACCAATCAGTGAGTAGGTAGATCATAAATAGATCTTTCTTAATCTTATCAGATTGAAGTAGAATTATATAAACTATATGATAACCTGCTGATGGAAGAGGTTTTAAATAACATTTCTCTAGGCTTTATTTGGATGGTCAGATGATAATTACCCTATTTCCATTTCTAAATTATTGCCAGAGGAGGCTTAGCTATTGCAATCTAGCAGAGACCAACATCTCATCAGGCTCAAGAGGCAATTAAACTACTGAAGTCTAAAAAAAATGTAGGCATGAACACTTTTTTTTCAGTGTCTTGAATTAATTGTTCTAAAGGCTTTACTTACCTCCTTGAAATTTTCACATCTGTAAACTGGGATGATTATTTGCCTGATGATAATGAAAGTACTATTTACATCAAAAGGATCAAAAAAACCTCCTAACTGCCTCACTTTTAGTGATTGATTTCCAATAATAAACCTGAGCAGGTTCGAGGCAAAGTATTTCAATGGATAAATCAATGATATGTGCTTTAGACTGAGTGCTTGCTCTGGCTTTACTGCAAGGATGCATAAATTCTGCATGGGTTATTTCACTATATTCAGAGGTCTACCTTTCCACACTGTTCAGGAGTATTAAAAAAAAAAAAAAAAAGTGTTTGAGGAAGGAAGTGTCTGTGTGTTCAGAGGGAAATGAATGTATGAAAAGTTGAAGAGTAAAAAAATAAAAACCATCTCAAGCAGAAGCAATACCCAGGGACAGGCTCAGTGTTGAAACTAGTATTTTGCAGACAAAGTCATTGAAAACAAAAATTTGAAAGTATAAAAAGTTATTGCACTAAAACACTTTCTAGTATTGTCTCCCTCTTTTTTCAGTCTGCATTTTCCCTATTTATTTAATGAATATCAATGACCATCTGTGTTTCCAGGCCAAATGAACCAATATCCAGATGCTGTAGCCATGTCTGCAATTGTGTCCATATCTGTGTCCAAACTTTGGCCGGAAAGCACCACCCAAGACCACAGAGCATGCTTTTGCAGCCCCTGTCTCTTAGTGGACTAGTCACATCTGTTTCCCACACTTTTCCAGGCCCTTCTTCACTCACTTGTTTGCACATGTGTACTGGTTTGGCCAGCACAGAGTTAATTTTCTCCATAGCAGTTCATATGGTGCTGTGCTTTGGATTTGTGACCACAAGAGTGTTGGTAAGTCAGGGATTGTTGAGCTTGCAGTGTGAAGGCCTTTTCTGCCTCTCACTCCAAAGCACCAGTGAAGGGGACTGGGGGTGCAAAACGATTTGGGAGGGGACACAGCCAAGACACCTGACTCCAACTGACCAAAGGGATATCACAGATCATATGATGTTGTGCTAGGCAACAAAAATTTGAGGAAGAAGGAGGAAGAAGGAATATTTGGACTCATGGTATTTATCATCCCAAATAACCACTGCTGTGATGGAGCCCAGCTATCCTGGAGATGGCTGAACTCCTGCCTGACAACGGGAAATGTTGAAAGAATTCCTTATTTTATTTTGCTTAGGCACAGTTTCTGCCTTATCTATTAAGGCGTCTTTATCTCAACATACAAGTTTTCCCACTTTTATCTTTCTGGTTCTCTCTACTTCCCACAGGCTGGGGGTGGGGAGTGAGGGGGTGCAGTGATTGAACAGCTGCATGGGGTTGAACTACCCCCAGCTGCTAAGCCACAACACCACACCAGCTCTGCATCTCTCTCTTACATAAAGAGTCTTCCTTTTCACTCACTTTGTCCAATATTTTAGCTTCATTTTATGTAGGGAAGATGAAAATTTATGTCAGGTGTCAATGTCACTGCACTACTGTCATTGTGTACTGTTTGACTATGGTGTCCCCAGGACCAGCACTTGGCAGCTCTCCATGTGGAGCTGAGTATTTGAACCCACAGGAGTCATCAGGCCTGGCAGTGGGACGTATTAGAAGGCACATGAAAGCTGGGAAACACAAAGATTTTTGTGCTGTTGTAACAGCTGTTGCACTCTAATGATGCTTTTATGTGCGGTCTGAGACCAAAACAGTGAGTAATATCAGGAATTTGGTACTATAATGTCCTTCAGCTCCAAGTGAAGGACAATAGTTCTACAGACAGCATCTTCAATAATTGCAGGATGCAATATAGACAGCAACTATAGCTAAAAAGATAGGTTTCTTTGCCCCTGCTAATAAACAGTATCTATTTCCCAAAGTGCCTGACCATGTTGAAGGGCATCAGAGGTCCTTAATAGCTGGGGTTTCAATAGAGTTTTTGTGTAGGCATAGTTTTTGCATTCAGCAACCACACAGAGTACCTTAGCCCATAAATGTATGAGCACAGCCTTTACTAAAGCTACACGAATGTGAAGGGTGGCACCTCTAAGAGTATTCCAGATTTTATAGTTCCACAAAATTAATTTAGGTGCTATAAACCATAGGTCTACCTGGCTATAAACACTGAAATAAATTATAAAGCTAGTGAGAAATGTCTTGTTGGAACTTCTCCAAAAGAGCACATTAATTTCTAGACAAAGATTCCTGGTGCAGTATTTCAGTATAGTGATTTTCTTTAAAAAACAAAAATGGAAAACAATGCCTTCCACATGCATTTTGTTTTGAAATGTCCACTGACATGTGACAAAACCACACAGAAGAGAAATAAATGGCTTGATAGATGGAATACAAAACTGGTTTTACTTGCACTTGCTCTCCAGTTGGCTGGATTTAGCAAATGAAGGCTGCATAAGATGCATTAGTAATTGGAGTCTCTACAGCCAAGTTCATTTTGGGTGAAAGTGGGTGGGTGGAGACAAGGCATGCTACACAACCACCATTCATGTGGATGACACCCTTCATTCTTCTCTTCTCAGACAAACAAACTCTTCTTTTCTGTAAACACCATACAGTACTGGGTGTGGGGAGAAAAAAGGATCAGAAATCTAATTTAGATTATTATAATATGGCATTGTTCTCAAAATTCTTGAGAGAAATCTGGATAATTAAATATTTTATTTCAAGATATTTGGGCACAGTTTCTTAGTTTCAACAGACTACTTTCTTTTCCTTTCCCCCCTTCTATACTACTTTCCATCTTCTTCTGCAGATTTCTCTTTTTCTGGGGCCCCGTTTATTTCTCCCAGGAAGCTGGCACTGTGGGCTTTGCTCTTAAGTTTTGCTACAGGAATTAATAACTCCAGGAACAGAAAAGCTAATCAGCCCTGGTCCCCAAAGTATTTGTGTTTTGTGATTGGACTGTTCCATATCTAAATAATTGTGAGCTGTGATTGAAACTCTCGTAGTCAAAGTGTTCATATGTCTTTTTCCTGAATGGACTCTTTGCTGCTTAATATTACTTAAGTACAATCTATGTATCTTCTATCTGCCTACCACCAATAAATGTATAGGGAAATAAACATCTCTAAGACCTACAGTATTTCAGATGTAAACAGCTGGTGATTAAAAAATTACTGAGGGACCAGAGAGACAGGAGAGCAGGGAGAGAGACATAAAGAGACAGAGGAATGTGTACATACATTTATATAAGTATGTACCCCGTCTAAAAAAAATCACAGCCATCACTAGGACAGACATTCGGGTAAAATGTACACTAACAGCTCATTTTACTGATAGTAATTCTATCAAGGCTATGAGCTTAAGTTATCCTGTCAAGAGAGTAATTTTTCCAATATCTTTTATGCAGGCACATTTGTACTAACTGGAAGTGAATCCGGTACAACTAGGTTGGGAAATGCTTTTGTATGTACAGTAGACAAGCTTCTGAGCCACATATTTGTTGAAATTGCTAATAACTTGAATCAACATAATAATTTTCTTTTTAATATGTGCTAGAGTTTGAGATCCTTTCCCTACCTAGTCAGCCTATCACGTGTCCATAGAAGAAATGTTTCTAAATCTTTTTGATCTACAGATGTAAATCTCCTGACAAGAGGATTATTTTTTTCCAGAACCTTTTGCAGAATGCTTCAAAGCAGTCCACATACTGAAACTTCAGGATCTTCCCAAATGTAGTTCAGGTCTTCAGCTTTGTCTTCATTGCATTCATTCTTCTATTCATGATTCACCTCACAGTAAGGTTTCCATAGTTAAAAGCAGAAGGTTTCATGAGCCAGTAAGGTCATATGCTTAGTTCAGACCTGGCATAATCAACTTAGCTTAAGCGCATAGTGTGAAGCCTATGATAAATGTATACTTGCTTATTTATAAAACTTTCCCATGGAAGCACTGACATAACATGAAAAGATAAATTTCTGATAATTATTTTTGATCTAATAATGAAAATGCTGGATGCATTAGATCTTAGCTGTCTTTTTTTGGTTGCTTTTAATAAGCACTGCAGCAATAAATCTTCAGTCCCAATGAGAGGCACAAGGTAAAGCATGCACTTAAGAACTGTCATATTTTTTACATTAATAAGTTTCATACTCAAAAGTTCACATTGCTTTTAAATGTTTTGGAAATCTACAGGTTTGCTTTCACCAGCAGTGAATTTATACTCTGTATAACGAGAAAATTCAAGGATTCTTTTGCTTGATTTAGCCAGCTGGTTGTTGGGCTGCAAAAGAATGTCCAAATTCATTTAACTGGTATTTAAAGGGGGAGTTTACCATTTATGTAAGACCATAATTTAACTTTGGAAGGCAACAATGAAAGTTTATTTGGTTAAATCTAATTAGCTACTGGAACACCTACCTGGAAATTCCTAATCCTCCTTACTTCAAAACAGAAATTTGATACTGTAAATTACCTTGATTATAGGCTAAAATTCTTCAGCCTTGTAATTGCAAACAAGAGGAAGTCTACATATGAGGCTGTTCATTAGTGTCTTTATTCACATGAATATTTCTATCAAGATAACTAAAGCACATTTATACAAAGGTAGGCATTTGCCTGCTTTTGTATCTATTCAGCTGTATTCTGGAAAAGAACAAAAGCTCATATCTAAGGAAAAAATGTGGATCTGTGCTTTTGTTTGCTTTGTAAACACCAAATCACAAAATGGCTGAGGTTGGCAGAGACTTGTGATGGTCATTTGGTCCAATCCTTCTGCTCAGTCAGGACCACCTACAGCCGGTTGCCTAGGTCCATGTCCAGATGGCTTTTGAACATCTCCAGGGCAACCTGTGCCAGTGCTCAGTCACCCTCACAGTACAAAAGTGCTTATTGATGTTCAAGAGGGAACCTACTGTTTTTCAGTTTGTGTCCACTGTCTCTGGTCCTGTCACTGGGCTCCAATGAGAAGAGCCTAGTTCCATCTTCTTCATGCCCTCCCTTCAGGTATTTGTACACATGGATGAAATCCCTCCTGAGCCTTCTCTTCTCCAGGATGCAAAGTGCCAGCTCTTTCAGCTTTTCTTCATATGAGAGATACTCCAGTCCATTAATCATCTTACTAGCCATTCACTGTGTTCTCTCCAGTATATCCAAGTCTCTCTTGTACTGGGGAGCCCAGAACTGGACCTAACACTCCAGGTGTGGCCTCACCAGTGCTGAGTAGAGGGGGAAGCTCACTTCCCTTGGTCTGCTGGCAGCACTCCTCCTAATGCAGCCCAAGACAGCACTAGCTGCCTTTTCCATATGGGCACATGGCTGGCTCATGTTCAACTCAGTGTCTACCAGGACCTTCAGCCAGTTGGTCCCCAGCCTGTACTGGTGCCTGGGGCTGTTTCTCCCCAGGTGCAGGGCTTTGTGCTGCTCCTTGTTGAACTTTGTGAGGTTCCTGTCAGCCTGTCAAGGTTTCTTTGGATGCTGGCACAGCCCTCTGACATGTGAACCTCACCTTCCCATTTGATGTCATCTGCAAATATGCTGAGGGTACACCTTGCCCCATCCACTCAGATGAGCCTGATTCACAAGACCTTTCTCTTTGCACCTATCCTAGATCCCTCTTCATAAGGCCATAGACTGACATACCTATGAACTACATAAACTTAAGAATGCTCTGTGTTACATTTCCAGAAATGTGTGAATGTACGTGTTCTCTCTGTCATCCATCTAACTTCTCTGACACTACATCTAGGGAAATATCAAACATCAAGAGGAATTTTTGCACTCCAAACATGATTCAACAGGGCTGTGATACAGCCACTTCTCAGCAATGTCTTTCTATAAATTCAACTGTATAAGTTCTCTAACACCTTTAGTGACCTCATTTACTTTCAGCTTCATTGATGACATGAGAGTAGTCAAACAGTACTAAGACTCTCCTTGTCTTAACAAATAAACACCAATAGAGATATTTGGACTGCAGAGTAGATGTGCTATACAGCACCTTGCAGTCCTGCTCTTCAGTTACTTAGCATCAGCTCCTTATTCCCAATAACTTGATAATCCTCACATTGTTGTAACTCAGAAACTTTATCACTGAGATGGCTCCTAAACCACATGTCTGAGGTGTTCATGAGGAAAGTAGAGGCAGACCTTTCATGTAGCATACCACTAAAATGGCTAAATTCACATCCAGCCAGCATTCCTTCAAGTAGAGATGCAGAATGAAAATGGTTTCCCTGTTCCTGGCAGTGGCCAGAACAGACTTCCAGCATAAGCCCCAAGTGGCTTTTTTTAACAAAGTGCAACACTCAGCCACTACATCACATGTATATTACATGCATACACATCCCTAGCCCACACCAAGATAGGTTTATTCTTGTTCACTTTCTGGGCCAGTGATATAAATGGAAACACAGGCATACAGTTTTGACTGCTCCACACTATCATACAAAGTCATTGGCTTCTTCAGTACTAATTCTAGCATGATCTGGACTGAATCCAACCAAAATAGATGCATTCAAAGTTCCTTCTTCCCAAGTGCTCTAGGGTAGAGCAAACTAAAAAGTTCCAAAGGGCTTGGGAAATCATGAAATGTAAAACAGCAGTGAACGAGTAACTTGCTGACCCAGACTAATAAACTAGCTTCTTCAATGGGTGATAAAAGAACCTTGAGGAACAGTGGTTTTAACTGCTCACAAGTTTATATAGTCAATAATTTAGCCACTATCTCTGTAATTTCATTGTGACCTAATTACCAGAGGATCTTGCATATGGCCTTCTGCACTTTCAGATTAGATAGAGCACCTTAAAATCTTTTTCCAACTTTGAAAATATACAGGGCTGCTTTCAGTTAACTCAGAGGGAAAATACATCATGAAGAACAAGTACTCTGTGTAGGTAATGCTACCAGTCAATTTAGGAATGTTGTTTGACTTCTTTTTTTTAATCTGGTCAGTATATCAGTTTCAAGCTTGCAGCCTGAAGCAACCTTTCTGACTAGTTGTGTCTTGGGTTTCTGTGTGCTTGATGTAGAAAAGAGTCTCAGCTTTTACAGAATGAAATGTTGGGTCTACTCGCATATGAACAAAACTGATTAACAAAACAGTTAGACTGCACTGTGGTTTGAAATACAATTATTCCCTTATATGTTATAAATTGTTCTTAGCAAATAGCTGTCTAAATCATTAAATGATTCATGTAATTTCTGTAAATCTGTATTTAATGTTATTTTCATATTATGCTTTGACAGTTGATTTTTTGTTTGCTTACTTGTTTGCTTGCATTCACTGAATGATCTGTCTCTTAATTTGTATGTTCTCAATGGCTGGAATTGTCTCAATTCTGTGTTCATGTAATACTTACGACTGTTGTGATCAAGTTGTATTTTGAAACTGTTTACTACCATCACCATCCAAATAATAAATAATAACTGTCTAAAGCACTTAGCAGCTTTCTTTTCCTTTTGAGATGTTAATATTAAAAGGATTGACTCTTTTCCCAGCACTGCATGTTCTCTTTTCATCAGCCTGTATAAAAACCACACAAACCTTCAAATTTCTAACTTTCCCTGAAAAGAAACACTGCTAGTCTTAATTCCTTTTAGTCTGAGTTCCCTTCCCCACTATGATCTGTGATAAAAAGTAGAACTTACCAAAAAAAGAATCACATTCCAATCTTTTAAAAAGAAAACCCAGATTTTTACAATCTGTGTATCCATGAATGCCATTAGTTTTTCACCATTATCTAGGGCGTTGTATGACTGAGTCAGTGTGCCTGTGCAGTACAACAGTGTGACTCCACAGAATCATCTGTAGATTTTTTTAGTGGAAGATAAGAATACCAGAACAATTCCTCTCAGGTAAGCATCACTAGCTGTAGGATGCAGCTGAATGGTGAGGAGGGGTACAAATAGCTGTGCAACTCTCTGTTTCTTTCTTGGATACATTGAGCCAGAACTAACTTAGAAAGCAAAGTAATATGAGATTGTAGTAATGTGGTAGTAATGGCTTGGGTTTAGTTTTGAAATTTTTTTTCAGTGTTTTGTAACTCATTTCATTGGCTCTTACACAGCAGTTCTCTCTGCTCAGGCCTCAGTGCCCAGGGAACACTTCTGTCTCCCAGATCGTATGGGGGAATTCCATCTCTTGAAGAAACAAGACAGGACCAGAAAGCCAAGATTTTCTCTGTATTTCCACATGGCAGAAGAGTCTCCCTCATGTGGCATCATGCGGAAATTCTGTAAATTGTAGTAGGTGGGTGGGTGGGGTTTTTTAAACCTAATTCTTGAATAACAGATGCATATTTGCAGTTTTGATCTGATACCAAGGAAAAGTACATTGCAGGGGTGCTGTGAATTCTAAGTTCATTCTGGTGGTTCAAGGAGATCCACCCGCATATTCACATTTATAATCAGTATAAAAAGTTATTTAAAAATTCTGTCATTTTAAAACCCCATCACTTTACAGGATGTGATTTAATGAACACACAAAAAAAAAACCCAAAATGCTCTTCTAAAGCATTTTGAGAACTGAAGTTGAAAGCTGCAGTACAGGAGGTAGTGTGTATTACCTGCAAACCATCTCAGTGAGGATTGCCATTAGCTGATGTCATGCAGTCAGCCAAAGATAATGACCTGAAGGCAGATGGATACCTGATACCTGATTCACAGTGCACTAAGAGTCAGCACTCAAAAGTGTATAATCTTTCTTTCTCTTGGCACGTTAGCAGCCACTACATACCAGAACCTCTGCTATTGGTGCCAGTCCTTGACAGAAGGTTGTGAATGTGACCAGCTGTATCCTGAAATGTGTCTCTGCTGTTGGCTGTCATGGGTCTGAAGAACTTGATAGTACTTATAAGGTACATGTCTGTAGTAACAGTTGAGATATGACAGACCTACACTCACCTCCCTGCAGCTACGTAACACATGTTCTGTCTCGCCTGGAGAGTGACAGGAACACAACCGGCTCTGGCGTCATGCATGACAAATAGCTGGCCCTGTAGAGATCTTGGTCAAGCTGCCTCCTATGGAGCTTAAATCTCCTGCACCATGACATTCCACAATGCACCCTGCGCCTTTGCTCTCCTTTTCCCACCTTCATAGACTGCAGCCTGTCTCAACATGTTTGTGCAGCAAAATTGGCCAGAACACTGAGCAAGGTGCCAAGCAAGGTGCCTTATGCTGGCAGGTTGATTGAGTCACAGATTGCGCAGCTTAGGGCAGGGCAACCATTGAAAACATCCTGCCTTCCCCTAAAGGCTTGTGGATTTGGTATTGTGCATATGGATACCTTTATGGAAAATCCTGACTTAAAACAATGGGAGTTTGTGCTGCAGGAAGGGAATGATACTCCCGTAATATTCTCAAGCTTTCATGAAGCACAGTTCAGCCGTAGCTTTTTGATGGTCAAATTTACTGCTGGTATAAAACTCTGTTACTTTGAGTGATTACTAAACAGATGACTCTGGTGCTAGATTATGTTCTAAATGGTGGTATGGTATTCCCTTTACTCCACATAACTATAAGCAGTGGAATTAACAGGAAAGTTAAGTATATCAAACACAAATCAAAGGAAACAAAAGTCAAGAGGAAAGGAGTGGCCTTATCAGAGCCCAGGGTTGGAAGTCAGGAAGTTTCAATTTTCAAGGCTTCCTGAAAAGCCACTTTGCTTCTGTGGGCCACAGGGGGATATTCTTAATCACTTTACACAGCATCTTACTGCACTTACCCTTATGAGACTCACACATTTATTTTGTTGACTTTATTCCTTGTAATAAGAAGGGGGTAATTCTTGCTAACTGCATGGGCCACTGTTTGACTGAGATCATAAGTTACTTTGGTGTAAACAATCTGCATTTCTATACTGAAATTAAATGATTGAATCTAGTAATTTAATTCAAGAGCACTTGTTCTCGTAGTCTTCTCCTGTGGGAGACGAGTGTGGGAAAGAATATTCCTTAGAAACTGTGTGGAGGTTATACTACACAGCAAGAAGGTCAGGTTGCGGAAGGACATTTCTCTTCCAATTAAGTGGGTGCATTTACTGGCAGAAGAACATTGTTTGACACATGAAGGAGGTACCTACCATTCCAGGCAGATACCAATCTGCAGTTTACAACAGGCCACGGGGACTTCAGATATTAAAATACCTGCAATCTTGCTACCCTAAACAGAGGCAAATTCATAAACTATTACTTTAGGAGGGGGAAAAACCCTCACATTTTCCATTTGCCGAATCACAGAATGGGCAAGGTTAAAAGGGACCACAGTGAGTCACCTGGTCCGAGCTCCCTGCTCAAGCAGGGTGGTCCTAGAGCAGCACACTGAGGGGAGACCTCATTGCAGTGTCCAGATCCCCGGGAGGGCAAGAGGAGGGGCAGGCACTGATCCCTTTTCTGTGGTGACAGGGACAGGACCCGAGGGAGCAGATGCAGCTGTGTCAGGAGAAGTTTAGGCTGGATATTAGAAAAGGGTTCTTCACGCAGCTGGACACTGGAACAGGCTCCCCAGGGCAGCGGTCGCAGCACCAGCCCCGACAGAGGTGTTTGACCAACACCCTGGGGCACACGGTGTGACTCTTGGGAATGGTCCTGTGCAGGGCCAGGAGCTGGGCTCGATGGTCCTCGTGTGTCCCTTCCAATTTGGAATATTCTGTGATTCTGTGATTGCGCAGAATTGCGTCCAGATGTTTTTTCTCAGCCTTGCAAAACGCGCACAGACGGAGACCACGTTTGGGACGAGGCAAACGCTGCTTTTCAAAGACTTCCACTGAAGGGGACAGCGTGGCGCACACACACACATTTCCTCTACGTGTGCGCCCACATCTGCCCGCCCGGCTGTCACAGCCGGAGGTCACGGCCTGAGGGCCACCACGGGTGTGAGAGCCCACGGGTGTGAGAGCCCATGGGTGTGAGCCACCACGAGTGTGACAGCCCCCACGGGTGTAAGAGCCCACAGGGCCCCTGCCCGGCCGCCCGGGTCACGCCGCCACGGCCGGGCCTGAGGGGCGGCACGGGCTCGCCCCGCCCCGCCCCTGTACCGGAGCACCGCCTGCCGCGGGGGCGGGCAGCACGGGAGGCGCCCGCGCAGGCGCGGCAGCCGCTCCGGCCGCATCCACGGCGGGGGAAGGGGCGGGAGAGCGGGGGAGCGGTCGCCGCTGCCGGCGGTGCTGCTGCGCCTGCGCGGGCGGTTCCCGGGCGGCGGGGCGGGGGCCGCGGGCCGGGGGTGGCCGCGGCCGGGGAGGCGGCGGGCGGTGCTGCGTGCGGCTGCCGCGGGGCATGGTGAGCAAGGGGCCGCTGCTGCGCCTGCTGACCGCCATCAACCGCAGGAGGATGAAGCTGCTCGTGGGGCTCGCCTTCGTCGCCTACGTCGCCTGTGAGTGAGCGGGGCCGGGGGCCGGTCTGGCCCGGCCATTCATTGCCCCCCGCCCAGAGCCGCAGCGGCGGCGGCGGCGGCAGCGGCATCTCCCGCGCCCCGATGCGCTGCCCGGGGGCCGGGAGGAGCTGCCCCGGCTCCGGGCGGCGGGGCTGAGCCCCCCCCCTCCCTGCCCTGCCGAAACTTTCCCGAGCGCGGCGGGCCGTGCCCCGTGCCCCGTGCCCCGTGCCCGGGGTGGCGGGCAGCGCTGCGGGCGGGACGTGGCTCGGCAGCGTCTCTGAGACCGCGCTTTGTCCGCCCCGGTCGCCACCTGGAGCGGCCTGGGCTGAGCTGCCCGCAGGGAAGTTTTTCCAAGGCGGGCCTTGTCTCTGGGTTTTGTAAAATTCTCCCAAGTCCTTTGGGGGGGCTGAGTAAGTGTTTGTTTATTAACTCGGCGCGTAGCTAGAGTCCTAAGAGCCAGGAGAGAGGCGTAGAGGTATGTGAGAAAATCTTAGAATAGCCAGTGACGGGAATGCTTATGACTTCAGTTACTAGCTGTGAGTGAAATAGTCGAATTTAAAACGTTGTCCTGTCAGCTGTATTCCCTTTCTTGTTTGTTTTTTTTTTTCGGTTGGGTTTTTAATTTATTTTTAATTCATTTTGTTTTCTGACTTTAGGTAGGTTTTATGTAGACAGCACGATGCCATGTCAGCTTAGCTAGGCATTTTCGTGATGCTTCAAAGTACATATAGGTGAGCTAGCTTTGGGGATGGGCGTGACATAAGATTTAGGATCCTCCCTTTGCGTTTGGGAGAGTGCAGAGGTACGACACTACTGATCTTGTGAAGAAGGGGTGGTGTTTCCTTCCACAGAAACATAACGCAGGAATTCCCTTTATTACTACATGTTACTGCTGTTATAATTGAAGTTGTGTGCCAGCTCTGGCTTTCAGGACACCTTGTTTGTCCAAGTGACTTCAGGTCCTGTGCATACCGACAGCTTAATGTTTGTTCTTATTTTGAACGGGTTATATGTTTTGCCAGAAATGATAGTTGTCAAAACAGAAGTTGCTGTGAAAATACTGGATTTGAGCGGCAGTTGACATGGTCATTGGGCTATTGATTAGATTCTGTGGAAAGTAATTGGTGTTTGCTTTCTAGCTTTGTGAGTAAAAGTTAGCCTTAAGAAGTCTTCTGACTGCTTGTTCTTTGGGATTCAGAAAAAGTGAAGGAAGAGAGAGACTGCAGGTCAAGGTGGTAAAAAGTAACTTGAAAACAGACTGTTTGGAGTGGTTTTTTTGCAAATCTAATATGTCAGATTACTGTGCTTTTTCCATCATTTGACTAGGGATCAAAAGTAGTGATTTCCTTGGGTATGGCTCTGGTGTCATCAACATGTGGATATACTAGCAGATGCCACTGGTCTAATAGATTCTAGAGAGACTATTTCTTGTTTGCTTTTCAGTGGATGTTATTATGATCCCATCCCCCATCCTAAAAGTGCACTCCTTGCAATATTACTGAATCATCACTGTGCTCTGGTTGCAGTCAGATAATGCCAGACTAAAATAGCATAGAATCTGAGAAAACTGAGCTGCTGGTGTAGGTGTATGTGCTGGCACTTCTTCCATTCCTTCCTTCTCAAGTACTCTCCAAATGACTAAGTGTTTTTAGACTGTGCAGTTCCTTTCTACAAATTTCCATTCAGTGTTAGTACATGGGCAATCAGAATTGGAGCACATTACAGGGAATTGTGAACTGGAGAATAGGACTTTTTTCAATAGTGCTATTTTGTCAGTCTTTGTGTGAAACTGAGCAAACGGGTAGGAGGTGTCTTATTTCATGAGAAGCTTCTGCCTTTGAATGCAAATTTGTTATGAGCTTGCCTGAAGAACTTCTCTGTGAGAGTTTGCAAACTAGAGGAAGTTCTTTTTGCAGGCCGTTGAAAGGCTCTTGGCTGTTTCAGTCTCAAGAGTCACTGAGTGGCTCCTTTGGTAGTTTCACAGCACAGGGTGTTGTATCACTAGACTGTCTCAGGTATCTCTGCTCCACATCTGTTTCCCACCACCATACATCACATAGAATGACTGAAATGTCTGTGTTGTGCATCAGATGAAGGAACCAGCCTGGACTGAGATCAGCCTTACCTGTTACAACCACTTGGCAGTGTGGGTATTCGACAGCTGTTCTGGCCCAACTTGAGGAGGTTGTGTACAGTGGTGAAATGGGCAGCTGGGATTGCTATTGGCACCATTGCAATCACATGCTTTGCAGTGTCTCACCTCAGGAGTCTTGTTTGCTTTGGTTGAAGAACCACTCTGACAGGAGGTGCACAGTCAGAGTCGTATTAAAGATCTGTAGAACTCTTTTTATGGACTTCTCTGGTTTTCCTAGTAGCACTTAGAGTAAGAAAAATCCTTACTTTACATCTGGGTTTGAATTACAGTAATATCTGATGTCTCGTTTCTGTAAATCTAATTTCTATTAAATTTAAAAAAACATTCACTATAAACAGTGTGTTGTTTATAGTTTGTGTGTATAAAAATAGAATTCAAAAGGATCATTTCTGTGCAGCAGGCAGTTAAAAGCTGTTACAACTTTAGCAACTCTCCCCTGAGAAAACTGAAGTGTACAGAGTTTAACATTTACCTTTATCTTTAATGTAGGCCTTGGGTGAAAGGGGTGACGTTGTTCCCCATCACCCAAGCGGAGGTTCTGCAGCTAGGGAGCTGCCTGAATCACTCTGTAATCTCTTACAATGCTGCTCAGTTTTGTTTTAAACTCTTCAGAATTAGCTTAGTTGACTCACTTGCAGTGCTGTCTTCTGTGAACATTGCATGGCTATACTGTGCTACATATAGTGGGAAAACTTGCCCAGAGGTTGAATTTGCATTGTCCTTTTAAAGGAACAAAGTCTTTCGCTACAACTTTCTTCTGATTAACTGCCAGCAAGATAGTGCAGGAGTGCAGTGCTAACCAAAGTGGGGTGGAGGGGCATGTGGAGATGGACTGAAACAAATCCTTTCAGCCATGGGCTGCACTTACATCATACTGAAGCTGTTCTGAAACCACAGCTTCAGAACGTGAGGTGATTGTAAACACAAGTGAAGTGGATTTAATTGATTTTTGTTGTCTGTGATGAGAAATGTAGATGAATCATAAAAGAGGAACCAATTAAATTGATAATGTTAAAAAATCTTCAGTATCACCACAATATGAATTAGTTATATGCAGGCTAAGAGTTTTATTTTTAAAAATCCCACCCGTTTGCTGGCATGTCAGTACATAAACACCTTAAACTTATTCCCTTGGACATTTTAAATGTTTATACAGCATTATGTGAACATTTTGACATGCTTCAGTGTGGTTGTCGTTGTAGAATCAGGACCTTATTTAACTTGTTGGAAATACAGTGTAAAATCTCGTAGCCCGGATTTAAAGACCAGAGCGCGTCAATCTGCATGGTTTGCTTTAATCTTGATGCTACTGTTAGTAATCTGCTCATGTCTTGGTTTGACAAGGGAGTTGCATGTTCTTAATGAAAAAGTAAAGCTATTTCTGGTAAAGTAAAACAGTTCTCTTTACTCATTTGTAGATCAAATAGTTCTCAGGAAGTGTATCAGTAGCCTTGTTTCTTTTCCCAGGGGAAAACGGAACAGTAGGGTGCTGTCATGACATCCAAGCTTAAGACCTTGTTTCCTTTATAAGATAAATTATATCACAGATACTGAAACAACTTAAAAATGAAATATCAAAATAATGTGAGGGAAGTACATCCTGCAGTATAGTGGCTTGACTTCTTTCAGCATTGTTAGTTTCTGTGGTTGTTATCCTTTGTTTTAGGAGGCTAGCCATTTGTTTTTGTCAGATTTCCATCAGCTAGGAAGAATGTAATACTCTGTTCTCAGAATATCAAGGTGTGAGTCAGCTTTTCAGTTTTAATCTTACCAGCCCCTCACATGTTGCTTGTCTTGCATATGTTCAAAATTAAGGTTAAATGCTACTTAATGTTTTGTTTTGATAAGCTCTTACTTCCACTTTTCATAATAGAAAAGTAGCTGACAATTTGGTCCTGTCCTATTGCTTTGGGCTGGCTGTCTCAATGTTACTCAGCACTGATGTGGAGAGTACCAGAAATCTTCCTTCCCCAGCTGTTTTACAGCTAGACGTCAGGATTGACTAGCTATGGAAAGGTTAGAAATGGTGGTACGTGACATCAGGCTCACCTGCTTTTTGTGTCAGCGTGGTGTAGTTTCATCACCTAAAATAATCAAACCCAAGACATTTGCTTGCTGGCTTCATCTTGCAGAGCTGCCTTTCATTTGTGGGTTTATGCAAGTGAGTTCACTGTCTTCAACAGGCTCCAGTTCCCTGCTCATCAGGGTTCCAACTAGTTGAAGCCATGTAGCTTATCAAAATTTGTTTATGCTTCAGTTGAGTTTGTCAGGAATAGATGTACTCCAACTCTGCTTTGCTAGCCATCATGTTTTAAACCAATTTTTTGGCGTACTGGAGAAATTAATGCTTACAGTTCCTATCTTATCTTGATTTAATGTTTGTCTTTAATATTTTATTTCCACTTAGTATTTGGTTTTTTCTCTGGCATGTGCAGGAGTGGTGCTGCCATTTTTCTGCTCAAGGACAAACACTCTTAGATCTTTCATCTTCTTTCCCCTCTTTTTTTTGCAAAAGCAAAATGTTTCCCTGACATTGATACTGCTTGTTTCATCAAAGCAGAGTTTGGTTGAAACTGGTAGTTTTCAGGGTCTTGTTTATGGACCATAGGGAGGGAGAGGTGGGTGTTACTGCACCAATTTAGCTGAAGGGGTTTTTGAAAGGTAGCTGGGAAAAGTGAGTTTGTTTCAGTTACAGTGCTGATCATTGGAGCATTCTGTGTGTCCACTGAAAACAATCTGAGCAGTCAACAGATGGGTCAATGGATGAGTAGTGGTAAAGAATGATATGCTAAGGTTATGAGACAGAAAGGAGCAGGAACACTGAACAGAGAACTGGAAAAAAGACTTAAATGAAAATTTGAAATGAATTTGCCATTTGGGAAACTCAGAACAGAATTCAGTTGTGAAGTGATGATGCTAATCGGAATGTTAGAAAAAGTATCCTTTATCAGCTTCCAATCCAGTATGAAGCTTCATTAAGTCTTGTAAAGTTTGCATGCTGTATTTCACAGCTATAGGAGGCTATCAGTTTGCCACGGTTTACGTGCTTGTTCTTAAGAGGGGATACGAAAATGTCCTGGTGACTGTGTTGCCTTTGGTTTCCTAGTTGATGACTAGCTGAGGTATTGACTTAGAATGGTGGTGGTGGTGTCCAAATTGGAGAGAGAGCATCTTTCCCTTCAAAAACCCAGGGGGAAAAGCTGCAGTTTCTGTCTGGTGTCTTCAATTTGGGGCAGAAATTTTAATGTTGAGGAAGGCAGCAGTTCAGGAAATACAATAGGAAGAACTAATTGCTGTACAGAAATATGTGTAGACTTACCAGAGGTGTATTTTTTTGATCTTTTTTAATATTCAAATTGTTGTATGTTCCCCAAAGGTATAATCATAAACTTCACTCAGGAAGGTGACCTTCCGTAATGCAAAGTTATGATTAGTAATTGTATGTTGTTGTCTCCACTAATATTGCAAAATACTCTCATCAGTATAGTAATTTTCTGAAGCAAATTAACATACTGTGGGAATTACAGATGAATTACCATTGAGGTTTTTTCTTGTTACAGAGTCTAGACTATAAAAGGCAGTTTGAAATGTATTGGCCAAATCACAGAGTGGTTTGTGTTGGAAGGGACCTTTAAAGATCACCCAGTCCAGCCTCCCCACTGCCCTGGGCAGGGACATCATTCACTAGATCAGGTTGCTTAGAGTCCCATCCAACCCGGACTCCAATGTTTCTAGAGATGGATGAGGCAACCTGTTCCTCTGACTCACCACTGTCATAGTAAAGAATTGCTTCCTTGTATCTGATTTAAACCTACTCTTTCTGGTTAAAACCATTGCCTCTTAAGGGTCCTGTCACTACAGGCCTTGGTAAAAAGTTTCTCTTCATCATTCTTTTAAGCCCCTTTTAAGTATTGAAATGCCATAATAAGGTCTCTCCAGGCAGAATGACCCCAACTCTCTCAGCGTGTCTTCACAGGAGAGGTGTTTCATGTCTGACCCTTTTTTGTGGCCCTTCTTTGGACCCTCTCTAACAGGTCAATCTCTTTATTGTACTGGGGGCCCTAGAGCTGGATGCAGGTGGTGTCTCATGAGAGTGGAATAGAGGGGGAGAATCACCTCAGTTGCCCTGGGGACCACACTTCTTTTGATGCAGCCTAGGATATGCTTTTCTTTCTGTGCTGTCAGTGCAGGTTGCCATTTCATGTCCTATTTTTCCACCAGTACCCTTAAGTCCTTTTTGACAGGAGTGTTCTGAGTCCATTTGTAACCAGCCTGTACTGATACTGGTGGTTGCCGTGATCCAGGTGCACGACCTTGCGCTTTGCCTTCTTGAACTTTATGAGGTTCATATTTGCTCACTCCTTAAGCTTGTCAGTGTCACTCTGGATGGTATCCCTTCCCTCAGTGGCACCTCTCAGCTCATGTCATCTGCAGACGTCCTAGGGGTACACTCAGTCCCAGTGTCTGTGTCATTAATAAAGATACTGAACAGTTCTGGTCCCAGTATGCACCCTTGAGGGACATCACTTGTTACTGATCTCCCTTTGGGTGTGGAGCCATTGACCAAAACTCTTTGAATGTGACCACCCAGCCAATTCACAGAATCACAGAATATGCTGAGTTGGAAGGGATCCACAAGGATCATCGAGTTCAATAGGACCATTCTCAGGAGTAATACCATGTGACTGAGAGTTATCACCCAAACATTTCTTGAACTCTGTCAGGCTTGGTGCTGTAACCACATCTCTGGGGAGCCTGTTCGACTACCCAGCCATGCTCTGGGTGAAAAACGTTTTTCTGATATCCAGCCTAAACCTCCCCTGACACAACTTCACGCCATTCCCTTGGATCTTGTCACTGGCCACCACAGAGAAGAGATCAGTGCCTGCCCCTCCTCTTGCCCTCAGGAGGAAGTTGTAACTGCAGTGATGTTTCCCCTCAGTCTCCTCTTCTCCAGGCTGAACAGACCAAGTGACCTCAGCTGCTCCTCATACGGCTTCCCCTCAAGGCCTTTCACTATCTTTGTTGCCCTCTGTGGGACTCTTTTGAGCTTTATGTATCCCTCTTTTGAGCTTTAAATATTTTTTATATTTTGGTGCCCAAAACTACACACAGTATTCAAAGTGAGGCCGCCCCAGTGCAGAGCAGAGCAGAACAATCCCCTCCCTTGCCCAGCTGGTAAAGCTTTGCCTGGTGCCCCCCAAGACACAGTTGGCCCTCCTGGTAGCCAGGGCACTGCTAACTCATATTCAACTTGTCATCAACCAATCTGTACATACATCTGGGGTTGTCCCATCCCAAGTGCAGAATGTGGCACTTCCCCTTGTTGAACTTCATATGGTTGGTGATTGCCCAGCCCTCTAATTTATCAAGATCCTTATCCATTGAGTAGTCCATCAGATCTGTATTTCTCCAGTGTAGTGACAGAGGTCTTTTATGAGAGAGAATTTCCTAGGGGAAAGAGTTGTTTTCTCTACATTATTAAATATGTAACTTAAATCAAAACTCAAATGCATCTGTAGTGATGCAAGAGTAGTAAAAAGCATGTTATGAGCTCCCTTCGCTTACTTTCCATTTTTGTCAGGTTTTCCTCTGAAGACTAAAACCTTATTTCTACCAGGAGACTGAAGTTGCTGAGCGACTGTGGAAACTCAGATTTAAGGAAAAGAAAAAAAAAATCCACCCTTTTTTAAATGACATTGCATCTGTGTGAAATGGAAAGTTTGACTGAAGCAATTCTCTGTGAATATTCAGAACTTACAATATTGCTCCAGAAATTCAGGTTATGACTGTATATTAATTCATATTGTTCCTGCATGCTGTTTCTGTTAGTAGTAAAATTTCTTTGTAACAAATTCATCTAGTAGTGTTTTTATTCTGAGAAGCAGAGGTCATAAGGAGAGTGATACAGGGAAAAAATCCTGTGCTTTCAGCTAAATCTACTTAGACAAAAGTTAGTATAAAAGTTTGTTTAACAGACTATCTTGAAAATGCAAACAACAAAGCAGTTGGGAAAGAAGATGGTTTTAAAAGGGATTACATCTGGCTTTGTTACAGTTGGATCTCCGTGGACATCATGGTTTCACTTTTTAAAACATCTGTTTTAAAATGTGATGCTGAAACTAATGATGTCACTAAGAATTTCAGGTTATGACTGAGTATTAGCGTTTGTGCCCTGTAATAGTCTGACTTGATTTTAATGTCATTTAAAGAGACCCAGAGAAGAGGGCTTATCCTGTGTTAAAGGTACAGGCTTCTTTTGAGATTGCTTTTTTTCCCGCCTTCAGGTTGTGTTAGTGTTATTTTTGTGGTTCCCTGGCCTATATGGATGAGCTAAGGCATGCAAGGATCTCTTAGCATTGTAATCTGTGTTTTATATAGACTTATACAATACGTATTATTGCAGATGACAGCCTCAAAGGACATTCAGGTGAAAACATTCTTCCTGCTCCTATTTCTGAGGATCTAGAAGGATAACTCTTGCCTGCTATGAAATGTAACTGGTCAGAGTTAAAAGCTCTCTGTGACAAGGAACTGTCCGTTTAATAGAGGATGCTCAGCAGAACCCCCAGAAAGTGCTTGGGGTTTCTGTTGTACTTTTTCAGATGTGATTTAACAGATTTTGTAGTTTGTTTTGGTTTCTTTTTTTTACTTAATGCAGGCAGGTTTGGCTTGTATCCCAAGGATAGGTCTTGGAATATTCCTTTGCTGACGGTATCCCAGTGGTTGCACTGCTCTTCATCCAGCATCATTTCAAAAAGGGTCTTCCCTAAAAAGATTATTCAAACTTTTAAATTTCCAGGAATATAAGTATATTCAGTGGGAAAAAAACCCCCACATTCTTTACTCATATGTAACTGATTGACTTTTGTTAGAGTAGTTTTGAGAAGTCTTGAAAAACTGTAAGGCTGTGCTTGCCAAGTAGTTCCAGATTAATCTCTCAGAGGCTGGAGAAAAAGCCAAAAATAGAGAGCAAACCAAACAAAAAAGAGGACTGGGGTTTTCTAAATACCCTGGTGATTAATGTTTAGTCAGCAAAATGTACATACCTCTTTAATAGCAACACTGTGATTAAGGCTTTAAGAAACAAATCTCTTTTCTAAAAGTTCATCACTACACCCAAGGCATGTTGTTCTTCTCCGGAAGCTGTCACTTCAAAGTGTAATATCTGTGGGAGTGATTAATGACTGATATATTTTTAATCGTCATGGTAATTGCAATTAATCCTTGCAAAAATGCTGCAATAAAAATTATTTCTCTCATTTTATATAAGGGATGCAGAGGAAAAAGAATTATCCCCGAACAGATAGAGTCAAAATAATACTACAGGCATTTCTCCTACAGTCCATTAAACCAGATTTTCACATGTCTTAGAACATTCCAGATGTTCTGATTGCTTCCCTAATGGCAACCTATGATTACGTTAATCAGTCATTGGCTGAGGCTTACAATTAGTCTTTGAGAGAATAAGCGGAACCTCTGTCTCTTTTTGCCTTGTAGGTGAGTGTCTTATTTGTTTCGTTACAAGTCATGCTTCTGTCTAGTCCAATTAATCATGAATTCTTCCCTTGTACAGAAGGAAGCCTCTATGTTTATGAATTCTCTCTAGTTGGATGAGTAATAAGTTCTTCATAGAGTACGTGCTGTGTGTGGCCGTGGAGGGTGAGAGTGTTGAATCTTCAAGGTCTGAGAATTGGCACAGGGCTGTTATCCTGGATGAATACGTTTTGACTTATAATATTTGGCTTTATGTTTGGATTTTGAAAACTGGCTTTTATAGTGAGGTCCTCAATTATGTTAGTGTTTCCTCAGTCCATTAGGAGTCTCATGCTTTTGAAAACTGGGTTTATGTGTAATCTAATTCATGACCTTGCTGGTGTAGAACATTTTTTTAACCATCCCTGTTTGCAGGTTTTGGTGCCTGTACTTGGTGGGCCTGTCAGGTGTTTTTATGGTACTTGTGAGGATTTTCATCTTGAATTTAGGCTTGTGATTCTGCATTATTCTGCTTGTGGATTTAGACTCACTTCCCTTAATATGTTTCCATTGTTCTTGCCTGAATGTCAGACTGGCCTTAGCATAACCTTTAGGGCAAGGAAATCCTCTGTGAGCCATAGTCATTGCCAGCCACCAAACCTAGTCACGCTGCTGGTTCTGCAGCTGAGTAAGCCTGTTATATAAATAATTGTGTGTTTAGAAGAAAAATAACAAAACCTTATTTCCACTGTAGCACAAAATCTTACTTCTGATCCCTTCAGCCTTGATGTAAGCTCTGTGTGAGCACCGATAGCCAAAGAGATCCTTCTTGGAATTGTGCATTCATAATCCTTTGTGATTGTATGTTGAAGTGCGTTTCTGCAACACCTCTTTGCATGTGAGAGAGACTTTGGAGTCCTTCAGATCCCTCAATATGGTAGTTCTGCGTTGTTCATTTTGCAGTTATTTGTTGTTTGTTTGTTTGTTGTTTTTTTCCCCCCACCACAATGATACAAAAATACACTCCTCAGAAGTTTAATGGAAGGTCATGTACTCCTACAGAACTGGGATATCAAACATAATGTTTCCAGAAGGATGCAAATGCCGTTTTGGGCTACCCTTCCCTGCTGTGGATACTGAGAATACACAATTAACATGTTTTCTTTAGGAAGCCAGTTTCTTGTATGCACTGTAGCTGCACTGTCTTTGCAGGGTGGTATTTGTGTTGCAGCTGGCAACTCATTTTTTCATCAATTCCTTCTTCACTGGCTAAGCTCAGGCGCTTCCTGCCACTGCATAAACAACACATTATTTGTATGGGTTTCTGTAGCCCAGAAAAAATAATTCATTGTGAGTATAGCTGAGAAGTGTCTAACTTGAGAATTCTGTACCTGTAGTTGCCAGATGGTCATCATTCACTGAAAAAGCAAGTTTTTCCATTAATGTTATCATAAATAATTCGAAAATCCTAGCTAGAGGGTAAATAACTTGAATTTAACTTAGTGCTCAACACTATCCCTCTTTCCACCCACACCAAATTTACTTTAGTTGACATAAAAATGAAGGATTTTTTTAAATTCAGTTGGATTTTGTTGATCATTTGTTCTAACATAAAGCTTCACTATCTTTTCTGCAGAAGACAACAGGATGTTTTATGATACCACCACAGATATCACGGTGCCCTCCTAGTTTGTTTGGTAGTTCAGTCGTGGATTCATTAGAGTTACTCTTCAAATTAATCAGCAACACTCAGCAGTTACAAACAGTTCAGTAGCTTTGCCGTCCCCTGAAGGTTAGAATAGCAACTGCATCCTCACTTGTGTACCCCTATTCCTCGTTCCTGGTTATGTTTCATTTCTCCTCTTGCCTGGAAGGTGCCTGTGACTATAGCAGCAGTTTTTGTTTTCTCATTTCCATAACACCTCATTGTCTGCTTGAGCTCAGTAACTAATAATGATGAAACTGTATGTGAAAAGCCTAAATGTAGGCAAAATACTTTACTAGCTGCTTCTCAAGACCTGCAACACAGCTTATGAAAACTGAGGACGCTTCAGAAGCTTTCTGTATGAATGTAAATACTGCATGTAGGCAACTCCTCCTTCTCAAGACCCAGTGTAGTTGGAGTTCTTAGGTTGAGCCTTGTCTCTTACAGAGCAACTGCAGAATGATTTTCTGGAGGTATTTGGGGTATATTTCCAGTATTGCTTGTTCTGCAGGGTCTCTTACATAACTGTTCTATGTTAACCTTGTTTATCTTGATGATCTGAAGTTGTCAAGTCTTCCTTGTCAATGTAGCCTCGTTTATGGCTTCTCATTATTTTCAATTTAAATTACATTCTGTGACCTAGTTGATAATTACAAGAAAAATCAGTGTTCTGATAGTCTTCCTATAATTACTTAAACCCTGAACAGTTTGAAAAGATTCTTTTTCCTCTAGTAGAAAAGAAATTGGGCAGATGAGTCTTTTTTGTGAACCTGGAAACTGATACATCTTTGCTGTGCTATCTTAGACTGATTTATCTTTCTATAAAATTTTTTTTCATATAAACAGTATAGTGAATGGGTTTTGTTTGCTTAGTGAGGCATTTGGTTATATTACTTGGGCACCTTTTGTGTCTACATCACAATATGTATGTATTTAGAGAAAGAACATGCATGTGCACAAGCACTTGGTACTTTTAATGCAGGCACCTCTTCGGACTGGTTCAGCTCTCACCTGGCCAGTCTTTTTACTCTTGTTACTCTGCAGTTTACAATTTCTGTGGTTCAAATCTACAAGGTTCCTTTCTTGCTTTTGTAATTTTTTTCAATGTCCCTAAGAAACAAGTTGAGTGTTTCAGTTTGTTTAATCTGTGTGCAGTGACAAATTGTATCTTAGATAATTTCTGTACATTTTCTTACAGTCTCATGTAATCTCACCAGAATTCCTCTCATACTCTGAAACTGCCTACTAGATACTTGGAGTGGGGAGAGGTGTATGTTACTTAACTTGTGATTAGCATATTTAATATTGTCTTAAATTCCTTCTGATGATAATAGGAAAAATAACCTAATGTAATGTTATATGACACTGTAATTTTTTCTGTCTTCTTATTTTCCAGCTGTATGGGGAAACTTTGTCAATATGAGGTAATGTATATAATTTTTGTATTGAATATTATTACGTGAAATAAAGTTAACTTATGTCTCCCATCAGCATGTATATAGATATATGTATGCATATATTTAAAGTAAGGAGAAAACGACAGCAGCTCACACTGTTGTTTGTGTGGTTGCTAAGCAGCTGATACCACTTTTTAAATACAAGGTATTTAGTCTCAAAAAGGGTTGTGTGTCTGCTACAAATCTCACCCTTCAACATGTGCCTTTCATTACACAAATTCATCTTCTGATTTTGGCCAGTTGTTTGGCATACCTGGTTGCATCGTGCTTTTCTTCAGCACAGATTTGACTGTATCTCACTGATAATATGGGTTTAAATATTGAAGAGCAGCAGATTCTCCATGGCTTGCCATAATTGTTTTTGAACCTAGAATCAGAAATGTGGTTTGTAGTATTTCTTCCTTCACAGTTAATTTGGGGAGAATCTGGTGGTTTAACTGCTGAAAAGCAAAATATTTTGCATTGTCCCCTAGAATGTTTTTCCTTTGGAAATAAAAAGGCATAGCATATGTACATTAAACATGCATGTTTTCGCATCCTTTCTGCTTGCGTATGAGTTTGTCCTCCAGGAAAATTCACCAGGAAGACACATCTGAAAAAGAAATTGAAGAGAATATGGATACAGTCTGTTCCCTATAACAAAGTCATTGTGTAGGGAGGACAAAATATTTCACCATCTTGTTTTGCTAGTAAAGGGTTTTGGTACTCTGCCATGCTGCTCTTAGCAGCACTGAGTAACGAAGGTTTTAGGCAAACTAAGAAAAATAATGAATTTGCTATGGGCTCTGATTCACCCAGGGCAGCTTACTCTGGAATCTGTTCCTGTCCCAAGCAGTCCACTTTAGTCCTCTTGGAGTTTCCCACCCTTGACACACACAGAGTGCTCAGCTGTTAGGCACACAGCTGCTGAGGCTTGCAGATGGAGATATCATTTAGATTACCATGTTATCATGACCAGCAAACTATGGCAGCTTAGCAGCTGTTGCATGAGCAGCTGAGCATTTCTTAAGGAAGGACAAGAACCTCAGCGAGTGGTTTGAGGAAGAGAAGTGGATGTGGGATCCAGTCTGTTTATTCCCTGATAAGCTGTCCTTACAAATTCTACCATTACCTGGTATCTGATTTCTTATTTGCGATGTCCTTTATAGAGCTACCAAAAACTTTATTTCTGAACGTCTGATGT
The DNA here is from genome assembly GCA_035583185.1 of Anabacerthia variegaticeps. Lineage (NCBI taxonomy): Eukaryota > Metazoa > Chordata > Aves > Passeriformes > Furnariidae > Anabacerthia > Anabacerthia variegaticeps. Next base: position 89,718,045 of record JAWWEW010000001.1, on the reverse strand, counting down.
TGGTCCTGAGCCAGTGATTAAACTGCAGAGTGCCAGTCCCTCAGTTACAGGATTAGTAAGAACTATCTTTGAGGTAACCTTTTAATATATTGAAAGGTTTTCCAAATTTTCCTTGCTCATTTATCAGAGAGGAAAGACTCTCTATTCCACACTTGTTTGCGTAGCTTTTTGTCAATTTCTGTTACTTGGGAAAACATTTCCAAAATCCACCAGTATAGCTTAATATTGTTTTCTTACAGTAAATGCATTCTGTTTTAACTGGAGGGTTTTTATTTGCCAGTGATACAATAAATGACAGTCTGGTTTGAAAAGATGATTCAGGATCTGTGTGTTTTCGTGTAGGAATTTTCTGTACTTTTTACAGATATGGCAAAATTAATCTGGTCAGTAAGGTTTTTGCCTCAGTATTAGACTGAGCTGACTTTCAAAAGGTAAAAGTTTCACAGAGGGTTATGAAGGGAATCGTTGCTCTGACTTCCAACAGTATGGTGTGTGTATGTATATATATCTGCTTAACAAAGGATCTTCTGTTTCCCTAGGTGTAATGAGTTCAGGTCCCAAGTAAAGGAGCTCTGTTTTTTTTTTTATGAAAGAACTCCATTTTATGTTGGATACCCATGAATCCTCTAGTATGCAAAAACTTACTACTGTAAGATAAATAATTCCCTTTTCAGAAGGTTTAATTGAAAAAAATATAATTATGCAAATATAAAGAAAATTACATAGACAAGAGGCAGGGGGGGAAATTTAAAAATACGTATTTTACATTTGTAGAAGTTTACTGAAGAATGAACACAACTAACTGAGATACTTTGCACAATTAGATGCTAAATAAAAGCACATGGATTTGTGCAAGGCACCAGTTTCTTAGACAGTACTCTGTTTTCACAAGTTACCATGACATCCTTCATCCTCAGCTTCATTTTAAATGGGTAACATTTGTATGAGAAGTCAGTATTGCCCATCAGGTAGTCTCTTAAGACACAATTTAATATGGGGAGTTTTTTCCCCTTGTGTTTGGAAAAGTTCAAAGTCAAAGTGAGATACATTTGCCCTTCTCTTTTTTTGGTTGATACATTGTGGCTTTAAAGGAAAATGTCAGTATACCGTAAGCACAGACCCTCGAAGAGACATTTTGGACATTTGTACAGTAAAGTTACACCCAAAAACAGTGATTACACACTTTTCTAAAATGAAGTTAACTTTCTACATAAAATGAATGTCATTCTTATGGTTACTATTCTTTCCCGTGGGCTTGGTTCAGTTTCTGCCAAACTTGGTGAAAAAGCTAACTGATTTTAATGGGAATTGGACCATCCTCTTTCATTTATTCTGAGTGTGTCTTTGAAATAATACTAACTCGAGATGCTTGAAGATGCTACTTTAACAGCATGATGAAGGCACAGTGTAGCAGCTACTGCTTAGGTATGGATTATGTTTCTTTTTTTTCTTGCCAACAGGACTCTGCAAGAAAATGGGGATCAGAAAGTGGAAAGTAAAATAGAGGAGGTTAGTTTGCTAATATTTGTAACCTGTTTTGTTTTGAGGACTGCGTTTCACTCATTTCCTATTCAAGGAGTGTATTTAGTTTTATCTCATTACTTTCCATTCTGCTATAATCATTCAATGCACTGTATTTGTGTCTGCACATAAGTTTTTGAACTGTTCTTTGTCATAGTTGAGTTTATAACATGGATGTGTTACTGCTTTATTTCCCTCAAAACCTTTCTTGAAAGTAATAAATCTGCTGACGCATTTGCTGCAGAGACTATGGTAGAATCCTCCAGAGAACTGTTTTATTTGTTACAGAAAGGATGTACACAAATTCTTTCTCTGTGACCCCTACAAAATGTGAAGTATATATATTTCATTAGAAACAAAGCTGCCCGAAAATGCTTTGCTTTGTTCTTAACAGAGGTAACAACGTTTGTGGTTGGGGATGGTGTGCAGTACCAGTGCTTTAAGCATGAGTTTTCGGGAGTAGACATGGGTATTGAAAACATCAGTAGTTCTGAACTTCTGTACCAATGCCTCTGAATTTCCATTTCAACCTCAGTTTATTGTGAAATATTAAGAATGTGTGCAACAGTTTTTTCTCCAAATGTTCTAGACTTCTAGTCTAATAAAAATAAAGCAAAGTATGTAATAGATACAGAAGTCCTTGAGTTTGATAACCCTTAGCCTTGTGTATGTGTGACTGTATTACTGTAGTCTGGTGTCTCTAATGTCTTGTATTCCAGCAGGTTTATATAAAAATTGTTCCTCTGAATGCAATGAGGAGCCCACTGAAATTGATTAAAATCAATGGAAAGATTGTGTTCTTAGTTGTCTTTTGCATGCCTCTCTTCTCTTTTTTTCCTTTTTTTCTTTTTTTAAATTCTGGTAAGTGTAGCAACAAGCATTGTGAAAATGCCACTGTTTAAGAATGGTGAAATGCTTGACATTCAATGTGTAGAGCAGAGTTACTGTGAGGTTTGAGAAGCTGAACATTTCTGGATCTTGTTTTTTAAAGTTTTGGTTGTGCAGTATCTTGAACCATAACTGTTTCAAGAACTATTTGCTGCTCCACAGAGCCAAATATATAATCAATGTAAATGGCAATACTGTATTTTTAACTCTTAACATGAATATGCACCTTAATTCAGTTTTTGAAGTTCCTGGATTGTCTAGCTCTAATTAGAAGTATTTGTAAAAAACAGATTAATATTCCTTGCTGATGTGTTGCTACATAGTACCGCTTCAAGTGATAATCCTCTGATAGCTTTCAACTTATGTATGACCCTAGAGGGTAAACTTTGTGACAAGGTTTTAGTAAAGTTAAAAACAAGAGTTCAAGGATTTGTTGAAATTTGGCAGGATCATTAGAAATTTGGGTCCTGTGATAAAGAACCTGAAACTGATGCCAGCTTAAGCACTTCTCTTTTAAAGCAGTGAAAATGCAAACAGAAGTCTTGATAGGTGAGCTGTATTTACTAAGGAGTTTCTGTTTAACAGTTTCCTAGAAACCTAGATATATCCTCAAATCATGATGCAGAATGTATCTTAGGTATTTAAACATGATGTTTTTTTTAAGTTTGCATACCATGTTCTGGGAGAATTACAGCCTTGTCACTGAAGTTAATGCCTCTTTCCATGTCTGTGTCTTCTGTATGCTTATCTGTTGTCCATTTAAGTAGTTGAGATTTTACTTACTGTCCTGTTGTGCTGTTGCTCGATATGAATGGCCTTTGACAACCTCAGACTAGTCACTCATGACTTCACTTTGCCAAATAAGAATCATAACATTGGTTGTCCTTATCAAGGCTATGATACTCATAGCCTTGAGGTGTTTTGTTTTTAGTGGTAAGCTAAGGAATTTCATTTCACACTGTACTAGGTGATTGGTTTTTTTCATGAAAAAGGTTCAAGGTTTTGTCATGAAATGATGCTTTAAGATGCAAGTTTCTTGAAGTGTATTCAGTAAAGCTCTTCATAGGAGACTGTTTGCCATGATTTTTCTCAAAAGTAACTCCCTGTTTGTGTGTTCCGTGATGTGAATCTTGTTTTATTCAAAGATTAAATGTTTTTTCTTTATTTTAGGCTGTTGCACCTCTAAGGGAGAAAATCAAAGATCTAGAAAAGAGGTATGTCTTCTGCTAAATTTGGGAAGCAGTTCAAAGGCACAGTTTCTCTTCTGTAAGCTGTCAGTTCTGCTTGTGGGCTTTAGATAAATGTTTTGTATGTACCCTCAGCACCTTTGAGTTGTTATTGTATGTAAGTAAGGATGGGGCCTTGAATGCTGAAAGACAGTCCTGTTTAAGGTATTCAGGCTGATTAATCCCACTAAAACAAACTGGGAATGTTGAATTCTTGTAAAGTTCAAAACCTGTGGAGGAATTTGCTGTGTGGAGTCCAGCTGGTGAACGGATTACCATGGTTTAAAAAGTCCAATACAGGTATGTGCTCACACATACTGGTTTCAACATCAAGAGACTGAAAATATGTTTTACCTTGCTTTTCCCACACTTGTGATTAGTTACCATGGTTCAGCTAATGTACAGTGATTTGTCTGTGAATTGTAGTCTGTGTATGAGCTTTGGATGAGCCTGACTGACTTGCTTCTCTCTGGATTTGTAAAGAAATATGTTATCTTGAATTAAACTGGACGGTGCAATTGAGGAAAAGCACACAAGCTTTTTGATGTGCTGCAGATATTAAATATGTGCTGCAGTTCCAGAAGCACCTTAAATAGGCACAGTTGCTAAAAAAAATATAAATCCAAGCCTCATCCATTCCTCCCTGGCTGCTTGTGTTCTCCCTGCAAGATCATTTCCTCACTTTTATGCCTTCAGAACCATTTGAGTGAGCTGGATGGGGGAACAGGATTTCAGTGTCTATTTGCAAATAACTCCCTCATTTCACAGCCTCGTTGCCTTTTTGTCAGATCAGTTCTCTGATTTGAGTATCCTCATGGGCAGATTCTTTTCATCACCAAACAAGGTCTGGAATAGGGGTGGGAATTGTCAGCTCTGACAAGAACACGCTGCCTTGTCAGTGATACTGTTTTGAAGGTGGCATTGCTGGTGTCCCCAGCAAACAGCCAGCCAAGAGTGCTGCATTACAAAGGGCCAGGTCTGGACTTGTCCAAACAGTACCAGCAAACCCATATGGTTATGTATGGCATACTGGTAACTGTGTGCTGTTCCTCTGAAGAGGAGACAGAATACCATTGCTCTTGGTCAGAGATGTGCTTGACACCACAGTGTTTTGGTGTTTAGACCTTTGTCGTGCCCGTGAGCGGTTGCCTCTCCTCCTCTCACCCCTCCTGGGCTGTAAGGAAAAAAAAAAAGGGAGGAAAAATTTCAGTTCTGTTTTCTACAATTGATTTGAAAGGTTCAGTGACCTGCCACATGCATTTTGTTTCAGTGAGAATACTGATCTGATTGCTCATCTCTCAATGTGCCTGTGAACTCACGGATTGAAACTAGGCATGTATTGGCAACATGAAACAAATTGCAGACTGTGTCACCTGTGGTGGTCGCATGTGATACTACCATACCAATTATAACAGTTCAGTTGATTTATTTCATCTTTATTGATAGCCCAGTAAATATTCAGCTTCAGTTGCTGTCAGTTCAGGTATTTCCTTCTGCCATCCACAGAGGACCTCTGTGGAAAGGTGTCCTGTTTGGCTCTTCTTTTTTTTCTAAATAATTGTTATATTTTTCCAAATGAGCAATGAGTTGTTGAGTGGAACTATTAAGTTAAAACTTCTCCCAGGAACCATCTAAGTGTGCTTTTCTTTTACGTGTTTTGATGAGTCTTGTTTCAGATCTCTAGCAAAGAGGAGAAAATCAAAATATTTTTTTTAGCTTTCTACAAGCCAGTCTGGGAATTATACTTTCACAAAATGTGAGCTGTTATTATTGTTGGATTTTTCAAATGATGTAGCCATTTGTCTCTGCTGGTTAGCTGAATGTGGGTTGTTGCAATTAATAATATTTTAATTTTACATCTATGTGAAGTGACAGTAAATAACTACACGCTGTCAGATGCCTGAAGGCTGATCATGCTTGCAAAGCTGACTGTAGTATCAATGTTTTCCTACCTCATAAGCTGATAAAATCTGAAAGCCAAGCCATTGTCCTACTTTTGAGAAGCAGGAAAAACAAGAATTCCTTAATGCTAGTCTCATGACAAGATACTGTTTAACTGAAGCTAAAGCTGGAAAGTTTTTATTAATAATTTGCACAGCAAAAGCATTGCCATGAAGTCATCAAGGCAAGCATTAGGTCAAGATAAACTCAATGGTGTTGCTAAAAGATCATGATTTGGCTGCCAGACTCTATTCTCTATTCTGTTGCCTCTAATTTATTGGTATTGGTGTAATGGAAGGAGCAGAAATGGTTGGGAGATATCTTTTGCAGCAATATGACTCCAGGCTGGATTAATGTGACCTTAAAATTGTAGTCTTGGAAATGGAGGAGTCAGATTTTGCCTTGCATCTAATTATTTGGCACTTTAACTTTTTTTGAACTCCATAAATCCCATGTTGTTGGTGAATTTTCTGTCACAGAAAAAAAGGTGTTTTACTTGTTTGTTTCATTTGCTGTTTTTCATTGCTTCAGCTTAAAGAAACTGTTAGTGACCTGTATAGTGATATAAAGCAAGTGAAAGGAGCTCCTTATTTCAGTCTTCTTGTGTGATTATCATTGGAAGGTTCCAGTGCTGTATTTCTCCTATCCAAGAAACTGAAAGCAGCTTTCACACTAGGATGAAAATTTGACAAAGTACAGAACCATCTGTTCTTTGCCTCTGAAGAATTCTTGTTGAGCCAGTACCGCAGGTTGGAAGCAGAGAAAGTGCTTCAAGATCAGAGGTTTAGGGTCAGTTCGGTCGGCGTCTATTTGTGAGCAGAAATTGAAACTCTTGGCATATATGGCTCCTGTCTGCTACATCCAGTTGTGTCTCTAGCATGTGGACTCACTGGAGGAGAAGAGTAACTGTAGTTTGATTTCTGTGCAGTGTCACACTGATACTTAATTAAGAAAAACCTGAGCTAATAAAATATTGCCAAGACTACATTGCTAATTACTGGATTAAATAAATAAAGTAAAATTCACGCCTTCTTTCAAAGGACTTTTGCAGTATGCAGAATGGATTCTGCGGGAGGAGAAAAATTACATAATTCCACATCCATGAAATCATCTAAAGTTCTGAGTATCAAGAGCTTGATAAAGCCCCTAAGATTCATATGTCACATAGCTTTATTTTATGATGGTTTTGTTTTGATTAAGTTGCTGTAAAGAAGATGCAAAAATTGACAGTGGCTTGAAGACCATCAAAACTATGGCAGTCTAGCTATTTTTGAGAAGAAAATTAAGGTTAGTTTTCATACAGAGGAAGCTCTCTGCTAGAAACTGAAGTATCTTAAGGGGTGTTTCTTAACATTCTGATTGTAAACTTTAAATTGATTTTTGTGAAACTTTAAGGAGATTTAAAACTTTATATCGTAGGTTTCACATTGAAATTTTAGTAAGTGTTCCAAGTCAATGCTGCAAATCTCAAAACTTGCTTTCTTGTCCAGACATTTAAGGAAATTGTTTACCTTTTAAAACTTTTTTTAAAAAGTGTTCAATTGCTGCTCATGTTTTATTCTCTTACAATGTCATGCCTGACATAGGTTCCCTCAAAAGACAAAAGTCAAGTGATTCGTTCTTGAAAATCAGATGGAACAAGGCTGAAACTTACTTAGTTTCTTTTCTTTGTTTTGAAATGTTCTGTAGTTTTACCCAGAAATATCCACCGGTGAAATTTTTATCAGAAAAGGATCGTAAAAGAATCCTGGTAAGTTGGTGTTTACTTTGGGGTTGTTTTGGGGAAATACAAAAAAATTCTGTGAAATGTAATTAGTATTGTAGGATTAATTAAGGACATGAAAAGAGGTAAAGTAAATTACCTTGGATGTCGTATATGTTGCACAGGGTTTAAGGTAGTGCTTCACTTTGTGTTATTGTTCATATACTGAGTTTGAGTTGGGCTCTGTTTTGAAGGTTTGACTTGCCAATTAAACTCCTCTTTGTAACATCTCAGGATTGCATTGCCTAAGGAACGGGGCAAAATCTACTCATAAGGCTGGAAAAGCAGCTACATTGCAGGAAGTGTTCATCTCTCTTTAATCTTCTCTGTTGTTCCTGTTATTTTGAAGCACCATAAGCATCTGAGGATGGAAGAGGGTGGCAAGTCAGAACAAGTAGTCATCCAGGGCATTTTTAAAGTCAGTGATTTGTGCTGCAACATCAGCTTTCCAGTTCTGTCTATAAACACTTTTGAAGTTATCTGTGACCTAAATTTTCCCATGTTTTGAAGGCAGGGAAAGTATAGCTACTTGACATGTGTGTAAATACATGTGTATGAACTACTGCCTCTGTAGTAGAAAGCAAATTCTAGGAGAAAACTCTGTTAAGTGCCTAGCTTATCTGGTGCTTTTGTTAGCTTTAACTTCAAAATTTTGAAGAAAAACACTGAAGAGATGCAGATAAAAAGTTGTAATTTTGCTGCATTGTTAGGCAATAATCTTCATTGCTATTGCAAAATTTCATTAAAAGTAGGTGTTATTGAAGTAGTTTAATGCTGGAATGGTGTTCTGGTTTTATGACAACCTGAAGGAAGGAGACCTGTAAAGCTCCCTGTGCCCTTTTTGAATATGGAAGATATGCTGAGGAGAATAGCAGAGAGAGGCTTAATTCTGAAAATACTTAAATCCTGTTACCTCGTTTGCAAAAGTAATAAAGTAACCTTAATGTCATGTTTTCTGTGTAAGTGAGAAGGTGCTTTCAGGAAAAGTGCCAGAGAAAACTGTTAACAGGCTGTGGAGCTCTTAATGTTCACTTGGACTTTGCCACTGAAAAATCCTGGATGTTGTGTTGAAATCTGTTGCTTCAGTAGAGATGGCAGGCAGGTAGTTGGAATAGGAGTGTTTTCTACTGACCTGGAGGTGAACAGCTTTTTGTTGTCCACATATTTTATAGAGTTTAAATTCCTAAAGACAAAACTGGCCAAAAGGAATGGCAAGGTGTTCTGTCATTTCTTCTCTGTTGTGGTCAGTGACTAGTTTGGTGCCAACCTGGATTGGCAATCATAGACCTTCTGCCCATGTGGGCAGTTCCATTCTGTTACAGAGTGGCTGTCATAATCCTACGGCAAATAAGAATCCATGTTTTGAGTAGTCCACATATAAAGAACACATGTATCCCTTGCTTGACACTTTGAAATTTGTCAAGAATTGGCAAACCAAGTGAATTTGGGTAGATCATTTGCTTTGCATTTTGTTGATGCTGCGCATTTTTCTAGAATCCATTCTAAATTCTGATTTACTTCTTTTTCTTCTGAATGCAGTCTCCAGCTCCAGCCTGGAGATACCCATGGCACTGACCTGACCAGAAGACAGTTCTAACAATTATTGTTTATTACACTGCATCTGTTTGGAGATGTTTACTAGTAATGGTATTTCAGCTGAGACAAGATATTCTGTCACTTTCATTGAAAAGAGGTCTTCATCCTGTTGTGCATGATTTATCTATTCCCTGAGCTTTCTGAAGTGACCAGGCCACAGGCTTTTGTATGCCAAAGAAGGAACTTTGTTAATATTCTGGAAGATAGTGTTGACATTTGTTCATTCTGTTGGTTGGGGTTTTTTTCTGAATTGAATACAGCAAACGGATGAAAGCAGAAAATAAAAAATGAATCTGATTTCCATATAGTATATTAGATGTTTTGAATCTGACTGCAGAGAGCAGAAATTAATTTGTGTAACAAACAGACAAGCTTAGAAATGCCTCTAGTGGAGATAATTATCAGTAATATTTATGCCTTTTAGTAGGTGCTGAAGTTACCAAGCATATTTTCACTACTAACTAATTAAATATTTTTGTTAATGATGTCTTAATAAAGAATTCTTATTTAAGTCCCAAGTGCTGGTACTTCAGTTCTGATATGGAAATGATTCATGTACAATATATGACTGTGTGCATTAATATGTCATTTTGATTTGCAGGAGGTCATATTTAGAAATGATGCTTTTATGAGTGAATACAGGAAGATTATACAAAGAACTTCAGTGATAAACCATCTTTTTTATTTTTAATGTAATCTCAAGTAAAAAAAACATAATTTACACAATTGTTTGTTTTCCAGGGGAAATTCAGCTCCTTTTTCAATTATTTCTTTATCTAATACCTATGGAAGTTATATATTGATAAAGCTAACTTAGATTTATCTTAAAAACTGCTTGCAGGTTTAAAGTAATTGGAAACTTCTTTCCAGATAAAATTGGTTTGTGCTTTTCTCCTTTCCTTTTTTTTTTAATATGTTTTTTGTTTATTTGCTTGGGGTTTTTGGTTTTTTTTATTTGTTTGTCTGTTTGCTTACATATAGCATAGTGCTATAAGCAGTGTATGCTTTTGTTGTTAGGTTTGTTTGTTTTTTTTCAAATGGGAGACTGGGAAGAAAATACTTTCTTTTACTGCACAAAAGGTGTATTGTGAGCATTGAGTTTGCCTTCTCTGGAATCTTGGAAATAGAAGTAGCGGCAGGAGATTTTCCTGAGCCTTGGTTGAATGAGTAGATTCAGGTCATCTACAAAAAAGTTTTGTCCTGGTCTCCACAAAGAAGGCAAAACCCTTGGAACATTCAGGAAAGCTGCAGCTTGCTTCCAAGTCGGGATAAGCTTATGGCAGTAGGTTTTCCATGCATGGCTTTTTCCCTGGTATGTGGTTGCACATGGCAGAGGGCTGTTCTCCCTCAGTTACTACTCTTCTTCTTTCCTCATTCACAGCATTCTGCCAGAAACCTGTTCTTCCCTCCTCTCTGTTGCAGTGGGAATCTTGAGGTCCTTTTTTTTCTTTTGAAGAGTGCTTCTCCTAAATACTATTTCTCCTTCAGGTTTGTCAGGGAACTGAATTGCTTGTTGAATCTGCTACAAGGAAGCCCTGACAAACTGTGAAGAATACTAAATAGAGCCACTAAATGATTCTTTTATTAACTGGTACTTAGAGTTACCTCAAAACACTGGTGGACCTGAATTTTTAATACAAAAAACAAGTGTGAGAATGCAAGAAGTGGACATTCAAGTTTTTACAAAAGAAAACAGATGTAGTTTTCAGGTTTCCCCCCCACTCCCTCTTCAGCCTTTGGTACTTTTCCTTTGTATTTTTTCTAGTTTAAAAAAAAATCTGCTAAAATCTGGCTTTTGAAAATAGTGGCTGACAGGCTAGCAGTGAGGATAAGTGTTTAGCCTTTGACTAAGCCAAAGTGAAAGAACTTCAGGCATCTCATCCTTCTCTACACGGTATTTAGTTGTTGTAGCACACCATCCATTCATTAGATTCCTGGTTGACAATTACACCATGTCCTTTCATTGTTTAGTTAGTTGTCATTGCAGCTGAAGAATGAACATCCAACAGCTGAATCACTTTCAAAATGTGAATTTGATCGTGCAGTCAGATAATATAGCTGATGCCACATGGGGCTTTACAAGTCCATTTTTTGAGGGTGGTGTTCTGTCATGTCTTTGTTCTTGAAAACAGCTTATGAAATGCAGAGAAAATAATTGATTCCGTAGATCTGTGTGGATGTGTCACGCAGCTTGCTGTTCTGCTTACTTGCAGTGACTGCTTCAGTTCTGAGTTAATGATTTGGTTTTTTGGTTGTTTGCTATTAAAGTCTGCAGTGCAAAAAGGGAAAAAATAATGAACTTTCTTGTTTCTTCTACATCTGCAATGGCACAAGAGTGCAAAGTTTTAAATATTTTATTTGTGCTTCTTTCTTTGCAATGAAACATCAGAAAGTTCCAGGTCGGGCAAATGGTGCATGTTGGAGGTAATGGTATGGAATAGAATTCTTTTCAGTTGTAAGGGATATGCAAAGATCATCTAGTCCAACTGCCTGACCTCTTCAGGCTAGAGTGATATGAGCTAGGGATGCAATACAACACAAAAGGGATGATTTTGGTTTTAGTAGACATCTCAAATTAAAGATCTTAAAGGAATTCCCTTCCTCCTTCCTGGGTGAAAACTTGAAGTACTTATTTAGAACACCCAACATTTCAGCGAGAGAAAAGCTGGCTTTGACATGTTTGATATTATAAATCTTATACAAAAATAACCTGGCATCTCTTTTTTTTTTTGTTTGTTTTTGAGTAATGGGGTTTGCAGAAGATTCTTATCTTAACTTTCTGCGTCTTTTTAGGCTTTGCTATTGCATGAAAGAGCACAATCCAATTTGAAGGAAAAAAAGGAAAATAATGTAATCTGAAAAAGAGATTTTGTTGATGTGAATACGTAGCTGAACTTTTAGCCTGACAGTGATGAAACATGTCAAATATGTCTCTTGAAATTTTCAATGCTGCAAATCTTGGAACAAAAAGAGGAGTGGAAATGGAGTTGTTTTCCCTGGAGTAAGCAAAGATCTGAAAGCTACTGTTCTGTCTTCATGTTTGTAGACTTTGTCTAGTGTTTCTGTAAAAAGAAAAAGAAATTTATACCAACTGTCCTAACGCAGATAACTGGAGGAGCAGGGTTTGTGGGTTCTCATCTTACTGACAAACTAATGATGGATGGCCATGAGGTTACAGTTGTGGACAACTTCTTTACGGGCAGGAAAAGAAATGTGGAGCACTGGATTGGTCATGAGAACTTCGAACTGATAAATCATGATGTCGTTGAGCCCCTGTACATTGAAGGTAAGTAGTCTCTGCTTTGATATTTGCATTTTGTTGTGCTTTACCCTTCTGAGTATGTGTGTCTGTAAAGAAATTACATTTATGCATTAAATTCTGGATTGATTTATTTAATAGCTCTATGTTTTGTTTATTATTAGTCTATTTTTTGTGACCACTGTGGAACGAGAGGCTGAGTGCTTTTGTCTTTGAAATAAGTTCTTCATGAATGGACAAGCGGAAAGAGATCTTAAAAACTTCCTGATGTGACTGATTTGGTGAGAAGGCAAGACGGCAGTGGGTCAGTCTGTCTATCCCATCTATTGTCCCACTTACCTGTGTGCTGGCACAGCCTTGCACACAGAGAGTCTGTGGTCCAGATATTTGATTAGCTGCACAGTTTAATTCAGGGCTGCAGTTACACTAGACATGCATCCTGCAACTGTACGGTCAGTAGAGAGGAGATTGACTTTCCTTAGTTGCCTTGAGTGTCTTCTTTAGAAAACATTGCTCCTACTTTAGGTACAGGCATGCCACAAAATATAGAATAGGAAAACATCAGCACAGGATTTCCCTGATTTTCAACAGAAAAACAAAATCCCCACCAACTCTTAAACAAGGAAAGAAACAGAAAACCGTTCTGCTTCAAAGTATTAGCTCAACATCTAAACTATCGCAGACCTTGAACTACTATGCCTTATTGTAAGATAGCATTGAGATAGTTGTATTTGTGAGATACAGGGATTTATAGACTTCTGTGGGAGTCTATAACAAAAAAATATTCAAATTTTGCTGTTCTGGTGGGTTTGCTCCGTCCTTTTAACACTGTACCAATAGAGTTGTTAATTTTTTAAAACAAAAAAATAAATGAGTTGTATTTTTTTATTCTTTCTGAATTCTGATGGATGGAATTTCACAGAAAAAAAAATCTCTAGCAATTGCATCTCTTGTATTGTGTGTGATGAATCAACACTGCTGAAACAGTCCTGCAAAAACACGTGTTCTTGCTCTGTTCTGACAATGCACTGGTTCAGTTACTGCCTGTTATTTTACTCCAAACTTCTGCTTCTACAAGCAGGATAATGGGACTAGGATCTCATTAATTGACTCCAGGTGCTGGTAGCTTATACCTAACCAGTTCAATTTGTCAGCTTTCCTAATCTTTCCCCTGCATTACCTTCTTTCTGAGTGAGTGCACCTGAGACCTTGCCAGAGAATACTGTTGCCCGGCTAACTAGGCACTAATGAATGGGAATTCTGAGGTCCTTCAGCTACCTTTTTCATGTTCTCTGTAATTAAGACACCAATTCCCCAGTTTGTACTGACGAGAAATTATAACATGTTATTCAGTGTTTATTGATGTCTTCTCATCCTCCAAGAGTGTAAATTGAAGCTGGCATGACTAAATATTAAAATAAAATTAGCTTTCATGTATTAGTGTAGGAACATGATAAAATTTGATTTCATTGTGGAATTTAGAGTCAACTGAGGCAATGGGGGATAGTTCTTGTGACAGGTTAACAAGTTTGCATATAGATCAGATACTTCTTTTCTTAGTTGCATTTTCTCCTTTTTACTTGTCAATACAAGTTGGAATGACTGAAGTCATGATAAAAAGTAGGTTTGTATCTAGAGAATTTCTGTGCATTTGCTGTCCTGTTTAAGCCAGGTCATATAAGGTTGTTTGGCGGTTGAATTCCGGAGACAGCAATCAGAGCTTCATTTCTGAGAGAGACCTCATTTCTAGTCTAGAAAGAAGAGTGATTTCACTTTTGATATGGAAAAGTGAATTTAGTCTCAAGATGCATGGCTTTCAGCTTCACAGTGATGCCTACGCACAGTCTGCCTTGCTGTGTCGTTATCTTTGATCCGTGACGTGAAGTGGCGCTCAGCGTTCTTGAGTCTTGATCTAGGTTGGGCAGAGACAACAGTGAATCATTTAAATACACATTTTGCTTCTTACCCCTCTGATAGCTATAGTTAACTGTACTGTTGAATGTCTTTCTCTTTTAGGATTTCCTTTGCTTTAGCATTTGGAAATGTTAGTGAAAAATGCACAAGAACATAGCTTTCATTTGGGCTTTTTCAAGCAAAAGAACAAGGGCCCTGAATTCTTGAATGAAAGTAGTTCAGGAATATGAAAAGATGGAAAATACTAAAACAAAAATAAATTCTGAAATACTTACATTAACTCTTTTTTCTGTTTTGAATTCTGTATTTTAATATACTTGAGGTTTTTAAAGATACTTTCATTTCAACCTCATCCTTATGTAGAGGTTTAATACACTAATAAATGGGCTTTTTTTATTCAGAAAGACTTTTTTTTTCTGAAGACTGGTCTATAAAGGAAAAAAATCTCATTACTGTCTTTTGTATTGTCAGAAAAAAGTATAGAAATACACCTTTACTTATATTCTGCCTCATTCTCTGTGTTCTTTCAGATTACAATCTCCCTAAGACAGTTACTTGTGAGCACTGTGGCACATGTTCCTACAAACCATAGGGTAAAGATATAGATGTTATTTGGAGAACAAATGAGAATGAATGTTTGATCTAGTGTTACTGTCATCTACCTCACTTCAGGGTAATAGATAGAATTGCATTAAGAAATGTCAAAAGAAATTGTAGATTAAATAAATGTAGGTCGTAAGTAATGTATTTGGTTTGCATAGTGACTTTATGATTAGTTCTGTCACGTTTATACCTACCTTTGCATTAGAGTTGGCTGTGTGTCTGTAGTAAAAGATAAATTTTTATTTTTACGTAATTTTAAAAACTGAAGTTTGTATTTTCTACTGTGAAATAATTATAGTTGAGTATGTACATAAACAAACAAAAAAAAAAACCAAACCACACAACACCCTAAAAACCCAAGGAACAGCTGCAATCCCAAAAGCACACACATACCTCCACCCTGAAAAAAGACAACTAACCAAATAAACAAGCAAGAAACCCTAAAACAAAAACAACAACAACCAGAAAAGAAAAATAAACAAACACAACAACCACCTCCCCCGCAAAAAAGCCAAACCCCACAAAACCCTCCAAAACAAAAATGCACACATGCACAAAAATGTAAGCCACTTTGAAGGTAATGTTGTAAGATGGCAGTCATTCTACAAACTGGTCTCCTAAAAAGCAAGCAATATCTCTTAATTTACACTCTTGAGGTCTGGTTATCAAATGCCACTAGACACACACAGTGTCTTGTCTACAATAGCTCCAGCAGTTGACTAAATCTGGAAGAAAAGATAGAAAGATATACATAACCTTTATCTTTCTCCCCCTGGCATTTCTGCTTCCTCCTTCCTCAGCAAACTTTGAAAGCCTTAAAACAATCTTCTGTGAGCTGATAACTGCGCATTTTCTTTAAACCTCCCCATCTGAAAGAAACCTTCAGGTGAACTATTTCACAGTTCAC
Source organism: Anabacerthia variegaticeps (assembly GCA_035583185.1). NCBI lineage: Eukaryota > Metazoa > Chordata > Aves > Passeriformes > Furnariidae > Anabacerthia > Anabacerthia variegaticeps. The sequence goes on along the minus strand of JAWWEW010000001.1, from coordinate 89,702,428 downwards.
ATAAACACACTGAGACCTTGGGTTGCTTTTTGATTGCTTGTGGGGTTTTTTGTTTGTTGTTTTGATTTTGCCACACCTTTCACAAATTTGAAACAAACAAGGGCCTGAAAATGCCAGAACTTTCCAGTCAACAGTGACAACACTTAGAATCATAGAATTATCAAGGTTGAAAGAGACCTTTAAGATCATCCAGTCCATCTGTCAGCCTCCTCGAGACTAAACAACCCCAACTCTCTCAGCCATTGCTTGATAGACATGTTTTCTAGACCCTTCCTGAGCTTTGTTGCCCTGGGCTGGACAAGCTCCAGCACCTCAATGTCCTTTATAAAGTGAGTGGCCCAGAACTGAATGCAATACTCGGGGTGTGGCCTCACCAGTGCCCTGTACAGGGGGATGATCACTTCCTTCATCTTTCGGCTACACTGTTGTTGACAGAGGCCAAGATGCCATTGGCCTTCCTTGGCACACTGTTGGTTCATATTGACCCAGCTGCGAACCAGCACCCCAAAGTCCCTTTCTCCTGAACATCTCTGGAGCCACTCATCCTCCAGCCTGTAGTGCTGCTTGGGGTTGCTGTGACCCAAGTGCAGGACTCAGTACTTGGCCTTATTGAACCTCATGTAGTTGTCTTTAGCCCACTGATAAGTCTGTCCAGGTCTCTCTGCAGAGCCTTCCTATCCTCAAGCAGATCAACACTCCCACCCAACTGAGTGTCATCTGCATGTTTACTGAGGGTGCATTTAATCCCCAAATCAGTTGACTCAGCTGAACTGATTTCATTTCACTAATGGCAGATGCACAGTAAGTTTTGGAAAATATCAGTCTAATACTTCTAAAATTGCAGTTTGTGGCAGCTGAAAGCAAAACAGGTTATTTCTTTTTTGGGCAGGGTAATGAAGAGTAGTTCCATTATGATGCTCAAAGACTTTTTAAAATAAATGTGCATGCACTGCCTAACCAATATAATATGAAATGACAGAAGAAAAGTGTGTGTAAGTGGTGGTTAAGGATGAACTGTTTTATCACTTGTGTCCTGAAATTAACTGATCTTCAGTTATTTCAGTTAAAAAAAACTGTTTGGTTTTAGTCTTGGTTTGTTATTTTGTTTTAATTCTTAATGCCAGCAGTCTGGTTTTTGGAAAAACAGTTCTTAACTGCCGGCTCTAGTTTCTGTCAGTTGTGAATGCAGAAGTAGTTTTGTCTCTCTTGACTTTCACTGAAAAGCTTTCAAAATGATAGAACAAAAACACATTTTGCAGGTTGAGAGAAGTCCTATAAGTATATGGCATATGTAGTGGCAAGGAGATTGGCTTTTAGAGTTTTCAGGAGGTGTTGCAGTTGTCAGTGACAGACATAGATAAGTAAAATATTAGATCATTTGCTTGACTGGAACTAGAAAAAGCTTTTATTTTTAAGAACTTTGATGGCTTGTGGGTCTGAATTGATTTTAAAGCTAAAATCAACAGTCTGACAAAATTGTTTGAAAGAGTAGGCTATAGCTTTCTTGTGAGTAACAGCCTTCCTGAAGTCAGGATGATGGCATTTTACTACACAATGTTCTACACAATGTATCCCAGAATTTTTCAGTCTTCAAGTCATCTCACAGGTAACTTAAAAAGCACATAAAATACAGGCACAGAGAGTGTCTTCAATGCATTCTTTTCTTTTCTTTTTTCCCTTCTGTACTTCCGTTGCATATTTTTGCCTTCGTAGTCTTCATTCCCTGTGCCAGATAATATATTTAACTTGTTAGTTTTAGATTGTACAGTTAGGGAAGGTTATGGCAAGGCTACTTAATTTTGTTTGCCCAGAGCCAAGTGCAGTGGTGCCTTGGTCTCTGGTGTGAAGCTCTCCAAAACTGCTTCAGTATGAGCAATATGGTAAACTTTTATGAAGTTATTTTAATTTGCCTGAAGTTACAGGCAAGATTTTTAACATCAGGGAAATGAATTTTTAATTGTAGTCCTTTTTGGTTCAGGGCAATAGAAATGTCTCGCTTCACTGTGTCAGCTTCTCTGCCCTGATGTACAGTAATGGAATTGGCATAGCTGGTTTTATGTTCAAGCTTAGAAACTTGTTTGTATGCTTCTGATCAAAGCTTTGCTGCTTAGTTCTTCCTGACTAGCAAATACAATGATGGATGTAGGTGCTTAGTGGACTTAGTGACCCATTTAGTCCTTTCTGGGACTGTGATGTATGTTGAAGGCAGAAATTGAAAATGGTCATTTCCTGTCATAGGAAAGTGGTAGAGTCCTCCCTTACTATTCACTTAGGAAACACAGAGAACACACGCAGTATTATGGCTAGAAAAGAACAAAAGATGATATGAAGGAAGGTAGTTTTATTGCAGTGTTTTGTAGAAGTCAGTGTTTATAATGATGATTCTTGTTTAGTATTAAGGAAAACACAAGACTAAACATTTGTGTCCAGATTTAAGTATTGCAGATTCCACATATGCTAAATTTTAGGGATGTTTATGTTACTTAAACTTTATGTTGAGCATAGATTTCTATATGTGCCACTGTGTACCTGGCTTGAATGTTTATGCCAACTTCTCTTGTCTGTGCTATTTTGAAATGAATTTTATTTTTTGCCTTTTTTTTCCAACAAAACTATAACAAATTTGCTTATTGTTTCTTTACTACTAGTCTACCATCCTGTGCTTGGTAAGCTACTTTCTGCTGTGTTCACAGTGGTTTACAGAGTTCTAATCCCCAATATGAGTTGCATACAAAACTTGCAGGATTTTGTTGTTGTCATTTGTTCTTTTATGGTCCTTACCTATGTAAAACTTCACAAGAGCAGTTATCTTCAAATAATTGCACGGTGACTGAATTGCAGAGCTAGCTCAACACTTCTTAGTGGGCAGAATTAAAAAATGTTGTAAAACTTCTTTTCTTAACCTCATGTAACAAGGAAGAGGTGTGGAGATCAATTACTGGATGCATTTGTTTCTGTCCTCCAGTAGATACTGTCCCAGGCACCCAAACAGTTAATCCTGTGGAAAGCTTTCCACAATTATGGCTGGAACAGAGTTAAGTTTCCTGCTGTCTTAAATAACTGAACTTTGTGCTAGAGCACACAAGGTAGATGGCTTTGTCTGGCATGTTGGCTGGCCTGCTGAAATTCTGAGACAAAAAAAAAGTAGGTATTTTTTAGACCTGACAGTTAATAGAGGGAGAGTAGAAGGAGAACTAATTGTTCTTGTCTCAACATTGTCAGTTTGATGTACCAAATGTGACAAGTTTGTGGTAGAAACTTGTCTTTTCACTCTCCCGAAATGTCCACCATTCTCTAAATGTTTTAAAAAAAACATTTAAAAAAATGATGATGTTTTTCATTAGTCTAAGGCTTGATGCACTAAAGATTCCCTCTGGGCAAGAGGCAAAGGTTCTGGAGCTGCCTGACTGCCTGTCCCTTTGATCTAGAAGGTGGCCATCTGACACTTGACAAATTCCCCATTTTCCATCTCTGCTAGTTCTGCTCTTGCTGAAGCTTTTCAACACAGGGTTCTATTTTTGCCTTTGTGCATATGGGAAAAAGTGTGTTGAGACAGGCAAGACTACTTCTGGCAAGGAAAACCTTGTTTTTCCCCCAGCTCCTTCTCTTTGTTTCATTTAAAGCACTTGCTAGCTGGGACACAAAAGGAGAAATGAAGGACTAAAAGGAGGAGAATGTTTTCGCTTTTCTTTTTCTTTTTTTAGCACTGTTCACTGCACTTAATTTTTTTGTTTAAAAATAAATAAACTTGAAGGTTATAAGAAAGATTTGAGGCTTTGTATTTTATATGCATTTGTTTTTAGCTAACAGTTATATGACCACTTTGATTATCACAGGCCTAGCTGTATCCTTGTGCAGCAAAGGGGAAGGTAGTTTTTTGACCCTGTTTATCTGATTGTCATATGCCACTAAAGGAACTGCTCCTATAGGAGCTGCTGTGTGTCAAAAATTCAGCAGGCATTTAAAAAAAAAAATGGATGGAGAGAGAGGCAGGAAAGAGTTCACTACTGCTTCAGCAGACTAGGATTGGGCAGTAAATCACTGACAGACCACAATGCTTTTGAAGTGACATTTTCACTTTGCAAAAATTCTACCGCAGCTTGTTGAAAACTAGGTTTAGAAAGGGTTGTGACAGAATATGCAGATAGAAACTCAGAGTTCAAGTCTGAGTTGGCTGCAGGTAACTTCATCTAATGCTTTGTTCATTTTTCTGAGCCACTGTGCTTGAATTACCTACTGCATGCAAACAGCAGTAAGTGGCTTTGCTGACCTTTCCTTTTGCTGGCTTCCAGTCTACCCCTTTCGTTTCATGACAGTCCCAGGCTGTGGCAAGGGGATACTTATATTCAGAGGCATAACTTGAGGCAGTTGTGCGTTTTATTCATATTCAGGTCTCATCTTTAGGAGGCATGTCAAAGTTCAACAGACCAACTAAACTTTAGCCCATGCTACATTTTTGCTTTATTTCCCAGCACAAAAATTGATTACAATTTTATTCTCTGCTTAAGCTTACAACGCCTACAGTGACCAAAGCAAGGAGTAATATTTCCACATCACGCCTCATCACACAGAACAATTAACTAGCTTTGCATTACAGAAAGAATCCTAAAAGTTTCAATTGCATTAGCAATGCAGGCAGGGCTTGGAATTGAGCGTGATCTGGGAGCTTGCTTCCTCCAGCTCTTGCTGCATCAGGCCATCTTTGGATGCTGTTTCTGTTGCTATTAGAGGGGCCTTGTGTGACAAGTTTTCTCTTGATGCTGTACCAGAGTTGATAGTGGTTGGAAATGCTATTTCCTGTTGATTCAAGAACAAATAGCAGAGAATCTGCTACATGAAATTGTACTTCTCTGTACCTTTTTATAATAAATCCTTACCAATGTCACACATCTGCCAGAACTGTATCTGTCTAGCTTTCTGGGCTGTTTTGACATCTTTTAGGCAGCTGTTCATCTCTGCTCTGGAGATAAAAACTTGTAGACAAAAGACAGCATGGCAGCATGTATGAAGCAGATATATTTTGTGACATCTGCTTGAGCATACTGACAAATATCATTACTCTGTCAAGACAGTAAAACTTGCAGTGATAGTCATGCAGATTGCCTTAGAAACTCATCCTGTGTTTATGCTGATAGTTAATTGTTTTCTGAGGAGAGGTTTACCTTGAAATAATTTCTCTATATTTTGTTCACTATTGACATTGTAAGCTTAAGCAGTGAATAAAATTTCATCACAAATTGTTTTGTCGGATTTCTTGTGTTGTGGCAATAGTGCAGGGCAGCAGCATGGGGTAAACTTTGACATGCTCCTACAGTGAGACAGTATTTACTTACCCGAGCTGTGTTACATAGAAGGCAGGAGCTGAGATTGCCCAGTAGACTTAAACACAAGAGCTAATCTAGAAAAAATTGACGGTGTGTGCAAGCACACTTTATTAAGGATTCAGAAAGAAAGTAGATTAAATATTTTACCATGCCAATTTTGTCATTATTTTTAAAGTGTTATTATCAGAACACATGCTTATCTTAAAAAGGATGTTATGTTTTAAAGGGAAGGAGATGCTTGTGTTTTGAAGACTTTTAACTGCTTTTAATTTTTTTATTGCTTAATAGACTCTTGAAAAGTAATGAGTGCCTTGCACATGAATAGACCAAGGCACATATGTCGTTGCTCTATCTACTCAGCTTTTTTTATATATATATTAGGGAGAGGTTAGAAAGCAAATGATTGTGTGCTGTCAAATAAGATTTGAGAATCAGGAAGGAAAGGAGGTCAACAGGAAGCACATTAACATTTCAGTGTTGTCTGCTGGTTGAGAGCAGGTGATAACTTCATATTTGATTTGGTTTTTTTTTTCATACAGTAACAGGACAAGTGGGAATGGCTTTAAATTGGAAGAGGGTAGATTTAGATTAGAGTTAGGGAAGAATTTCTTTACTATGAGAGTGGTGAGTCACTGGAACAGGTTGCCCAGAGAAGTTGTGGATGCCCCATTCCTGGAAATGTTCAAGGCCAGGCTGGATGGAGGAGCTCTGAGTAACCTGGCCTAGTACAAGGTATCCCTGCCCATGGCAGGGGGTTTGGAACTAGGTTATCTTTAAGATCTCTTCCAACCCAAACCATTCTGTGATTTTTTCCCCTACAAGATGTAATACGTATACAGCTTGTGCTGTTTAAGCAAATATATTTAAATAGAGAAAAAGAAAATTGTTAATTTCAAAGTCAAGGGTGCTTCTACCCTGTTTTTAGTAGAAAAATGAATTTAAAACTGGGGAAAAATGTTCATTATGTCAGATGTACTCTGAAATTTAAACCCAACAGAGGGCTGAGAGAAATCAATATGTGTTCAAAATGCAGCTTTATTTTGGAATGCTGTGGTTTGCTTCTGCTTACAAATAATAATAAAACACCTAAGGAAATAGTTAAAAGGAAAACATTTGTTTGTCCAATAGTGTACTGTTCTAGGGCAAGACAGCCTTATGCCACACAGTATTTTCTTCTGTCAGAATAGCACCTAGCTTTGACTTTTCCAGATTCTTCAGGTTTCACTGCTGAGCCTTCTTAAAAAAAAAAACAAAAACAAACACTAACTTTTCTTCTCAAATACAAAGAAAGAATTATTTTTCCTTTCTTTTGTCTTGCCATTCTAATTCTTACATCACCTTTTCATTGCGTTTTTTGGATGATCTTTGTGTAGAGGATTTGTTCTTTCTTAATTCACAGGGGATTTTTTACGTAGTTCTGCCTGGCTGTGATTCATGTTGCGTAGAGAACAGAAAGCCATTTACACATTCACAGGAGTCATGTTATGAAAGGCTTGCAGGTTGAGCTTTTGGATATCAGATACTACCTGTGAAAATGAGTCCACTTTTCATTGCTTTATTTTTATAGTTTAACAAAAAAAATCTCTGTAGTGTCTCCAACATTTGCATCCTTATCTCAGGCAATGAATTTTGACTAGTGCATTGGTTAATTATATTTCGTAATGATGGGGGCTGAAATATCTGTTCTGGTTTGCATGTTTGTTTTTTTTGATTAAAGCTAAAATGCTGTATTATCCAAAGCATAGCATAGAACAAAGATAACAGATAGGAAAAAAGGCACAAATGTTACATGCCTGTACCTTGCCATATATATTTAATATATGAATATGATGCAAAGCTCGTTATGTTAATGTTTATTGACAAATGATTTAGAAATAAAAATACAGTATGTATTTTTCCATTAGAAAATGTTTCTTACCATTTTTGCTTCAGATTCTATTTCAGAAAATATTCTGAAGCTTATAGTCACTTAAAATCTTGAGAATAACAGATTTTTGCAAATACTTTTACAACTTTTAAGCATTTCTGATGTACTCATAACTAGTTTTTACAAGTGAAAAATGTGAACACCCACACAGGCATCTGTATCTTGTCAACAGTGTTGATTTTTATATATTATGCTTTTTCTTTTGTGTTACTGAAAATTAAGTCTTTTGTAGGGTTACGATGGTTAACAGGTTTGCATATGCATCATCTCTAGGTAGCAATACAGGACGTGCTGAGTTCTGGTGCTAGGAAATGCACAGAGGAATACTTGTTTTTTTATTCTAATGCTTTCTCATTTAGTATGTTAATGGAAAAATAATAATGCTATCCCCTCCATTTTCTTCTAGTGGACCAGATCTATCATCTAGCATCTCCTGCTTCTCCTCCAAATTACATGTATAATCCTATAAAAACATTAAAGACCAACACTATTGGGACATTAAACATGCTGGGTAAGTGCAATTTTTTTTCTTACTTAAAGTAAAACATTAGTACAGTTGAACATAGTACAGCCTGAACGGAGTTGCTGGGGAGAGGATCAGATCAGTCGTAAATTTTTTTGAAAAGTTGTTTTTCTAAGAAAAATAAAGTTGGGGGTATTTTTACCACCTTTGAAGATTTTTGTCCTTTTCCTTTAAATATATCTGCAAATGAGCACTGACATGGGTGTCAAAGCACAAGAACTTCATGCCTGTAGCTTGGCTACAGAGTGCGCAGTAATTATAAAAGGAACAATTATGAGCATGGGAGTTTATAGCAAAGTTCTGTTCATGACTGCACTTTCCACTTTGGTGACTGTGGAACATTCCCACGATTGCCGTGTGTGACTGTTCCTTTCCACCACAGCAAACATTTAACTAGGTGGAACTGCACCCTCTTGTGCATGCCTTGGCTAGCAAATCTGAAAGAATGTTTAATGTTTGGCTTCGTGCTAGATAATTACAGGGCAATGTTTTTAGCCTTTTTTGGTAGTTTTTTGTGCTGGAAATGGGCCTATGAAAAGAAAACCTCAAGCCTTCACTACTTCTTCCCGTCTTTGATCCATTTGGTACATACTGCAGGTTGATCTGTGTGTCAGTGATTCTAAGAGATGTTACGAGTCAAAAAAAAAACTCCTGGGCATTAGCTCAACTGAGTTTCTTGTTTGAGTGATACTCTAGAAAGTACAATTCAGAGAATTAAGTGATTTAGAAGCTACTGAGGTAACAGAATGGCATAGAGATTTCTTTGATTTGCCGTGCCATTTGAAGACCAGAAAGTCATTGAAATGGAGTTCAGGACGATCTCAAGTGATGGGTAGGATCATCCAGACAGTTTAAAGGGGCATCGTAAAGTGGAAATGATTGATTTTTGTCATATAACATGTCATTCTGTATCAGTTTCTTTATGGAGCTTATCTTCAAGCTATGTAAAGAAGGATTTGGTAAACATAATACAGTGTGTTATTTCAAGAACCTAATTTTCTAAGTCAAATGGCTTATGCTTCTTTGGCCTTTATTTCGGTCGTAATACATTAAATTCTTGGATCTTAGTTCATTGCAACTTTTAGTCCCAGAAGCAAACACATGACATATGTTTTCTAGTTTCTGAGTGGGAACTATGGATGTGATTTACAGATAGATCTGTCTGGTGAGAGAAATCGAATTCTCTTTAAAAACATGTAAAACGGGATTACACTGAAGTATCTAACATGACAGAAAGATTCTTGCATTTGTTCTAATTGTGTTTTTTCCCCATTGCCCAAAATTCAGGGTTAGCTAAACGTGTTGGAGCACGACTGCTGCTGGCCTCAACATCAGAGGTATATGGAGGTAAGAAGGATAAAACAACATCTAGAGCTTTTCAGATATGACTGTGTATAAGTGTATTTACAAATATTTTGTCAGATGTCAGAATGGTAGATTTTCATCACTGTTTCAGCTTGCTCTTTTATCAAGTGTCCTTCTCACACTTTAAAACGTGAAAAGGGTATTATTACACTACTTGCTTTACATCTCTAGTCAAGAGTGGTGGTGAGAGACTTGGAGTGTTGTCTGTGCCTTTCCCGTGTCCTGGTTTACGTTTCTTTTTCTAAAGGGGTTGTGGGGAAATGGTGCGTTGAATTCTAATTAAAATCAAGAGTCCATTATGAAAACCTGAAAGATCATTTCAGTAATAAATATGCATATCTTTTCCCAATCAGCTTATGAATTGTATTGTTAAGATTCAGCAATTGCCCTGTTGTGTAAGAGACAAGGACGTAACCTCCAAGCTAAGAAAATAGTGGTTATTGCTCTTTCAAGTTCTTGTGGTGTTTCTTCAGATGGAATGTTCAGCAACAGTGCCATATCTCTCCATTTCCTTTTACTGTTAGAAGTGAAGTAGTGAGAGAATGATAGATAGAATGCTGGCTGGATGCAGTGAGAATCTTTAGTACTTCCTTGGGATGTATAACAGACTGTGCTTACTAGGGAAATTTCCTGCTGTTGTGAACTCTTGCCTAATTGGTAATGGCAGTGTTGCAATATTAGTGGAGATAAACGGACACACTCCATAGTCAGCTCAACCTGAGTAGATTTGAGAGTCTAGACTATAAAGAACAAACAAGGAAACAAAAAAATGGTGTTACAAGATACAAAGCTTTGTGAGCAAAAAATGAGGAAGGACAAAGAACGCACCTCCAGGCATACACTTTTGGTGGAACAACTTCAGTCAGGAAGATTCAAAGCAAATACCCAAGCAAGAGATCACTAAGATGACTGGCCAAGCCAGGTAAATGGTTTGAGCGTGTGCAGCATTCCTACTGCCTCCCATGCCTTTCCTTGTCCATGGTCAGGCTCTGCAGTGAAAAATGGTAGCCTCAAGGATTCTTCTCTAATTGAGCAAACTCCTGGAACCAGGGACCAATAGGCAAAAAAACCTTATCAAGTTTTGGATCCTCATTCCTCTGCTGCAGTCTGCCTGCTGAAGTGGAAAACGAAACGCCCATTTACAGACTTTGTTGTGTCAGTAAGTCCGATGTAGCAGGGAGAGTGCAGTCTGACTAAACAGACAAAGTTATTGTTCTGAAAAATAAAGGACAAAAAATACAGTCAGAAGATATCTATTAGCAGTTTCCAAACAGGAGTTCTCAAAGGAGTGTTATATAGTATTCAAGTGCTTTGTAGGGCTGCCTCTGCCAGAAAGGAGATGGAAACTGGAGCAACCCTACAGATCACAGCATCTTTGAGGCCCTTTTAAGATTACTGCAGTCTTTTTTAGTCATATAAAATCTCTATGCATTTACCATTGCTCCCTGGCTTTTGTATGGCAGGAATTAATCTGTTATCATGTCTGAGCAGCATAAAAACAGGCAGATTTAATCAGAACTGACTGTCAAGGTTGTTTCAAAAATTAGCCTTGTAACACTTGAAAGTTTTGTAGTAATGTATGCAAACTATAAATCCAGTAAAGACGATACAACCACACAGACAGCAAAGGCGGGAAGTTTAACAAAGTGTTTGTATTTTTTCAATCCTATAAAGCACACACCATCAAGGTTCCTAGAAAATTGTTGTTTGTTTGTTTTTCATAATCAAGAACGTCTGTACTGGATCAGATGAAAGGATTGTCTAATCTGATTGTGCCCAGTGACAGATAATAAAAATGATCAGGGGTAAAATAAAAAACAGATCAAGTATATTGTGGTATCTCTTTAAGAAATGCAGTACTTCTCCATTTTGTCCTTTTCTCTTTCCGTGTTTCTTATTTTATAAAACTTGAATATGCTTTACTTTCTTTTTTTTCTAAATACAGTAAAAATGGCTACCTACATAACCTATAATGTTTTCTATGAAGTACATTAAGTAAGAGTCATATTTGTGTCCTTGAGGTAGTCTGTCTTTGCAGAGAAGAGTTGAATTTAACCCTCTGTTCACACTCTCTTGTAGGGAAAGCTGTTGATGGCTGGTTTTTGCTTGCACTCAGTTATCTTACTAGTCTTGCATCTTCTATTACTGTCATTTTCGTGGTTCCAGTGAATGCACTTTTAAGCAATTGTGTTGAAGTGTAAGATTTTTTTTTTTAAATGCATAGTTCACAGAGAAGCTGTTGAATTGTATAACACAAGTGATATACTGAAAGATGCATTATATAAAGTCACCTTTTGATAGATCATCATTTACGGTACTGTTTTTTTTCCCATAGATCCTGAAGTTCACCCTCAAAATGAGGATTACTGGGGCCATGTGAATCCAATAGGTCCCAGAGCCTGCTATGATGAAGGAAAGCGGGTTGCAGAGACCATGTGCTATGCATACATGAAGCAGGTATTAAACTTGTATCAGATTCAGTGGGGGGTTTTTTGTAAATAATGAAGGCCAATGTATGGCAAGACTGGAGTATGTCTGTTTAGGGGTAGGTGGGCAAAAGAGAATGTCTTGAGTAGGAACACATACTATAGTTTCAAAATCTATTTTCTTTAATGGGAAGGTTTTATTGCTTCCATCTGTTGTGTGTTTTCAGATGAGCAGTGTACTTGAAGGAAATGTATTTAGTCTTCTTAATAGGTATAATATATCTTTCAGTATCGTAAATAGTTTTTAGACAGGTTAAACTGAGGTGACCTTACTGTGCTGAGAAGTGAATTGGGCCATTACTGTAAATGTGGAATGTTTAATGAGCATAATCAAAATCAGAATATAGAGGTAAAAATGAGGAAGTTCTTTAATGAGTACTTATACAGAAGCAATATATTTTAAACAGTTTAGTCTTAAAATTATATAGGTACAAACACAGACCTTAATGAAAGATATGAATACTTAGCTACATAATGCACTTTTCCAGACAAATACAGTAACATGAGGACAAAAATGCAATTTAAAATTTGTGAAATGATACGTGCCAGTTTCCCTGGGTTTCATAATCAACAAGTAGAAACTCATAATTAACTAAAACAGCATTGAGTCTTTACCTGTGTATAAATCTTGCTTGACTGTGGTGCAGTAAATCTCTGGGAGACTATTTAAGTAGAAAATGTGGCACACTAAAGAAAATCATATCAATATTTCTTGTTGGTTTGCAGCCTTAATATACAAAGGTATAAATTAAACATAGTATATTCTGTAGAATTTTAAATGTTTAAATGATAAAATACTAAGTGCTTTTAAAAACCTTGAAAACAGAATCAAGCTGAAGTGATAAGCCTTTAGAGATGGTATTTTAGTACAGATGTTACAGTAATTTTGTCTTATCTCTTCTGCCAGACAGAGAAAGCAGAGGTTCCTGTCTCTTTTGTTCTCTTTTAAATTATTTAAGCTCCAACATGGTGGTACTGCTCTTGTTCAGGATATTTCACTCTAGCAGAATATTCCTTGTCAGTCTGGAAATCCATTTGCCGTTGAAGATTGCAGTTTTTATGAGAAATTCTTGTGCCGTAGGGTATTGAATTTTTTGCAGGTTTGTGGTACACACTGCAGTATTCTTTTAGAAGGGCAGGACTGTAATTTTGAAAATCATGGCCTGTATCTTAAAACCACTGGATGAGTCATGATAGCATTTCATAAATTTTATGCAGGATTTACAACAGATAGGAAAGGTTTGTAATGTGGAACTGCAGTGCCCACATACATTAAGTAAAAACTCATGATGCAAATGAGCTTTCTGTCCTAGGGGCAGCTCTGTGAAATATTTCTTGTACTTTATTATGGGTTTAGTGAAGTCTGCCCAAGCTTGTCCCATGTTCAGATATATTCTGAAACACTGCTGAGCTGGAGGAGAGGGTTTAATGTTTAGATGATATGCTATTATTAGTGGAGGAAACATTATCTGTCTTAGTGGGAAGGTCTGATTCCCTCTATCAAAATAAATATTGTACTTTTAAGAGGATTTTCAGTAGGAATGACCTAGCCCAAAATAGTAGGATTTGCAGGATTTCAGGCTAAAATACTACCAGGATCTTCTCATCTTCAATAAAAAGAAGAAATGGGCAAATTATTTTGCATTTGTTTGTCATTTCTATCAAAGATTTCCATCATTATGCACGTTGTTAGGTACATTAAATACCTAATAGCGTTTCCAAAAAAATATGCAGTAAAACTGAACTTCTATCTTATACTTCCAAACAGCCTGTTTGAGTCAGAGCAGTTCTTGAATTTACCCAAAGATTCACTGTTGTCAGAGTTCCTCTGTAGCCTGTCCTGACCAAGACCTTTTTGGTGCACTCTTTTCTGTTGTCAGCGCTGTTTTGTTCACTATGAATTAATTCACTATGAATTTCTTGACTTTATCTCCTGTTTACAACTGCTGTCTTTAAATAAACCCAGAAGTATGTCCTTATCAAAGAGTCGAAGGGTAGTGGTAGCATTCACTAATATATAAGCATCTGCTTGAAAAGAGAGGTGGGGAGTGAAATATTTGCTTCAGGAATGCAGTGCTCACAAATTCAAAGCACATGCACAAGTCCATCTCATCTATTGTGAGGCACTCGAGCATGTGGTTTAAGAGGGTATTTGCTGTGGGCTGCTGGGAGCAGCTCTTCCTTTATAAATTCATATGGAAGTGTAGGTCAGCCTTGCTCCTTAATGTGAGTGGAAATGCTTGCTTTTGGAACTTTTCTCAAGCCACAAGAAGCTTTAGTTCCTTGCCCTGTTCTTCTGGGAACTGAGTTGCATCCTCCGATTCAGACTCCAGAATTCCCTTTTGTTCACCTTTTTCAGTGTTTGCTAGCACTCCCTCCTGGAAACCCTTGTTCAGTTCATTGCACTGCCTTAACCAGATGGAAGGCATAGTTTTGGAATTCTCTTATAAAAAACAGCTTGTGAATCTGTTTGCCTTTTCCATTCTGCACTCTTAATTTTGTTACTATTCTGCCGATCCTTCCCAGGCCTTCTGAAATGGTGGGGTTTTTTGCATAAACTTTGCATACAGGTGTGTGACTTGGTATGGAAGTGATACTATTGCACAGCTAGTAATTTTTCTCCTCTGCAGAACTTCTGTTTTACTAGGTAAAGTAAACCACCATTTGTCAAAATATTCAGCATTTTATGAATGCGACTAAGATATTCCTGTATATATATATAACCCATACCTGGAGTACTGACCCCACCTGTAGTATTGCATCCTACTCTGGGGTTCTCAGCACAAGAAAGACATGGACCTGTTGGAGCGAGTCCAGAGGGGGCCACCAGGATGATTAGAGGGATAGAGCACCTCTTGTGCAAGGAAAGGCTGTGAAAATTGTGTTTGTTCAGCCTGGAAAGGTTTCGGGGTGACCCAATTGCAGCCTTCCAGTACCTGAAGGAAGCCTACAAGAAAGACAGAGAGAAACATTTTACAAGGACATGTAGTGACAGGACAAGGGGGAATAGCTTTGAGCAGAAAGAAAGTAGGTTTAAATTAGATATTAGGAGGAAGTTCTTTGCTGTGAGGGTGCTGAGGCACTGGAAGAGGTTGCCCAGAGAAGTTGTGGATGCCGCATACCTGGAAGTATTCAAGGTTAGGTTGGTTCGGACTCTGAGCAACCTGGTCTAGTTGAAGGTGTCCCTGCCCATGGCAAAGGGCTTGAAACTGCATGGTTATTAAGGTCCCTTCCAACCTAAACCATTCTATGATTCTGTATAGGCAGAGAAAACATACAGCTGCCGGGGAGAGAAAAAAGAGGTGAGAAGGGAGTTTCAGTACACAGTATTGCAGTGTGAATTTTATTCTTTGTTCAGGACTTGCTGTTCAGTATACATGTAACTTTAAAATAAATTGTGTTTGGAATTATGGAGCTACCTGGAAATTCAGGTATTAATGTATGCTCCAACTCTGGCTGAGTTTCAATACTGATCAGAATCTGACACTACCTTCGTGGCAGGGATTTGTGACGTCTCCATAGGCATGTTGTAAATACAAATACACAGCATTTTAAATGCTTAGGATATTAAGGGTGCTTTATGAACTAGATGTTTTTTTTCTCTTATACCACTGACATGTAAGGAAATTCTCCAGAGCTAAAGCAACATGTCAGGTCTCTACAGATTGTTGCAAGGAAATTTTTCTTCTCCTTCCACTTTCTTCATCCTTTTTTTCTTACAACTGTGTGACTTTGAAAGCTTCACTGGCAGCAGATGGGCTTGGTTGTACAGTAAGTGGTGTGATAGTTTTCAAATTACCTTAGAATAGCTAAAATGTTGAACTATAAGCATGGTAATGTCTCAGCCATAGGATTGGAGATATGCCTGGGTTATGTTCAGGAACCTGCATTATGCCGAAAGTATGGAGTCAGATGATTGAGGCTGTCCTTCCCAGATTGTTTAGGAGCTTAACTGCCTATGAAATTCAGATATCAGCGTCGCTATTTTTGCAAAACAATTCTAAAAAGCTTTTAGTAACCAAGAATTAATGTCATTTTGCTTATACAACTGACTACGTGTATATAAAATTCCTTGGACCAAGCATCACTGTAGAGCGTTTTAGCTTATACATGTCACACATGGATCCAATGAACTCTGCGCTAGTAATTCTGCTGTGATTACAATTCAGGGGTTTGGGAACAATTTTGAGAGTTAATGATCTCTGAAACACATGGGAAAAAATATGAATCAGTAAGAAAGTGTCTATTAGAGCATGGAATGCAGGCAACAATCTTAGTAATTTTAGATGAAACATTGGTAATGATTTGTATCAGGTCATAGTGATAGCCAAGCAACTGACTGGACTTTGCCTAGCAGGTTTTTTTCATTGCAATTGTCTGCTGGAGAGCAGTCATTTCTAGCTTTTCTTTTCCTGGTTTTGCACGCAGAGAGGTCTGACTCATACTTGCTGTTCAGATAGATCCACAGAATTTGCAAAGGAGGAAACACTGTTAATTAATAGGAGAATTTTGCCTGATACCCTTATGAATTACACCCTCTGCATACGTATTCAGGCTCTTTCCGTTAAAAGAAACTTGCCATTTGAGTTGTATTTTATATTGCCCTAAGACAGTCAACACAAGGAGATCCCTCTTCATAAAAGACTTATGAAGTTAAAATCTATCTTTTTAAATTAAGGTGTTATCATAGCATCCTTGATACGTTGATACTTTCTGGAGCTGGGATCTCTAAAACTCAGTGGGAAAGACTCATGCTGAAAACCATGGACAGCTTTGTTTTGAAGGGGAGGCTGGATAACTAATGCTACGTTTTGACTGACAGCTATAAAATAGCCAAGTATTTATTCAGAGATGGTATCTCCCTAAACCATAACAGTCTTTCCTGCATCTTTACTCTCTTCCCTCTCCAGCTGTGCAGACACAGTCTCTGTGAACAAATTCATACTGTTAAATAATAAAGTGAGCTGACATATTTTGCTAGCCCACAATGCTGTGTTTTATTAGCTTGCTCCCAAGCTCTTTTTTGATTGCTCAAGGAACTTTCTGATCAGTCTGCTATAGGAAGGCATCATCTTAGACCATGAGGACAAAAGCCAGTTGGTCACATTTTATCTCAGCATTAGGGATAAATCTCAAGCTCTCTTTTGTTTAGCAGTATAAATGTGAGCCAAAGAAGCTTTTCTCCTTTCTCTAGGATGTAGTGAAATATTGTACATGACTTACTGCCACAAGTCTGGGGAACTAATTGACTTTGTTAGTGGGAATATGGTGGAGGTAGTCATTATTATATGTTGTTAATGTTCAGAGTAACAGGACATAGGCAAGAACGTGCCACAAGTATTCATGGGGAATTAATACAAGAAGGAATAGTTACACAACGTACAAAAAGAATCACTTGAAAGTGGATGTTCATGAAATGTCTAAATGAAACGTAGGACAATTTTTAAGTTACTGGTTCCAAAATTTCTTTGTCTGTGGAAGAGTGTCTTTTGAGAAGATAGATCCCAGTTTTAAAAGCACCCATGGAAATTCAGCTGCATAGAAAATAGATTTTTCAAAGCAGTAGGCTGCAGAGAAAAGGTTTGCTAGATGACACTATAAATAAAAAGTTGCTTATTTTAAAAGACAACATTACAGAGGAGTGAGGAGAATAAATAGAAGGGAGGAGAAATAATGGATTAATTGTGACTATGAGTAAGTGCCTGTAGAGAATGTGTTGTTTTTCTTTTCTAGATCCTTTGCTAGTTTCCAGCCAATACTGGAAAACAAGGCTGCTGCTGTAGCCTGTGCAGTACAAGGGAAGCTTTTTGATCAGCATTGTTTAATGAGCTATTTTTATCTTGAATGCTGGCTTCCAAGTGCTTTGTTTTCTGTACTTGTTACTAATGGCAATATCTGGAAAGCCCACATGAAATACAATCCTTACCTGAAGAAGTTATTGTCTTATTTAGAACAGATTGCTGGGCAAAACAAAAGAGGGAGCAACTCTATCACAGCGAAGGTTTTGGGAATGGCTCTGTAATAGGCTGCTTGAAGTGTATGTGTGTTACACTGCTATACTTTTTTTGTGCATTTTGCATGAACAAGGACTTCTGCTCTTTCTAGAGTTTCAACAGGGCCAAGTGGACGTTCTGAGGTTATTATTTTGGATCTGTTGGGAATACAGGCTTTTTGTGTGGCAAAGACTGTAGCTTTTCCCGTGGCACAAGTTACCTCCCTGGTTACTGTTAACTTACAATTTAGCTGCATGTGTAAACAACATTTGATTATGACAAATGAAACTACCTGCTTTTAAACAGAACTGAATGTTCTTTGGCCTTCTTGATACTAGGAGGTGTTGGGCTTTAGCTATACTACTTGGTAGTTCCAATTTCAACACCAAATAATAGCTAAAGTGTTAAATGTGCTTTTTTCCTCTCACTCTCTCACCTGTAAAAAGCTGATGCCTTTGCTTTCACTAAACTGATGCCTGAAATCCTGCAAAACAGACACTCTACACAGGGTTAATGGAGATAAGATATTACCTTTAATGCAGT
>JAWWEW010000001.1:89624040-89662427 GCA_035583185.1 Anabacerthia variegaticeps | reverse complement strand
AGGGAAGCAGTACTGTGTGCCTGGCCTGCTCACTTTAGAACCCATCTGGAAAGGGGGAGCGAGGCTGGAATTAAAGGGGCTGTATATTCCCTCCTTCATCAGTTCAAGGCTTTGAAGTTCTTCCTGGTCTAAGCCATGTTGTCTGCATGCTCCAAAAACCCCTTGGGTGGTCCCTCTCCCCAGGGGACTGAACAAACAAGTGGTTCATTGCTGGGGTGCAGGGAGGGTGTAGGTTGCTCCTATTTGCACAGAACCACTGCAGAATGGTGACATAGAGAACCTGCACGCAGGGAAAACAGATGTGGATGGGATACATATTTTTGGGGCTAGTAAGAGGTGTTGGGTGATGCCAGAAAAAAAACAGTGAGAAACTAGGCAGGCTTGCAGAAAGTGGGAGTCCCTGCTGTGGGGGTATAAATGATTTGCATCAGTCATAGAGCAGGGACGTGACCAAAACATCTGGCATGCTTCATCTGCTGTGGTGCTGCGTGTTCCCAGTCGGCATCATTCCCACACCTTTCCCTCCACCAGTGAACCAGTCCATGCATCTGACTGCTGGGCCCTAGGCCATCATCTCTCCTGTAAGAGAGCAGTCTTCCAAAAGGGAAGCACATGTGGGGCCAAGAAGACAAAAAGAACAACTCAAGGCATCATGAGAAAGCCAGGTTTGCACATTTTTTTTCTCTGCCTGAGCCAGCAGAATTTCCATGCATTCTAATTCCTTGGAAAAGCTTGTGACTTCCCAGAATAAATGAGATAAATGCCACGTCTGCCATGCATACACTGGAAAAGGTAGGTGCTATGCACTGCACAGAGCAAAAGGCAGGCGTGCTGCCTGAGGCTGGGAACCCTGGTGTTTGGAGTGGGCTGTGGGAAGCAGAGCCTTCAGCCTTGCCCGCACCAGGTCCCAAACGGGCATGCAGGCACAGGCTCTTCTGAGTAGGAGGTTTAGGTTTTAGTGTGGTACGTAGTGAAAGTGGCCGCATGCTTATAGCCTGCTGCTCCATCTGCCCTGCTTGAGCTGGAGGTACAGGGACACCACATCAGCAGCTTCGAATGACAGCACAGACTCAAAGGAAAAATAAAGGAGGATGTTTTGCTGCCTCTTTACTCACCTTCCCGTTTCTGAAGCATCAGTTTAAGCTTATTTCCCCTTGAAACATCTAGATGAATAAAAATAAAACATATACATTTATTGAGAATAACAACAAAAACAACAAAAAAGATTATTTCTCAAAAAAATACCAGAAGTATTTTTGACATCGCTCCAGCTCAACAGGCAAAAGAGACAAGTTTCTCCCAGTGCCTTCCTTTGCTCCCATTTCTGTGCTTGAGCACAACATACACTGCAGGGAAGCTTCTGAAACTCCAGCATCCACTCCCCAGCTCTTCTTGGGATTGGAACCCCAATATTGGTCTTTCTTGTGAAGTAAATTATATTTTTAATGAGAAGACCACAGCTGGTGCCAGTACCAGCATCTGGGCCAGCACAAAACCCTGGCCACCGTGCTAACTGGTCCAAAATTGTGTCTGCCCCGAAGCCAATCGAAGCAATCATCCCGCAGTTCCCCAAGCCATTAGCCCACGGCCCGGCAGCGCAGCCGGAGACCTGCAAGTGCTCGGCTGCTCCAAAGTGCTTTAGTTCACTGGCAAGCAACCATCTTTTTAAAAAGGGTGCCCACTTTGCACAAGTTTTGGAGCGCCCGAAGGTGCTAACACACGCGGGATGGCAGGGGAAGGCTTTGTCCCGCATCCCGGGGCTATGCTTTCCCGCTGTCCCGCATCCCGCACGCCGCGCTCACTCACCGGGGGCCGCGCAGAGCAGCGGGAGGAGGAGGAAGAGGAGGAGGAGGATGGCCCCGGGCAGGACCCCGCGGGGGCGCGGCGGCATCGCGGCTGGGGCGGCGAGGAGGGGAGACCCACCTGTGCGGGACGAGACGGAGAGGCCGGGGATGGGGACGGCACCGGGAGGGGTGGGGATGCGGCCGGACCGGGGGCAGAGGGCGGGTCCGACGGGAGCGCTCCCGGTCCCCGCAGCTCCCCGGCATCGGCAGCCGTGGGCTTCCCTGGGCTGCCGTGGGCTGCCGTGGGCTTCCCTGGGCTGCCGTGGGATTGTGCGTGCTGCGCTTGGTGGCCACTTGCCAGCAGCACCTCTTTTTTGGCGTTACACAAAACCAGTCCAGTGAGACCCGTACAGACCTGTCAACAGTTCGTGCTGACTTTTCTGACGGGGAAGGTTACATACATACATACATACATACATACATAAAAGCTGTAGCATGTCGTTTCACATCGCTCTCTATATAAACCCAGTTTGTGCATTCCTTGTAACAGCAGATGAAAATGGAGAGGTTGTCCTCATGGAAAAACTAATCAGAATAAGCCAAAGGTGACTTAGCTCAGGGCTTTTTCTCTCTTCCTTCCTCCCATCGCCCAAATCCGCAGAAAACTGCAATGCATTTTAACTGATTAGCTTTAAAAAATAATTTGGATGTCTGCTTCTGCATATAGACAGTTTTAGCTTATTGTAAGAACTCAGTGACTAAAAGCCAAACTTACAAACTAAAAGCCCTTGCTCAGAAGGTTCATAACTGTAATGGTGCCTAAACTTACTCTGTCTTCTCCTAATTCGGACTTAACCTTCCCTCAGTGAATCACTCTTTCAATTTCTTCCCTTGCGGATGCCAGAAACACCCCAGGTAAATTCCTAGTGAATTCTTTACCCATCCTGGAGCACAAAGCTCTCCTTTCCCTCACAGCAGAGACCCGCAACACTCAGGAGACCATTATGAGCATCTCACCTCCTGCTGAACCTGTGCCAGAGTAGAATAAGGTAGAGCCAGGCTCTCTCTGTAAACTACTTGTGAGAAATCTGGCAAGTGCGAGACCTTGGCTCTCTGATAGAAGGATCGGTTCCAGTTCAGTTGCAGTTGAATTCACTTACACACACACTCTGCATACTGTGTATACTGTAAGTGTATATAAATATGTATATTGAATATGTATGTGTGTATATATACATATACACATGGCAAGGGAACTGTGCCCTGGTGTGGTAACTCCCTGTGATGAGACATGGAACCCATCAGTGCTACTCAGGCACAGCTAATTGTGGGAGTGGGACCAGACCCCGAGGATGGCTTTACCATTCACTGTAAAATGCAGAAGAATCACCAACAGGGGCTGGTCCCTCAGTGGTGCCGCAGCTCCAGCCTGAATGCTGCTTTGGGCAACTGCTCCTGTTTGCCCCACCTATCTTTCCTCTTGTGAAAAAAATTACTTGGACCTGCACCCAAAGCTTTCCCCTTGCTGCCTGTCGTCCCCCAGCACCCTTGAGCTAATGTTCAGGCCTCTCTGTTCATCTGGGTTTTTAAGGACTTGTTACAAGAGCATGTAATGACAGAAAAATGGCAAATGGCTTCAGACTGAGAGTAGGTTTAGACTAAATATTAGGAAGACATTCTTTACTGTGAGGGTGGCAAGGCACTGGAACAGGTTGCCCAGAGAAGTTGTGGATGTCTGATCCCTGGAAATTTTCAAGGCCAGGTTGGATTGGGCTCTGAGCAACCTGATCTAGGGGAAGGTGTCCCTAACCATGGCAGGGAGAGGTTGGAACAAGATCCTCTTTAATGTTGCTTCCAACCCAAACCATTCTGTGAATCTGTGATTCTGTGATCTCCGTTGAAGTGGCAGCAGCAACAGTTTGAAAGAGCCAAACTGTGCTTGCTCCAGCCAAAGTGCTTCTTGCTCTCTGCACAAGCCACGTCTTCCCATGGAAGCTGAGCAGGAGGGAGCAGGACCTTCCAGATCCTGTGATGGAAGGACTCCCATAAGAAGCTGGTGTCCTGGCTCAACTCCCACACAACTGTGAATCAAAATTAGATTGTCTTTTCTGTCATTGCTTCTCAGTGGTTTTTCCCTACAGCCCCGTGCCTCAAGTGTCAGCAGACAACACCATGTGTTGGAGCAAACACCCCTTCTGAATCAGTGCACTCTTTCATCAGTTTAACATCGACAGCCTGTTTGCTAAAACCACATCAGGTTTTTAGATAGTTGTTTGCAAAATATAGCTAGAAGGGACAGAGGTGAAGAGCACATATGCAAGGTGACATGTAAAACTATAATGGAGATAATTTATAAAACCAGGGCAATAATTCATGAATATTCATGGTTTACTGCTCTACTGGTAATGGCAAAAGGTGTTTCATTCAGCTGGTTCATTTGTAACAAGCCTTGTATGGGAGCTGGGGCTGTGCAGAACTTCAGGTGTTTTGTGCCTCTGGGCCAAGGGTATACAAAGCACAGAACCTCCTCTGGATACCAAATATATCACGGTGACTTAAGAAACTGCTGGGATAAAATGCAGTCTGGTGAAACCCAGAGAATGGATTGACTCAAGTACAAGGTTATTGTAGAAAATCCTTGCTCTAGTGATGGAAGAAGTGATTGACAGAAGACTATAATGCTCAGGTTTAAAATGAGTGCAATGACTTCCCAGAAGAGGTCACTTTCTCAGTTCAGGGGACAAAAGTTTTTGACATAAAGTAAAAAAGCTGTGTAAAAATATAACACCACTTCTTTTCAAAGGTGAGGTAAAAGGGGACTGATGTTTTCCCAGTAGCAATCTTTATTTCTTTTCAGGCTGTTTTTAGGACTAAGGCAGTGTTGCCCTGGTATTGTAGTGAGACACATTTTTTCCTGCTGAGCTTGCAACTACTGCATTGTTATTTGAACTATTTACCCCCAAGTGAATATCCAAGTTTATTGACATGCCTGTGGTACCCATTTCTGCTATTTGCCATGAAAAAACGCAGTTGCTTTGTGTGCAAGTTGGATAGTGCAGTGTTTTCCTAGGATCTTTCCATCAGCAGTGACAGTGCTTTCTTTGAAACATCTGTTTCTTTACCATGGAGGATTTTAAGGCTTGTCTTAGGCCTTGGTTTGCCCCCTCTGGCATGTCAGTGCTGGTAGCTCTCTGCCAGCATGGTTGGATAGCATTCCCAAAGGCACTAGGTAAGCAAGTCTGCACCAATGATGTCATTCAGTTCAATGTCTTTCATCACCACTGGTGACAGTAGTAGACTCTTGGTGTCGAAATTTTATTGAAAGATGTTAATTAATGCTGTCAGCAGGACTGTTCCCCAGACAGCTCTGGAATGAGGAGCAATGAGCAGGGCCCCTTTCACACATGGTGTAAACTGCATCAGGCCTGTTAGCATAACCGGGACGCGAGCTGGAGGGATGTCTGTGGCAGGATAGCAGCCTGGAACTGCCAGGTTCATCACATTCCCAGCACAGGGCTAGACTGAGGACTGTGGTCTTGCAAGCCTGAGGCAAGAATTTGGGAACAATCCAACTGAAAACACTCTGAGCCTGACCTTGAGAAACTGCAGGCGGGAGGAAGGTGAGGAGATCACTGAAGACAGAGAAATTCTGATAAATGAGTCTACTGCTGGCCAGCCTTGTCTTTGGAGCCTGCAGAAGTTCATGTATGTTTTTTTAAGGTAAGCAAAGAATACTCTGGCTGGTTTGTTGAATAGCTCTGCAACTTGCTGCACGTTTGGTGACTACTTGGGCTACCCTGTTTAATCTGTGTGATCTCTGAGTTTGCTGTAGTGGTTTTAAGCCCAGCAGCTTCTGCAGCTACCTAAAGTGGAGTGGGCATGTGTGGCTATTTAACTGATCTGAACTAAATGGGGTGGGAGGGAATCTCTGCATTGAAGCATCCTGAATTTTTAAGTGTTTAATATTATTATTATTATTATTATACATTTTGCCTAAAAATTAATACAAAGAGGCTCCTCAATAGCAGAGAGGCTCCTCTGTTTTTGCTTCTCATCACAGTACCTGTTGAGAAAACTGTGTTTTATTCATTAAAATGTAAGAGATAGTATCACTAATGGCTATTCAAGGATATTGAGTAATTCCAAGCACAAAAAGAAATGCATTAAAAAGATCGATCTTGGTTTCTTTCCTTCTTCCTTTATTAGGCTTCATGTTTTCAGGCATTTCAACACACTAGTGTTTTTAAATACAGTGTAGATTAAATGCTTATAAAATCAAAGGACTCCCAAAGCTGGTTTTCAAGAAATACCCCCTACCAAATATAATGAGACGTATGATAGAATAATGAGACCTGACATCAGCATAACTTAGTAGGCCAGGCAGGAGATAACATTTCATCTTTTGCAAAGAAGACACATAGATTTTAACAATCCACTAAAATGAACCTTTTGATCAAGGACATGGCAGCATCGAACAGTATTCCCAAGACCCATAAAATGATTACTTTCTGCTAATGGGGTTTTTACAAGATCTCCCAGCCCTATTGCCCTTGGTCACTAGCCTTAGGATAGAGGCACTTGGCATTCCAGATTGTTTTCTGCAGCCTGGTGCAAGAAAACTTCATAAGTCTTGTTTTTTGGTTTTTTTCTTTTTCCTTCCAAACAGAAGGAAGAATATTTAAATAACGTAATGTCTTTCCAAAACATTTTAAGTTTCATACTGTTTCTTCCACTGCTCCAGAGGCATCCTGACAGTAACAGGACCAGCCCCAAGTCCCAGGACAAACACCTTTTCTTAATGCAAAGTTTATTTGTTATCAGCTGTCAGACTCATTGGCCTTGACACATAGTTTGGGATACATTTCTGTCATTGCAGCTCAACTGGTTGCACCATTACGTTGGCCCATGTTAGCAAAAAATATTAGAGCTCATATTTTCCGTAGAAAATATCTTAAAGTTGTTTTTTTGTTTGTTTTATTCTCCCCTGTGCTTGGCTACTGATGATATTTTTTGCAGCATCTGTCTGAGCCTGTCAGATAAGAAATTGTGTCTGTTGGTCTGTCCATCCTCTTGCCTTCACTACCTGACAATACTTTGCTGCTTTCGCTGCAGAATTAACCTCATTGCTCTGGTAATAAGCACAGTGAGAAGCAGATTAGTTTGGCAATGTTATCTGATCATAGCTGCTTCCTTTCCACAGAAGGATAAAACCATTCTGTCTCTAAGAAATCCTTCTCCTTTTTCTCTTCCACTGCCGTCAGTATACTTTTAGGATAAACCTGGAAGTATATAGCAAGTCTGTGTGTCAGATTTAACAGGAAAGGAGGTGGAGAGGGACTACAGTTGATTAATACCTGTCTTTTTGTCATGGCCTGATTTTATTCAAATCATTCTTTCTTTTACTGTCTTTTGGGATTCTTATTTTTATGCTTCAAAACATTTTTTCCTGAACTCTTATTTCTGAGCTGTTTTTCACTGTATTCATTCCCTAACTTTATTGTTCACATGCAGAATGCACACACACTCTTTAAAAACCCACAAAAGCCCACAAAAAATCACAAACCCAACTAACAGGCTGCACCTACTCAAAGATTAGGAAATGCAAAATCTCAAAAATCTTAACAATTTGGTTTTATCATCCTTTTTCCTACACATCATTGCTGTCTTAATGGTTTGTACATATTTCTGTTCTTTCACCAAAACTCTGGGCTTTCTCACAGGATGGGTGTTATTCATATAATAAAAAAATCTATCTGACCTTGTGCTACATCGTGTCATCAGTGACCATGTGCCATTCACAGGGATCCAGTCTTTCCCCAAAGTGTGTCCAACAGCAATGCCAAAAGCCCTATTCTGGCTGCCATTTCTTCCTGCTGCCTCATCATGATAGCATTATTTCCTCCCTTGAGCTTCACCAGAACTCTGGTCTGGGGACACAGCGCCATCACATCAGCAACTGCAAGACCAGGGAATGCCTGTGAGAAGATGAGTTTCTTGCAAACCCAGCAACCTACAAGCACTTGGGCACCTTCAATCACAGCTGGAGGAACATATCTCCCCTTGCCACCTGCAGCCCTAAACACCTTCACAGATGAGTCTCTTCCTTTGTAAAGTGGAGCCAGCCTTCACAACCCACAGTTCAGTACCCAGCACAAATTGGAGGATGGCAGGAATTCAGGTTGTGCTTCCAAAGGCAGCTGCCTTACACTTAAGGGCTTAAATTGATATGGTGGGTTGCTACCACCAAGATGGGGAAGTCTCTCTGCCCCCTGCAACCTCATCCTCCCTAGCCTTATCGGCTCTACTAAATTTTGAAGCCAATTCAGTGTGCTGGGTTAGTTACCTTCAGGATTAGTGAGCTGTGATAGCTCAGGTAGGTTGTTTCCAAGAGCTGGAGCCAAATAAGAAGACAGTGGGAGACTATGGCCAGAAGTGGGAACAGGGTGAAGCTGATGAAGGAGAACTCCTTTTTGCTGGAGGGGGTTATTACGTCCACCATACCCTGAGGAATAGCCAGGGGCTGGGCTCACGTGTCCCTGGAGCAGATGACTGCAGAGAGAGAGAGGCAATATGGCTCCATATCAATCCCATCCTCCCTGATTCCTTCCTTCTCCTGTCTTGTTTGAGGATTTAGCAATGCCTAAAACTGGTCCCTGCAGGACAAAGCAGTATCTTCATGACCTCTTATCGATCAGTCAGATGCCATCTGAATTTGAGCATGCTCCAGAGTGGATTTCTGCCTATGTAGGAAAGTTTACTAGCAGAATGAATTTGTTTGCTGAGAAGCAAAGACCTTGAGACAGTGACACGTCTAATCTGTGATAGATCTACCCAAGGCTTCCCTTCCTGTGCCTCAGTCTCCTCAGTCCCAGGATTCTGCAGCAATGCATGATAGCCCTGCGCATCTCCATTGCAACCTCAGCAGCGTGGCTGTGAGCCTCACAGACCTGCAGGGATGCAGCAGGTGCTGACTGAGCATCTCCTTTAAAACTACCTTTTTTAATTTGAAATGGGAGAAAGTGGATGCATTTTCATGGGGAAGGAAAAGAGGAGCATCCCAGAGAGCTGCTGCCACCCCTGGCTCAGTGTGAAGCCCACATTTTAAAGCACAGGAGCTGGAACATTGCCTGAAGCACTCCAGGCACTTTCAGCATAAACACAACCTGCTTTCCCCTGCCTGCCTTCTCAGGCAGGTAGGAATCACATGGGCTGCAGTTTTCAGCAGCACTGCCAGCCTGCCTGAGGCAGGCCCACGGCATGCAAAATGTCTACCCAAACAGCTGAAATATGGTGGAGTCACCCGCAGCGGAGGGCAGGTGACTGCTCTCTCCTTGGGTCAAACACGAGCCCTTGGGAGCCTTAATAAGAAGCAGAACATCCTAGCTCGGAGCATGATTCTCAGGTTATCAGAGCAGAAACCTCACTTGTCTTCCTGACGTTATCACATGTGACCCTACACCTCTCTTGATCTGCTCTGTGGCTGCTCCTGCTGGCTCCGCTTTATATCTGTGCTTCCCACTTCCACCGATGCCCTGCCTAAACCCTGTCTGTGAACAAGCCCGTGCCTCTGCTCATCTGATGCTGGATTACCTCTCTGATTTACAGGTCGGTTTGTTTCCAGAAGAATGCACTCTCTGTACTCTCTCTGTGCTGCTGCTGAGTAAGAGATCGTGACATCTTTAATCTTCCCCCGTGAAGCCCCACTGCACTCGGCTGTCCCTGGATGACAGTGACTTCAAAGGGCAGGTGGCTGCGGGGTATGGAAATTTGAGGGGAGATTTTTTGCCTGTTGTGATCATTTAGGCACTCGCCCTGCAAGTATTCATGCACACATGTATTTTTAATCACAAGAGCCCTACAGAATCCCATTTATCTCAGAGAGATTAAATCTCATGCTATTCCTGGATATCACAAAATGCTGTTGTACAGAAATGCAGCTCCCCTGGAAAGGCGGGCATTTCATATCCAGCTCTTTCCTCAGCTGGGCCTGTTTGGGGAGTGACAGAAGGGAAGGCTACTGGGCTCTGATCCCGAAGCCCAGCATGGGGACTGACCCAGCTCATAGCAGAGCCCATTAGCTCCCTCTTTGCTATTAGGACTGCACAAGTCCTGAACTCAAACTGGCTTCTGCATCAGTCAAATAGAAGAACCTGCCTGCACTTGTTAATATAGACAGGTCTCTGAAGTCTCTGCTAGTTCTTCTAGACATCAGCATGATCGCTCTTATGGCCTGGAACTCCTGCCGTGAAGGATGGCTCTGGGATAGAGGAGCTCATATACTGCAATCCATCTCCAGCATGTGGTTTCCTCTCCATCAAAAATGTCCTGGTGGACAAGATGGCCCCATTTTTGGTCAGATCACTTGTTTTTGGGCCAGACTAAATATACACTTTTATCTGAAAGCTAATCTGTTTCAGAAAGAGGAATTCTGAGTCTATAATTTTTCAAGGTGGGATGAGCAACTTGGTCACTTCTATCAAAACCAACACAAAAGTCTTTTGCCTCCTCCTCTCCCAAGGCCTGCTATTATAAACCTTTGAGTCCAACTCATAGGTTTTTTTCCTTTTTACATTTTGCTTTAAAGTTTAACATCTTTTCACACCTTGCATGGCAGATCTGTAGTACTCTTCCTGAGTGAAGGACAGTGGCTGCCTTTCTGTTAGGTAGTGTTACCATCTAATGGCCACAATGGAAAGATTCTTTCACCTGGGGGAGGGAGGGGAGGGGAGGGAAGAGGAGAGGAGAGGAATACATAGTGGAGAGAAGACTTTTTATCTGATAAAAAGAAGCTCATGTTGCAAGGTGTGTGTTTTAGTAAAGAAGCCAAACTGCTCAAATCTCCACTGCTGTCACCATTCCTATAAAGTTCCCATCAAACCTACAGTCTCACTATGTGAAACAATCAATCAGTCTCCCCGAGCCACGGAGAGATCCCACTGCCCAAGGCACAGATTGATTTCCCTGCAAGTGTGCAGATAACTCCAGGCAAGGCTAAAAAAGAAACAGATTAAAACAAAGGCTGAGAGAATACCTTCATTTTAGTTTCATTATGGACAAATTCTACCTCTTTTTATTTCATCACAGGTGTCTCTGTCATATTTGTATCTGGTTTTCACTTAAAAATCATATATTTTCATTTAAAAATAAGCTCTCATTACAGAGAACTAAACTGTTATGTGTAAATAAACAACTCAAACTGGGAATGTTAATCAAAGGTGTAAGCACATTCTCTGCATTGCAATATGTTGGAGAACATACCTGCATTTTCCCTTCCTAGCCTATGTGGACAAGAACAATTATAGTTATAAAAACATGTATTTTGCTTACTAATATTTGAATTTTTGCATGGGCAATGCATGTGCAGGTAGTGGAGTCGCCTCCTTTCTGGAGCACTTTTAACCTAATTGGGTGTGTAATGGGCTCAGAGTCTAACTTCTGAGGGAAAATATCAGATGGGTGTTAACAAGTACATGGAAGGTATAAGACATTTTTCTTGGACAACACTAGAATAACTTCTGAAGGATTGTCTTGGACAATGTGGATCTTTCTTAATCAAGGGGAGGGTTTTTTCTTCTTTGCAAAAGACAGTCTCTGTCACAGGTAGTCTTCTTGATCATGAAACATGACTTTATACAGGAATGTCAAAGAATCTGAATTATGCAGGTGGTCAGCCCAGAGTGATATCTTCCAGCGTTAAAATCAAAACATCTGTCTCAGATGTTAAGGGAAGGAAAAGACAGGTGGTAGCATAGAGTTTGTCCATTTACAAATCACCCATAAAATGGATTGCTCCAAATTTATTCAAAAATGCCAGCTGAAGCCAACTTTCCTTCCACTTAACTATTACCATTTTCCCATCAATTGCATGGCAGTGGCTTCAGGCAATGCCTGAAAAAGGATGATGACTGATGACAGTGCTACGAGGAGCAGAGGGACTGCAGGCAAGCAGCACAGCAGACAAAAGGTGGTAGTGTAACAGATTAGAAAGACCAAGGAGCAAGAGTGGGGCCTGACAAATTACATTTACTCTCCGAAATTTAGGACTTGTGCCTGTGCCTCCTGCTGAGGATGAAAACTCATCCTCCTGCTGAGGATGAAATCTGTGTGGTAAGAGTACTCTCTGTAAGGACAGCCTTCGCAAAGCAAAGGAACACAGATGTGCATTTTCCTACAGCTACTTTGAGACCCAGCCATCAGACTGGCTGACTGCCACAGGGGTGGACTCACATAAGGGCTTATCCTTCCTATAACTGAAAATCCAGGTTTGATTCTTGCTCTGTTAACTGTTCAGTTCCAAAGGCTTCAGCATCTTTTCTCAGTAACCACACTTGGCAATCAATATTTTCAGAGTCCATTGACACAGCCTTAAAGGCATCCCATCTGTGTTTGTCATCAGAAAGCTTCTCATCTCCATATATCTGCATTAGCATTCACAGGGAATGAAGCCATATTAAAAAAATATGTTCAGTATGAGGCCTTTAAATAATACCCTAATGGATTTATTACAGAGTGCTGGTGTGTTGCAACACCCAAATGAACACTCAGGAGAGAAGCCCCTGAAAACAGCAGACCCTGCACAGTTTCTTACAGACAACCCTTCTGTACATCATTAAGTCTTCCCTATAGTAAATCAAGCCAAACACAGCATGCAAACATTTATGTATTTCAGCCTGTGCTAAATAAATGCTTTTTCCTATTGTTTTTTAATGACAGATATTTCCCTTTGAATTTTCATGCAGTGGCACAGATCATTCTACAATCACCTTAAAATTCTGCACGTATTCAGGGGAGCTGTCCTCTCCATGAGGCACTTGTTTGAGGCCAAGGATATAGCTTGGCTGAAACCAAGATCTTGTCAGGTCTTGGCAAGGGTTTAGTTAAGAGAGTTTGGGAGAAGCTTGTGCCTGATTTAACTGTATGCCTCCAAACAGCACATACAGAGCAGGCTGCCTTGCCCCAGGTCATCCTGCCCAGCCTGACAGCACAGCATTTTCCTGCAGGGTTGTGTTCAATTGTCACTTCTGACCATTTTAATCAGTCCAGCTGTAGGGATGCTGTGCCTGGGCTGGGACACTCGTGCCTTTGGGCCACTGAGGCTACAGTTGCATTGCTGTGCCCATGCCTTCTTCAAACCTGCCTTAAGTCCTCAGGCTATCTGGACTATGAGCTGGTAAAAACCAGTCTGAGGAGGTAGGGCAATCAAGCCTTTACAAATACATTTAGCTGATGATCATATTTGAGGATTAAAAGTACACTGTGGCTGCTGCCTTCATCTTGTTTTCAGTAATCACAGTGAAGCTCAACTACTCAATTGTCAAGTTTGCTTTTGTTAAAAATATTCTCCCTTTATTCCCCAAACATAGTATTCTTAATTGCACCTATAAATTACTTCTTCAGTCCTCCTTTGTAGCAGCGTGAAAGTTTTAACATGGAATGTGACAAATCTACAAAAGTACATAAAGCATAACACATCTGTGCTACAAACTGCACCTTTCATTAAAGAAGTGATTTTTCAGTTGCTTTCTCATTGGTCAGCTGCAATAAAGAAAATGTTAAGAAACAAACAATAGCATTCCCAGAGACTCTGCTCGTATCCATTCTATGTCCACTCACTTTTAATATTTTCAGCAATTTCCTCTGCTGCAGAGCAGGCATTCACACCCTGGTGTGCACACAGGGACGCATGCAGATGGACAAATAGCATCCTTCTAGCAAGGAAAATGCCCTTCCTGAGGCTATAGACCACTGAAGGCTAAAACATTTCTTTATGACACCCCACAGTTGTTGTCAGGGAAGGAGTAAGATGCCACAATAATTTTTTCTAAAGAACACTGACGTGTTTTTGACATTCCTCCCCTTCCTCCAGCAGACAAATATTTTATCAGTTTACCTGTAATGTAATATGCTTCCTGTCTCCTTCCCAAATGCCTGGCCAGAAGAAATGACCTCTCCTGCCACAGAACAAATTTCTCTTTATTTCAGTTTGTCTTGCCTCCTGCAAGCAGAGCAAGAAGCAACCAAGGCTGTGAGCGCGGGAGGCACGGGACTGCTGGGGATGCCGGGCGTGAAAGGCGCGTTTATTCTGCCTCTCCCAAATCCCAGCCCCTTGGCTGTAGGCGTCTACCCAGCACTCCTTGGACTAAGAGTGGAGAATCACATTTCTGCTTGATCAGGCTGCCTGGAGAAAGATGATTGCAAGCAGATGTACCCATGTTCTCATGTGAAAGGAATTTGGGCTTTTGTGTCGACTGTATGATGAGTGGCTGGCTCCAGGGAGTATTTTAATGCTCTTTGATTCCTTGCAGGTGCTGGGATCCAGTATGTGCCGGTGCAGCAGAGCTGAGAGCCATCATCCAGAAGGGGTGGCACACCTGGGGTCAGCAGAAGGGCCAGAGGCAGAAGGCATGACCAGCAGGCTCACCTTACTGCAGGAACAAGGCTGTGTTTCATAAAGACCCCTTCTCCTAGTAAACACCAGCTGTACTCAAAACCTTACAAGGCTGCAGCAGCAAAACTGCGTTTTACCCCAAGTGCAGTGTTTTTTACCTCTTGTTATGGATGATCCAGGAGGAATAAACAAGATGGACATCAATAATATCAAGTTAATTTCTCTGAATCTGTAACTAATCAGAAACAGAAAACATGTGAGGCATCTACATATTAAAAAGCTGTTTTTCTTAAGTGAGATGTCCCAGTAATGTTGCAAATGGCCCAAGAAAATCACAATCAATTAGAAAAATAAGAAACTTCTGATGCAGCTACAGCTGTATTTTGGAGGCATGTTGTGTATTTTTAGCAGCAGAACATCTAAGACAAGATACATAACCAGACATTCAGCAGAAATAGATGTACCCTTCAGATCACACTTCAGGATGTCTGGTCACATCAGGGTGAATATTCATGGGACATATCTGGATATACACGCAGACCCAGACACTCCACACCTACGGTCAGCCAGCCGTATGTCCACAGTTATGTAGAAGCACAGGGAATTGAGGCTGTATTTACTGCTGCCACTTGGAAGTAACATGATCATGCAGACCTCAAAAGTACCACTAATGTGGCTTGCTGTTTACTCAGCAAAATCCAGTTCACCTGGAATAGACATTTAAACCTAAAGGACCAGGACCTGGAAGCCACCAAAAGCCATTTCTTTGCTGACTCCACAGAAAACATCAGTGCTTACTCAGACAGATAGCTTCTTAGGAAAATAAAATTCAGGTTCAGGTCTGGTGTGTGAGGCTCCAATGCAGCTTTTTTAACAGCAGAGGTGGGTTAAGCAAACTCTGCTCTGCTTTTCCCCACATTGCTGTGTCTGTCTACACAGCTCTTCACAGAGCCATGCAGTGGTCTGGATTAGGGAAGCAGCTTTGGCAGCAAGTTTCCCAAGGGAAAAAAGAGAAGCAACCTTTACATAATTTCACTTAATCTCCTGATCCACCCTCTCACTGACTGAATGAGCCACAGCACAGAGGGCAGGAGAACTGCATACAGGGGTGAGAGCCAAGTCAGCTGAGAGCAAGACCACCGAGAACAGCCTCTCCCTTCATCTCTTCCAGGAGCTACTCTCACTGTTTACACCACCTTGGTTCCAACAGTATGTGTTTTCACCTAGACAGTTTAACTCCCTAAATCAGCACAAGGATAATCTGGAAGAAGAAAATCCAGCAAAAGACCAACCCAGCAGCAAGGGTTATCCCTGCTTTAATTGCAGAGTGGCAGCAGCAAGGCATGCTGTGATAAGGGCTGTGCCAACACATAGGGAAGCTTTCTCGCTCTAGGTATTCCTTAAGCAACTCTCATAACATTTCAGTCCATTTTGACGGAAAATGAAGAAGCCTGTGCAGAGACACTTGCTCAAAAGCCACTGGTTGACAAACCCCTCCAGTGTTTTGTCTTGCACAGACTTCAAAATCCCTGGCCTTCTGTCCCACCCAAAAGTTTTGTCTTTTATGAGTAATTTCCATGCAGTAGGTGAAGGGCTGCCAACCAGAGAAGTTTTGAGAGAGAAATCCAGTCCTTGGGAGGCTTTTGGACTGGGAGGTAAAGTGACAAACCTGCCACTAGTATCAGTTTTACAGCAATGGAGGGAAAAAAAGGGACTTTGGCAGCTTGGTTGCTTTTTATCATCTTGCTAACTCCAACTTTTGCAGCAAGAAGAGAGGTCATGTCCTGCTTGTCCCCAAGCACTCATCTTCATGCAGGTTTCTGTCTGCACTCACCTTGCTAGGTATTTAGAGGCTGAAGCGTGTGCCAAGGAACTGCCCTTGTGGTACCTTATGGCAGTATGCAGGAGACACCTGCCTGTGTGGCCCCACAGATGGTTTTTCATGCAACTCTCCTCTACCAGACACACCCAGCTTGTATCACCTGGCCCTCATTGTCCAGGTGCCACAGAGCAGAGGATCCTGAGCACACACAGCCCTTTGCTATAGGCCCCCATAGATAACTGATGTGTAACTGATGCTACACTCATGTAGCTGAAGCCACTCATGGGGGAGCTTCCCTGCTCCCTGACTGCCATGTCTCATGACACTGTCCCCCAGTCAGAAGAGCCCGATGGTGCCATGATGTGCCACTGCCAGGCATGCAGCGAGATGGCAGCTACATCAGAAAGGCACCTCAGTGAAGATCATGAGCAAGAACAATCCTGCCATATGACCTAATCCTTCTTCAGGATGCATTTTGCAGCCTGAACATTTGGCACGTGGATGATACAACAAATCACTATCAGACAGAAGTCCACTTCCCTGTCTGTCTGGATAAAACATGGATAGGTAGCAACTCTGGGAGAAACCTTCCATAGTACAGAAACTGAAATTTCACCTAAGCAAAAACTGTGCATAAAAACATTTCTGATGTTGTTCACAGCCATCTTTCTTATAGCCTGTGATTCTAAGTCTGCATTTTTTGTAATAAAACTTTCCTGCATAAACCCAAAGTCCAGGAAAACAGCTCTTAAGCAATACCCCATTTCAGAAGTACTATTCTTTGCATGCTAGAACCAGTTGATCAGATAATTGTTTTCAAAAACTAAAAAATAAGGATTAGGAAAACAGTCATGAGACTGGGTGAGAATTTTGCCTTGGTATATAGACTTGTGTTATTAAACCAGTAACTGGAGCAGAAAGGTCTTTCTAGACAGATGCAAAAGGGGAAAAAAAAAAAAGGGATGTTGACGAGTCGTTAGTCTGAATTACTGGAAAGTGGGCAGCAAACTGACAGGTAGCTTCCAGCAAATTCCTATGTAAAGGTTTAGTAAGACCTTCCCAACCAAAGCTTTGAAAGGACTTTCACTCCTGATCATTAAGAAAGGCTTAGACATTACCCTGAGGAATCTTCGATATTTAGAAATCTGATAATACACATGTGATGGAAATGTCAGCAGAAGATGGCTGCTTTTAGCACTATGGGAGATGGACAGAAGGGAATCCTGTTCATGAAGATATTTTATTTCAGATTGTTTGACCTATATTATTTAAATAGCATGTCAGCCTAAATCAGAAAGAATGACAGTTTCCTTTTTTCCATTTAGGATTTTGCTTCGTGTTGTCTGTAATAGCTGTAAACAGATCCTGCAGTTGCTGAGCTATATAGTGAGTAAATCATCTATTTTGGGGAAATTCTTCCTCTTCTCCTGATGACTCTGCCTCTTTTGGCTGCTTCCCCTGCCTCCTTGCATTCCAGTCATGGCTCTGTTTATATGCCTGTGTTTCACAGTACCAGTAACTCAGACTGGAAGGCATTTGTACCTCTGTCCCTTATGCTAATGGACCATGCTATGAATGGCCCCTTCTGTGAGGACATGCTTGAGCTCTCAGAGCTGAGTAGCATTTTGTTGAAGGCATTGACATACAGGTACCCTGCTGCCAGCTTTATCCAGTAAATAACTATAGCATCATTTCTTTTTTTGGGGCGGTGTGGAGATGAGGGTGGAGGGAGGAAACCACAGCATCTCCCCCACCATCACCCTGTCCCAGTCAAATGAGTGAATTCTATCAAAATCCTCCTCCCCTTCAGACTTCAATACTTGTCTAAAGCAGATGGCCCCATAAATAATACATCCTAGGAAACCCGATCAGTCACCTCTGGGATATGCTTGAGCTCCTGTCTCTCATCATATCATCACTAGATTAGCTCTGGGAATTCTTTTAATTTAATCCTTTTAACAGGTCATGTGTGCAAGAAGCAATGGCTGGGAAATTAGATGCATTCAACTGGGTTACACTGTCAGTAGCCTGGAGCCAGCAGGTCCCTCTCTCACTGCTTTCAGGGACAGTTTGGGCACTGCTTTTGGGAATTTTGGGGATCTGCACTCTGCTGCTGACCCCTCATTGCCCAAGACTGAGGTGAAGGGGCCCAGGACTGATGTGGGTGAACATGGGGAGGCCAGAAAAGAGGAGTCAGGGGCCAGAGTATCTGAGCAGCAGCATCACATGCAGCCAGAGCATTCTCAGAAGGGAGACTTTGAGCAGGAAGGTACTTGCTACCTTCACCAAGAATGGAAAATGTCATATTTATTTTAGGATGTAAGATGGAACTCTATAAAGTCTGTTTTCTTTGTCTTTAGTACCCCATACATTCAAATTACTGGATTTTAGCAGGTGCTAAGAGACATCCCACAGGATTTATTCTCATGCTCACCCAACCTCACTCCAGGCAATTGGGAAGAAATACCAAGTACCAATGATGAGTCCTTTTTACAGCTACCCCCTGAGTGACAGGGCTTCCTGTCCTCCTCCCCTCCTTCCCCTGCTACTGACCAAGATCCATGCAATTGGCAAAACTGACATGGGTGCAGTTCTGGCTTGGCGGTTCAGATCATTTGGAAGCTGAATGCCATCTTCCCAACCTCCACTGTGCTGGAAAACATGTTTACAGCACAGATCTGTGAACAACTTCACCAAAATGACCCCAACTGAAAAAAGCCACCAACTTCTTCAAAGCGAAGCAAACAAAGAAAAACCTCCATTTGCTATTAAGCTGGAGCTTCCCAAGGCCTTGGTGGACAAAGCTGCTGCCCAATTTTAACTGCATAGTTCAGGCAGCAGCAAACTGTGATGGAGAGGATGGTGAAATGGAACTCTCCTGAATGAGTTCCTTTACAAGAAAAACTGCATGGCAGACCCCTACCCTGGCATAGCACTCCAGGTACGTAGCCTATGCTTCTAGCACTGGAACCCAAAACATCTCCTTCCTCTTGACTTCCCCTGCCACTCATTTCATCTGTCCTGGTTCCTCCTGGGCAAAAGGGAGTGGATCCAGCTGATCCAAACCCTGGATGAGTTTGCACTGCCTTCATTGCAGATGCCTTCAAGGATGGATGTGCAGGATGAAGCTGGGAGAGCAACTGTATCTGTTCGTATGGGGAAGAGAGGCAAGCACAAGGACTGCTTTCCATGCCTCCATGCCTGTGGAGCCACAGCCTGGTCCCTGCAGTCACACAGGCTGCAGCAGGCAGGCTCAAAGTCTCATTTCCAAAGGGTTTGCAAACCGTTCTTCTTCTTTACAAAAATGGGACCGGAAAAGAAAAGCTGGGCTCGAGTCCTTATCTGGAAATGTCTGCAGGGTGCAAATATTTGAAAGTAGCACTGCTAAACCAGAATGGCTTTTAAATCATAACAAATCATATCTTGCATTTCTGCAATGCCTTTCATCCTATTTTCTCTTCACAAACATAAACACATGAAGTTCAACAACACATCTGGCAAAGCATTGTGCTGTGTGGGAGCTTTCACATCCCAGTTTGGTAGATGAGCAGACATGTGGGGTCAGTGGTGACTGCCCACCCCACGTCAGACAGGATATATGCAGCAGCAGTTGGAACATGACCAAGATCTCAGCTCAAGTTGGGAGAAATCTTTGCCTTGTAGCCCTGGGGATTTATTTATCAAGAGTCTGGGTCACAGATCCAGCAAATAAAATCTTGAAGACTGAAGGGGACAAAAGAAACTCAATTTTCCCAGCTATCTTTTTTGAGCTATTCTGTGTCTATCCAATGCATTGGAAATGTGGAGATGTCACCCCATTTAAGTTTCTGTCTCCTGCATGCCCGGTTGGTATCCTACTGGAAACCAATTATCAAGAGACACATTTACTGTGTGGCGAATCAGAATTTGTTATTATCACCACCCCATTAATTTCCACACACATCTGCTGGAGTACTTGTTTCTGCCTGTGTCTCACATTTATCTTCATCTAATCCACTTTTTACTGCCCTTGTCTTAGTGCCAGCAACTATCATGAGGCTCTGTAAACACTTGTTAGTTAACCATTTACGATCGCCAGCTCTTCAAACTCCATGTTACACTTGTTGGAGTTTAGCAAGTTTAAGATCTGCCATATCATGATTATTTTACTACATTATGAAATAAGTCACCAGTAAGCACTCCGAGATGGTCCCAGCGCCCCAGGGGCAGGAGGGGAGAGGAAGTTTGGGATTTTCAAATAGGTCCAGGAACTGAGGAGCCCGGTTCCTCCGGAAAGCCGATGGGGCTGAGCTGGGCTCAGTCTGTGCCAGGTTCTTCTAGAAAGCCCAGCCTAAATCCTTTGAAAAGCAAATAAGTCAAGAGGTTTTACACGTCCTAAGCCTTCTTCAGGTCCAACACCAGCCCAAACATGCCCCAGAAGATCCCACCCCACTGGCTGCTGGCACCCCTCTGATGCATCAGAAAGGTGGAGTGGTGCTGGCTGCTGTGAAACCTCAGCCTCGGCAGCCTTTCATCTCTTATCTTTCAGCCACTGTCCAAGTAGGACACATCCCCAGTGAAGGGGGAATGTTGCTGAAAAGACAATGCATGCTGCTTGCGGAAATGCTTGCTTCCTGTCTGTGCCTACTGCCTACAGAACACCTCAGGTTAAAACGTTTTCTGCTGAATCAAAAATAATTTTTCCCATACTGCTTGACAGCCTCTTCCTCCATCAAATGTAATTAGCTCCTGAATTAATTCCCACTAATTAAAGGGCTGCAGCCAGGCTCAGCAAGAAGCCAGAGGAGCCCCGTTCTCAATAAAAAACTTCATTTCTGCTCAGCATTCAGGTAGCCGAAGGGCAGGAAGCCCATGGTGACTCCCTTCATGGGAATTGACCCTCTCCCGTTTGGAGACGGAAGCAAAGCCTGGGCTCCATAAGCCGAGGAGGCTGTGATGGTGCCAGGCAGGGGTGGGCAGCAGGAGTCAGCACACCCCAGGGCCTGTGGACATCATGGTGCTCAGCGTGGTGGGCATCAGCAGACCTTACCCAAAGGATTCTTCTGGCCTAATTCTATATCTGTTAATAATAATCTAAATAAAATACAAAAGACGTCCGTATATCATCTCCCAGCACCAAATGATTGCCTTGTTGTGCTCTGATTCGTTCTGTTTGGATTTACTGTGCCCAGTTGGAGTTACATTTTTTTTTCTACCCTTCTCTGAAATACATATCTAATAGTCATATATTGGCAGGATAAAAATGTCCCCTCAACACCCTTTGGGCAACTGCACAAATCCTGGATGCAGGGATGTTCACTGCACTAATGTCCTCGTCAGCATGTGCTGGCACTGCCTAGACCCACAGCACTGCTCAGCCTCTCTGTGGAGCAAACAGGCCCCAAAGAGGGGAATCATTATGTTTTCATCCATACAGCCATCCCCAGCAGTGCAAATAACAGGTGTGTGTCTGTGCCAGATCTCATCTTCCCCAATTTTCTCTCTGTACCTGATCCCCTGTACCTTGGTCCCTCCTGCCCACTCACTCCTCTGTGACCCTGTATAGATTATGTGCAGTTGATCTTAAGAGAGTAGAATTTTGTAAAGGGCACGTGTTATCACTAACTGACAGAGGCACCCAGTGCAGTGAATGGAGCCCACCTCCTCCCCTGTCCAGGCACTCCAACATCCTATTAGGTTCAGCAGTAGGAAATTACTTCTTTCTTCAAGGTTGAATTCATCTGACTGAAATTTCTACTCACTATATCTTGTTATCCCCTTGTCTGCAACTTTATACCACCTCACCATTCCCTTTTCAGGTAGAGTTTTCTGTGTGTAAGAGCCTAAGTCATTGCCCAGATGCTTCTTCAGTGAGAATGCCAGCCTGTCTCCCTGAAGTCACACCTGGGAATGGCTGGTCTCCAGGCTGAGAGTCACCCTGACTGTTCTCTTGTGGACTCTCCCCAGTATTTCCTCATTCTCTGTGCAGCGTGGACCCAATAACTGGGTATCTCACTC
Source organism: Anabacerthia variegaticeps (assembly GCA_035583185.1). Lineage (NCBI taxonomy): Eukaryota > Metazoa > Chordata > Aves > Passeriformes > Furnariidae > Anabacerthia > Anabacerthia variegaticeps. The sequence continues at coordinate 89,640,436 of JAWWEW010000001.1, read as the reverse complement.
CAGAAGTGGTCTTGTACATGCTGCATAGATGCATGGTTATGTAACTTCTGTGTGATGTCCCTCTTCTTGTGTAGCAGTGCCCTGGGAAGTTATGTCAAGGAGGTTGGCCTTCCTGAGACAGATTCTCCTGTCTTACAGGTACTCCTTATATTTTCCAAGCCGCAATGTGCCTCCATTTAATAAATAGCTAAACACATTTGGGATGTTCATTATTAACCAGACCTACTTTCTTAGTAACCTGTCATTACCACCATAGTTTCGTCCACTAACTTTCCCACAGTGCGTTTTATTTTACAGCACAAGTTGATTGTAGCACTTAATGATTTAAATATTAAAAGAAATGTTGATGGTTAAAATTATTTGATGTTTTTCTTTTTCAACAGGTCTTCTTGACTGCAATTAAATATGGGTCTCTTCCACTTCAAATCTGTTTCTGGTGGTAACTTTGACTATAATGCTGGCTGTAATAATGATGCTCCAGGCTCTTGTAGTGTAGAAGACAAGAATACTGTTGATTTGCCTACCAAAAGTAAATCCCAGGAGCTTATTTAGAAGCAATTTAACTTCTAAAGTTAAAACTTAATTACTAAAGTATCTGAACATTTACCAGGTTAATTAGACTGGATCAGCAAAATCTCATTCAGATGTAGTGGTTTCCTTATTTCTATTTAGATATGGATCTGTCTCAGCTTCAGTGGAGTCTGCTGTGAACCTTCATATCCAAGTCAGAAAAAATGCCTGCAGCCTTTTTTCTCTTCTCACTTGCCTTTTCTTTTTCTCTTTCCAATTTTTGTCTGTGTTCATTACATAATGGTACTCTGCTTCCCTCAAATGCGTTTTTCTATCTGAAACTCATTGTACCTGATGAAAGTCTTCCCACTGGTCTCAAAAGACCAATGTAGAGCTCATAATTTATGTATTGCCTCAGCTGTAAGCATCTCAGATATGTAAAGAATATAATCTTGTTCTATCATGTCGTCTTTTTCTTTTTTTTTTTCTTTTTTTTTTTTTTTTAAACACTCCATACAAGCTGTTAATGGAGCAAATGACATGGAAACATAATCTGTATTCCTGCAGATTTTGTGGCTGTGCTTGCTGCTTATTCCTTATCACCCAAAGTGATAAAACCATGTTGGTGATACCATAATTGAGTTTAGTGGAAGTGATTTATCAAGTTGCCAACAGAGAATGAAAACTTTGGGAGGGGTTGGGTGGGGGAACAAGCAGCAGGAGAATATGGACTTTTCAGAAACAAGAATCTTGCTTTTTATGCAAATGGTTGTGTTAATGAAAACCAAAGGGGAAAAAACCCAGTCACAACAATTTTGCTTACAGAGCAGATAGCTTATCTAAGGAAAAAGGCTTTCAAAGGTCTTCTTGAACTGTCATGTGGGCTTCATTATCTCTCTGATAAAACCTAGTGTGTAGGATCTCTTCCTCACTCCTTGCTGCTAACTGATTAGAAATAAGTCTATAATTCCTCATTATGCAGAGAAAATGTTGAAGCATCCTGTACTTGAAAGCAGGAATAACAAACATACTTCTAGTGTTTCTTTCATGGAAAAAAATAATTTTTCTCAAGAGCCGAATCAAAATCCGAATGGGCTCAAAAGAAAGGCCACACTGATTTCAACAGAGTTTGAGTCAGGCTTTTGTTTAGTTTATTTTCCTATTCTTACTTTTATAAATTGTCTAATATTTGCATCATGGGAGCACTCAGAAGCCCCAGACTTGGGGTTCCTTCATGCTGAGCTTCAAATAAGCATCCATGAAGACATCAGATTTTGTAAGTGAATGTGCACCTAATAGCTGCAGGAGCTTGTGAAATGGCAGAGCCTTCTGGCCATCTTCAGTAGCCTTGGGCCTCGTGGCTTCCCCTCTGCCAGGGCCAAGGAGAAAGCTCATTTCTCAGTCAAGGGCTGCTGCAGGGAACATGACCTGCAGCACATCCTGGGGGCAACACCAGCCGTCAGAGGGAGCCTCTGGCCAGATGTCCTGTACTGTGACCACTTGTTTGATGAAATGGCACCTCATTAGTTAATCAGTGAGCCAATGAATTTAAAATTCAGCTGGTATTTCAAAGTGTTGCTGAACAGCGTACAAGAAAGTGCTGAGACCTGGCACCAATACTGCAGACTGAGCGCTCATGCAGTTTCTGGGCACTGCTGTCTAGGGACGCTGCTTACCTTTGGAGCTCACCAACTTCCTCACCAAGCCCCAGATAAATTCATTATCACAGTAGGTTCGATTTTATTTGGCTGGGGAGTCATTGCTTTGGAGAATTTCTTCCTTTTAATTAATTCATTGTTTTGTTTTCCTCTCTAAAGGTAGAGGAACTGTGAAACAGCCCTATCAAGGATTCCTAATTTTGATAAATTAATTGTCTCCCCGTAGAGTGATCGATTACAGGAGATGCTGGGAAATGCACTTGCTCATTCAGAAAGTCTCTAATTAATTAATTATGCCACTTGAGTTACAAGTTAGTGAGCAAGACGAAGCAAATGCCTTTGAAATAACTATTTTCAGCTCCCTTGTTTTTAAATAGGCAGTTAAAAATTTACCACTCCCTCCTTTTCACTTACTCATTTTATTTAAACTAAAGGGTTTATTCAACTTGAAGCTTAATAAAGTTTTAAAGTTTGTTAAACTAAAATTGCTGGGGGAGGGGAACCTCAATGCATCCCTTCCAGTTTGATGTCAATGCCACCAAGAGAAGGCCAGAGCCTGGAGAAGGATTAGGAGAGCACCTGAAGGGCAGCACAGCAGAATTCCTGCCACCCCAGTCACTAAATCAGCTTCATCAGGGAGCCCACCTTAAATGCCTCTGTGCCACCAGACAGCATGGGGAATAAATGAGAGGAGTTAAGAGACGTGTGCGTGCCTGCAGATCTATGATCTTACTGGATCATGGAGACATGGTGGGATGGCTCCAGTGACTGGAGTGTGGAATGGAAGGATATGGGCTCTTTTGGAAGGTCAGGCAGGGAAGACAAACAGGTGTCAGTGATCTATGTCAGTGATCAGCTGGAGTGCATGGAACTCTGCCTGGGGATGGATGAGGAGCTGACCAAGAGATTATGGGTCAGGATTAAAGGGAGGGCAGGGACAGGTGACATTATAATGAGGATCTGTTAAAGGCCACCTGACCTGGAAGACCAAGCGGATGAGTCCCTCTATAGACAGATAGGACTGTCCTCATGTTCACAAGTCCTGGTCCTCATGGGGGCACCTCAACCACCCTGACATCTGTTGGAGGGACAACACAGCAGGGTGTGAGCAATCCAGAAGGTTTCTGGAATGCACTGATAACTTCCTCCTCCAGGTGACAGAGAAGCCAATGAGGAGAATTGTTATGCTGGACCTTGTTCTCACCAAGAAGGAGGCACTGGTGGGGAACGTGAATCCCAAGGGCAGCCTGGGCTACAGTGACTGTGAAATGGAGGAGCTCAAGATCCTCAGGGTGGTGAGGAGGGCACATGGCACACTCACTACTGTGGACTTCAGGAGTGAAGATTTTGGCACTTCAGGGATCTGCTTAATAAAGTACCATGGGATAAAGCACTGGAGGGAAGAGGAGCCCAAGAAGGCTGGTTGATATTCAAGGATCACATCCATCAAGCTCAGGAGTGATTCATCCCAACAAAAAGGAAGTCAGGCAAAAATGCCAGGAGACCTGTGTGGATGAACAGGGAACTCCCGGACAAACTCAAACACAAAAAGGAAGCCTACAGTGGGTGGAAGAAATAACACGTAGCCTGTGAGGAATACAGAGAAATTCTTCAAGCAGTCAGGAATTAGGTTAGGAAAGTTAAAGCCCTGACAGAATTAAACCTGGCCAGGGCCATCCAGAACAACAAGGAAAGCTTCTTTAGGCACATCAGTGAAAAAAGGAAAACTAGAGGAAATGTGGGTCCTCTCTGGAAGGACATGGGAGAACTGGTTAGCTGGGTCATGGAGCAAAAGACTGAGGTACTTCACAGCTTTTTTGTCTCAGTCTTCACCACATGTTCCAGCCACACTGCTCAAGTTGCAGAAGGCAAAGGCAGGGACATGGAGAATGGAGAACTGCTTGTTGTAGGAGAAGACCAGGTTCAAGAACATCTAAGGAACCTGAAGGTGCAAAAGTCCAAGGGACCTGACAAGATACATTCAAGGTACCTGAGAGAACTGGCTAAACCACTATCTGAGAAGTCATGGCAGTCTGGTGAAGTTTCCACTAACTGGGAAAGGGGAAACAGAACCCCAAATTTTAAAAATAGAAATATGGAATACCTGGGGAAATACAGGCCAGTTAGTCTTGCCTTGATACCCGGCAAGATCATGGAGCAGAGTCTCCTGGAAACTATACTAGGGCACATGTAAAATAAGGAGGTGATTGGTGAGAGCCAACATGGAATCACTGTAAGCAAATCATACATGACAAATTTGGTGGCTTGCTCTGATGGGATTACAGCTTTGGGGTATAAGTGAAAAACAACTGACATCATCTACCTGGACTTGCAAAGCATTTGGCACAGTCCCACATGACATCCTTGTCTCTGAACTGGAGAGACAGGGATTTGATGGATAGATGGCTGGGTAGATAAGAAATTGGCTGGGTGGTCACAATCAAAGAGTTGTAGTCAATGGCTTGATATCCACATGGAGACCAGTGACAAATGACAGGAGTCAATATTGGGACTGGAGCTGTTTAACATCTTTGTCATTGACATGGACAGTGGGATTAAATGCGCAGTCAGTAAATTTGCTAATGACAGCAAGGTGTCTGGTGTGGTCAACACACTGGAGGGAAGGGATAGCATCCCGAGGGACCTGGACGGGGTTGAGAACTGTGAATCTCATGAAGTTCAACAAGGCCAACTGCAAGATCCTGCATCTGTGTAGGAGTAAGTCAAGCACAAATACAGGCTGAGCAGAAAATGGATTGAGAGCAACCCTAAGGATAAAGGCTTAGAAGTACTGGTGGATGAGAAGCTGGGCATGACATGACAATGCGCACTTGCAGCCCAGAAAAGCAACTGTGTCCTGATGCATCAAAAAACAATGTGACCAGCAGGTCAAGGGAGGTGATTCTGACTCTCTGCTCCACTCTGGTGAGAATCCACCAAAGCTGCATCCAGCTTTGGGAACCCCAAAATAAGAAGGGCATGGACCTATTGAAATGAGTCCAGAGGAGGGTCACAAAGATGATTACAGGGCTGGAACACCCTTCCCATGAAGAAAGGCTGAGAGAGCTGGGGTTGTTTGGTGGAGAGGAGGTTGCAGCCTTCCAGTACCTAAAGGGGACCTATAGGAAAAGTGGAGAGGGACTTCTTACAAAGGCATGTAGTGACAGGACAGGGGATGATGGCTTTAAACTGAAAAAAGGCAGGTTTAGATTAGATATAAGGAAGACATTCTTTACTATGAGGGTGGTGAGACACAGGAACAGGTTGCCCAGAGAAACTGTGGATGCTCCATCCCTGGAAGTGCTCAAGGTCAGGTTAGATGAGGCTCTGAGAAACCTGGTCTAGTGGAAGATGTCCCTGCCCATGGCCAGGAGTTGGAATTAAATCATCTTTAAGGTCCCTTCCAACCCAAACCATTCTATGATTCCATGATTTTTCCATATGAAAGAGAATGCAATCAGCTATTCTATTAAATAAAAAAAAAAATGAGGATAAAGCTCCCATTTTTAAAACCTATCTATCAACATCTCTTTATGTCCTCAGAACAACTGATGTTTTCTAAATATTCTATTTCCCATTATACTGTGTGCATAATTGCTCTTTTTCCTATCAAGGTATTTCTAAGGCAGGCCTCTAAAATTGCTGTGACAACATTTTGTGTCATAGCTTCTTCTCTCGTTTTGCAGACAGAGGTGGCTTCCTTGCTTATAAGTCATTCCAGAAGCCAAGTAGGACTCATTACCATGGGACCAGCATGGATCTTCCCATCTCCCCTAGACCTTCCATAGGGTTACCTTGAGAAGCCTGCATCATAGTCCCTGTGCTTTCCCTTTCAAAAAAGCCCCTGGGATGCTCAGAGGCACTAAGGGCGCAGTGCAGGAGGTACATATTGTCTGTCATAGTTAATGCTGCTTTCAGAGCCACTTGGCCATGTGAATCCATGATGCAGCATTGAAATGCAGCTTGGGTAACTCTCCCTCAGCCCCTTTGTGTACCCTGATTGATTGTTCTCCAACTCCCATGCCAAGAGGTAATGCCTCCTGGCCAGAATAGTAACGCAGCTATGTGGGTTCATTAAATGTCTGTGGGGTGAGGATGCCGCTGCATGTCCACTATCTGAGAGACTGTATGATCCCACCTGATGAAAGATGATGAAAGAGACACGGCAAACAGAGGAGCCCGAGCTCCTCTGTGGAGATAAGAAGAACTGTGAAGAGGTCTCCAAAACCGCAGTGGAAAAACAGGCATGAAGGAGTAGTCTCACAGCAAATTCAGTCAGATTCTGCAGCAGACTCATACACAGAATAAGGAGGGGACTGTGTCTGCAGGATTGTGGTGGGTGCCAAAAGTCTTTTCTGTTGGCTCTTGAATTACTGTTTCATGATTAAAGTGTCAACAGGCCTCAGGCAAGTTTAAGACTGTGATATGCAGAAGGTTCATTTGCTTCATGGAGAATGAGAACGCCTTTCTCTAAAAAAAGCAATTCCAGAAGAAGAGTATGGGATGTGAAGTCAAAAAGATTCAAATGAGTGAAGTTTGCGGACTTCAGGCAGTAGACTGCTCCCCTCAGCTCCTTCCTCTTGAAACTTGTGACTTTCAGAGCTCATTGCAGGAGTCCTACTCCCAAACCAGACCTAAATGCAAGTCAAGCATTGTCAGGGCTATAGTCCACTCTGCTACAAGCTCAGCATGAACTACTACTATCAGTAATACAACTGGAAGAAGCCTGTTGAGTCATTAAATCTAGTCTTTGGGCAGTCACAGGCAACCCTATAATGGAAGGATCCACATCCGTTCTTTGCTTTGCCACAAAACACTTCATTAATCCATGAGAAAATTAAGGTCTTTGGTGCAGGAATAAAGTATGCAACAGTCACCTCAAAGGACCACAGAAAGGTCATAATGTCCTAAGATGATGTTAGGGTAGAAAACATAGCAGAAAAAGCCCATTGCATTTCATGTTGTATTACCTTGGGAGACAATTCATTGGTTCTTGATTTGATTCTTGTTTTCAAGCTAGTGAACATCTCAGGTCTGAATTGGAGGACCAAAGAGATGATCCATCACTCATGAGGTTGCTCGGTGCTACACAGAGAAGCTTTGCCTCTTGTCCACCTTCTCCCCTCCTATTGTAGCCAGTTTCTGACCTCCAGAAGGAGGAGAAGCACCAAGCATGGCATCTTGTCCAAGCCTTCCCTATTCCCTGAAGATAAACTGAGCATTATGCAAAGAACCATCAGGAGCATGGAATTAACTCACCTTTATCCCATCCTGGCAGGAGTCACAATCAATGGAGCATTTTGAAAGGGCATCTGCGGCTGAGGATCTAGTTGCATTTTTGTGCTTAAACCTGATTTGGAAGTTTAAATATTAAGCCACTGCTGATCATCTCACATTGAAACATGAACACTCTTGGAAGTCACACATGTTAGCAAAGGACAGGGTAGGTGGAATGCCTGTTGTCTGCAAAATTATTTTTTCAAGCAAACAGAGATCAAATCAGAGTTTAAGAAAATAAAAAATGAAAATCAGGACACCTTTAAAAGTTCCTCAGCTACACTGTTATTTTCCTGCATGATGTCATGTTCTTCTATTTTTGAGACAAAAAACACTTCCACAGCAACAATTTTGATGTAACAAACAGAAAATAATGATTCCAGGAGACAGAGAGATATGAAGCAGTAGCATATGATCCCTTTAAAGTTAATAATAATCCTCTTTTCCTGCAAAAACCTTTGGTGAAAAAAAACTAGAAGAAAAGTATGAAAATAAAGTCCCAGAACTGTCACTGAAGATTGTGGTTTGTTTTGAAGCCTTCAAACAAGACATAACTGAGTCTTTTAGCCTGTAGCTATTACTGCCCCCCCCAAAAAAAGAAAAGCTGTAAGAAAGTAAAAAAGGCCCTTCTTTCTGCTGTGGAATTCTGACCAGAACATGGTCTTAAGCACCACATCAGTGCAGTTCCCACAGAAGACAAGGTCAGAGTTTGACCCTTCACTTTATTTTTAAACACAGATTTTTGCATTTAAACATGTGAGGACTAGTGGTTCAAGGGAAAAAAAAAATAAAAAGGTCCAGATGCTTGATGAAATGTCAGCAAGAAATCACTTGATTCTGCTTCCAGTTGATACTTTTATTTTCCTTATTGTAGTAGTAGGCCACCATAGTTCACTTTCAGAGGATCAAGCATATACCAGTAGATACAGTATTTTCATTAGGATGAAATAAATGTCTAAGAAAATGCAGAATTGAAAAAAAAGAAAAATAGAAACACCAGATCATAAATTAGGGCAAATTTTTGATCTGCCTCTAGTCAAGAGAATACAGAAGATAAATCAGGGAGAATTGAAGGATGCTATGTGCAGTTCTGAAGGTGGGCAAGAGAAGACTTTCTATTGAAGTGCCTTGAAAGAAAAGGAGACTTTGGAAAGAAAAGCTTTTTAAACACCAAAAGATAAAGGGCAGCAATCAGGCTTAGCAAGTTAGTCTTTGAAATGCAGTACCAACTTCTAAGTCAGCAAAACATGTACAGATTTAAGTACAACAGCATAATGTTCTCCCGACTTCTGAAAAGTTACTTTCACAAATGAGACTGCATGCCTCTATTAACAAAATTCCTTTTTCTGCAGCCTGCATGTCCAAAAATAAACCAGTCAAGCAGAAAATCCTCTTGTTAAGAGAAACTGAGAGGACGGCCTTATCTGCCTATTTAAAATCTTTCCCAAAGCTGGATACATCCACTTGCTTACACATGCTAGCGCACATCTAATCGCTGCAGGTAACAACCCAGCTGCAGTATGTAATTCAGGCACTTTTATAGGCCAGACTGAGTAAATCAGGTTGAACATGAAAGCACCCTCCCACCATTGCTTTTGGTCTGCTGCTGGGAGGATATTTTAGCACTAAAATGGTGGAGCCCAGTTAGAGGAGCCAGGGGAGGGCAGATGCAGTGCTGGCTTTCTTGCTCAGCTGGTGAGTATCTAGCAATCAAACAGGAGACATATTTAAAACCACACCCATCCAGGTACACACTTATTTGTGTATTGAGATAAAAGGAGAAAGTGTGGTTTCATTTCCAGCTTGCAAGAGATGGTGGCAGACAACCTGGAGAACAAGAGGACTGCTGCCATGAGGATGAAGTGTATTTTCCAAAGGTGCTGCAATACAGACAGCAGAAAGGAAATCACAATGGACTGTGCAAGAGGAGCTGGACACATATATTGTAACAAAAGTACGTTAAGGCATAAATGAAATTTCTGAGGGACTTCCCCCTACTTCAGTAGGGACGTTTGCCAGCAGCCCTATGTGCTACATAGGAGGTGGCAAAGAGTGGCCTTTCCTTTAGCCACCACATCTGATGAGACAAGCATGGCTGGCTTCTCTTCTGGTGAGACTTCTCAAGGAAAAACTTACACAATTCCAAGGGAGCAAGGCAAGGAGACTGATTCTCTATCACAAAAAAACAAACGAAAACAAAACCCAAAAAAAGCCCCAAACAAACAAACAAACAAAACTTGGTTCTGCTCCCACTAAGGAAGCCTGAATAAGGGAGAGACAGAATATTTCCCTATTAAAAATAAATGGTTCAGACATGAATTTTGGAGACTGGCACCATATGGCTGGAAAGCTTCTCAGGGAAAACAAAACAAATCCTCCTGAGACTGAATTTCCTTTTGATAGGGACTTGAGCAAGGGTTTACTCGCCGGGGGCCTTTAAATACTCCTTGTTAAAGCAGAAGCCTGGCTGCTCACCTGTGGTAATGACACATGGCTCTTCCTTTCATCTGCGGCTTCTGTTGCTTTTGAGCGGTTGGGTTTATAGCTCTTCCAGGACTATAAAAAAACATGGCTTGTCGGGTCTCTCCTTGTACACTGCTCTTTCAAGCAACGACTAGACAGCATGCAAACCACATGCTAAATAATAGTTAAATGCATGTCATCTTAAGCACCCCTGTTGTTAGGAGGCAGCTCTGTGCCAGGGTGGCATCCCTGAGGTTCTTTGGGAGGAAAGAGGGAAGGAAATGCTGCAGGTACTGTGCTGCTGGCACTGCTGGGACAGGAAGGGTGCTGCCCCCACACCTGCGCTCCCCAAACCTGCAACCTCTGCCCGAGTTTCCTGTCTGGAAGACCTATTGCCTCACTTCAGACTTCAGTCCAAGACAGAAACAAACATACTGGACAGACTGGGAGAGGGTGAGGGAGCAGAGTCAGGCCAGGCTAATAATGAGCTTGAAACTCCCAATATGAATACATACATACTGAATGAGAGTACAGTAAAACACAGGCAGGTCAGGAAGGCTGCATCCCGGGATTCAGGATCAGACAAGGGAGATCCTCGACCTTCTCTTTAACCTGCCCATGGGGCATCAGACTGTGTGGAGGGTCCTTTTTACTCCATCCTTTGGCTGTGTCTTGGATGTGGAGGGCTGAGCAGGATGCACCAAAGGAGCTGAGGAACAAAAATTCAGACTTGTATGGAGGTTTGGCTCAGACGTCCCACTGATGTTTCAGCAGCTACACATTGAGATGAGGACTGAAGAAGGCAGGCACCTGGGACACAAGGGATGAGACCTGCTGAGGGATAGCTGGATTCTGCCACTAGCTCCTTGCAAAGAACAGATTAATAGCATATGACAGATGGGTCATGATTGTTTTCTAATTATGTGTCATTTATTGCTTGAATCATGAAGTGTCAGGGTCCTGCTCAGGCAAAGGGACTGCAGAACAAAAGAGGGAAAAACAACTTTGGGAGAAAGGCTGTAGGACTTGGCTGGGACCAGTACCAGAGAAGAGGCTATGGCTCCTGTGTGTCAATGATGCATGGGGGAAGGGGGTGAGGGAGCACTCCAGCAGCTGTGACAAAGCTGATGTGGGTCTGACAGGTGATGGAGAGACCAGCTATCCTGCAGCAGCTGCTTCAGCCTCTGGAGGGGATGTACACATCCCAGGCCATGCTCCTTGGCATTCTGGCTGTCATACCTCGGGAGGCTCATGGAGCTGAGAGCAAGAGAGTGATTTTTCAGACAGTGAAGCCTGGAATGAAGGAGTGCAGTATGAAGATTGCTGGCCACATGATGAGGTTATGCCCCAGTTCTTTAAAAAGCAAAGATAGATGAGGTCTTAGCCCAGGTCAACTACCTTAACATAGTCTCTCCAGAATGGTAATTAATCAGTAATTGGCACACACACACACACACAAATAAATAAATTAAAAAAAAAAATTGAGGAGGAGAATGGAGATGAGAGCACTCCCGTGGACTCAGATCTAGCCCTCTTCTATGTTCCTCCTCCCTGTATGTAGGACTTGCAGCCATGCCACATCTCCTGTCACTGCCCTGAATCCCAGACAAGCACCCCTCCATGCAGACCATACTCACCAGCCTTTGTTTTGTGCACAAGATTACATCCTTTGGCTGCTTCTCCTGCCCCCAGCCTGCTACATCTTTTTAAGGCAGTTTCTGAAAGAAGGGTCCATCCCCCAGGATGGCTGGCACATTCCGAGGAGCCCCAGGGAATTGATGGGACTGCATGGCTGGAGAGCTGAGTCCTGGGAGTACAGGCACAACCCCACGACACACAAGAATATGCAGTGAGTTGTGGGGCCTGGATATTCTTCTGTTTAGTAATTTTCTGTATAACATACAAAGCTGTATATACAGCTCAAAGGCTGTCACAAGCATGGACATGTCCTGTCATGTGATGCTTAGTTCTCTTCTGCTGCCCCAAAGCCTGATCTTGCTGTTATTTCCAGCAATGGGACAACAATGCCTTTTGTCTGGGCTTGCTTCGGGCAGATGGGCCTTCGAAATATGAATGCATACATTTCTCCCCGTTCCTTCTCCTTCTCCCCTTTTCAATAGGCTCAGCTGAAGTACTGAGATTATCACAAGCTATTAGTCAAGTACTGGGCTATGCAGAAAGATCATTGCTTAATTTTCTGTTTGCTTTTTTTCTTCTGCAAACCCTCTCTCACAGCAGTCAGATGCAAAACTCCTACCCGTGCACTTAGTTTTCAATATGGATGCCTAGCAAGTGAGAAGTTAGATTAGAAACCCTTCTTCACTGCTGCATCTGGTAAACATTATCAACCAGGGGTCTGTGAGCTTTGATTCAGGTCAGCTGGCATCAAAGGAGACTTGAGAATATTTGCTTTCAATTCCAAGGGTGAACAAAATAATCTGTTCTAAAGCTCAGGCGTCTGCCTGCCCTTCATCAGGGGTCAGTTCGCGCAGGGGGAACGGGAGGGAGGAGAAATGGTGTGCTGAGCAAAAGTCTCTGCTTTGTTCTGCTCTATTAGGGCTGGCGTCAGCAGACCTCTGAAAGAGGGAGGTAACTGTGCTACCACTTGTTCAAATATTTTGAATAATAAAGGTGTTAGTTTAATAAATGTCCTGGAGGAAGAAGATCTGCCCTAGTTCAGCATTTTCCCTCTTGAGCTTGGAGTAGCTGCAACCAATGGTTAGTGATCTGACAGTGAGGGTAAAGGGGGCATATGGATCAAGATTTAGGTTTTGTAAGAGGTCTCTTTTGGCTTTGCTTTTGGACATGACAATTAAAAGTTCTCCCTCAGCTGATTCCTCCTTAAATCCAGAGTGGTGATGTGCAAAGCTAGAGAAATATTCACACTGAAGCTCAGCCTCCACCTTGCCCTAGCCATTTACTGTCTTGATTGGGCAAAGTCTGCATCTGCCAATACTAATAATTTTCAGCACCTTTGTATACTCTTTCCTTTCAGTCATTTCCCTACACTTAAATTTTTCCCTGTGCAAAAGAGAGTAAGAAGATGTGTCTTGAGGGGATAGCAGGCAGTGACTCCAGTGATTCAGATTTGCTTCCTTGGTGGTGTTCTTCTGTCTCATCTATGGAGAGCAAGGCCAGCACATCTCCTGCCCTTTCAGAGGTGCCAGAAAGAATACCGATCAGAAAAATGGTCAGAACCCAGTGTGATCCATGCAGCTGTCAAGAGTAAAAAAAGAAAAAAAAAACCAAACCCAAAAATTTATTATTACTACTGCTGCTACTACTACTATTATTGCAATTGCCTTATGTTTGCTGCTTTTTCTGTAGCCAAATGACTACTGAAACAAAGTGAAGTAGTTTCAGCAAGAATGGTGAGATTAGCCCAGGGAGCCTGAGGGAGAGAGGAGGAAGCTATTCCCTATCTACCACATCCTGCACTAATGCTGGCACTTTCTGAGGGAAGGGGCCCCTCTTCCTCCCAATGTACTTTTTGAGAAAGACTTAGTAAACACATTTCATTCAATGCATCCCCTTCAGGCATTGCCAAGGGACCCTGAGCTGGGATACTGAGTATGCAACAAGGTACTGCCCCAACACCAAACACAAACCCCCCCTCAGAGTAACCATGTGAAGTAGTCACCTACTCCTGGAAGACTAAAATCCATCTCCATGCAGTTAGATATTTTAGAGGCTCACAAGATTTCCTCAGGCTTTCTAAATGTCACCCTAAATGCTGTGACCAGAGAGGACCATCATTTAAAAGTATGTTTTCTGCTTATTGCATGAGTGGTGGTCATGCATGTCCTTCATGCCTCCTGCTGGAAGTGCACTTCCTGATTTCCATGCTGAGAATTAATTTGTTGTTTATTGAGGTTATATAATCAAATAAAGTCAGTCTCTTTTCAAATATAAAAAAAAAAATTGTTCCTCAGCTTAATTTGGCCCTATGAGCAGGTTGTGATCTTTTGTAAGCTTTTGTGAGCACCGTTAACCAAAATACATCACCACAGCTACTGGCAGACTTATTTCTGCTGCTTTCTCTGCTGTGCATAACTGCTGACTGAGGCTTGAAAACATCATGGCCAGACCAGCTGAAGCCCTCACCCCAGCCTGCCCATTCACACCACCTCCACACCCAGCAAAAAGAAATGTTTTTCGAGCTCTTTTTACTTTTTCCCCCTTGCTGCTGCTCTGATCTGGTGGCATAGCCCCATCTCGGGGATAGGGGAGCTCTGTCCCCTAGCCCCACTGAAGAATTCACTGCTTCATCAGATCACAGCCTACTTGCTAATTCAGTTAAATCACACAAAAAAATGTTCTGGCTGAGGTGAAGGGGTCAGGAATAAATAATATATCTTGCTTCAAAGTATTATTTCTACTTAAATGCAGCACATTTCAGGATACAATAATCTGATCATAAGCGTTTTGTCACTGACCTAGCAAGTGTGTGAAATGGTTAGATATGTGCCAGGGCTGAAGATTTATGGTGTTCCAATACCCTGCCAACTGCTTTACCCATGCACCTGCTCTACCATTCATTCCTCCTCTAGGCACCTTCCCCATTGCTGTCTCCTAGAGCTGGAGAGCCCTTTGGCAAATCCAGCCTCATCAAACCTCCCTTAGACCCTGCTTCTGTTGGGCTGCCTGTTACGCTGCACAACAACAGCCCTGGAGGAGGTACAGCACAGCTTCAATGTGCCGTGCCAGGGCAACTCTTCCACCCTTAGCTCACCCTGCCTTTCCCCTCCTCTGCTGCCTGTGGATCCATGTATCCCTCTGGCTATTGGTGTCAAGGAGTTGGAAAGACAAACATGCAGCAAACTAAAGCTTGTCTTTTCTTTTTTTAAATTATGTCACAGGGATTTGGTTTGGTTTTTTTAGTGATTTACTGTGCCTTTGTTGTGATTTACTATGCGTCATCACAATGCTACAAGCTTTTATGTGGGTGGTGGCTGTATCAGCTTGGAGTTTTTTGCATCCATGTAGCCTTCTCTACTACACGTGTGGAACTCAGGTCCCATCCATCTAACTGCATCCATGCCAGAGGGATGTCCTGATTTAATCACTACAGATGGAGTTACAGCATTACCCAAACCAAGTAGATAAGCCCTTGTATACCACATGAAAATGCAGCAGGGCTCTCCCTGCTGAATGAGGGTGTTCAGTGTAGTCTAATATTTTCTACCCCACAATAACCTATGAGTGATTCTTGGACAGTTATCCTTTATCAGCACATGACCTGGTATTGGCCTATAGAAACCCCTAATACAGCAATTTTCTTTCATATTAATGGCTCTTTCCATTTTTCTTCCAACTTTGTCATCTTACCTTCCTGGCCTCAAACCCTCAAGCTCTCTGAAGAAGCAACTGCATGTGCTGCAGGTTTACCTTGATTTCTACTACACTAGTCTAAATTTGATCCTACAGCTCTGAGCTGTGGTACAGTCACAGCCTCAGATACAGCTGGGCTGATCTCAAGGAGCAGGTTTCATTCTTTTGCTAAGGATCTGAGAAGCTACAGGAGATAACCCTCATTTGAACCCATCTGAAACAATAATCACCAGAGGGCACACCTCAGGGTGAGGATCTGTCAACATTCACTGTTCCTTTTTCACACACATGGCTCATTTCTTTTCTTGATGGAAAATATTTCTTTTACTGCTTGTTTTCTTCTACTGGTTAAACAATAACATCTCCCTCGATCTCTTTATTCAGGGTGATAGGTATCCTCTCACATTCCCTGAGCTTGAGCCTGGGAATATATGATATTGCAGAGTTGTGCAAGATTTTGTGATTTGCTTGCACAGGAGAGGAGCTCTCTGGTTGTGGAGGAAAGCAGCAGTCTTAGGAGTGGGTAGGGATGACAAGTTCTAAGCAGATCTGCTTGGCTTGACAACTCCTGCCTACCAGCATGCTCCACCTTAATTCCTGCACAGTCACATTAGTGATGGGCATGGGGGTGAGCTGGGTGTGTGTTTAAGAATGACCATTCTGTGAGCCCTCCCATGTGGACATGGTGGACATCTGGGGCAGATGGGTGCTGAGGTTTTCTATACATGCCCTAGGAGTGGATGTCCCAACCTTCCCAGCATTAAAGCATAATAGAGGAGATGCAGAGATCTTTGAGAATATTGGAACATGTTGTACCAGAAGTTACAGAAAATAATCTCTCCTAATATGGGAAGCCTTTTATTTTATTATTAAGTGATTTCCAGCATGGGCACACAGATTTGAAGGGGGCGGGAGGGGAAGGAAAATGCTTGCAGGATTTAGATGGCAGGGATCCATGGCTTGCTCCAGCTGATGGGCGGGAGACACTACATGAAAATGAACATGTGGTCTTCCTCTCGGCTTCATTGACAGGAACAGCAAGAGCCGGATGTGAAAGAACAGGGAGCTGGTTTGACCCTTCTGTTTCGCCCAGCTGGATGCCAGGGGAAAGTCTTCAGGGTGGGGGGTGGGAAAACCGTGCTTAGCCTGCCCCAGCA
>JAWWEW010000001.1:89590194-89617348 GCA_035583185.1 Anabacerthia variegaticeps | reverse complement strand
CCCCCCCCCCCCCCCCCCCCCCCCTTATTTTTTTCACTGCAAATAAAAAGAAAACACATCTCAGCAAACTGAATGATACTGAAACCCAGCAGATCCAGAAAGTAAAAAACTTGCTATGAACAGGGGGTTAAAGAGGCAGGGTTTTATAACCAGTAAGTGAGGAGAGGCATGGAAGAGCAGCAGTATCACCAGTCAGTTTACTTCAGTCAGCTGCACAACTTCTGCACTGTAAAAGTTCTGCAACATAAAAGTTCATGCTTGTGCTGAAAACAAAATTGCTAACTTTCTCTGCTGGCATGAAGGTTTCTTCAGATCAAATCAGAGGTGCTCAAGTGCAACTAAACTGGCAGTTTCATTCTGTTACTGTACAGCACCTGCTTTATGAACAGACAGCATCTACATCTGGAACTGCCAGTCCGAAACCTTTAATTTACTCAGAACTGAAATAATAAAATTTCATAAAGGATGGGGAAAAAAGGGGAGGGGAGGGGGAGTGGTATAAGAATGCCACATGGCAATGCCTCCCATTACAAACACATATCTGCAAAATTATAATAAGAATGCCTCAGTCACAATGGTGATTTTACACAAAACTACAATAGCTCCAGAAATGAAACAGAAAAGCATCTTTTTTTGGTCTTTTTCTGTCTCTTCTAGATGCATGAGACATGCAAACTACATATATTTGCTTTTTAGAATGAACACATGCCAGACAATGAAGCAATCTTGTCTGTGGCGTGAGCTGGATGCCTACTTAACTAAAATTCCCGAGTCAAGCTTTCAGCTGAGCCAAAAGAGAAAACATAGTATCAAGCCCAGGTTCGCTAATGTTGCCTGGTGCCACCTCATCAGATGCTCCATGACACCAGAACCTTGGTGCTCACTGTTCACCTCTCCTCTCAGCCACAGCAGGGACGATACCAAGCGCCAAGAGCTGTCTGCTTGGGTGGAAAGCCCTGGAAGAAGTGGGTGGCTGCTGGCAGAGACAGTTCCTCTGTTCTTGCCATGACTCCAGTACAGAAACTCAGGGTTTGCAGAATGAGATGCTTTTGTAGCACTGTGAGAGGGGGCTGTTTAACTACGCGTTAATTAAAGCGTTAGTTAAAGGTTTAAAGACTCCACAGCAGGATGAGAGAGAGAGAGAGACTGGGGGGCTGACTGTGCAGCCTGGAGAGGAGCTGGAGTCACGGAAGAGAGGGAGCAAGATCCCAGACTTGCCAAAGCATCTCAGACCCCAGAGTAAAGAAAGAAAAGACAACCACCAAAAGGAAATTGATAAGACCACATCAGCAGTTTCGTTTTGAGTGCTTGCCAAGTAATAAAAAAGTGCTGTTTTTAGAAACCCTTCCCAAGTGTCTGGTTAATACTTCAACAAACAGCTCTGCCTTCATGAGGTCAGCCCCTAGCTGTGCACAGAGCAGCTCCACTCACAGCTATGAGAAAGCCCCAAACTTTCAAAAGGGATGTTCTCCCTTGCTTCCTTCTCCAAAAGCTGTTCCAAGGCTCTCCAGAGTCATCATATGGACACGCATAACCAGCCTGTTAAGAGATACCAACCTGATTACACTTGTTTATACTTCCCAAATGTGCTTACAGATTGTCTTCATTTCTGTTATTAGCACTTGATATGATGGACTGGTTTTCTTGACACAACTGCAGCTCCACTCAGCATTCAGTCAATCCCCCAAAAAGAAATCATGAGACATTCCTGCAGCCCTATATGGGGAAGCTGGGTCCCACGTCCGGACAGGTACTAGTGACCAAAAGATGTACGGCACTCTTAGTGACACAAGTACTGTGTAGCATCCTTGACACAAGCCAGGTCCCAAAATTGTTAGTGTTTATCTGCTCACCCATCAATTACATTATCTTTCTTACTGCTGACCAATGGGATGATCAAGTTCTAAAATGCTCTACCGCTGTGCTCTACATCTTAAATTATACATACAATGCTCTGCCATAGGAGAAAAGCAATCAAAGTGATTTATTTCTGGGTGAACAGAAAGCTTCCCCTTTGTCTCAGAACAGTAATTACTGTGGGCCACGTTCCAACATTAGCTTTAGCCACAGCAGAAGTTACTAGAAGAGAGATTATTTGTTGTGTAAGGTATTTCTCAGCAGGTATCAAGATGTTGGGTTTTAGCCCTAAATCCTCAGTGTTAAATACCACATCTTTAATTATTCCAATTTACCTTTAATCAAAGGATGTGAAACTGCAGTGCCACCCTTTCTCTTTGCTGATAGCTGCTCCCACAGATATGCACAAAAGCAATTAATTGCTGCACAGTTTAGAACAGAAATAGCTATGCAGGTATCTATGAAGATGCTAAAAATGTCAGGAGAAAAGCAAGAGAAATGTCAAAGTTATTAAAAATAAATGTCTACTTAATGCAGCATTTACCTAAATGTTTGCTAGAAACAGTAAATAAGGAATTTAAATCCTGATGCAGCACAATTACATACTGAGGCTTGAAGGGTAAACTCCACCCCTGCAATGAAAGGCAGCCCAAGATGAAAATCTCATTCCAAGCCTTGATATCATCTGTGCTTGCCCTCTGCACAAAAGTGGATGTTATCCAACATACAGTGACTTTGTAAACAACCCACTTCCTTTTTACCAATACTGAGTTTAATTTTCTAATGTTTCCTTTCACATCCACAATGGTGCCTTATCAAACCCCACACCCTGGCAGAGTGTTGGGATTTATATTCCCTTTTGCATCCCTCAGGGCCTCTTGGTTGCTGCTCTGCAGGACTGAAGCCTTGGGCCCCCATTAGGCCTGCTGTTCTGAGCTTTAAATAGAAGCACATGTACCAGGCAAATAATAAATGAGCATTTCTCACATTCTCACAGTTTATCAAATAATGTGGGTGGCTCTTACAGTGAGCTGACTTAGTTATTCCCTCAACTGTCCCCAGTCCACATGCACATGTGCAAACAGTAGCAAATGATTTTATGTTTTCTAGGAACCTACTGACACAAGTGTTAAATAGTGGAAAGCCAGCAAACCATCCCTGAGGAACCCCACTAATACACAAACAGCTCAGAGATGATTCCCTCCATCCATCTCCATCCAGAGATCCGTCAGCATCAAAACCACTTTCTGTTGGACGTTGTCCATGTTCTCTCTGGACCAAGATGTGAGGAAAACTTTTGCAACTTTTATCAGGCAAGCTTGTACTCTTGGTAAAGTAAAAGACATCAAGCTGATTTGACAAGATCCGTTTTCCTTAGGCTCAGGTAAATAGATACTAACAAAGTGCTGCTCCCTTGATTAGTTATTAAAGGACTCCTATTTCAGTTGTTCTGTTATTTTGCTTTGGATCAATGTCAAACTGCCAGACCTATACTTACCACCAGCATTCAATTTTCAAAGCCTGTTAGCATTACACTTTTTTCCCCTCACTGACTAAAAACCAACATAAAAAGGTCAACAGAGTTCCTATCTCCAGAGTTCCTATCTTGATAATTCTGTGGATATGAATTCTTGGATTTAAGGATTCTAAAATGTTCAGAGTCAGCAGTTGTCCTGAGTAACCTTCTGTAGCTTCTGTGTCAATGGAAAAGACTTCAATTTCATAATCTGTGATACAGTTATATCTTCTATATGCGAGGCCAAGCAAAACTGTGCATTAGGACTGCCTTGAGCACCAGTCTTAACACAAATAATCAAAACTGAGCCAGTCTGCAGGCTGAACATTCAAAGCTTCCACCTGAAAGCTTCTGGGAGCTGGTTTCAGCTCTGCACAAGCTCATTCTCTCAGCTCGGTGAGAATAAGCTCTTTTCTAGAACATCTTAAAGAATTTCTGCTCAAGCTATAGCAATTTCTTTGACGCTTGTGTGATGGACTAGGAGAGAATATAGAGGGTGTCATACCAAAGAGTTAAACATTTTCTAAACCAGAATAAAATAAAAGCTTTGTTCTACTTAATTTGTGTTATGAACAAGATCCTGGATCACTTCCTAATTTGGCTGGACTGATTTATTTCACCCAAAAGGCTGTGCTGGAAGTAATCACTGTAACACCAGGGTAACACTCAACTTCATACACATATAAGAACAGTGACAGAAAACAGCAACTGTCCTCACATGCACTGGCAGCTCCTAAACCTGCAGGGGTTGGACTGCCTGACAGGGAGAAGCTGGGACCTTGACACTGTTCAGACTAATAAGCACATGCTTGACTAAGATTTGAACAGTGGTTGTAATTGCCATCTACATTTTTTGCCTCTGTGGTGTACAAACAGTGGCAGGCCCACATTTTTTGAATATTCAAGGAGGAAATTCAGGATGTCAAGATGTGCCTGCCCCTTGTAGACTGGGTATGCAAACTCAAATTACCCACTTTTTTCACACATGACCTTCCCGCTTTTGGATCACTTCTGCCAATGTAATGCCACAGCTTGGTGTTCTGTGAAGTTCAGAGAAAGCTCTAAAAACTTACATTCCTCGTGGAGGGCAGAAGGAGATATCTGCAGACCATAAAGATTGCATTTGCATAGCCTAGATATTATCAGTTAATATGGAAACATAATACTCTTCCTCATATCCCAATATCTAACCCATTCTAATTTCCTGTTGTTTCATGAGACAGCACATCAGAACAGCTGTGGCAGCAAATACACCCCTCAACAAGTTGGACATGCTAAAGAGTGCTCCTGCACTCCTGTCATAGGAGATCCTGTGAAACGGCCCCCATTAGATACCTGTCAGCCTTCCTTCCCTTTCCATTGCTTCAGCTTACTCCATGCACAAGAAGACAAGAACAGCACGAGTCTGTAGCCAGGCAGACTTGAGTGAACAACTAGTAAGAAGCCAGAGATACAGCTGTTCAGTCCTCTTAGAGAAAAACCACTCCCTTCTCAATTACATTTTAAAAATACATTGTAGATTTTTCTGGCCCTGCTACCAATGACAGAAACCACGTTGTCAGTATGAAAGCTGAAACTGCAATGTAACGAAGAATGAATGCCCACTTTTGTGCAAAAATCCAATCCTAGAAAGCTACAAAAACATTCGGAAACAACAGCTCTTTTATTTGGCCTTGATTCTGCCCTCATGTTCAATCCAGTTCACCAAAATAAGGCAACCCCCTATCATTAAAGATGATCTCATCAAACAGCAGCTCCTAGCAAGTTTTCTTGCATTGGAGGCTTTAACTGCCAGCCCTGATGCAGCCTGACTAGGAGTGGTGTTTGCTCAGCACATTCTGGTGGTTTCTGAGACAAAGCCAGCATTCCCAAGGCTCCAGATAATCAAGCAGATGAAGTCATGCACTTTGAACGCTCCAGAAACAGAAATGGATTGGGGATGAGGAAGGGGGGTGTTGGAGGCAGGAATGGGGAACCACATTTAGCATTAACACATGGAAAAGGAGATGGGAAAAGTGTTCCCCATTTAATGATTCCCTACACGAATGACACACTGGCACTACCAATAAGACAGTATTTGAATGGATGAACCATTTAACCCCCGGAGAAGTCACTCGCAGGCAGCCCATCTAAACACAGGCACTACAATGGAGCACCTAGGTCTATGTAGCCTCCTTAAAGACAAAGATCTTTGGTGGCTACAGTGGGAGCCTAAAGCCAGTGGCTTCTTATTTCAGGGACCTCAGGAAAACATCACCTTGTTATTATCTTCATCTCTTTTGAGAAAGGTACTGCTAATAGCAGTCAACAACATGTAGAAATAAAAGGTGAACCTTACAACAAACCCTTTCACTTTGGATCCTGCTGAGGGAGCTGGCTTGGGCAGAGAAGGACTGCACAGCAGCTCTTGTTAGCAATACTTCAAAGGCAGCTCAAGGTTGGGAAACAGGCTGGGATTAGATATTGATAACCACAAATATTTCAGAAAACAACTGGGGCTTTAAGAGCTTTTGGGTTTTGGAGTTCAACTCCAACCACTTAAGGGAAGAGATTTCCACCCATTTCTGGAAATCTTAGCACTAGTTTCTTAAAAACTGAAATCATTGTACTGACCTATCCCTGAACTCCTGTGCCTTTTTATATTCATCTCTGCCTGCAAGCTCTCTAGGGATGGATCTGGCCTCACCCTGCAGAATATTTCTGGGACTTAAACTGCAATTATTATAATGGACAGCTTTCTTTTCAGATTGGGGGAGAGGGTTGTGAAAATCCTTTCCATTCTCATGGGTTTTCAATCATTTTTTTCCTCCCTCTTACACACACACACACACACACACACCTCTTTCAAGTTCAAAAAAACGTAATTTCCCTGCAGATAGCACAGCTGGGTGGGTACAACTCACTACTTTCTTAGAAGCTTCTTTTCTTCCAAATTCCTTATTTTGATTTGAACTCATGCTTTATGCTTTCTTCCACCTGGGTAGGGATTATGGGTGTGGTCTCTGCTGCTGGATGGAAGTATACTATATTCCAGCTACCTACTGCATATTAGATACAGCCACCTCTGGGTATGCTGGAAAACTCCCAAGGGAGCATTTTTCAAGGAAAGTCCATGCTGGGTGCCATGCCAGAATTTCTCTCTGTACCAGACAGGCAGCTGCAGTCAGGCTCAACTCGCTCTTATTGCCACTGAAATGGCAGCAAGAAACTTTAACAGTGAAAACAGTTTATGCTTTGACGTTCCAGCTGTGGATAAAACACAGCTAGCATCTCTGTTGTCAAACATCCTGCCGTCTCTTGCCACATCGATTTCACTTCATGCTGAGTCTAGTGGCAAAATCCCAGCGCTAACGAAGTTAATGGGAGTTTCAACACTGGATTCAAGAGGGCTGAAATTTCACACAGACTCTTCAGTCATAAAATTCCTTCCACTCACCTCTGAGCTTAACGACTGTGCCCGTTACACCCAGCATGGAGGATCTGGGGTTGATCCAATATTCTTTTAATGGAAAGACTCCCACTAACTTCAACAAGGACTGAGATAGATGAGTTAGTGGGTGAGAAAATTTTATTTGGGAAAGGGAAGATATTCTACAGCCACTTATGCTGTCTTTTTAACCTCTCATGTATTATTTTTGTGCTTCTTTAATCCCTCATGCTGATGTCAATTGTTGCCAATGATTCTGTAACACTGAGGGAAAGAAACTTCCCATCATAATCATTCAGGTTTTTACTCTTCCCTCCTCCTACTATTTAATGTGAGCAGTAACTATTGAGGAAGTCTGACTATCAACAGAAGCATTCAGGAGAGAAAAATACAGATGTAAAAATGCTCTAGAAAAAACTGTGTAAGCATGCTTGAGAATATGTCACACTCTCAGTTATGCCTACAGCTCACAGCAACCTCTCTGCATTAAGGTAATGCCTTTTGTTGGGAAGGGACATGAGTAACCAAACAGCTGTGACAGCAGTTGTGCTTAAGAGGAAAGCATTACTTTTGTATCAATGCCAATAAATAGATCTGATTTAATGCTCTTCTCTTCCTGTGTATTAGTGGAGACTTGTTCCTTGTCCTGATCTTCCTCGTCAGCCCCACCCCATGCTTGTTGCATGAAAAACTCACAGTTGGGTACCTCAGCCTTCCCTTGTTCTACCCCACGTTCAGTTTTTCCTCAAATAACATTTCACAGGACACCTTCTTAAAAAAGCCTTACTTATATCTCTAAATATTGTCCATTTGTTTTAAATTCCAGTCCTGGAATGGGGAAGCAGTTTCTTTTGTTCTGGATGAGGCAAGATGGGAGAAAACAGGTTGCACTGATAACCCAGGCAAACTAGGTCTGATTCAAGTCTCAGAGCCTCTTAGAGGACTCTGGATGTCTGTGAGAGCAGGATGACACCAAAGCCCATATGAACGTGATGCAAACTTTCACTGTGCTTCCCCCCCAGCAACTGGCATGAAATTGGGCTTCTCTTAATATTTCATACCTTTATATTTATTTCTCTTTTGAAGCCTCATCCTCGGCATTATAGCATGCTTGAAAACTGAGTAGAAAGTCACAGGGCCACGTTCAGAGGTGAAATGACAATCACAGTTAACCTGAAGCATCAGCCAGTGGGTTTAATGCTGTTGGGGATAATGCTCTGCCACTGGAGGGAAAAGCAGGTCAGCCCTGGACTTCCCACCTTCACCTTCAAGCCCTGATATCTCCATTTAAAATTGTTTTTTGGATCCAAAGAATATTCTGAGACCAATGCATGCAAAATGGAAATGAATAATCACCAGCTTAACAACAGTCATTAATCCCCTGTAAGCACACTTCTGCATGACTCTATTAATTCTCATTTCCAAGTTTTCAGTATTAAAGTGTTTGATATAGTATATGCTACCTATTCCCTTTAATTAAACAACCTCCCACTGTCAAAGCTGGTGAAATATTTCATCAGTCAAGAGCACACACAGTCTTCATGGAGAAAGTTTCTGGGCTTGTCTGACACACAATAAAAAACAGAACATCAACTGAAGTTTCTTGGCTCACATTAAATCCCATTTCTGGCAGAAACAGCAGGGGAATTAATTCCCTGGCATCTTTATGACAGGTACCTTAAAAGAGAATTGCACAGTTCAGATTTATATGGAATACCCACTGCACCTTTCTTCACAGACTAAAGTGAGGCTCAGATCAACAGCAAAAAGAAATGATAAATAATATCACTGATCACCTGAATGACAGCAAATCAGTGACCTACAGGAAAGTTTTGCAGCACCAAAGCAATTTCACGTGAACAAAAATCCATTCATATGATGAATCCATATGATTTGCCTCTTGGCAACCCTGGCAAGGAATTCAAGTAGCAGAGGGGTACATTGCCTAGAGCAGTGTTGAAAAAAGGAGACTAGCTGTCTTTATATTTCTCAGTGCTGCAAAGCGTGTGGAAGAAACAGGAGGTCTAACAAGCCACTGGCAGAGAATACACAGTACCATTGATTTTCTAATTCCTATTTTTAATTTCCTTTATTTTGGGGGGAGTCTACAAAGAGGGTATGCGTACATACAGAAGTAATCTGGTGATATTTTGCGATTTATTATCATTCTCTTAAACAGAAAATTGAAACGCACCACTGCCAAGAAGGTTGACTTTCACACATCCAAGACAAGTAGAAGTGCATAGAGGCTTTTTTAAAGGTGTCTCATAAGCAGGGTCTTGGTTGTGCTTTCAGTGTCAGGTGTGATTGAGAAATCTCACATAGTGAGCACACAGATACAAGAGGAGGGCACAACTGTGAAAGAATTAGGTCACATAGACATGAGGGGTTATTTGACATGGGTGCCCCATATGCATGCAGCATTGTGACCCTGCTTGAACAGAGAAGTTTAGGACTGGAGGAGAGGCAAGTTTAGCATGGAGCAAGCACACTCATCCAAAAGAGCATGGGCATTTCAGGATGTCATGTTTCTGAGGCCAGAACTGAAAACTGCTGATTCCTTTGAGACTTTTAAGTTTTTAGGTCACTTTGAACAGGCTTCTCTTAAGTGTGTGCAATGCAAGTTATTCCTGGAAATCCCAGAGGCCTAACGCCATCCTCTTGATGGAATCAGATTACAAGGAAAACTTGGGTCATCCAAGAAACATCAACTAATAACAAAGTCATCTCTGGCAGTCCCAGTGGACTGCAGTGTAGGAGGCTGTGAATCACTGAAGACGTGGGAAAATGACAGCAAGAGAAAGAATAAAAGACCAGCTTGCAGCAGATAAGCAGGTGTAGCTTCACTAAATCCTTCTGCAAGAAGTTCTCAGAACCCAGTCCCTGCCTGAAAACTGGTTGCTCTTTTCTTTTAAGTATCCAAACTCTAATACTAAACATCTTATAATGAATTTCAGGGTAATTACTGCAGTATTAAGCTTGTGAATCCAGCCAGTAGAAAAGAAAGCAACATCACTAAGCAGCAAGGACTGAGAAGCTGAAAGAAAGAGAATCCACAAGGAACAAACTGCCAAACTTTAGCTACGGTTTGTGTTGTATCACTCTACCTTCACAAAGATAAACATTCAAACTCATGAGACGAAGGAATTGAAAACAACCATTCATAACCTACATTTTGAACTCACATATTGATAAAAGTTTTTCACTACAATGGTGCAACAAGTGACTATCTCGAAGAGGGTGGCTGGGCACTGGAACAGGCTCCCCAGGGCAGTGGTCACAGCATCAAGCCTGCAAGAGTTCAAAAAGTGTTTGGGTGATACTCTCAGGCACATGGTGTGTGACTCTTGGGGATGGTCCTGTGCAGGGCTAAGGATGGGACTGGACGATTCTTGTGGGTCCCTTCCAACTTGGCATATTCTATGATTCTTTAAAGTCTTACTATTAAGGTTTTGTCCATTAAAAATCTATCTACCACTTAAACCACTCTCCTCTAGCTAGGATCAAATAACATTAGGAAAGGGAGCTCTGAAGATTGAAGGCTGAATTTTAATAACTAGAAAATCTGAGAAAACCCAAAGCAATTCTGTAGCAGAAAACTTAGGAAGTCAGGTTCAGTTAAAGAACAGTGCAATAATTCGTACCAAAGTAAGCATGAAATCCTCTTTCATATGACATTTTCCTTTCAGATTTGGCACCATTTCCACATTTTATCCTTTTTGCAAGATTGGTAAAGTAAATATGTCTTGCCTATGACAGTTTAGAAAACATAGATGTATAATTCAGTCAGCTGCTCTGGAATAGAAGTTAACATTTCTGATCCCCTATATCCTCTAAAATGAGGTCTCTTAAAGTCATAAGTGCAAGTGCCTTAATATTTTCTGATATAAAGTAAGAAATGAATTGTATTAGAGTTTGATCCAAAGCCAAGTCTAGTCATTTTGATCTTTTCATTAAATTTCAGCCTGCCTTGATATAAGCCCTTAGAAAACATGTAAAGTAAATGTTGAGGCTCCTTGTGGTTATTGTGTAATGTTGCAAGGCTCTTTGCAAATCATTTCCTTTTTCTGCTTCTCAGTTCATGGCCATTGCCCATTAAAACCCAAAGCATTATCGAAGTAACAATCAGGGTGCCAGATAAGGTAGCTGTGCACTTATCAGCATAGGCAGCATCACTGAGGGGCTGTGATTTGTGTTTGTGGTTGCATAATTACACAAGAATCTTGCCGAAATATGTTAAGAACCCTGTATATTCAACACATGTGGTGAGTGTAAATTGTAAGCATTTACCAGAAGAACAGGACCAAGACTGGCCAGTTTCCTAAGTTTTAGGGCAAGAAACTCAGAGGGGAGGAAGCACTGTCAAACTTCCCCATGGGCTGGAAAAGATAAGGCTTACAGGAAGGGTAAGTGACACTCAGAGAAAGAAATGTCTTCATTAACTCTTACTGGTTTTCTGTAACTGTCTATCTATCATCTTAGATTAGCATCTCTAACTGTCTAGATCACAATTTATCATAACTTGAATTTTAAAACTCTTCTTCCCAATTTCTGCTGACACAGATGCAGGCTTCTGGGAAAATATCATTGCTTTCTTTTTCAGGCCAGTAAAAAATGGCTTTCATCACTGGGAAGCACAGCAGTCAAAAGCCCAGGGAAGGATTAGTTCAGAGCACCATGCTAAAAGCTCGTAACTCACTTCTACCCATCCTGACTGGGAAGAGATGTGTCCCAACCTGAAGTCAGAAGGCCCCACAAGAACTGATGAGGAGCCATCAGAGAGACTGGGTCAGCCAGTATCACTCACAAGAAAGGTATATCTTAGTCCAGATTCACTGCTTTTGCAACAATTATGTTCTCTTGCTTTAGAAACATAAGCACCACCCCAGTGAATTCCAGTGCTTTTCAGGCCTTGCATTGCACTAACATACATATACTGGTAAGTCTACTATTACAGCTGCATGACCATAGGATTGCCAGCACAGCTATTAAGACTTCTTCATTGAAATGAGATGATTCCGAATTGACATGTACTATATTTTACTTCTTCTCATTAACTATTACAAATCAGCTCCCAATCCAGCTCATATCCATGCTGATGTGAAATGATACAGTCTCAACAGAGAGCCTCATACTGCTCTTCCATTGGGGATGGAGCCAACTTGAATTTTCTGGATGCTGATGGCAGGCAACATACTCATCTAGTTATGTCACTGGATGATGAGGTTCCCTGGCTGGCATGTGTATGACTACACAAGTGCACCCGTTTCTCATATTCAGAGGGAAAGGCTAGTGTGAGGAGAAGCAGATTCCAGGCTTTTTTTTTTTTTTCAAGTATCAGACTTAAAGTTTAAAAAAAATTGAGCATCAGAGCTGCAAAACAGATTGCAGAAGCCAAAGGGATACATATCCCCAAGCCACTGGTGGGGTGGGGAAGGCAGTACAGCAGAGGTGTGTTAATGCAATCATGGACCCAACTTAAAATTGTTCAAACATTGGTTTTCCCTTCCTAGGGCACTGAGCTCACCAAGGATTAGGCACCCAGGTGCAGCCTAAGACACATCTGCACTCAAGTTCAAATGTAATCAAAGCTTTCCCCAGCGATCACTCTGCTACAGAAAGGTGTGCACTGATTCTGAACAGAGAAGCAAGTTAGCTCTGGAACAAATCAAATTTGAATAAGTCTTTCAAATGGAGGGAAAGTAAACATATGCACACACACATCTAATCGGGACAAAGGGGATTTCTTAGATGTCTTCATTTCCTGCTGCAGATGCAGAGGCTGACTGCTTATTCAAGCCCACTGCTATTTATATCCCGTCTCCACATCTTGGGAGAAAAAGCATGAACTCCTTCAGAACAAAACGGAAGTTCTTCTGGTCTGGCCCCACTGAGCCCAGTCCCTTAGCAAATGCCTCATATGATCATTTTAAACTCCACTCCTACTCACTGGTGCCAACATATTCATCACTCCATTCGTGTGGGTGAGCGAACTCCTAATAGCGCTGTCGCCAGTCCCTTTGTGATGATTCATTTCCATGGCTCCTCAGTGTATGCTCTTTGTCTGCTCTTCATCACTGTACAGTACGTAACAATTACTTTGGCTGCTCTCTTCAGTTTGAGCTGTTCCTTCCTTTTGTATGTGGGCTTAGGATTATTTATTTTCTTTTTCAATTAAAGGGCTTTTTTATGATATCAGGTTTTGAATGAAGACTTTACAGCATACACTGTAATTATAACAGTCCCACTAAAAAGCACAGACTGGCATTTACAGCTACAACAGTTGTGTACTTACATGCCAGTGTAACAACTCCACTATATCTGCCTAAATATGCACCAATGCAATTCAAGCAAATCAGATCTCACAAAAACTACTACCGATGGATTGCAACTCGCTTGAGGGAGTCCTTGCTATTCTCTCTGCCCAGTACTGGAAAATACCATCCAGTACAAGAGGGAGAAGAAACTTCAATAGGCAAGAAAGGAGAGACGGGTAATCACTCCCAAATACCAACATAAGAATTTCACTGCCCCTGTTTTGATGAGTAAACTGTATGGCATTTGGGGCAAATATGCAAAAATACTGACCATGTAATTTTCCACTCCCCATTTCAGAATTGCAGCTGCACAGCCTGTTTGAGCACCAAGCCTTCCACAGTGAGAACACATGCACTGAAGCCCCAAGGTCAAGCTGCTGATTCAAGTGGGGATTATATTGTCCAATAACCACCTTTGTGAATAAGAACAGGTTTGCTCAAGCAATACAGCTGCTTGACAGCCTGTTCCTTGATGCTCCCACAGCACAAATACAGCTCCACGCTGGGAACTGGGTCTGCTCCTCTGTAACCTGGGTGTATAAAGGAGAAGAAGGAAACAGCAGTGTTTCCTGTTCATTAGGCAGGCTCTAAATATTAAAGGTTAAAAGTACAGGAAGAGTAGAGACAATTGAAGACAAGAAGAAGGAGCTGAAAAACTGACGATTTTAGGGCACAAGACAAAACAGGTGAGAAAAATAAAAAGGCAGAGTAGGAGACCAAGTGCAAGTGGGTAGGAAGGTAGCAGATGAACAAAGCACAGGACAGGCAGGATTTCTGGAAGCTCAACCAGCTTGAATGAATACAATGCCAGACCACATGTAACTGTACTTGAAAAAAACACAAGAAAAATGATTCATCTGAGTCATCATAAAAGTCAATAGATTGCAGTTAACGGTAATGTAACAAAAATTCAAGCTAGATGACTGTGTGGTGCCCACCCTCAAATGTTCAGAACTGTAGTTTGCACAGCTTGGTTTCAGATATGTTCCTGAAGGTGGCTGGGTTTGTTCTTCAGAAATTCTAAGACTATTGCAGAATTAGTGTTCTTCTAATGCTGAGGAAAGCAACCTCCTCCTCCTCCCATCAGTAACTAAAAGTAGTTCCTGACATTGCATTATGTAATGAGCTTTTCCATTCTTACAGTTTTAGAACTATTTGCAAGCATTTGCAGAGCTCTTTTTTCAATCCAGAACTGTAACCTGTTCTCCATTCTTCATTTCTCTTAAAAATGGCCAGAGTTCATTCCAACAGAACAAAGTGCTTCCCAGAAATAGCATAAAGTAGGAAAGCACCTTTGACTCCTCTTTCCCCCACCACAGCATCAAGCAATTAATCAAGAAGAGTATTAGTTCCCAGTAAGTCAACACTGGATGGAAACACCATTGTTCCACCTGACCCACAAAGTTCCAGAAGAGCAGCCAAGGACAAGGAGACTTTCCCAGAAGTAAGAGGACTGCCAAAGACAGATGCATGTGTATTTCTAAGAGAGACACAAAAAAAAAAAAAAAGAAAAGAAAAAGACAAATCTGATGTTAATTTAGGGAGACAAGTCTCCAAGACCACTGTCAAACAATATGGGCTATTGCCATCAAGCGGCCTGTGACTGGTAATCTAATGTTCACCACACAGCAAAGGATTCTGCTGAGATTAACTTTTGAAATATACTCAGACTTCTCATTTTTACAAAAGAGGTAATACTAAAGAGCATCAGAAGGCTGACAATGTAGATGCAAAAGACATAACTTCTCTTAAATCGTTTTGGATTTCATAGCAGAATAGTTTCACAGAGATAAGCCAGAGAAGCAGCACACCCGATCAAAGTTACCTGTTAGTACAAGAAACAACTCGAGTTTTACTAACACAAAACATCGAACACTGATAATGTCAGCACTCACTCTTGAATTAGTAAGAGCAAAGGACAAAAACAACTTGATTTAATGAGTTCTCTGTGGCATCCACCCATTTCTGGTGAGTTAACATATTGTTTTTCTCTTCACCTTGCACTCTGTGCTTAGCCCAAGGCACAAGAGCCCTGACATTATGAAAACGTCTTCTAACATAATCACAGTTACCCTGTCTTTAGTGGAAACAGGTTACAGCAGCACAAAGTCAGGCTGATGCCAGTACAAAACCAAGTAACACAAAGCAGTACCCCACTTTTCACTGGGATATAAACCTAGAAGGATTTTCAGTAGGAAAAGCTGCCAAAACACCAGCACCCTTCATTTTTTTAAAGTCTCAACATTCACCCTCCCTCCTGCAGTGCTAATTCCTGGAATTTATGTAAAAACACACTGTACACTAAAAAAGGGTTAAGTTTCACTTTTACAAACTAGCTATGGATATTAAAATTAAAATAAACATCCTAATTCTCCAAAGAGAAACCATCAAGATACTTGCTTAATGATCCCAGGAGCCTGTTCTCTCTGACTGTCTGCTGGTGCCATTACCTGCAATTCTTTATGACTGTATTATCATTATCATCATCATCATCATCATCATCTATGAACTTAGAATTCAACATACCAGCTGCCCACAACTGAAGGGTTTCTTTGCATTACCAATTATAATTGAACTGAATGCACTACTGGTTCTGTGACATAAAAAGGAATTAAAAAAAAAAAAATTACCAAGTTTAACTTGAGAGAGTTGAACCCAGGTGAAAAACATCAGTCAGCAACCCACAGAACCCACTAATTAATTACCATACAGATGTATGTATCCAATCTAGTGAAGATCAAAATTAAAAAAAGTAACCTACTATTCACCACCAGTTTCAATTACAGCTGGAAGAATAATTCCAGTTTACATATTCTCTGTGGCTTGGCTCACACCCAAGAGATGTTTCTTGGGAAGAAGCTCAGAAGCAAAATCTGGCTTGAAAACTGGAGCAAGACACCTCTTTTGAAGTCTTCCTTCAAAAACCATAACAAAAAAATCCCACCAACAAAAAAGTCCCCAAAATTCCAGTTCCCCCCCTTTTTAAGATGACTATTTTCTAGAGCAGGACACTGAGATTAACAATTTCATCCACTCAATCCTTCAGTAGGATGGACTGAATCCACATGTGTTAACCTTTGTAATACTTCATGCATTAGTGCCATACTATATCAAACTAAATTACAAACTAAATCCACTTCAGAAAATAGAAAAGAACATTTCTTACCTGTGGACTCCCACTGCTGAAGATAATCTGTCAAGTTAGAGTCCTCTTTTCTTCTTTTTTTTTTTAACCTCCCACTCTTGAAAGGTTTAGTATTACCACATGGGAAAGAAGAATCAAGGAAAAACTTGCCTTATCTGTCAATGGTTACATGACACTTCTATTACTCAGCTTCTGTATCGGCTTGGGTGGATATTGCAAGTAACAACAGGGGAGACAACCTATTTTCTAACAAGAAAAGAAACACTAAGAATATGCCAGAAAAAACTTGCATTTTAAAATACAAAAAGAGCATATGGTCCCAGAAAATACTACAGTTTTAAGTATGCTATATATCAGTTATTTTTCACACTAAGTCAATTTAGGTCAAAAAACATTCTGTGTGTTGGATTTTCCAACAAATTATATACAACAGCTACAGGTATGAATACCCACCTAAAAGAGAGAAAAAGACAGTAAGCTACTACTTTTGCAAGACACTGGCACAAGAACATACACACAGTAGGCATCACTAGCACATACTAAAGCTACTTCACATTTGGCTTGTAATTGCATATACTTTCTAGAACAGTACTGCAAAATTAATTTACTTATTACTCAAAAACCTATTCCACCTGGGCACAGTGAGTGAACAGCAACATCTTGCGTCCTCCTTTTACTCTACAAAGTTCCATTCATGTGGTCCAGGCAATCCGTATCACTCTTCAGGACTGTGAGCTCTGTACTCTTGCCGGTTTGTACTTTCCCACTTTATAAAAAAATGACACTGAATTTTGAATGCAGTGAAGAGAATGGAATAGGAATGTTCACAGTTACTAGTGCATTTTAACAGATGAGAGTTACTTTAGCAACACAACTTTCACAGCTTATCATTATAAATATGTTAACAAGTTTCCATTTAAAATTGAGTCATCCCATCCCACTGGAGTAAGAAAACAGAACATGTCAGATTCAGATTGTCAAGACTGCACAAGTTTCATTTACCTCTAAAGCACTGAAACAAACTAGTTTAAGACCAAAAAGAAACTAAAGCCCTTAAAATTATTTAGTAGCTTTTGCTAAGTAAATTGCCAGACCTAATTCAAAAGAACTATGATCCATTTTCTAGTTTTTGATTTATAATTTAGGCAAAAATCTGACTAGTTTTTAGAGGTGAAATTGCATTTTAAAAGTACTTCAACTTTGTGTTATAACAAAAGTTATTGTTTTAAGTGTGGAGGATCTCTGTTTCTTCACAGTGAAACCATTAAACCCGACACCAAACTTTATAGTACAGAAAAGCTACAATAAAGTCTTGGAAGAACAGCTGTAAACTTTAAAGATTTAATATAAATTTATGAGACAAAAATATCTGAATAGAGAACACTAAGGAGAATCATTCAAGAGTGGGACTTTACAGTTCATTCATGTAGTCCACATTCATGTTAAACACCCAACTGAACATCTTTATTGCCTCTTTGCTCCCCAAAAGCAAAAACTAAGCAAATCCTTTGCTTTATTAATACAGTAGATCCATGTGAGTTTACCTGGCATGCTCTCGGTGCACTCTTAGATTAATCCTTTACTAATCTGTCACCTAATATGTGAGAACAAAAGGGTTGATACCACAGTCAAGATAACTTCAACTGGGGGCTTGTTAACAAGCCCCCAGAGCTAAAATTGAAAATATGGACCTCAAATTTCTGCCACTGTGTAGAAGATACAGTAAACACTAGGGATTCAGACAAATCATTGACATTCCTCTGTAGACACCAGCAGGGCAACAAAATATTAACAGCTGTATACAAATAATACTTAGAAGTACAACTTACGGACCTGCACAAATCAGGTATGATGGGAAAAGCCAGACTGAACACCATGAAGAAAAATCACCACTTGTACTCCATCAGAAATTATTTGACCCTTTAATGAATACTGCAGGTGAAGAATCTCAGGTCACCATGACTTCACTCATATTAAAAAAGTTCACCCGTCCCCAAGCTTTGAAAAGGGGCTATAAGTAGTCAAAACATAAGGGTGAGGCTTTGTCAAATAACAGAAAAGTATGTATAAAATAGGAAAATAAAATCCATGTCTATTGCCCCTTTATCAAGCAGTTAGTACTGCAGATTGTTAACACTTAGGCCAAGACCAACAAAAGAGGCCAAAAGGGCAGCAAAAGGCAGCAAAACTTGCATGAATGTATCTCAGTAAAGACAGGAACAACTGAAGACCTATTAATGACTCTGCTGAACAGAAAGCATGCTGATTAAATACAGCATGGGCAAAACCAAGGTGAGACTTATTTAAAAGAAAAAAATTATTTGAGCTAGTCATTTACACCACTGGGTCATAAATTAACTGTTTCCAAAACAAAATGCTTTGACAATTCACACCTCAAGACACAGAAGTTGTTTACAGATGATGAGGTAAAAAAACCAAACAAATAAAATTTTATAAATCCCTTAAAATATAAAGCACATAGTAAACCATTCATATGTATTTGATTTAGTTCTAAGCTACTAAGACTAGAAAGGGGTTAGGAACTAAGAGAGCTTGTAAAAAGGGACTATAGAAAAGGTGAAAAAAGACTTCAAGAGGCATACAAAGCCTTCTGGGCAGGAAATTAAAGACTATTTCAGAAAAAAAATGAACAAGGGGCATGAAAGAGTAATTAGCATAAGCAGTTTACTGAAAAGGTAAACCATTCCCATATATAATTTTTCTAACTACTACAAAGAGACAATGAGACTGAAAAGCATTTCACTGAAACCTGAAAATGCTTATACAACATATAGTTGACTTTCTTAATGTCATTGCCATGCCCGGTACGTGCTTAGATTCACCTAAAGAAAAAACTAGGTATTAGAAGGCAAAACCCTACATTCTCTGCAGAATACACTCATGAAGTTTAAGAAGCAGCCCATTGTGGAGTCCATGTGTAGGTAGATTGTAAACAACTGGCAACTGGTACTTCTCATCAACTTCCTAAGGAAAACTTCTATCTTCTTAGAAGACTGTAATGGATAGGTGCTCTTCAGGATAATGCATGATCATTTTGTATTGCTCTGAATCACTGCTTTCCTTCATTAAGCTTCACCAAGCACAAGGGTCACCACCCAATTATTAGTTAATGCACATACAGAAAAATACAGTTTTTAATTCAAATACAGTTGTCGATTCAGGAAACCTTACACAAATAAGATTTCCATAGTGGTGAGAAAATAGCACATGCGTAGAACTTCAAAAATTGTACTTGCCTCTTGGATCTGAGCAAGACTGCAATTCATTCACAAAGGTACAGTGCAGTCTCCTGGCAGTGTCATGATTTACCCCAAAGCAAGTCAGACAGAGTCTGCTTAACCTGCACTGGAGTTATGCACAGAGGTAGTTGTACTACTACTGGCTGAAATACAGAATAGGTAAGGAATGTGTTTTAACAGCAAAAAGGTACCAGGAAAGAGGTCCATTTTGCAGTTTTCATTAAAGCTATCATCAGACTTAATTATCACAGAAACTAGAAAGACAGAGCCCATTAGATACTGCCTCATATCAAAACTGCCCTCTGCAGTCACAGACATTTTCTTTTTAGGCCACACAAACTCCAAGACAAAGAAATTCATTTTTCACTCTATTTTACCTTGCTAAAGTAACACCAGGACTACCACCCAAGGATAAATCCAGTACTCCATCATGACATAATACCTTTTTTATTACAATATCCAAAAAACTGAGTATGCAAGATTTTGAGATCTCATGATCCCTTCTTCAATCTCAGGAATGTGCCATCTAAAGACTGTATATTTAAACCATAAAGGAGTTTAAATGTAAAGAAAAGAGAAAAATGCATTTTCTTCATAAACATTCTGTGTGTCTCTTCCTACCAACCACACCATCCTCTGTAAAACCCGAAGATTTCTTTCTGTAAAGCAAATATATATATAGTGTTGGTAGCCCACCCCACCCTGTCCCAAGATCAGTTTTTATTAATCTTCTGTATTAGTGTCAACAATCAGCTACAGATACATATTACTTTGAGAATTAAATACATAATCGTTTAATTCAAACAAGCAGAAGGGCAAGAGGAAAAAGCATTATGTGGATGGCACATTTGGTTGTAGATTACCAAAACATTCAGCCTTTACAATTCAATTATTCTTTCTCTAGTAATCAACTTTCAAATAAAATTTCTCTTTGTTGCAATTACAGACCAAAATACACTAGATAGTTTTCTTTTACTACAATCTTACCAT
This sequence comes from Anabacerthia variegaticeps, assembly GCA_035583185.1. NCBI lineage: Eukaryota > Metazoa > Chordata > Aves > Passeriformes > Furnariidae > Anabacerthia > Anabacerthia variegaticeps. Next base: position 89,596,836 of record JAWWEW010000001.1, on the reverse strand, counting down.
AGTAGTTTAAGAAGTACTATTACAAAATGCTTTTAATTAGTGTACTCTTCACAAAGAGTCAGAGAGGCAATGTAATAGCAGAGTACAGTGTAAAGAGTGCTTCTAGGAACTAGGAATTTTTGTAATATCCTACTCGGTAAGCGATATAGCTACAGAACTCACAGCCACAACTGTTACGTCTACTCTCTCTCTCACTTAAGCAGCTGCAGCTTCAGTGCATTCAAACTCTGCCCGATGTCTCTGAACGGAGAGTTCTGCCTGCGTGAGCAATCTGAACAGATTAACACTGGTTTGAATTGAAAACGCCCCTCCTTGATCTGAGCTAACTATGTAAACGTACACAGGAGAGGGGAGTTTTGAACTCAGCCGGGAAGGCGAGCGCTCACCACGGCCACCCAAGGGAAACTCTCAACCTGAAGAGAGGTGGTCAGAGATTAACAGAACTGGAACACAAAAAGAGGGAAAAAAACAAAACAAAACAAAAAAAAAAAAGGACAAACAGCAACTGACAGAGCAAACACTTTAGAAAGAGCCTATTCCTTAAGCCTGCTTCAGATATTGCTCTGCTCTATAAAAGTGAATTTAGGACCTAAGGCTTGTAAGTTATAAGAGGCCCAGGTGGCCAAGTCCATCTTCAACGTCACTGAAGTGCTTTCACAAGATATAGCTTTTCCCCGTGTTCACTGGTGAAGATGGGAGCCTTTTTGTAGTGTTCCACCAACTCATCCATAGTATTAAAGCGTCGCTGCCCAATACAATAGACATTGTCCACGAGCTGCACCTTGAAATGTTTGTTCTTCCCCGACGCCTTTAGAGATACCGAGAAGTCACTGGGCTGTTGACAAGAATTCAAAAAGAAAAAAAATAATTACATAAAAGTGAACAAAATGAAGGTGTAATTTTGTGGTTTCAAGAACAAACTGTGTCATATAGTTGATGGTAATTTATGTTAGTCTTTGTTCCACAGCTCAGTGCTTTAGCTACTTAAGAAACCCAGTAGCCTATTATTCAATAAATAATTGCCATTGTTATTAACGTGTGCAGTTAAGTCAGTTAAGTGAAAGCTCCCCAGATGCACAGTCTGAAGTTGCCAATTATATGACTAAATTGCAAATATTATCTTAGTTACTCAATTTAGAAGCATGAGAATGTCAAAGAGAAAGGAAAAACTTTTATCATGTATGCCTTCCTTGCTAGAGTGCCCTGAAGAAAGCAATTATTGCAATATTGCTGGAGTGAGATGAAGAAAATTCCCTATATTGCTTTTCTGAGAGCTGTGACCACTAGAGGGCTGTTCTTGCTTTGCACTGCAAAAGACAAAAACACATTCACCTTTTATCTTCATTACCACATGTATGGGGAATCATTTCTCCCACTGAGTACACCTTCTTTGCAAAAACAGACAAAGCCATAGAATAAAAACACAGTACAAATCAAACCATCACACCATCACCCACAAAAGACAAAATTTAAGCACTAATTAAGTCATTCAGAACAGAACAATTTCTCATGATAAATCTCTTGTCTTGGCAATCAGTTGCTTTAACAAAGAGAGCGCTGTCATCCAAACAGCCAGGATGAGACCATTGCACTTTCTGCACCACATGCCACCACAAGACAGTGGAATGGAGACACTGTCCTGTGCTTCCAGCTGAACTCAATCTCTAATCATCAAACACTGCTGGCTGGCCACAGAGATGGTGTAGAAGCCTGGACAAGGTGGATTTAACATGTTGCTACGCCTCAAACACTGATGACCATTCAAACAGGCAAGTTAGAACAGGATATGGCTGGAAAAGGGGAATGTACAGATGTAAGGCAGTACCTTTTTAGAGCCAACCACCCTGTTTTGGCCTATGGAGACTGCACAACATGGAACAGTGCAGGCACAGGAATGGGGTCAAGGAGCAAGCAAGTCCAGCAAATGTGGGGGATCAAGACCACCAAAGACCCTCAAAGCTCCCCCTCCCTCCCTGCCGACACATTTCCAGAAAGGTCCAGAAGAACAGACTACAAGTGCCAACTCACATCACAAGCATGAAACCTAATCCCAGGGTGGTGAAAACTTACCTAGAAGAAGGTACCCCCACAAAGCCTTGGTGATGCGCACCCAGGATCCTGGACATCCTGTTGGCTGGATTGATGCTGGACCCAGGACTAGTGATCTCCTTTCCTCTCTTATCTGATCTCCCTTTCTCTTCTTTTCTTTTATTATTTCTCTTTCTATTAGAAGGTAGGGGCAAAGCACATACGAATTTCTATGTCGAGTGTGCAGTTTGCTAATAAAGCTTCATGAGATTTTTTTTTTCCTGGACCTTCTGGTTTTTGCCATTCTTTTTTCAGTGACAGGCATCTATAAATCTTGGGTGCTTCCTTTCACGTAGGGGGACATGATAGATGGGAGTACAGGTTTGCCCTGCGATAGGTGGATGGAGGCAGGTGTCACCAAGCAGCAGGAAAATAAAAAGCACACACTAGAGTTTGTAGCAAGCACTTAATGCAGATAAGAAATGCCTGATGTGACTCTAGAGCTAATGCTGCAGGGTCTCAGCTCACTAAAGGCATGACTTCAGACACAAACCTTTGAAGGCATGTTCCAGGCTTCAGACACAACTCCCTCCCACAGTGTTTCTTTCGGCTGGGCCAGCACTGCAAACCTGAACTTGTCCAGGCTAAACAAAACCCACAAGGGACCGTCTGGTCCACAGCATCACCTTACAAACAACCCTGAGCACAGCTGTGGCACAGCAGAGGCTGAGCAGGAGGGTCGGGAGCCCTCACATGTTACTGCTGTCACCAGACTTTGGTTCATGCAGCCACAGCCTGAGGATTCGTTTGCACTGTGTTTGCAGGGGGTCAGATACATACTGAATACATATCTAAATGAGTTGGAGGACAGCATTTTCTCAGGTATGCTGTCTTCCTTCTGGCAATTATATGTGTCTCTGCCTTACACATTCCTCATGTTCTGCCTTATCCCAAAATCTCATCCTTTGCATCTCTCCCCTCACCTGTTTTAGTACTAATGCTTTTTCTGTCGTCCCTCTGACTTCATATGCCATGCCCACAGCAAATAAAGCTCCTGTGTTCCTGTTGATCTGGCTCTAGTCCAGCCCCCCAGATTCGAACCTCAGCTTTGGTCAGCAGCTCTTCCCCTCTTGTACTGCTCAAGGCAGCAGCAAGCTCCCCACACCCCAGGACTAACCCTGTTTACCTCGAGCCACTATATTCCAGATCAACAATCATCTCTTCTTTAAATTTTTTTTTACATAACACCCATAGGAGAATTACTTCTTCCATTTATAACCCATTGTCACCGGACCTTGACAGGGTCAGTGTAGGCTTCATCAGGAAGGCTTCCTCTGGCATAGAGCAGCCACTGGCTCAAAATACATGGAACACTCTCTGTAACTGCCAAAAGGAGAGGACTGAGCAGGGTGGGGGAAAGCGATGGAAAGAAATGTGCATAAGAGCGTATCTTTGGGATTTCCAATGCTCCACCCAAGATACATTTTGTGCTGTGTCATCCAAGTCTGAAAACTGCTATTTTTAGCCAGCTATCTCTGATACTAAACCCCTGCCTCAGGAGCATCACAGCAAACAAGCCTGCACAGAGCTCACACCAAGCACCTACCCCACTGGGCTAAAGCTAACCTGGCTGTACTAACACTGTGCTGTGGTTAAGGTCCTGACTACAGTGTGGACAAACCCTCCAGCAGCCACAACCACACAGGCCTAGGACCGGTTCCAGTGGACATCTCCAAAGCCCCAAGCAGAAGCCATGGAACAGTAACAAAGCACAGGCCTGCACAAATGAAGCTCTGCAGGAGCCTGGAGATACTGGGCTCAGAGAGGAGAAATTCAGAGCACGGGCTCTGGGCAGCATGCTGATCATTGTGCTCTGAACACAGGCTACCAGGCAGGTCTGTAGGGTCTCTTCAAGGACAGCACTGAGGGCAGCACTTACAGACTAGCTGTTTAGGATTCAAAAAACAAGAACAAGTCTTGTTGACTACATTCTGCTGATACCATGGGTGATGTCTATGTCAAACAAAAAACAGTAACCAAAAGGTCCTCATTTAAAACCAAGGAACTTACAAAAGGGAAGTTCATAATCTGAACCAAATTTTTTTGGTTTTTAGTTTTAGAACAGGGAAAGATGTTATGACAGGTTTAAAAATAAGTGAAATAATCACCTTGTGCTCAACAAGGTTTTAACGTTTTCTGACAACACACAGTTGTTTTCATCATGTCAAAATTATAAGCTTTCAGAGCTCCTTGTATGTGTTAAGGATCACTATCTTTAGACAGGAAGGATGTGCTAATGACACACAGAGAGGTGGTGGAATAGCTCTTGGACCTCTGATCTACTGATCTATGACCCAGGCAGTGGCCAGACTCTGATCTTTGTGAAGTGATCTACACAATACAATGAATACTATTTCTGCCATTTTAATTATAACTTTAATGAATGAACATTCTCCTGAACTCTTGTCTATTTTCCCCAGCCCTGGAGCTGCTAACTAGATTGATACATAAGTAGAAGACATTCTTATCAGTTATTTTCTGCAGAATATGTCACAAAGTTTATTCTTTTTTAAAAAACGGAAAGGCTGATCTATGTCTTTTGAGAGTCATCATCCGGTGCAAAGAGATGGAAGAGCTCAAACAGCTGTTGCAAAAATTTTGAAACCCTTTATTGGTCTCAGAGCAATAACTTCTACGGGATTCAAGAACAAACAGCAAAACCAATTGGACTTGTATCTGTTTTTATTTTGGTTCCTTCCCACCCTAACAAATATGCAAATTCATTAACAAGACTATTAAAAAAATAGTCTTGTTAATGAATTGCTCTTAACATTGCTCTTAAACTATTGCTCTTAACATTGCCATTTCAAACTACGTTGGTTCAATGCAGTTTGAATTGGTTTCCTGCTGTCCTCCTTGGATTTGCTTCAAGTCTGTTTATTTCATTTACTGTTTAAGCTATTTTGTTTCAACTGCTGGCCAGTTTTTCTCCCTCTTCCCTCTCAAATTAATTGCTACATTTGGATGTTTGCACACTAACTTTTCCAGGAATAAAAGACTCACATATACCAAATAAAGGTATATCAGAAGTACGCTTTAATCCTAGAAATCTATAGCAGAGTTGTTGATTCTGCAACAGATTTACAGGGCATAGCTTTGTGGCAGGAAACCTGTCAATATTCCTGCACCATCATAATTGGAAAGACATAAACCAGAAGTTAAATCAATTCCTAAAGCTGAAAATTAAAGATTAGATGTAATACACATGTTGCCCTGCCGTCCAGGTATAGTACTACTTTGAATTAGGGTTGAATTGTTTCTGATTCCTTTATTTTAACTATTGCTTACAACTAGGATGATCATAAGCTAGCTGGTGCCTACAGCACGTGGAAAACAACAGCTAGGGAGACATTGCTTTAATTTTATTTGTTTGATCAGGAACTTCATTATCTTTTCAGAAAACCAGCTGAAAACTCAACCATGAAAACAAGTTATAAAGCAATACAAGGGAGAACAAGTGAAATGGGAAAAGAGAGTTCCCTCTTTACAATCTCCCTTTGAGAATTAAATGATAATTTTATCATAAATGGCAAGGTTGTGAAAAATAGCTCCTTCTGAAACCCTATAACTTATGTAACTGATCCTATAACTTATTTCAAATTTTTCCGTTCAGTTCAATTCCATTTGGCAATGCCCTTCCTCCAAGAAAGATACTCTCAGGCACTCATTCTTTAAACTATTCTAGAGCCTTTGAGTTCCCATCTGTAAGCCTGCTCTGTGGCTCCCTAACTCTTTCCACTTCCATACCCAGCTTTTCCCTCACTCCTACTCAGTCACCCAATCAAAAAACCCAAGTCATAGCTCAAAGTTCTAAGGTCAGGCTGGAAAGAGCCATCTGGGAAGGTTAAATCCTTTTTCCACCAATTCCACCTCACTTGGATGTAACCAAATACCTTTCTCTTCCCTATGTAATGTTCGCCATGTTCCAAAATCAATATTACACACGTCAGAAACACAAATTGGTTAGATCGATCTTCAAATATAGCTCTAGTAGGATTTCTGTTCTTCCATTTAAAATAAACCACTAAGATATTTCCCTATGCCTGTTTTCAAAGAAAAACTTTCTCCTCATGTCCACTGCACTCATCAATCACTGCATGTCACAGAACATAATCGATGTTCAGTTTTTAAACAGTCGCCACATTTCATTGCTTCTACCCAACAGTTGCAGGATTAAGACCCCGGGAAAACATAGGACACCCAGAATAATACAGAACTAGCACCTCAAAAAAACCATACAAACTCTCAACCTGTGTCTCCTCTCTCTATTTCACTATTGCTGGACAAAGAACGCAGAAGCTAAATATGATCTCAAAGAACTGATGCTAATCCAGCGATACCTACCATCCTCAGTATCATCTTAATACACCTACAATTGTCAGTATCATCTTAAAACTATACCCTGCAAGTCTGCTTAGGAAGGGTTACTATAATGTGATAGCTGTGACACTACTGTCAGAAAGCAGCCATTGCTCCCTTGATGCCTAAGGATTTGGTGTATATTTTTATGTATTTTTGGTGTGTATTTTGTGGATCTTTAGAGCTTTAGAAGTA
>JAWWEW010000001.1:89489004-89590094 GCA_035583185.1 Anabacerthia variegaticeps | reverse complement strand
TTGGTTATAGGTATTAATGTATTAGATATGCTAATTGTTTGAAAGGGTATAAAAACTGTAACTTTACGGAGCCCCGGATCCTTCGTCCTCGGGGGACCAGAGGAGGCCTGGACCTTTCAAACTCCCAATAAAGGTACTGTCTATCTTTCTCCATTAACGTTGTGCTGAGTGCCTATTTTGCAGGATTTTAGGTATCACCCTAATGAATTATTTGCTCCCGAAATCATCCAAAAATTTGCACATCTCATTCATGCTAATAAACAGAACTAGTCTGAGAAAAATAACACCTTCTCTGCTTCATAAGAAGATCTCACAGGGCTACAAAGCACTGGTGTTTGTCTAATCACTAGTTTTGCACCCACGCACAGTGGAGCACAAGGGGCCCATGAGTTCTGACAGAAGCTCCTTTGAAGTCTAAGGGTGCCTGCAGCAAAGGCAGTGCTCAAAAGCTAGAGGTGGCATACTTCTGCTTCCTGTTAGCTAGTGCACTAGCAAGCACACTTGTTTCTGAGGGTGAATCTGAACAAAACACCCAAATTTGCTTCTCTGCTGAGTGAAATCTGAGATCTTCAAAGCACAACAATCACCCACCCAAGCCAGGTGACTGGTGTCAGCCAAGAGCTGTCCATCTTGTGTTAGGAAATACACAGGGAGAACAAAAATCTGACCACTGAAGAAGAGCCTGCAATTCAAAAAGGTTAAGAAGTGGCTGTACAGAAACTGCATAGGTTAAATCTACATTTTTTGTTCAGTAGTGCTACTTAAATGAGACAATAAACTGCAGGTTTTATCAAGCCAGCAGCCTGCAACAGAAAGAACAAATCAAGCAGTATTTTTAACTAGGCATGCGCCCATTCTTTTAGACGTCCAAAACTAAGATGACATTAACTAGGTGTAATAGAGTTGGCAAAAATTTTATCAGTAGGTAACTGTGCCTGTTACATAAACTGTGGACTTAAATGGTTCAAACAAGTTTATGGTTCTAATAATAGTATTTTGTAATTAACGAAGATTATCAGGCTCCTAGCTACCTTACAGAGTTCATCTCAGGATATTTTCCACTATGGCAGCATCCCTCAGATCTAAGTGTAACTGAGGAGAGTATTTTTGGCTAAAGGAATCTAGCTGTGAGACAAACATCTGGTAAGTTAAGCCTAGAGAAACATTGTAAAATCTTGCAACTACTAACACTTAAAATGGAAAAACATGACAGACTCATCAAGAGAATATGGAATAATACAAACCTTCATCTATCCAAGAAGAGCTTTTCATAGCTCACTAGCAAGAGCAAAACTCAGAAATCTAAGGAAAACTTTTATATAGGTGAATTTTTGTAACTATAGTGATGAAAGGCTATAGAAAACCCTAAAACAGGTCAAGAATCAGGCACGGAATTAGCAGGATGATTCACAGTTTTATCTATGGGCCTTTTCAAAAAGGAAAAACCCCTGCATCCACAGCTTTAATAGGCAGGTTCACAACACAATGTAACGGGAAGTGCTGTCTGGTTGAAAGAGCAAACCGGAGAGCTGACAACTTGGCTCTGCTCAGTCTGGTCTCTCTAATCAAGATCTTTTGTTTGGATTTTGCAGACATTCCTGGTGACTTTTAGCCACAGCATGAAGAGCCTCTGTAGTCATGCATGTGAAATACAGCAACCTTCAGGAACTTAAGAGTTATTGCCAAACTCTTTTCTTCATTCCATACATAGTAAGCTTGAAATAGATTTTTTATGATCTTTTTCTCAGTGCTATCAAGTATGCCTCTTCATTTATTATATCACTCCTGGCACTTCAGGGGAAAAAACTAGCAATCCCCAATGTTTTATAATTCACATACATAAACAAACTATATGATGGTATCAAACATAAAGATTAGGGCAGACAAAAGTTTGAGATGAAGTAAATTATTCCTTAAACCTAAGAAAACTCTCAAGTAGCACTAAGACAAAGGAGGCATTTTCCTGCCTAACTACAGTGTTTTCATTGCTAAAAAAAAATGCCAAATATAAGATTTGCAACACCAGATCAAGAGTAGAAAAAGCAGAAAAAAAGGTAAATTCCTCAATTCAGCACTTTTTTTTTTTTTTTTAGGTTTGCAAAAAACTTGCTGTAATATGAATTGAGCAAGTTTTCTGGGATTCCACTAAGTGCTAGATGGTGGAAACACTTTGAGGACCACATTCTGAATTAATTTCTTTATGCTCCACTAGCAATGACTTCTCCAGCAACAATGAAGGTAAAATTTGAAACTGCTTTGAATGTAAGCATTTAGTGTTATAATGGCATATTAAATGAAAAGTTTACTGTGTTCTTTCAAGAAAATTCATTTACTCCAGAGATTGAGGAGACTCCTAAGAACAAGCTATAGCATGGTGGTGAGTCTGACGTGTCATGCACTGAGAAATGTCTGAGCATTTTTGCATTTTAAGTAATATATTCATTTTACAACAGTACTTCTGGTACTTTCCCAAAAGACAAAAGAAAATTGATAGCTATAGTCTCAAGATAAACCACAATCCAGATCTGAAAATTACCTTCTACCTGCTGGACAGATCCACCAAGAGTACACTGCATCGAGTACTCCACTTGCCCCTATCAGACAGGATGATGCCTTGAAGAGACAGCTGAAATACCATAATTTAATGGCTACTACAATCCTTCAGTGGCTTTCTACATTTTAGAAGGCCATATGCCCCAAATCAGTCTTTTCTTCTGTTGACTAAACAAACTTCATTCCTCTAAGCCTCTGTTAGCCGCGATTTCTAAATTTCTATTTTTCTTCCTGTCCTCTTCTAATTTATTTTTATTTAATCTCTATTTTTCTTCCTGTTCTGCTGTGGTTTACTTTATTTAGTCATTACAATGAAGGAGAAATAGGAATTCAATGACAGAGTTTCAAAGACATGGTAGCTTGGTAGCTTATCATGTCTTCTGCAGAAAAAATTCATCAAGGAAAGATGCCTGAAATTCAACCTGATAATACTGTATTCAGATAAAGGTATCTGGGGCTGTTACAGATTTGTACATTGTCAATTTTGTCAGTGTTACATATGATGCAAGATTAAAAGCTGTCACCTTTTCAAAATCACAGTCAAGGGATAATGAAATGTTAAGTGCTATAACTGTGAATTCTCTGGCATCTGCATACATGAAAGCCCTTTCAGATGAATTTTAAATTTGAACTTCCAGAATTATAGTGAACCTTAATCAGCATTACTCATGATGTCAGCAAGGCTCAATTTACAAGGCATAGGAGTTGCTGACTTGACCCTCTCTCTTGTATATCATAATCTTAACAACTAGATACAAGAATAACTTTACCTTATTACAACCTAAATTATCTAAGTAGATCAGAAATACATTAAAATGGGACTTTAAGCAATAAAGAACCCATGTAATTATTCAATTAAAAGAACAAAATGGACCAATGCAATGACTATTTGAAATCAGCTTTAAGATCAAATTAATGACCAAATTTTCAATTGCGTAGAATTATTTTATCTTGTAGCACTGCAAATTTGAGGATTGCATGAGAAACACATGAAAAGTCATATTGAAAACCTGAAATATTTACTTGCTCCTCCAGTAATTAGAAAAAACCCTGGATAATACCGACCACAGCTGTTAAATTACAGTGTAAATGCCACTGCACTTCACTAACAGACTGATTCTCACAAGCAGTAAGGGTATTAGTTGGTAGCGCTGAAGCCTTGCTTGCTTCTTTAAGGGTGAAAAGACAGGGGGATCTCTTAAGTGCCACGCTTCCTACCCCACACACAGGGGGTTATAAACCTGCGGGGCTGAGCACCACTTACCGAAGATTCACTGTCTCTAACAAGGAAATCTCCTTCCACTCCCCTTTCGTTCAGGGCACATTCTGCTTGGTGTCGGGTAACATTCCCATAATACCATTCTCTTCCAGCAAACCGTCCGGTAGAAGATGGCCCCGTGTAGCTTATCTGAGGTGGATGGGAAGTGTTAATGGTAGGACCATCACTAATGATTACTACATAGTTTTTAGGAACAAGACCAATTTGCCCTCTGGAATTTTTACATTTCCACCATTCTGGGTCATTTTCCGGCTTTTCAATAACTTCCATCGTTTCTCCTTTTTCAAAGTTGAGCTCTTCTTCTGTGACGGAGCTGAATGGATACAGTGTCTGAACAATGTGGAGTACTTTGGTGCCCTGGCCGTTACTCATGGAAGCGCCTTTCCTTAGGCTGAGAAAGCTGGGTGAATCCGCAGTTGCCTCCTCAACCTCCTCTACCACATAGTTCGAAGGAAACCAGCCGATCTGTCCGTTGTAGCTACCTCTCCACCAGCCATCACTGCACTTCTCCATGACAATCACTCGGGATCCTTTAACAAGGGACAGTTCATCCTCCCTCTCCGCGACATAGGCGAATTTCACATAGGCTGGAATGTTAAGATCATAAATCCGGTCGGCGCTGCTGCCGTTGGATGGGTATTCTGCGTCTGTGCTGGGAGTGGGTGAGGCGTCTCTCGCACTTGTCTTTCTCTTGGTTTTTCCCAAGCCTGTTAACGACAGAAATGTAAAGTGGTCACTTGGAATGCTTGTCCCCAGACTGCAAACATTGGATTTGGTGACACGCTGCTCCCTCACTTCAACAACACTGCTAAATGGAGATCTCTTTTGTCACACTACATAGTCAGGAAATAGCAACACCTTTAAGAGATTCTCATTAACATCGAGCTGAAGCACCATTAGGTAAGGAGCAATTTGTGTTACAACGACTTCTATTCTCTTCTCAGAAGTACCGGAGTTTAAACATACTTAAACACAGTGGTTTCTTCAGTAGGAGAAAAGCTAATCACTGAGACCTTCCAGAGTTTGCTGTTATGCATATTATAATTTCAGCCAAATGGCCACGCCCTTTAATGTTAGAGATAACTTTAATTTGGCTCAAACAAAAAGGTGAAAGAAAATCTACAAAAATAAACAAGCACAGAAATTAAAGGTTAAGTTTCTCTGCAGGTTTTGTTTTGCTCTCTTTGTTCTTCAGGCAGTCCCCAAGCAGGTACAGCTGCAACTCCTTCCAACTTCAAGCCCCCTTCTGAAATCCACATCTCTTTCATCTACATTTAATCATGTACTGTAAGTGTAAACCTGACAGTGAGGAAGACCATTTGCATATGTTTCCTTATAATCTGTAAGTTCTGATGCACTGTCATGGCTTTAATTATAGTGTGAAATACAATGCACAGAAGAAGCAACATTAAACAAGCAATTTTTTTTTTTTCTTAATTAGAGGAACCATGATAATGACTGTAAAAATAAGGAAGAAAAACTGTACAACATGGTGTATTTTCAAACTCTTGCAGCAAGGACTGCTTTGGCAAATACATAAACAAGCAGCCCTCTCCTGTGAAATTCACTTATAAGAGTTCTGAAAACAAAATGCCAGTATAGAACAAACCAAGCACTACTCAAAATGTTATGCAGGTGGCAGAAAGCAAAATCAACACAGAAACAGCAGCTTTTGTACTTTTCTCCATCTCCTAGAGCCTGGCTAGCAGAAGAGAGTTTTAGTTGAGAGACAAGAACACACATGTAGATTATGTAAGATTGAATGGAAGGAAAACAAAAAAAGTACTTTGTTTTTGTTTCTTCAAATCATCTGAAACAAGGAGATGCAACGTATTTAATTTTTAACAATTCAGTACTATTCAATCTGGCCACTCCTTCCCAGAAAGTGTGTTTTAATAAATACAGATATATAGGTACTTGCATATACAATAAGCATCTTCAGTGAAGCTGTTTGTTCAGCACAGAACTTCTTTGCTGTTTTCACAGGGTTATCTGTACAGCACAGACCAACAGTGCTCACATAACCATGCAGGGATCCCTGACTAGAAGGGTTAAATACAATTATTAATCGTCTTTTAGTCTCAGAAGATGGAAGAAAATTCCGATCATCCTGAAGTGTTTCCTGACTTTCCCAAGCAGCTCCTCGCTTCCTGCTGGAGCCTGCTACATCCTAATGTCATTCTAACTACATCATTTCAGCCGAGAGCCAGCAGCTGCTCTTTCAGGCAAAATGAGGGAAAGCAGCTTATTGTACTAGGGAAGACAATCACAGGAAAAGTGTCCAAGTAAGTGCTAATCAGAAGCTGGTCAGGCTCTGATCTCTGCCAAGACTGGAAATTTTCATCAGTTTAGAGATCATTTTTAACCAAAAGACAAGAACATATCAGAACTAATGAGCATGAAATTAGTGATATAAACAAACACAACTTAAGGGTTGTTCTGTCAAGAAAGGAGGGAAATTACTTGTTGCAACTTCATGGTAAACAAGCTACTGCATTTTTCAAGAGATTCACTCTACATAAAGCCCTCCACTGAGACTGAACCTTACAGATTAAAAGCTAAGGCTTTTATATGCTCCCTAATGAACATATGCAGCACCACTTCTTGGAATCACAGCAGAAGACCTAGTAAAATAAAAAAAACCCAGCAGATGATGAAGTAGCTGACCAGGAGAAAACTAGTTGAAACTCAGAGCACAGAGATAAGTGTGAGAGATGGGGATCCAATGTGATAAGAGAATGCCATACGCTGAAGTATCTAGAGAAAAAAATGTTGACGAACAGGTGAAAAAAACCAAGCATCTCAAAAAAACCTCTCAAGTCTGATAACAGTATCTAAACATGTAGCAAAAGGTTATCATTGAAGCACTTTCTTTCACTTGGAGTTTCATGGATTTCATATTTTTTCACAAACCTTCCAATGGTGCATCTGATATTTGAAATGTTCCTTCCTAACATCCCCTTTCAACACAAATCGTTACAACTTTGGTAAAATAAAAATTAGAAATGTCACTTTTTTTTTTTGTTTGGTTTGGTTTTTTGTGGTTTTGTTTTGTTTTTTTTTAACCAATTATGGCAGCTGGAGTTCTCAGTTTAAGCTTAACTTTTCATGTGAACAAACTTTTTAAGGCCGATTAGCATGGTAATGGTTAACCTTTCGCAATAGCAGCAACTAACACAATAGACTACGTTTCCAGTTGGTTTGACCAAAACAACTAAATAAGAAGAGACCTGACTGCAGTCAAGCACAGCAAAAGGCATGCACAACATTATCTAACATATTATCTTCTGTGAAGTTACAATATTCATAACTGCATCTATGACTGAAGAGGAAACAAGTTGTTCCATAAGCAGAATGAAGGAAATCTGTTCCTGTTTTTCTCCTAATACCTCCTGCTGCACTATTCCTCCCCTGCCCTCCTCCACCCCCATCTCCTGCAGGATTCACAATCAGCACCCCTCTCCATATGACTGCCTTCACATCCCCAGGTGTCTCTGGTACCTCCAGCTCCAGGACACTGCCATCTCAAAGCCACCCTCAAAGCATACTCCATCTCCCCTGGTGCTGCCCTCCTCCCTACCTTTGCTGGGCTGGCCAGCCAAGCACAATGCCCCGGCACCCTGCTGCCTTTCAGCCCTGCCTGGACCGAGCAAAGAGCTGGGATTGTTCTGGCTTCTCCTTCAGTGAGGGACACCAACAATGAGCCTCTCAGGCACAGAGCTGGAGGAAACTACTTAGTGTATCTCTGCCAGTCTGTGAAGTTTGCCTAAAATTGGCCAAATTATCAAGGGTGGACAGATGGACGGACGATGACAGCTGACTGTGACAGCATGACTAGTGTAAGCTTCATTTCCTTAGGAAACAGGTCTAAAAATATAATTTAGTAGGATGGCTGGTCATAGCCAAGCAAGAATAAAGTTAGGATGATAAACTTGGTATATACATTTATGACAAAAGTCACAACTCCATTAAGAAAAGTACAGTCTACATGAATCATCTCTAGAAGAGTAAACACTACCATTTACTCACTACTTACAGAAATGTTCACTTACTACTATTTATAAGGGTATCTCTATTCTTATGTCTGAATGGAATGAAATCCACATAAAGAATTTAATGGAAAACAACACATTCAAGCACTTTGGGAGTCATATTTAGGAAAAAATCAAGTATATTTGCAATTGCAGTCATAAATTTGGCATTTTTTATTGTTATTGCTCTAATGAAAACTTATCTACCAGTGAAATACAACTGTATTTTTCCCCATTCTGACTCATTGGTTACAGTGCACCTGAATCCTTTATAACACAAATAGTTGTCAATAAGGAGAAACCTAAATCAAGAGATTAGCTCTCAAGTGAGGGGGAAAGGATGGAAGCAAAAAAAGTACTGCAAAGCTGCAGAAAGCTTGTTTTATTTTACTGCAATTCACAGGAAGTAACACTGTTCACAACCTACAACTAACCCACGTTAAACTAATTCATCTTCACTCTTACAAACACATTGCCAAGTGATGCGAAGAGGTTTAATTTTTAGGTGGATATATTACTGAGATAAAAAAAAAAGAAGGAACTGGTTAGAATAATTTCCAGAGAAGGGATCCACTGCAAATCCTCCTCCTCTCTGCAGTGAAAGAAATCCTCTCACCCCAAGGTTAGTCCTAGGGAATTCAGAAACATGCCTGTTGTGTCACTATGTGCTCTCTTCCTTTCCTAGCTCAGTCGTGGCTTTAAAGAATAGCTTTTTTTTTGAGCAGCAGGCTGAACAGCAGTTTCCTATGAATTTGCTTCCTGTCTCTTAAGTTTCCATTGTGCAAGGTCCAGCTAAGCACCCTTTCGTTACCATCTCGTCCCTGCAATGGCCTTCCCATTATACCCATAAGGTCCTCCAGCTCGCACCGCTCCAATGTCCTCTTCCCACAGCACTTCCAGCCTTCCCATCAAATGCTCCTTAGACTTCCCTACGAAATGTCTAGAGCACCCCCAAAACACAAAGCGGTGGAATTTTCTTCTGGTCACTCTCCTTTGGCACAGTGCTGAGGTAGTGCCAGATCCCCTACCCCCACCTGTGCCTCCTGCCGTGCTGGCCATGCTCCTGGCCCAAAGCTTGGCCACCTATCAGACAGCACAGGTGGCCCAACTGCTCAGACTTCTGCTAAAATCAAAAGGGTTTCTCTCTCTCTCTGCCTTCAGTGAAGGCACCAAAACAAGGCTGCATATTGGTTCATAGGATGAGTTTAGTTATCTTTAAGCCATAATCCTAATACATACTTCATGAAATACATAAATAACACTGGTATAGAAAGGGATTTTTTTGCCACTAGTAAAATTTGTATTCTATTTACTAATTATGGTTTAATATTCCATATTACCTTCACTTTAAAAAGCCTATTTACAAGAGAGACAATTTCCTCATTTTAGAAAGGTTCATTTGATGAGCCTTTCCATGTTCCTGTAAGCTGGTGTTCTTCCCTGAAACTGATGAGTGACCGCATTTTGTATTTTAACTGCTTTTGCTCATTGCCAAAGTGAAAGAACAGACTTACTGATGTGGCTGTATAATAAATGTCTGCAGGCTTATCAGTATTCACAGTTATTTTTTAAATTTCTGATTAAGAATAACATGAACTAAACACTGAAGGTGCTTGCAGTCAAATTGTCTAGCAAACCCTTCTCAAGACTGCTCTCTAAATTTGTAACATCTCACTTGTAGCTTAACTTTAAATAGACTAAATGCAACTGCACTTCTTTTCCAAAGGAATTTTCAGTTGATCTGATAGCTTAGATTACAGAAGGTGGGACAATGGAAAAGTCAGTGAACAAAAAAGGTCATTCAATGTCAAAAGCCAATTTCTGAAAAATAGTTAGCAAGTGAAAAGAGTGTTACCTGAATTCTCCCTATCTTTTCCAAAACCTCATCTGTTTTTATGAGCAAAATTATTTTTCTGCAGCTTACCTACACATCAAACCAAGCCCACAGGACAAAAGGGGGGGGGGGGGGAGGGCGAGCCCTTTCAGAAAAACATTGCAATACAAGAAAACTGTATTCCTTTGAGAAATCATAAATGCAACACTAAATTTTCAAAACAGAATTCCTCAATTCAGAACTCAATAAAAAAAAGACCAGACCACTAAATATTACAGACACAACTCCTTAAAATGCTTCCAACAAATTCTTAC
The DNA here is from genome assembly GCA_035583185.1 of Anabacerthia variegaticeps. NCBI lineage: Eukaryota > Metazoa > Chordata > Aves > Passeriformes > Furnariidae > Anabacerthia > Anabacerthia variegaticeps. The sequence continues at coordinate 89,580,083 of JAWWEW010000001.1, read as the reverse complement.
TCAAATATTAAAGTCAATTAAGGAAGGACACCCTCCCTCAAAAGTGACCCTTAAACTATAAAATCTACTGCAAAACCAACAATGAAAGTGTCTCAATACAAATAAGTTCTTGTAAACTTATTCCTCTTCGAGGGACTGGAGCTCTACGAAATGCTGTCCTTCAGTTACCCTGTATCAATGTGAGAGAAGCCAGTTTTAAGCCTAAAAAACCAGCTGGAAATACGAAAATGAATGCTGCTGAGTAAAGCTGTTAGCTCTCTCCATAGCAATTAGAAAATGAACTTTTTGTACATTTTCATCTATTGTTGTATTTATATATCTTAATAGATTCTTTTTCATAACAAGTCAAGACTGATTTTTGTATCATGTATTCAACCTTTTATGTTTAAAATTAGTTTTTCATCAGTTCTTGTACATAATTACAAAGCAGTAAATTGTCAAAAAATTGCCTTGAACAAGAAAAGGGTCATCAAATTGGTATCTTGAATTAATAGTGCATCAAATACTGACAGGCACTTTCTTTCATAGTCTATTCACAAATCTAACAAGCTTTTACTCAATTAAAAGACTAAATTATGCTCTATCACTTAGTCAAAACACAAGACCTTATAGTAGAGCTGATAAGGACAATGTACAGCCAAAATCAAATGTGGGTAAAAAAAGTGGCATATTTAATGGTTATCCCTCTAACCTGAACGCTGCAGATGTTTTTATTTTTTAAATTCTCCACAAACTGACAGGTGATGTTCTGCCCACCTGGAACGGCAGGCAGGGCTAGTTAGAATCCCTGCCTTCCAATCCCCACCTCTCTGCCAGCCCCCCAAGCTGCCCACACCAGCCATGCCCTCTCCAAATAGACTTGCTCTGCATTCAGGCCCATACCCAAAAATCAACCCAGGACATAAGGTTCTTTCAAAAATGGACTAATTGGCATGATTTTAGTGAGTTGGATGCAATGCCAGGCTCATTTTAGTGGGTCAGCAGGAGCATTGTGGTGCCTCCTGGCCCCCAAATGCTGTGTTGGGGTTGTTGTCCCAGGGGCTGAGCATCTCCCTCCTTCCACAGGGAATGCCCTCGCCCAACTTCCCAGTTCACACTCAATGGCAATGCCTCTCGGCATGATGCTCAAATTCAGCACTCGAGTTCACAGCTATTAGCTATCAAATTAAAATATAAAAACAAAAGTATTGAAAAGAGGAGGAAAAAGGGAGAAAATTCTGGGAGATGGTTCCTTCAGGTTCTGCCTTAAATCTTATCCATACAGCCACAACTCTCCCACAAGCTGTCAAAGCATGGGTTTTAAACATAACACGAATATTTGAAAATTTATTTATGGGGGAAAAAAAAAAGAATTAAAAAAGGAGCTTTCATTGGCAATATGAATAACCCAGAAACTGATTTTTTTAATATCAATGGCCATTCTCTGAATAAAAAATAAAAAACAAACCCAAAAAAGCCTCAAGGAACCAAAGCAACAAAAACTATAACCAAAAAAACCACCCCAAAACAACAGTTTGTTGTAAAATTTTTCACAGAAATTTTGCTGCACTTCAATTTATGTACCCTCCCTCTTGAGTAAAATGCTTCTAACTGTACCACTTGCTTTAAGGTTAAAAAAAATTTAAAAAATCATTGAACTCATGCTCACCACAAAGAGCATGAGTAGAGTGTATGTTTAAATGGAAATATTTTCATTTTAACGAGGTTTTTAAAAATGATGTGGTTTGTTATTTAAAAATAACCCCATCAAAATTTAAATTGAAACAAAGCACTCCAGAGTGCTGAAAAATTTAACATTATTATAACCTATTAAAAAAATGCTTCCATTAAACAGCTGGAACGTTCAAGCAAAACAAGTTTGAGGCTGATAAATTTAAGGAAGTCAAAAAAATGAGCTAGGAGAACTCCCAATATAAATACCTAGAGCAAGAATGCATTCAAATACTAAATAATACTTGTAATCTCTGAAAGGGCTAGAAAAAATATTTTTAAAATAATTTCTGCTAAGCTCAGAGACATATAAAAAGTTAATAAACTCCAGCTGAAATGGGAATATGTTTCAGTTCTTCCAAACATGAAACAAAATTTTACATAACAGCTCTCCTAGTTCCAAAAATTTTCAAAGACAAGGCAACCAGAAATTCTTATTCAATTTACTAATCATGTGTTTTCTGTAAGATGTACCAGAAACAAGCAAGTTTCTCAAAACTAATTTTTATTTAAAGGTAGCACTTACTCAACATTTTAGTCCATTTTTATTTAAGATACTTAACATTATTATTTTTCTTGTGCATTCTAATAAAATTGCAATTCCATCTGACTTCATAAAGATATATTTACAACAATGATCCTTTTTTGTTACTCATTTCTGAATACTAAGGCTCTGAACTGTATTGCATATAATGCATACAGTTAATAAGTATTCAAAGTGTACAGTGTCTTTCACAAAACAAACTAAAAATTGTATTAAGAAAGAAGCAATTAACTTTTCAGGAAAATTCTTAAGAAAAACCCCCACTATAATGCAATGTAAATTAAGTAATTAATCCACCCAGCACAGAGATAAACACATAACTTCCTGATGGCTGGAATGTTCAGATCAGACATGCATTTAGCTTTATGTTATTTATTATTATTTTTATAATTTTAAATTAACTTGTCTTTGCTTCTTTATTACTAAGGAATTCAGCAGACCAGAGTTTCTTCTGTTACACAGAAAGAAAAACCAAACATTTCTGCACATATTCAGACTGCAACCTCCTACTCCTTATTCACCCCCTCCACCTACATGTCCAATTTCCAAGCAAATGTTCAAAGGCCAAGATCCATATGGGATAGTCAGTGTTTTAGAAGCAACATATCCATCAACAGCACTCTTTAAAGGACACTGCTATAAATTCCAGAAATATTCAGCTCCATTTGTGATACAGAAGTGAAGCCTTACAGATCTATTAAAGACTTTTTGTATATTCTTTAAGAAGCTCAATATCAAAAAAAGCCACCCTAGAACAAATTAGTAAATGGAAACTCTTCTCTAAATGTCAAAGTGAAATTTTGACATTTCAACAACCAGGCTGCTTTATCACTGTTTTTCAAACACAGGAAAAAGTAGCATCAAAGTTTTCCATGCATCAAGCATGATATGGAGGCTTCCATAAAGAAATCAACCCAACGACTGTATTAATAACCACTACTGCATTAATCCTTGCAGTTTACACTGTCTTAAACATGCCTATCTGTTATTAGGAAAGGTACTTTCTAATTCCACTATCAGATATCGAGTTTCCTGTACCCAGAGCATTTTAGAGCAAAAAGTTAAAATGAGAGATGTAATACAGGGACATATGTGGACAGAGACAAACACATGATCTGAAGGCTTTCATAACCTGCCTCATGTATATTTCTTACTCCAGAGGCAAAATGAAGTAGAAGTAGTCCTCCTAGGCAAATTTAAATGGCCTTGGGATTTTGAATCCTCTATGGAGCAGGAAAACTGCTGCCCTGGTCTCAAATAGAAGGCAAATAAAATGAAGAATTTTCTCAAGACCTACAGTTCCAATTTCCATCTACATATTAAAATTGAGGCTAGCTTGCTTTAAATACAGTCTCTGCTCTCAAATACAGATAAAGATATTTCCACCAACTTCATAATCTGATAAATTATGCTCTCTTGATTTTGTAGAATGTCCTCATAAAAGAAAATAACCAGAACTAGCTTAAACCTAAGGCAGACCTATAATTCTAAGAACAGAATTATAAGATATGGGGAGAAGGCACAGTAGCCCCATGGGACTTCCCAGTGTTTTTTGTTCCCTTGATGTTGAGAAGGAAAGCTACCATTTTGACTCTCCTTCACAAACACTAACAGAATATTGACAAAGAAATCCCTAGTATGAATGAGATGCTCCAAACTGTCTATCTGAATACATATTCCTGTCCCTCAGTAAGGGATTAGAATCATAGCTTGTGTGCCCTTTCCTCCTCTAGTACTTGATGGAAAGATGATTTATATTTAGCTATCTTACATCTACTTGAGGCAAGAGGTGCACAAAACTGCTCAGGATATGAATTCAACTTCCTAACATGAACCCAGTCAATTAAAAAAAAATAAAAATACAGCAAGTACAGAGCAGACTTCCCTGAATGCAAGATTATGACCATCCAATCTAAAGACTCTTCCAAATAACTGAGATTGAATCATTTTATTTTAGACACATGTGACTATAGCACTAACTTAGTCTTTTCACTTCTTGTTTGCTCAAATTTGATCTCAATTTTGTATCTGAAAATCAAGGACTTAATAGATGTTACAAATAGAGACTGAAGTTCAGATCATGGAGCCCAGACCTGAACAGCTAAACTACAAAGCAGTAAATTATACAGCACTTCAACTCAAAGAAATGCATTAGAAGACAATGATGCAAATATTGACTAAAGGGCAGTATCTCAGCATCAAAAAGCTCAAATAGACCCTCCTGAATGTACCATGGTCATCTACTATTTGAGGTTATTGCATTTTATTCCAGTTGGCCCACACCAACACCAAGCATGATGTAAAGCATTTGTAATTCTACCACAAGGGCAGAATGCCAATGCTATACTATAATACCATTTTCAAACATTAAATACCATGTTACAAGAAAATTCAAGGTGTTTATTATATTTTTTTCTTTAGAAACCTCAGACCTCCTTAGAAGCCTGTCATAGATACTGCAATTTTATTCAAAGCTCCTTTTAGGAAAGGGAAAACAAACTAAATACCACCTTTTCTTTACTAACTTATTCTCTGAATTTCAAGGCACACAGCTTCATTAATCAAGGGCTCTTGGGTTATTTGCAACTACATACACAAAACCAGACTTCTCCGCCTCTGAAGCGGAAGTAACGGGGAAATGGCTCACATAACAAAACAGTCTGTCTCTTCTGAGGAGAGGAGCCAGAACACAAACCCCCACAACTTATATGCAAACACAAACAACTTCTTCTGTAGAATAAAACCCAATAATTACCTACTACCTAACAGAGTAATATATATTATCTCCTGTTCTGGAGAACAATTTCCTGAATGAACAATTAAAAAAAATACCTTACAGGTTCGTAAATTGGTGGAGCCCATATACAAGAAGAATAACGTTTTCACTACATCCAAACACCTTTTCCCTTTAATTTTTCTTTCACTTCCATTTTCTTTCATTTCCAGAGTCCCAAAGACTGCTAAACAGGAGTGATGGCAATGATTGCCTACAATTTAGATGATCTACAGCCTAAATCCTAAATCTATTTTCTAGTGTAAAATACAGCAACAAATAGTAATCCATTGGAAAGAGCATCCTTAAATGTCCACCTGGCTAAACTGACTGGCCATTCACATTAAGAGCAGCATCTGTCCAAATGCATTTGCTGAGACCACAAAACCTACTTGTCAGTAAACAATCATGTTGACCACCCAAGTGACTCTCAAAGAAAGCCATCTCTGCTGAAACCCTCCCCCTCAAAAACAACAGAGGTGATCATTCTCTCTCACACAGCAGCTTCATGCCTGATGTCTGCATACATCACACACATCTCAGTTCTTGCTTTATGGACACGCCCCACAAAATAAAACATTTTTGAGACTCAGAAAAGGGAAGGAAACCTTCCCTTGCACATTTTAAGACAAAGCCTAATTTTTTTGGCATGAATTCTAGTTTAGAATTATTTTTTTTTTTGCATGGTATGAAAACACGTCGCAATAGCCACCTATTGTTAAGGTCTTCAAAAAACTTGAGAAATAGAAAGCAATGCAATCCAAGTGGAAACACATATAGAAAAAAGAAACAAATTAATACTCCAAAAGACCCTGGAAGATTAAAATTATGACAGCCCAAGGCCTCAAAAAGAGAAATACAGTGGTACTGAAAGAATTGCTTAGGGTTGCACGTTGAAGGAAATAGCTGCATCTGAAGATTTCCCCAGTTATTCTAGACTGTAGAAAGTGCAGCCACTGTCACTTCTGTATGGAAAAATCACTTGTCCTTTGACTCACAGAAATTCCTTGGAAAATGGTGTCCCCGAGAGTACATACACAGGCTATTGATTTTTGCCTGCTACCTTAACTCTGTCTTTAGAAGGGTAACCCCAGCTTAAACACACCAAACAAGGTACACACAATACCCCCAAGTCAGCTACTGTCATCTGTTTTTTCTCTCTGCTACCGCCTTCCTGTGCTAGGACATGAAGCCAAAGGGGAGGACAGCACACAGAGAACACAAGTATACGTACTCCCATAAATACATGCTTATGGGAAGAGTCCAACCCAGACAGATGGGTGCAATGGAGTGACCCACACTGCAACCCCAGTTCTGCTGCCTCAGCAAACTTCAGTCCTTCCAGGAACCTGAGGGAGAGGAAGACAGAAGGGAACACAATGCAAGGAATCCAGTACAGGACACCACTTGGGAAAAAAAGTACTCTATTTCCACTAGCTCAGAATAAGAGTCATAATTAGCAGATTGCTTAAAGGGTTTTATTCTATGAAAAAAATTAAACATCAAAAGAGTTGAGGGTTCAGACACAAACTTTTAATGCTAAAAGAGTAAAAGGCTCTGCCTCCACGGCTGGAAGAGAGTGTAGGAAGAGCTACTGGCAATGAAGTGACTCTTTAATAGGGAACTGTGAAACTACTTTGGGAGGTGATTTTTGGGCTTGCTCTAAGGCCAAACACATTATAGGTTGAAATGTAACTGGCTCAGAGAGGGGCAAAACTAAGGGTTCCTTCAAGGTGACAGTTGAGGGAAGTAATACCAAAGACATCAGTACACACAGCCACACTAAGATAGGATGATCCTTTTATCTTTTCACACATAATTATGACTAAAATAAAGGTTCATTCTTCAATCTGTAAATGTCAATGTACCTCCCAGCACACACACATTGAATAGGGAGGGGGGAGAAAAATCCCTACTACTACACGAAACTTCTAATGCAATACAAAGAACCAATTTATTCCCACAATGTATCCTAAAACTAGGAAGACTTTCTTTACACCTTCAGCCTTGCAACATTTTACTGCAACCATCACAGCAGAAAAATCTGCTAAAAGGTAGGACACATCATGGTTTCCATGATATGTTTGTTTTAAATTCTTGAAGCAGCAAATCCTTTAAATAATGTACACCCCAATAACCAATGCATGCGAGACAAAATTTCAGCAGAATAGCATAGAATCAATTATGAACGGAAAAAACAAACTTCTGCTCCCATCATAAAGCCAGTACTGCGATAACCTGCAGGTCCTGTATTCACTACTACTGCTTTTAGCTTTTCACCTTGGACCAGTAAAGGGCCTGATGCATACATCCAGCAGAAAAACTCTTATCTAGCAGTAAAAGAAGCATTACTCTGCACCTTAAGTTCTCAGAATATTTACCAATTTTCTTTGCTTTCAACTCTCTAAAAAGCATGAAGTTTATGTTGCATTTTGGTTGGGGGTTTTGCTGTAGATTTTTTGTTTACTTGTTTTGCATTAGTCTGCTCTTCAACTTCAGATTTTTTTCCTTCTTAGACCCATTTGTTTAGAAATAACAAGGTATTTTTTAGAAAGTCTGATTTTAGTTCCACAAAGCAGAGACTTGGATTCCTTTAATGCTACTTTCAGTGGACATCGTTGATATCCATATTAAAGTCATTTAAATATTTACAAGTGTACAATAGGTCCAAACCCATACATTTGTCAGTTTCTTTCAAATGCTGGGTAATTATTTTAACATGCATAATAGTAATGCTAATTTAAAATTATTATACTCTTTTGCCATTATGCATGTATCTAATTGGTGGTGAGAAAGCAGACCCTATCCTGTCAGCAATATCTTCATGTATAATTTCCCATATGCATAGCTCCTGCTATTGAATACATCTCCGATCTTCAAAAATCATCAATGATGTGAAAATGGCCACTCAAACTAAGTGTAGGTTTTAATGATGATCATGAGACATGTATGTTTCAGAAAGTAGCCAAGCATTTGAATTCCTCGTTATACAATTAATCTACTACCACTCCAGTGGCATCAGCACTGCCAGCTCCTAACTCCACATGCTTTAGACAGGAATGGAAGAAATCTCTTCCCTGTGTTTGAAATCATCATGATCATCTCCCATTTGTCCTTTATCAGCAATCTATGCAACCAGACTGATCTATTATTACTGTGAATATGAGACAAATGCAAGTTCCAGCTTTATTTTTTTCCTCAAACCACCAAAGACACCACACTTAAAGAGAATTCCCATCAGCTTCTCTCACTACCACAAAACCATCTTCCTCAATTTCATCACTGGTGAAGAGTCACCACTATTGCCACCCTGCCCACAAACAAAAATCCTTGCTTTGAGCAATGCAGCTACAAAGCAGGATGAAGCACAGCAGAGAAAGTGCTTTTGTTGAACAAATTCAACCATGGAATGAGCTATTTTAACACAGATTCTAGGAAACAGAGCAAAAATTTGTGCTGTGTTTAAACACCTCAACTACTTCCTCTCCCTAAAGAAGAACTTAAATTCCTGTATACTGACAGCTTAAAAGTGCAAATACAGACAACTTACCGACACCCAGTCCTCCAAGAGGCAAAACAGACATGCCACTACTGTCATGCCTACATTTTCTGACAAGCTAGAAAGCTTCAAAGAAACATTGAGAGATACAGGAAAAATACTTTAATTTGTGCTGAATTCCTACAAGGGGATTGATTTTACTGCTAATTTCAACAGAGATGTCTGGCTAAACAGCAAGCTTAATCTCACTCCTAAGGAATCTTTATATGTGATAAATAATTTGACAAGTAGCTATATACTGTAAGAAGCTATTTTTTAAAATCAAATTTATTAAATGCCTGCTTTTGAATGAAAATACTAGCATTTCTTGCAGGTCTGTGACAAGGAAGTCCAACAACATAGGGAACTCAAAGTTCTAAAGAAAGCAAAATAACTTCTGTTTGTCATATAAAGCAGTTCTGTTTTTATTAACATGAGCTCTATAAGGCTTAGAAGCTGTGCTATACAACAGTATACTTATTATACAGTGATACCGTATTTATTCTTATTTCCACCATTCTTTCATTCTGTAGTAAATTTCAGACCTTCATAGTGTCCAGAGAAAACTACAATTGGAAACAACTAATTAAGAACTAACAAATATTTTCAAACTTGTACTTGGTCATATTAACAATTTCATGCATTATCTGTGATTTGGCAGCTCCTATGGCTAAGGCAGTTCACTGATAAACAAACAGAAATTTATCAAGCAAAGAGTGTGGAAGACTCAATTTATAGCAATGACTATGCTAAAAACATGATGTATACTATTCACGGTTACACTTTTTAAAACTAGTGCTGAAGAACTGGATAACGTGCAGTTCAAAACCACAACCATTAGAGTTACATCAGTAACTTTCACCAGTGAAAGACTTTAGCAATCAAATTTCAATACTTGAGATTTAGAAGCAATCTCATGAACGTCAAAATGCCACCTTGTACAACGAAATCTATTAGATATACCACATCGGAACTATCAAAATTGGTCCACTATTTTTTACAAGAAAAAAATCCTCAAAACCAAAACAAACAAACAAAAATTAAAGGCAACTAATGCACACATCAGAAGTTAAAGGTTGATTATTTACTTGGAGAATGATATTTCATAACTATGTTACGCAAAACTATGATGGCTATAGTCTAAACTTGAGTTGAAATATTTATATCTTAAAAGGAAGTACACCAAATCTCTTAACCAACATTTTCCATTGTTAAAGAAAATATTGCATTAAAAAATGACCAATTCCTCATTTATGCTTCTTACTAAGCAGTGACTGTTCAAAGGAAAAAAGAGCTAACATCCCTGTTAATTTCCAAAAAGGCATGGAGAAGATGGGTATTAAGTAGTGGGAAAATGTGAAGTTATAAATGTGAAAAAAAGAAAATTTCATAAAAATAATCAGGGTAAAAGGGGAAAGGTATAAAACTGTTGATTCCTGCAAGCAACAGTACATACAGTACTCAAGATTGACCCAAGAAAACAGATGCCACGGAGGTTGATGAACACAGGAAATACTCCTGGACACTCATAACGCTTCTGAAATAATGTACTAGGAAAACATGGTTTCTATATATTACATATCACTTAGCAATTCTTACTTTCCACGTGAAAATCTGGCACACTGACTGAATTAAAACTAAATTGTTACTGAAAAGTTTTTCAGACTTACAGAAGCTTAATAAAGAAGCATTTTGAAGAGTCTCTCGTGCAACTCAAACATCTCTGTGACACATTATCAAAGCTACTATTATTTGCCATCACTGTCAATACTCATCTCTAGAGTTTCTACTGTTTCTATGGATCTGCAAACACAACTCCCATATTCTTGGCATCCAACCTCTTTCAGTACCTTCTAAGAAACTATATCTCTTTTAATGGGCATCTGTTCAAAAACACAGCAAGAGCTGAGGGGAAACACCAGAACCCTGTAAGAAAACCCAACATGCAGTGCTGGTTTTGAAAAAGCAGTAGCATTCAGAAAATCATGGATTCCCATGAAAACAGCACCCAGCTGCTGGATCGCACACATCAGTAACTCGTGGCATGCTGCTGTCTGGGGAGTTGTGCTGCTGCCAGGAAAATGACTTGCAAAGGGATGGAAAAAATGCAGAAGTTTTATTTTGAGTATACAAACAACTGACTTCTCAATTATTTTGGCTTCCTTCAGATAAGGTTTCTGTTCAGCATGACAGAGATGAGCCAGCAGGCATAGATCATATTTGCTGCAGAAGGGGAAACCCATGGAGCTGTGCTCAGAGGCAGCTCTGGGGGTGGTGCTGGCAAACACCCACTCCAACCAAATGGGTATGGGAATTCCTTTCCACTCCCCAGTGCATGGGAAGAATTATTTCACAGAAAATTAGTTTAGAAGATGCATGCTGGAGGTCTCTTGCTTAGTAAAACTTATCTGAAATGTACAAAAAACACCCTTCCTGTAAAAGAAATACTGTACAAGGAATCTATTTTAGACTTCATTATAATGAATGAAGATAAAATTTTAATCACAGGCCTGGAAGCTGGCTTCTGCCTTAAGAATTGTAATAATTACCAGATTTTATTCAATATGAGTAAACAGAAGACAGTAATTTGAAATAGCCAAATTGCCATTAACTTTTTACTCACAGTATCACTCAGTTAAGACAAAAAAGGGAATGAAAAGATGAATCATTTAAAATACTCAATAGGTGGCCTATAAGCTACATTTCCATAATTTAAACTCTGCCAGTGTAGCTACCTATCCATTAGACTTCACTCAAGAAAAAGATTTAAGAACAGAGAAGTAACGTATATCAAACAGAAAAATGACAGAAAACAAACAGCCATCAGTAGAAAACTTTAAATTCTTGAAATGTCTGCAAGTCACTTAAAGAAAGTTAAGTTTTAGAAAAATTCCCTGGTGCCAGGACTAAAAGAAGACACAGTAGAACAGAGTAAGGTCTTAGAATGGAAAAGACAAAGTGAATTGTGCAGAAAAGCCCATTGTTATATAAAAAGTTGTAAGGTGACCCAGGTGGGCAGTGGGGGTGGAGGTCATTCGAGATTTGAGGTGAGCTGTTTTTCATTCCACCAGTAACTGACTTAATGCACATAGGCTAAAAAAGTGTTAATCAGCATTTTTAATAAGCACTCAACACAGGTTTTAAAAGACCTGTCTCTGAACATATTTTGTTTGTGATGTTCTTTTCAAAAAATGCTGAAAATACAGTGGAAATTTCAGAAGTCTTAAGACATTGCTGAAAACAGGTTGATACTTTAAACCATCAAGCTACATGCTCTAGGTACCCACATGACCATTAACCTTCCAGTAACCACAAGCCAAACAACAGTAAAGCTGATGGGATTCTATTAATAAAGCATTCAAGGGTTGAGATTCAATTAATGACAGTCAACAGTTCTGGGAAAATTAGGTTTTATCATCAAACAGGCATGACATCATTCTCTGATGAGATTAAAAGTTTTCCTGATAAAGGCAGCTTCAGAAATGTAGCAAACTTCCGTGGTGCACCTGGGTTTTTATGTACCAGACACCAACATAACTGGTGCCATAAAATTTCATTAGAACACAGACTGCAAGGTTGAAGAGCTATTCAGATGATGCATCTTCAACAGCCAACTAGGGGAACTATTAATTAAATAGTTATGGCTCTGGTGGGGTCTGCCACAATTTGAACTATGGCTGGCACTTTCCATATTTATTGAATATCTGACAAAAGTATAAATCAACCACCGGTAATTACTGGTGATAAGCATAAGAGTGGCAGATAGCTACAGGTAATCACATAGACAACACATTACATCATTTGCGTGATAACAGTGCTTTCAGATGAAATGTGCTTGAACACAAGGAAATGTAGTCTATTAAGGAAGAGGTAGGGAAAAGTGCATCTCCATGGGAGCAACCATCTGCTGGAGTGACGTAAGTATGAAAGGTGGGTCCTGGTAAGTCAGATGGTCCAGTCCCTCTCATTAAAGCCTGCTAGCCTCATCACTGGAAGTAGCTAAGAGCCTGCAGTTTCTCTCCTGAGATTTCACAAGACTCGTAATTAATTACTGACTGACTATGAAGTGACATTTCTTTTTATCTCCCCTTAGGTTCAGTACCTGATATTTTGGCGATAGCTTAAAGATCAAAGTCGGAAACAGATTTTGGTTTAAGGACTCATGACCACCATTCCCAGTTGTGCTAGGTTAGCAGGTATTTTAATGAGAATTTTCTTGTGATCCTTGAAGAAGCAGGATTGATGAGACATTAGACATATTTGTATAAAGACACCTTAAGAACTTGCTTCACTGGATGAAGCAAAACTTTCAAAAGCTGTTTCACTAGATGAAGCATTGGTCTTGCAATTTCGAAGCCTTTGTTTAAAAAGGAGTGTATTTTGGATGGGCTCTTAGAACAATGGATCCTCTAAGGAAGGATACATGCTCTGCTTGTTTTGAATGGGAAATTACTGTACAGCAAGACAAGCAAGACTTAGAGACTATAGTTTAGTTGAGGACTCTGATTCAGGAAAGGTAAAAAGAAAATTGCACAGATATGTGGAGATACTGCAGACATGTTTCATTACACTAAGTTCACAGCCCTTACTAAAAAAAAAAACCAAACAAAAAACCAAAAAAACCCCACAACTCTTAAGCATCACCTCTTTTGGGAGGATGTCAAGAATATCCTGAGTCAATTTGCGAGTTTGGTATAGCCTAGGCAGTTTCTTACTGTCACAGGATGTATGAGCAGAAAAGAGCATGAGAGGTGCTTTACACTGTGGATGCTTAGCAGGTAGGTGTGGTCACAGCAAAAGAAAAAGCCAGGCTTCACCACAAGGTACTTTCAGCCTCAGCTAAATAAACATAAGAAAAAAACACATTAAAAAAGGTACAGGGAATCAGCAGATTGTTGTTACAGCACTTCAGAAATTAAAAACTTGTATGTGCAAAAGGGTGAGGTTTGGAAGATGTGACACTAAAAGGCTCAGCCGAGAAACCACCAAGCTTTTTCTCACACCGTTTCACAGTTCACCACCACAGTGAAGGGAAGCACACTGCAGCATGCAGGTTTGTTAAGACTGAAAAGGTAAATGTGCACATATGCTAGGACACATCTCTGTTCCTTCACTTGTACATTTCTGTTGGCTATAAATATAACTGTGTTTGCATCAAGTAAATACTGCCCCCATTTTACACATACACTTGATACAGTACCTCAACAGAACTGCATTCTGTTCCTGAAATAGCTTTTAGATAAAAATAAATATATATTAAACAACACAAAATCATATAAAAGGAGCTTAAAGTCACAACTGGGATTTTGATTTTAACCAGTTAATTGATGTTGGAGCTTACTCTTTAGATATATTTTTGAAAAGGCATAATCACATTTGCTGGCACTAACTATCATGAGTATATTCCAAGAGTATCTGTAGAAAATACTATGGTTTTAAATGTTACCTTGGAAAATCTTATGATAATCTTGTTTGCCTGTGACCCACCCTGTAGTCCTGAAATTTCACATATTTTACAGCAGTGCAGCAGTGGAGGACACAATAATGAAGTAGTGACTAAGAAACCAAATCTATTAGACACAATATTGGCACAGGATAAGCCTACACAAGCTATAGTCACATTATTTTTAAGTGAACCTCTTAGCTTTCTAGCAAGTCCAATCCCAAATCCTAAATTTTCTGTTGACGAGTCATCTTGTATAGCAGTCTGCAGGTTTTTCCTACGTAAGATTTCACAAGAGATAGGCAAAAAACAAAACACAAGGAAAGAGACCCTCAAAACACATCCATGTTCCTGTTTTTCTGTTTTATTCATTACATCCTAAAATACCACTAGTAGGTTTTTTTGGCCTCCATATGTGAAATGATCACCTACCACTGTGTTTAACCTTTTCTAGCCATATGCAAAGCCCATTTTGAATCAGTCATTACAAATATTAGAGAAAAATTATTTTCACCTGACTTTCAAGTACATTTCTTCAAAATAAACTCAGCATTTTTCAAAGTTAGATTATTTTATATGTATGGTACTCTGTTGCAACAAATTTATGTGCAAGTATAAAACAGAACACATATTAAGGACTTGGAAACAGAACGAGTATCTCAGACTTAACCCCTGACTGTACATAGCCACATCATATAAACCCATTAATAAAGTGATTTAACTTTGGCTATGATAGCTTTGCTGAACAATCCAGTTTACATCCTTCTAAATGAGAGGGCTTGGCATGAGAGGAGACGATTCAGCAGTTGCTATCTCTATGAAAACACAGTTCTTCAGCCACTGAAAATACACAAATTCTGACAAACTGGAACAAGAAATGACATCTTTTTCTCCTGGATATGATGCAATAAAACCCGTTATAGATTTTCACACGTGATTTTTCCACCCACTCCCATTTTCTCTCTCTGCTCCTCAATCTTCCACCATGTCACCTCAAACTAAGGATTAAGAAAATCCAAACAGGCATGTTACAAACATACGCACATTACACTTCCAATCTGAAACCCATCAAGTCTACTAAACTTCTTCCAAAATACAAAAGGACTTACCCAATGTGTCTTTTAGATTTTTAACCAGAGAACCTTTCTTCAAGCTGTTTTTTCGCTCCACATAATTTGATGGCACATATCCCGTTTTGTTGGCCGCGTTTCTTACCCTCCACCATGTCTTAGAATCATCTAATAGCCAAAGACGCTCATTTTTCTTGATGTCAAGTTCTTGGTCCTGCTGTGCAGTGTAATCCCACTTTGCAATAACAATAACTTCTTCTGTCATCTTTCATGGAGTCCTTCTGCAACAAAATATTAAAACATGATCATCAGTAAGCTATATAATTCTTACTCAGTTTTCTTTGAATTCCTTTAAAATAAGCAAGAAAAAGCCAGAGAAAAATGAGAATGCCATACAGAGAGAAACTTCTTTTAAAAATAAGGAAAGTCATATTGACCTTGTTTTTTCTGCCATTGAAGTATGACAACACCATTCTAACCATAATGTATTACATTCACTTCCTCAGAATGTATATATCATTTTACATTATCAGATACTCATTAACAGAAGCTAATTTATACAATCCATTTCATTTTTGTGTATATCATTATAAAAAATACCCCACACCTGGCACTCCAAGTTCTGATCTGAGAAAAAAAATAGCAGCATTCCAAAAATATATTTTTCATCTACCCTAGTCCCTCATCCTCATACTAACATAATATACACAAATTTTCTGCAATTAACAAGGCTGTCCATCTCTTTTTAGTAGAAAGTTAAGAAATACTTCAAGAAGTAATGTAACTCACTGGGAAATCTGACACCAAGAAGAGGTTACTGTGTTTAGTAAGCCTTTGTTCACCATGTTTTATGCAGGCAGCACAAGACTGCATTTTAGGAGAAGCCTTCACTCCCCCATTTGTTCTCAGGAAGATCCCAGCTCAGCACAGTCCTGCACTGGGCATTAGCCAGCAGGGCAGAGAAGAACACCCACTGCATTTCATTTCTTCCCTACCTGAAGCATATCCAGAGTTCCATTAAGACTAAATGAGTTGTATTTTTTCAGGTACCTGTAAGAACAATGATCTTTTTCAAAGCTATTTGTCAGCTGCATAAAGATAGCTGCATGCCTCCACGTTTTCCTGTGCATCCCAGCAATTACCAGGAACAATGTGTGAGAGAACAATAGTGTACAAGGAAGAGAAAAATCCCATGCTAGAACCAGTGACGTTCAAACATACTATAATGCCAACCAAAACATGTTGAATTTATCTTCTAAATTCTGAGAAGTCAGCTAAAAGGTTCTAATTGCTGCCAGGAGGGGCTGGGAAGGAGGGGGGGGAAGCAGAGGAGGATGGGAGAGAGTAGGAGGTGAGAACGTATTTGAAAATCAACGTAGCAGATTTTTTTAAGTAAAAGATGTAGATTTCCTTCAAACTACTGATTGTAGAAAAAGGTCCCAGAGCACTTAAAATTTTTAATGTTCAAGAATCTTTGTAACAAGATTTGGCTTTGTTGCCTAGGTCTTACATGTACTGATACCTAATAGTTTATGTGACAGAAATCTGATTACAAAAAAACCCAAACCTCATTCAGAGATTCAGTTCAGAATGTAAGTTTTATCACCTATACTCTGAAAGGGTTCCTTCTGCAGTCTGTAACACAAACACACTTTCCCCCTTGAGCTATGACACAAACTGTGAAAACTGCATGCTAGACAACCCAGCTTGTCTGCTCTGAGGAAAATAAGTGCTTTCCTTAGTTAATTTATAACCATAAAACATGATAGTGGACTCCATTATAATTTAATAGCGTTTCTCTTATGAATTTTCTTTCCAGGGGAACATCATATAAAGGTTGAGCTATGGTTGCTAAAGCATTTGACAGTAAAGCTCTGGCAAGCACCAGCAATGTCACCCCTCATGGTCAAGGCAGGACATAATTTTTGAAAATATGAAGCTGAGATCAACAAGTTCTCATTTTCCAATCAGAAAACAGAAAGAACATACAACACAATTAAAACACCATTCAAACACCAAGATGAATTTAAAAAGGAGTTATGAGGCTTTGAACAACTGAGAAGAAACAGCTCAAATACTGTGACTTATGCACATAGAATTGATGCTTTTACAAGAAATAAGTCACTATACCATTCAACCATTTTCCCCCCTAAAATAGTAAACCCATCTGGCAATGACAGAGGAGAGCCTGAGCTTTCGACCTCAGTCTCCAATAAACTGCTCTGCTTTCTGACTGACATAAAATGGACAGAGAGCCTACAGGTCGATAAGCTGATGTAGCCACAGGGGGACTGCAATCAAGTATGTTCTGGAGGCTGGCATTGTCAATATAATCTATCTCACCAATTAGATTAGTTTTTTTTTTTATCTCAGCGATTGTAAAATGGTCAATTCTTACTATTCCTGGGGACATGAAGGGCATGAAGAAATAGGACACCATCTACGCAGTTGGCTAATGTTGCTACTACATAGGTTCCCCTTCTAAAAAGGGCTATTTTCACAACATAGGAAAGTTAAAATGAACTAACAATATTACAGCATATTAATAATAAAAAAACACATTAGGAATAATATTTGACCAGTAACTGATGGAAAACTATTAAACTCTTCCTATACTGCTGAAGAAGAAAAAAAATAATTTAATTGACCCCTATTGTTGGAACCATTAAGTCTTTTCCCAAGGTGTTGGGCAAGGACAGAAGCACAGAAAGAGACCACATATCAGGGCTGACAACACTAGCTGCAGTCCTCTGAAATTCACTCAGGAAGGTTGCTCAAAGCTACTCAATTTCTTAAATTCCCGTTACTGTAGACACACAAAATTGCCATGACGCCTGAGAAATGATGTCATTTCACAACCAGACCCCTTGCATGATACAATTTTGGCAGAGGTATAGAGAAGCCCAAGCTTCATACCATGCTCACACACAACCCATTGCAGAGAAATACTCCAGGTTTTACTGGATGTTTAATGGCACAAACTTTTCTTCCCAAGTGGGGACAGGATCTAGAGTCAAAATACATAGTGTCATTGCAGCTAAACATGCCCATTTAAAGGTCTATGCTCGTTGAGTTAAGTTGGGTTGGGTTTTTTATTTTTAGGGGTTTTAAGGGCAAGGGGTGTGTTTGTTTTGAATTTTGGGGGGGGGGGTTCGTTTATTGGGTTTTGGTTTATTTTGTGTTTCTTTGGGGATTTTTTTTTAGATGTGGGGAAATACATTAAAGTTCTTAAAATTATTTTCGTATGGTTACATCATTAGACTGGCTTCATCAAGGACAATATGGTTCTTCCTATGACACTGGCAGAGTTAAGATTTCCTAGTATGTGAATAAGGACACATTTGTTTCCCAGAAGGGAGGCTGTAGAATTAATAGTTTTGAAAGGCTTCTGCAACAGAGCTGTGTGCCAAATAAAAGATTATAAGCAAACAATACAACTAGATTTGGGGAAAAACATAAGAAAAAGCAACAATAAATCCTTCCAAAGCATCTGAGTGTCCCATAAAACCTGACATGCACTAAAAAAGTGAAACGTCTTTAGTGTACTGCTTATAGACTGCACAACAAAAATGTCACAGTCCCACAGATTTTAATGGTAACATGAGAGTCCTTCACAACAAGAAAATGAAAATCCATTACTGCAGAGAGTGTACAACCTTTTGTAAAGTTCCTCCTCAGAAAGATCAAAAATCCTAGCACTGAAATACCATCTTCTCCTCATACCCAGTGGGATAACACTCCACACTGTAAAAAGCACAAGTGAAAAGCTTTCAAATACTTCTGCAAGGAACTGTAAATGTATGAAATGCAACACAGTCTTTTCTCCATACAATATTGTTGCACATGGCCCTGGTTTTTACCTTACCATATTAAGTAGCCATTTGCTTTATTTCATGGCAATCCAACCTTAAACAAAACCAACCCAAAATGAAGATACCACACTAAGTGAGCACAAACTCCACAATCTAGACCTTCAAAAGGTAATTCTTTTATTAGCTCTGTGACTAATACACACCTCCAACTCTTTTTAACCTACTAATTCCTTCACTGCTAGCAGTGGTAGCACACTAATTTATTTTACCGACATTGTATTTGCTGAAATGTTACAACTAATATAGTAGATTGAGGTTAGGTATTTTCAGCCACTTTGTTTCTTCCCTCCAGTTTAGATTCTGCTACAAGAGGAGTCCTGTCTTCAGTGCCAGCTGCCCTACTGCAGAAAAACACATGAAAATTTACCCATTCAAAATCACCTTGGGAGAGGGGGGAAAAACTGGAAAATCTGCCTGGCTAGGAAGGCAGTGAACCAAAACTCACCCAAAGCCTGCTTACACAGGCGACGAACATTAACTAACCCTATGGCAGAATAAAGGCAGTCATCAGTGGAATATCTAGTACTGCAGCTCCCGTACAGACTTTATCAGAAGAAAGTCCAGGAAGCAAAAGTTTACGTTCAATAAACTACCAAACATCGAACAGTTTAGCAATGCCAGGAAAAAAAACCCTAACAGACTAAAAACCACCTATGTCATTTTGAAGCCATGCTTAAAACTGAACCATGCAAGCAATACTGGAGATTACAGAAACTTAAATAAAGAGCTGCTTAAGAGAATTTGCTCTGAAAGACTTGCAAATCCACTAGTGATTTTTCATGCAGAAGATTTGCTCTGCTGGTGTTATTTTATATCTAAACATATACATATAAAACTGTTACACAAATCTCATTCTTTCTTACCAAGCCAGGATTCTTTCTTACCAAGCCAGGATTTCACTCCCCTGCTCTGCTCCCCTCCCTATACAGGACTAATGTGTTTCTCCCACAATAATAAACAAGAAGGGATCCATATCAGCATGACACCTGAACTGGAATCTCTGCCTATAGGCTGACACAAGTTAACACTGCATGTAGTTTAAGGCACTGGCCCAATGGGTAGAAAAGCAGAATTTTTTCTTTGCCCTCAGGAGGAAGGCTCACAGTTATGTCAGGGTTTGTTAAGATAGTGCAAACAGGAGGTATGTTTGAGCTTTAAAGATGCAGTGAGAAAGGAAGTGGTTGCTCTCCTTGTTCACCATTTGTTTTGTAAAAAGGAACATGACTGAAAAATGACTGACAGTAATGCTTGAAATTTAATCCCTCACCAAGGGAACAAGCAAAAATTCTATTAATAGGCAGTGCCAATTGACATAATAGACTGTTCTGGAATTGGATGTCTTCCTAAGACACACTGAAAGAAAGGGACAAAATTCATACAGAGGCTTTTAAATGACACAGATGTATATAAAACACATAACTGCTGTAAAATATTAAGTAAGACATAATTACTATATGATATTTAGTTAACTGCATTGCGAGAATGAAAAGCTAGTTAATGACATATTATGGTTTTCTCTTAAGATTTGAAGGCTGAACTGTCTCTTCTTCTTCCGTCCCCAAACTCTGAAAAGCAAAATGGGTTTTGAACCCTGCAGCACATGTTGCTGACAGGCCAGCTATCTGATGTCCACCTGGTTAATCTTTCATAAACTCTAGCAAACAGGCAATATTTGGTCTTCTAAGGTAACACAATTGCAGAAAATATTAAAAAAAAAAAAATCTCTTCACCAAAGCCTCTTTCATAGTAAACAGGTGTACTTACTGTATTCTACAATTAATAATTTATACTGGATCACTTAATCTGAAGTACACTCTAAATCTGAAGCCTTTTTTTATAATGATGCAACCTCTGGTTAGCCTGCCTACTGTTTCAGGAAGTTTGAAGCTTTGTTTTCACTTACAGTTATTTTCTTTATTGTGTGTGGGGGTGTGTGGTTATTTTTTTTTAAAATCAGTTTGAATGAGTAGTTTTGACATGCAGAAAGATTTCAAAAAAAGCACATCTCCACATTTGAGATTGTTTCACTCTGTTCTTTGGGATCAGTAAAACACCAAACACAAAGAATTCAGAAGGCATTAAAAAGAACAGAAATGTGAATTCCAATAAACACTTGTGAAAAAGAATACACCTTTTGGACATACTTTTAGCTATTTCCGGTGGAACATATTTCAAAAAACACAGGAAAATATAATTTCCTTCCTTCAAAGGCCAAAGTTAACCTAAACCAAGGAACACATTTCCAAAGATTGCTACAAGAAAATCTCATAATGCAGAGATTTAAAAAGAGTAAACAAACTGCCCCAAATGATGGCAAATCACAGCCCTTTGTTACCACCAGTAAAATCCTTCTCATGCTTTGTTACTTGGGCTATTTGCTAGTGCTTAGACAAACAGAGATGGCTCACAAAGGCCACCTTGTCTAACTGTGCTTCTGCAGTTTAACACTTTAATACTGCATAAAATGTGTGTCAATCCATCCTAAGGGACACATTTCTTTGGAAAGAGGTCATGGCATCAAAAATTATTGTAAGACTACTCCCCTCTGCTTTTAAACAAAGTTAACTACTAGCTGTAGTGACCAAACATCCAGCTATGCAATTCTAAGATGTCAAATCATTACGTCAGTAAAAACCCCCCACACACCTGGGCAGCCTAAAATTGCTGACTTTTTTAACATAAGCTTGACAATTAATTTGGGGTATTTCGCTATTAGGTCTCATTAGGATGCATTGATTACAGAACTAAAAATGATAGCTGAGTAAGTGCAAGTAATTATTATCTAATTTACTTTGATGTGCAAACTGAAGACACAGTCACAATCAATAGATGCTGCTGTCGGTATTTTAGGCAGATCAGTTTTCCAAAGCTGAAAGCAAATATGAGTGGAAGCTGTAAAAAATAAATGTGAAAAAAGCTGTAAATAAATGAAAACAATGTGAAGGAGAAATGTTTTACTACAATTTCCTACTATCACAATTTAGCATTTACAAAAGAAGTATTATATAGTTAAAAGAATAACCTGTTCAAAAAGTGAGGTAGAAATCTCTAGAGTTTTTCTGTGTCCCCTCTCCTTGGTCCTTTCTTTGAAAAGGAAAATCTGATAGCAACAAGTTCAAGCCAGAAAACGCAATATGAAAGAATCAAAAGAAGTGTAGTTCAGCTCATCAAGATCTACAAAAAAGATATTAAACTGCACTGGAATAAGTTAAATATTAGCAAAAGAATAAGTACAGAATTAGACAGAACATTAAGTTGACTGCACACGATGTAGGGAAAAAATGTTTAGCACTTATTTCTACCTTATCAGATTATTTTACAATGACAACCATTTCCTTCTCTGTCATTAACTAGCATATAAGAATAGTAAGAAAAATTAAACACCTTTAATGTCCAAATGCACCCCAAGATACCAAAACCCTAACCCACAAAGCTACTGCAGTTTTAGTGTCCACTCTGAGGAAAATGTGGAACAATGAAGTTGTCTTGGAGAGTTACAACTGCACCACTAATTTGAAAGCATAAATTGGACCATCCTTGAGAACACCACTAAGTAGTCAGACTAACTCTAAAAAAAGAGACAAAGGACTCCTCAAAAAAACGCACACAGCATACCAGCAGATTATGGAACTTACTAAAAGGCTTTTAAGAAAGCCTGGCATGAACAAATCAAAACAAATTTTGGCACATTTTTCACTTCTTTTGACATCCTGGTTTAGTTTTAGCCATCTATCCAAGCTGGACAGATTTAACAACTAGCTGAGGGACAGGCCCAGCCACAATGCAGGAGTGACTACAAAGACAGGCTCAGCAGGCACCATGAGCCTTTCTGGCAGCACTCAGGCCATTTGTTCTTAGGTGCAAAAAGTACTTGGTTTCCTTTGGAGTCACTTAGGGAGGAAAAAAATCCCCAAACAGAAAGGCATAATTATAAATGAAACAGTGAGGGTGATACAGCCTGGTGAAAACATGAATCACACCAGAGGTGCTATGGCTTGTGCACCCAGGCAGGATGGCCCTGCCATGGTTCACTTCTACAGGCACCGTACATACTGGATTCCTACACGACACTTCTTGTTAAAACATAAGCAGGCTGTATATCCTCAAAAAAATTGAAGGATCAGTCTTAATTAACCAATACTTTAGAGCTATACTATGTAACTTGACCTTTCTTCCTGTCCCCCCATACCTCAGACCCCCTTCCCCTCTGTGTGGCCTGCCACTGTTCACGGGCACAATGCTGAGAGGTTTGGCATTTGCTTCTGCAGGCAGATGCCTCTGACAGCTGCTAAGCAGTGTTTACCTCTCTTGGCCCCACAATGTATCTGCTATCCCAATCTCTAATACATCTGCAGCTATGCACCAGCACCCTGCAGAAGAACTGCAAACAGGAAACCTCAAGGCTACTTTAGTGGTAACGAACTTTTGCATAGCTACAATAGAGCACAAAAGTTAAGCTTGTTTTTTGTCTTGTAAGTGGCTTAGAAGTCTTTTTAAAAGACACAAAGAAATAAGGGAAAACATATATTAGAAGCATCCAGAAACACATCCTTCTTGCTAAGGAGTCAGTACAGTATTTTACCATTCAATGAGAATGAAATCTTTGTGTGTTTATATAAGAATGTATAAAAAGATGTTTGTAAAAAAATTTCCCACCCAATATTTTCATGAAGCCTATCACACAAATAAGTCTGCTGAGATGAAGTAAGCAGGAACTGCTTCAATTGGTCTCTTACAATGTAAACTAACCATTTAAGGAAAAGGAATAATTTTAATCACAAAGTCTGCATCTCATTTCTTTGGCAAGATCCACCTATGTTTTCCTTGCAGCCCAGAGTCTTAACAATGACAACCTCTGATGGCTGTACGCGCTGCCTCGGTCCTTTACAGCTCTCTGAGCCCCACTCCAGCAGGAAGGTGTAAGCACAAGTGTCTATCATGCAAGATCAGTTGGGATGTCCTCAAAGGTAGAGACTGTGAAGCACAACAAATGCAGTGAGGGCAATCTCCCAACTCACGTATTTCCACCTTTCTGGAAAGCCAAGGTCAACTCACAGTCACAGCTGCCCATTATTCAGACTAATACAGTTTATAATTTGAGGCATACAGTCTCAGAAGTTGCAGTAAGAGGACACAATGCTGTCAGAACAGTAAGAATCTGGAAAACATCAAACAAAAATAAAATTGCTAATGGTTATATGAGAAAGTGGCTTCACCAAATGCAAGTCCTACCTGACCAACTTGGAATGACTTTATTATAGAAGGCCACTATCTGTAGACAAGCAAAGGGCTACAGATGTTGCCTATCTGGACTCCAGTAAGGCCTTTGACATGGTCCCCCACAACATCCTTCTCTCTAAATTGTAGAGATACAGATTTGATGCACAGATTACTCAGTGGATAAGGAATTAGCTGGATGGTTGCATCCAGAGAGAATGTGGACATTGATCCATGGCTCAGTGTCTGCGTGGAGATCAGTGACAAGTGGTGTCCATACTGGGACCAGTACTGTTCTATGTCTCCATCAATGATGTAGACAGTGGGATTGAACACATCCTCAGCAAACCTGCAGACAACACCAAGTTATGTGGTATGGTCAGCACAACTGAAGGATGGGATGCTGTCCAGAGGGAGCTAGACAAGCTCAGTAAGTGGGCCCATGGGCACCTCATGAGGTTCAACAGGGCAAAGTACAAAGTGCTGCACCTCAGTCAGGGCAACCCCTAGTATCAGTATAGGCTGGGGGGATGAAGGGATTGAGAGCAGCCCTGTGGAGGGTGACTGTGGAGTACTGGTAGATGAGAGGTTGGACATGAGCCAGGAATGTCCACTTGCAGCCCAGAAAGCCAACTGCATCCTGGGCTGCACCAAAAGCAGTGTGACCAGCAGGTCAAAGCATTGTTGAGCCCGGAGAAGATAAGACCTTACAGCACCTTTCAGTACATGAAGGGGGCCACCATAAAGATGGCGACAGACTTTTTAGCAGGGCCTGTTGGAACATGACAAGGGGTGATGACTTTAATATAAAGGAGGGTAGATTTATCTAAGATATAAAGAACAAATTTTTTACAATGAGTGGGGTGAAACACTGGAACAGGTTGCCCATAGGGATGGTAGATGCCCCATCCCTGGAAACATGCAAGGTCAGATTAGATACAGTTCTGGGTAACCTGATCTATTTGAAAATGTCCCTGCTCACTGCAGGGGAATTGGACTAGATGACCTTTAATGGCCCCTTCCAACCCTAAATATTTTATGATTCTATGAAAAGTAGCAGATACTTTAGCCTGCTACCTCTCTAGTGGTAGAAAGAGAAAGACATCCAGGCTGTTACAAGGTAGGTTGCTGCAGCATCATTAGAACACAAATCTGAGTTCTGGCCTTCTATTAATCTTACAATACCACCCTAATTTTATAAGCTATTCACTTGTTTCATGTTGTGACCTTCACACAAGCTAACCCTCCCAATTCCATATTTTCAAACATTTTGTTAGTAATACTGCTATGCCACAGAACTTCCTCATCTGGGGCAGTTCAAGATACAAATGCTTAATCAACGTGACAGTCTGTAAAACACAGAATACCAAGTACTATCTTTTCTATTTATGTGATAAGCACTCTGCTGTTTCAGGAAGCTAAGTTTTTAAAAACCTTTTGATGTTTTACTTGAAAAGGATATTTCTATAGCCTTTTTGGAACAGCATGGCTATTACAAAGTAAGCAGTGTTCATTTTTAGCTTCTCACAGATGATTTAAATTTAAAATTCTATTTCAAAGGACAAAAAGCTGGTATTCTACAGGAACAAGCTAGTATTATAGCAACTCATGCTACAGTTTCACAGTACTAGCTAGGAGCCTTATAACTTACCTATGCTTAAAAGATAGGTAATGATAGTAATAGAAATTACAGAGAAAACACACTAACAGGTCTTTAAGCTGAGACTGACTGTGGTCACCAACAGGCAGGGCAAAGGGCTTATAAGAAAAATCTAGCTCAAATCTTTCCATGAACCTGGGATGACAACCTTAAAGGATTAAAAAAACCCAAACAAACATATTTCAGCTTGTTTGGGGGGACTGGGGGATGTTTTAAAGAAATCTGTATTTTTACGTCATTCAGAAAACACAGCAAAGATTAACGGACGGTACTAGAAACCTTCTAGAAACCAAGAAAAGAAACACTAAGAGAGAGGATTTTTGTAGTTAGATGATTTAATACTGCTTCATCCCACCCAGACAATATTTTTGACAGAATATATTTTCCCCTGTCTTAAAGACTATACACAATTGCATCTTTTCGTGCCCTTTTATTATATACTTACCAGAACACACAAGGAACATGAACTATCATCTTGCCGATTTCAATTTGTTGAAAGATGGGGGGGAAGTCTGAATATAAAGCAACTCCAATGGCAGACAGTCAGCTAACATCCTTTCCTAGCAACCCCTTCCTCCAGCCTTTAGCCTCCACATGCTTGTGCCATCTGCCCCCAACCTCCCTTTCCTGCAGCTGCTGCTGCAATCCCCAGCAGCAGGCAGGGCTCAGGCAGGTGCTGGCAGCGACTGCAAGTTTTGGTTCTTCCTCCATCAGCAGCCTACACAGATGTAGCTACCATGGATGACTCAACCTGAAGTGACTTTTTCCACTGTTAGTGCAAAAAGATGTTTCTTGCTTTATTGTAAAGGCAATGCCATCATGACTGATGGTATATTCTAGACAGCAATGGGAAAACCCAGAGAGTGCAGCGAGGACATCTTCAGACCCTTTGGCTGCAAACAGCATGAGACAAACAGGGAGGTGGCAACTTTTTTGGCCTGTGTTTCTTGGCTGCATGGTACACCCAACAGAATCCCAAACTGCCTCGCTTTTAGATACAGCAATAGGGCCAGAAAAGAGCATAGGCTCACCTTTCCCTGAATGCTTTTAAAAGCAGCTTCAGAAAAAAAACATGCAGCTAATAGACAACTCGGCTACACTAAAGGAAACTTTCGGAAAAGAGACCTCGTCTCACCTCTAAAACATCAGCCATGACTAATGGCCACATCTCTGCAGTTGGTTTGTGGGTGTTTCCGCTAAGTCAGAGACACAGATAAGCTTAATGTTTGCTGGTGTGGCTCTAGAACAGCTCTCCCCATTCCTCCCAGCAGACATTGCCTCTCTATTCAGAAACACATGAAAACAAAAACAAACAAGATAAAAGAGAAGGGAAAGTCCAGGAAGAATACAACATACCTTAGGTGTCTACCAAAGACAAAATTACAAACCATTTCACATCTAACAACTTCTCCACAGTCCCTCACAAAAATGGGGTAGGAGGGAGCCAAGCACACAAGGTCAGGAAAAAAACAGACTGTTCTGAGAGTACCTTTAGGTAATATTATCTGTATGATAGACTGGTGAAACATGCTCTGTGAAAGAACAAATTAAGTGTACCTCTATTCATGCACTTTCATCCTCACTATCAATAAACCTTTTCCTCTCGAAATTAAAACAGCCAGCCACTCAGGACATGGTGAACACCGTGAGATTTTGTAAAGGAGCCATCCTTTAATTTCTTTCAAAATTCCAAATAATAAAGTCTTTAAATTATTTGTTTCCATTGCTCCTTTTCCCATAGCTCAAACATTCAATGGTCTGCAGGAGTTATACTTCACTGGAAGTGTTAGTACATTTATGTATTGTATAAACAAAGAACAGTCCTCAGACATAAGAAGTTTAACCTTGATCTCGCACAGAAGGACAAAGCTCAGAATCACCGTGGATTGCTACGTTTTACTGCTAATCCCTTGAAACACCACTACCTACTTTTCAAGGGATTTCACTTTAAACTGTCTATAAAATGCTGAAAATAAAATTGAACTGCTGACCTTCTGTTCCCCAATGGAAAAATCATATATTCACTTTTTAACTAGAAAGAGGAAGAAATGTTTGTTCAGTTCAAAAACCCATTTATTCCCAAAGTTAAAGGGGGGGGAAAAAAAGAGTACATTGTCCATTTCTAGACAATGTTCACTTTATAGTCTTAAGCAATTTGTCAATTGCTTTTCAAAAAACCCCATTCAATCTACCTCATAACAGTAGGAAAACATGAAAAATGCATTTATTAAAACAATTTTAAACTTTTTAGCTCACAGAGCACTAAGTAATTTAAGGGCCCTGTTCAGACTCTCCTACAGTGAGCTTTCCAGTTTACTGTAATTTCAAATATTGAATACGTTCTTAGACTTAAGGATTTTTTTTACCAGGTCACCCAGACAAGAATTTTTACTCAATACAAAAAGCTGCATGTAGCAGTGAAAATACATTAAGGTACTTCTCAATTTAAATCTCAAGGCAAAGTTCCACAGATTTTTACCTGAGTTTGGAGTTAATGAACACATATTTCTCCTATCTAGGAGAGTTTCTCAGGCAAAAAGCTACTTTCTAGAAGCAGGCTTTTTGAATAGTACAGCTAAAAATAATCATGGGATGTAAGATATCATTCTTGATTCTGTGCTTATGTACGTAACCAAAGAGGCAGCTTGGGAGATACAGGGTTACATTTCATTAAGAAACAGCTAATACTATTAAATTCATTCCTGTATAAATCTGTATATGTTCCTGAAGAAGACTGGACCATGAGATAGTTGCTCAGAAAGCTATGCTTTTAATTTCCTGATAGGATACGTATCGAGAAAAAGCACAATTTAAATACAGAAACACTGTTGGATCCTGTATGAGGTGCAAGTGGATGCTGTAGCTTCACAAGTCTCTCATCAGCCCCATTGACTGCATGCTAATGCTATACTGAGAAAGTATAACCCCAGGCAAGAAATAGCAATTCCAGTCTTCCCCTACAGTTAGCTATTCTTCTGTCTAACAGCACTTCAGGATCAAGACAGGAATCCTCTCTCTTTCTGCTCCCAAAACACAAGTGCAGAGGAAATACTACTCCTCACACTTTCCCAAATAAAACAGGTTTCAAAGTGACTTGGTTCTATAACTCTTCAAAAATGTTTTAAATTTAAAGTCAAGCCAACATTTTTGATCTGGAATGCTGGCAGCATTCATTTATTTCAATCAAATTATTTCTTACAAATCTTCTTCCAGTTTAAGTGAAGTCCTCTTCCAAAAAACTGTACTCGTGAGTGCTCTGCCACATGATTACAGCAGCTAGCTATTGTTAATTCCTCAGTCAATGGGGAGGGACACAAAGCCAAGAGAGAAACACCATTCACTGAAGGGGGAAAAGGATTAAAGAGGATTTTTCTGAAACCCTTCTGCCAGGAATCCTCCAGAGAACACAGGCTGCTGTAAGCATGTTAGGAAGATGCTCCTTATTCTGAACTCTTGCGTTCAGGTGCCAGCTGCTCTAAGACAGCTTACACAGACAGCCTAAAAAGTTGTTCCACTGCTATTATCCCAACACGATTTTCTACTGCACCAGAACTGACACTCAAAAGGATAAGCTTCTGAAACTAAACTTTCACTGTAGGAATATTTTTTTTTCATAGAAACATCTATCCAAAACGAAAAATAAGCATTAGAAAAGTTTGAATTTCTAAGATCAAAATATATATTCAGTAGAGACCAACATAGGCTGATGACACTGAACTCTCACCCTCCTTTATTCCTACTCTTACCTCCAGTGCTTGAACAAAACTGAGTATTTCCAAACGCCTTTAAAACTTCTCCTACTATTTTTATCTTCTGGCAGAAATTTCTTCACAGCTTACTTTTTCTGAATAATTCTCCCTGCAGTAAACTGGTTCAAAATTAAACATTTGGCTTTGGCTACTACATCACATTCCCCTTCATCCAGAAATATTATACACTCTTACATGGATGAGACATTCTATCCTCACATGCTTGCAGACACATTTTCTTCCTTACTCCCACTACATAACAGTAAAATGCATCAACAAATGCGAAGAGGAAATAAAGGCAGCCAAATAATTTCTAGTCATGCAGAGACACTGTGAGGATTAGTATCTGTACTAGAACAAAGATTAAATAAAGGAAAATCAGGTTCAAAACTACAGGTCTTAAATGTGGAAGTTTAACCACAGAGTTCTTGTTCCTTCTAGATTAATGCAAATTAAAAGATTTATATTGCTGGTGATTTTCAATAAAAGTGACTATGCCATCAGTTCCATACACAAGTTTAGCTGAGAGCCATACAAAATACTTGGCAGCTTCTTGTACTTTACTATTACTGTAGTCAATAGCCGACAGCAACACACCACAACCCTGTTATAAGTAATATTACAACAAAAGTATATGATTTCTTCCTTATCTAACTCAGATCTTACTCAGAGAAGTCAGTGTTAGCAAATCTGCATCAGGACTCAGTGAAGAAGCTTGTTAAAGAAGATTCATACATAAATATTGGGAGCTGTGGAGCAGCAAGTTACAATCCCTTAACTCATCACAAGTAGGAGCAAGATAAAACTTGCGAAATCACCTCAATGTAATATAGAATAAAATAGAAAATAGAGAAATAAAGAATAAAAAGAATATGGAGCAATGGGAAGATACATGCATCCTCTCCCTAGACCTCAGGAGAACTCAGAGAAAAGAGATCCTTTCTCCTTTCCTGCACCACACAATCTCTGAATCCTTCAAGTGACTAATACCAAGCATTTTTATTTTATATGTTCTTGTTCTTAAGTTCCTTGTTGAACATTAAGCTCTGAGGAACAGGTCTTGATCTGAAGTGTTATTTGATGCCTTGTTCCTGCTCCTCTAGTGTGTAATAAATACATTTCAATTCAAAAAACTCAACCCTGAAACAAAGCCATAGCCCATAAATGTAAGCAGCACTTTGTCATTGCATCAAATTCTTCCCTCAGTTTTTCTTTCTCTCTTTTTAAGAATTCTGCAGGATTACTCGGGGTCCTGACTCAGGATGTGGAGATGCCCAGCCACCACCTATAGGCCAGAATTCTCAGTCTGACTAGCGACCTCCTTTGTGCTGTCATTTTCCTCCACTTCCGCTAAACCACAGGCAGGAAAGCAGGTCACAACAATCAGCAGGCTTCTGATCTCTCTGTTACCACCTTTTTTCATCAAGAATACGAAACAGCAGCTTCTCCTCACACAACGCACATAAACCCAGCGCACAAATGGGACACCCCCACTTTGGCAACAAAACCACGCGTTACCAGTTACATGGAAAAAGGCCTACAGCTCACAGATCAAGTCTTCCTCAAGTCTCAGTAATTTACTGCAGTCAGAAAGTATGTTACAGCAGCCATGCATTTAAAGAGCGCCTGAAGCACAAGTCAGCAGTTGAGAATGCTAGTTTTCATTATCCTTTTGACAGCAAATTCAATTTCTAAGAAGCACAACTGTCAAAGCCTTTCTTATGAGCTAGTTTCCAAACCAGTTTTATAAACATACATACACACACAAACACACAAGGTTTGTAGTTATAGTCAAAACATGCAAGTAAATTCAAGGATGTCACACCCTTTTGTTTTGAGAGAAATGCTTTAGTTTACCAAGCACCCTGATCTTCATCATAATAAACCAGTACTCTCTCTAGCAATAATGGAACAGACCTTTCCAGATCCTATGCAAATCCAGGGCTGGCAGAAAATACCATTCAGTAATCTTCAGGGGAAACTACGAAAGGAAAACTAATACTCTGACTGTTTAATCTTGAAAAACAAATTCAGAGATCAAACATAAAGAGAGGTCTAACCCTCATTCAACAGCATTTTTGGGGCTGGTATGTGATAACTTGAGAACTAATGGTATGAGACAGCTGAGCTTATCAGGGAATGTGCTAAGAGCTACAAATTTTGGTGCAAGATAGAGAATTCAAAATCAGCTTTTTGGGAGAATCTGGATCCCCCAACTTCATACTGAATAAAAAAGCAAGAGAAGGATCATTTAAAAGAAACGAGTGGGGATAAAAGAGGGTGATGGAGTAGGTAGAAAATAAGCTCTACAGAGGCTCTATTATGTGGAACAACTAAGAGCAGCTGACACAGACAACAGTCTCCAAAAAAAGGAGGGGAGAGAACTGCAGGTGATCACTGAAACAAAAGGGTGTGAAGAGACAGCACGAAGGAAAACAGGAGTTAAACCCACAACACTGCAAGGAACCTTGTGATATCTTAAAAAGACTCAAATTTAAAATCACGGAGAGAAAAATAGACAGTAGAAAGTTTGTACCTATATACATGTTTTTCTATGCTTCATGCTGCTACTGGCTTAAAAAATAAACAACAGGACAAGCTCATTTTCTCAGTCCTCTCCGCTTAGTACAACTGGAGCTTTGTTACTACAGTGTAAACAGCAATTGTAATCCAAGATTAATTAACCAAGATATTAGAAACAGAATTCCATAAAAAATATACCACACAAATCTGTAAGTATTTTTCTGTTCTGTGAAACTCACTAACTTCAGCAGTTATCCAGAGTCCCTAGACAGCACACACAAAACCATTCACCAGATACTGAACAAGATGAACTACATGTACTCTCTTCCCACTCATTACAAGGCAGTGTTTCAGCAAGCCCAACTGTTTCTAATACCATAATACATTTGATGTAATAAATACCATAATACATTTGATGTTATACATACCATTTGAATATAGTTTTTTAAGTGACCTATACCAACACCAGCTGTGTGCCCATTTCTGCAAAGCACCAGGTCAAGCAGTCAGTCCTAAAGAGCTACAAAAGAGGCACAGAGACCAAAAGAGAGGGGATCTCTTGGACATATCTGCAAGCAGATGACAAATGCTCCTTTATGGGGCAGTCACATCTTAGATTAACTCAGTGACCTCAGCTTCTAATCTGCTTTCTTCCTTCAGTAGGGTTTGGGATCACCACTCCTCCCCTGCACCAATACAGCCCTATCAAACTACACAGTGCTGGCATAAGGACTACCCTAGTTCCCACATCCCAAAAGTCTCAAGCTGACCTTCTGCAACATATGACTCCACGTACAAGACCCACCAAAGTCATGAACACTTTCAGTGTTTCAGGACACCCTCTCTGTGATGTAGCTTAACTGCATAAGCTATTTCGAAGTGTTTTTCAAGATCATATTCTAAGCCACATCAGTTGCCCCTCAAAAGTGCAGTGCATATTTAAATCTTCTAACAGAAACTGGTGTAACACCTGGATATATTTATTTAGAAACCACAGAAACAGTGGCTTATAACCTGTTCTGTCAGCGGCATTCCTCTGGTTAAGACAACAAGGTTGGTCACTGCCTGCATTACACTCTGTTCACTAATATACTTAGGCACAAGTTAGGTCACTCATATATAACTATTTTACATATATATACACACACATGTATATGTCTTAACTCAGCTATATTTATGGGAAACATGCTATATTCTTTGCAGCAGGCAAACTGTTTTTGCCTTAGAAAAAAACTGACACACTGGATGACAAGAGAACCAAAGTCCACACCAGCTATCATACCACAAAACTACTTCCACCAGGAAAAACGTGGTCATTGTTTTATTTTCACTTAAATGAATTTTCATGTGTTGATGAAAGCTGTAAAATGTTCCCTAATGAGGAATCCAGATGGACTGCAGTTAAAGCACACTGCAAAGGCCGTTTGTGGGCTGTAACATTTACTGTTGACACCTACAAACGTGAGTTGCACCTGAAGCTATCAAAGCTGGAAAAAATAGACAATAGATTCTCAATCAGTTCTCATATTACTAGTAAATTAAAATATACCTGTATTTCAAGCAAAGAACTACAATTACTACAAAGAGAAACAAAAAAAATGCAGTCAAGAAAAATCTAAAACAGAAAGTACAAAAATTACATCGTTCAGGGAAGATCAATTAATGCAGGGTGGTATACCTGTGGTTATAGAAGTGTAGGAGTGGGCTGAAAGTGTTCTTCCCTACTGTCCACAAATACAGGTTAGAAAGCATTATGCACTAGCATAACATAATGGACAGCATTCTATACATTCATTTATTATACCAAATGTCTGTAAATATATTTAAGTAATACTAAAGTTCCATTCAAAGGCTTAAACTCAACACTTTAGACACCTGGGACAATTGGCAAAATTACAGAAGATTTATTTTTTTAAGGGAAAGGAATTCAGACATCTACTCAGCACATACTTTTCATTCTCTTCATAACTGTAAGAATCAAAGTTTCCCATAACCAATTCATACAAAACAGTTCAAATAGATACTGTTTTCCTTGAGTTTAAAACCCTCAAAAAGTAAGAACTACAAACATGTTGAATCACAGAAAAATACCTACACTCTGATCTGTTAGAAAGGTCAGGGTTATAATTTTTTTTTAGCACATTTACAGACATAGATCAGATAATTTGAAAATATAGTGCAAAAGCCCATTACCTCAGAGATTCTACCCCAATACTTCGGAATTTCCTTTTCAGTTTGAAGGAAACTGAATCATTTGCAAAAACATACAGAGATGTTATACTTAAGACTGGATTGCATTTTTTCTAACTGGTTCACCTGCACTTTATTGAACAAATTAAGTCTAATTTCAACATCTCATAACACCTCATTGAACAAGTATTTAACAGAACTCACTACAACTATCAAGGCACACAAGGACTTCATATATTGCTTTTCATTTGAAGGTTGCAAAGTATCAATAACTAGACTTCATAACTTCCCTCTGAAGAAGGATTACTTTTATTTTATAAAGAGAATTTAAGTAAGAAATAAGAAATCCACTTGATAACGTAATGAATGAAGCTAAGAGTCTGAATTTCTGCTCCATGCTGAAGTCACTAAAGTGCTGAACGTTCATTCAGTGTTCCGCCGTTTTGTTTTTGCATTTTGGTACAGTTTTAATGAGGTTTCATTTTATTAAAGGTTGCTGTTGATAAATCACTACTAAGCCACAGAGATCAACTACAGTCCCTAGAAATTTACAACAGGGTACATAAATTAACAGAAAGAAGATAACCAGACTCTAAAACAAAAAGAATCCTATGGGAACATCAGCTTCATTAGGGTCTTCAGTGCCAGGTTAAGATACATTCTATATATTGAATACAATTCTGTCCTGCTCCTGCAGAAAACACAAAGACCTTCTTTCCTCTCCCTACTTTCAATACTCAGTACTTTTCTCCCAATACTCTCAAAGCTATTACTATTACCTCGTTTTTAGAATTTAATAAAAGAATACTATTAAGTCTGCTTCACCATAAGCTATGAATAGCTGCTACTTCTCCATACATCCCACACCACCATGTTGTGCCTTCAGGGGAAAATGTCCCAAGTCAAAGCAGTAGGTAGAAGGAGACAGGAACCATAAAGCAGTGACAGCAATAACTAGTGCTTAATTAATACTCTGAGCCTATAATTTTCTCGTTTTCTTTTTTTTTTTCTGAATGTAAGAGCTAGAGCTGATTTGACCCAGATCACTGACAGAAAAAGACTTGCCATTTAATCATTAAAAAAAAAAAGGAAAAAAAATAAATCACAACCACAGTGCCATATAAGAGCCGAAACCAAGCAATACATCCAGTTCACTTGTTATCTTTAGTTTCGAAAATAACCACTGAACTTGAATCACTCACCTTTGGCACACTGTTAAAAGGATCCAGGCAGTGAAAGGCAAGACTCTCCAACAAAGTTATACACCACCGTCTGAAACAATAAACAATACATATTTTAGTTCTAACACTAAACTTGGAAGACCTTCAACTAGGTAATTTAGTTTTCATGCTATCAAAATCTCCTATGAGATGCTAAAGCAGGCAGAATGGCTTGAACTTGATTCACCTGTTTAGCATAAAAAGACTCCATCTTCATATTTAACTTCTCTCAATTAATACAAGGTCATTTGAACCACAAACAATCCAAACCATATACAAATTCAGCCTTTACAATACTGAGGAAAAATCAATCAAGTAACAGAATAAAAAATTTAGCCTAGTTTCAGAAAGATTACATTTTACAAAGCACCATTATTTACTGTTTTCTTCACTTTTACATTTGTCAGTCTAAGCTGCCTATCCTTCCTAAGAAAAATGAAATGCCTTTACAAATGGCAAAGACATACACCAGCAAAAGCATAGCCAGCAGTTTTGTGGGGCACCTGAGTATTTCTTCCCAGGAGACACTCACATACATTGGGAGGTGTAATCCTGCCGGATTAGTACCACATGTGGCTTGGGGCCCTCTGGCACAAGAGACAGTGACCCAACAAGAGCAAGCTCTGACGGAGGTGGCAAAGCTGGTCATCAGGTTGGAGGATAAGGAGGATGTATTACAACTCCTATGCAACCTGAGGCCACTCCTGCACAAATGTTTCTGTTCAAAGTCTTCTGAACAGATTCCAACCAGTTGTCACTCTACAAAAGCATCCTATGAAGTAATTGAATTTAAAGGAGCAATTCATCTAGTGATCCCATGCATCATAGAGAAGCAAGGGGAGAATAAAAAGTATTAGCAAAGGTAGTAAAAATACCTTTCGCAGATGTTTAAAAGTCAGATTTAGACTTCCACTCATTAATAAATGGAGTAAGAGAACTACTATAGCCACAGTTCGGCAAACATTTAAGCATAAACATATTGTTAGGGGGTAGAGCGTGACAGAGTCCCTGCCCCTCAGCCCCTGGCACCTCACCCCTCACTCCCCAGCAGCTGCAAGGGGAGACAAAGCATTGCCAGCCCTCCTGAAAAACACACAAGATTTAAAAAAAAAACAAACAACAAACCAGTAGCGGAGAATAGCAAATCATGAGGAAGTGTTATTCCAACAGAATAACCTCCTGAGCCAGTTCAGCACCTGAATGAAGATATGCCTGTGACGGCAGAAAGCAGACAGGACTGAAGGGTGACCAATCTGTTCTCCTCTGCCAGGTGGTGGCTGGAATACCTGCTACCCAACTGTGTTTTCAGCTTTCTGCAGATACAGACTGCAGGCAACCACATTTTGCTATATCAATTTTCCTAACCAATTATAGACCTTAACTGTCTTCTCACTGAAAGCTGCTCTATTGAAATTATAGGACAGATATCAAGTAAATGGAAAGGAT
Source organism: Anabacerthia variegaticeps (assembly GCA_035583185.1). Classification (NCBI taxonomy): domain Eukaryota; kingdom Metazoa; phylum Chordata; class Aves; order Passeriformes; family Furnariidae; genus Anabacerthia; species Anabacerthia variegaticeps. Next base: position 89,543,128 of record JAWWEW010000001.1, on the reverse strand, counting down.
ACTTTAATAAATGAAGTAACATTAAAGCCCTGAGGCAGAGCAGATATATTTTCCTGCTGGCTGAATGTTTTGTAGCACACATTTTTCTCCTGTCAATAATACATGGATATTTTTAATATTAAGGGAGAAAAGTAAGAAAATAAGTGTCTCTTCATTTTTTGGTACAAGATCTTCTGAATAGTACTATCTTTCCTTTTCCTACCTCACATATTATCTACTGCCCATTATTACCTATCTCTGAAGAGCTGCACCAAGCCTCTCATTGTGTTTGGGATTTTTTGTTTTGTTTTGTCCCTTAAAGAAAAACCCAACACCTCACTCAATTACTGCTTCCATCTTCACAAACACACACTTGCATAATAGAATATGTGTTTGAAAGTGAGCTGAAAAACAGTACTATTCATCATCAATACTTGAAACACCAAGTTTGTATTTATTAGTCAAATGGAGAGAAAGTACAGTTGGGGAAAAGAGAAAGAATCCAAATTTCATCTAAACATGTAAGAAAAGAATGAGTCATGTGTTTATCTCAGTATAACAATGCTAATTTCCTTCTGTACAGCAAGAATGGTTTTATTCTTGCAGCTCAATTAATTCACATTAAGAGCACCTCAGAATGCTAAGGGTGATAGTGGAAAGAGTCAAAAGAAGATGCACAAGAAAACCTCATTCCTACCAACACTTTGATTGAAATAAAGTTCTGTTAGTCTAACAGAAAAAAAGCACAAGATGCAGATAGGTCTCTGTCCTCCCTGGGCTCAATTCTGTTGCATTGTGACCTCCTTTCCTACTTTTCTCCTGATAAAAATCTTCACTTTGCTTTGGAAGAGTCATAGGAAGCCTTCTGCTACGAGTCACACTAAAGTCACTTCCTCATAATTGTAGCCAATTTCCATCACACACCCCCACAGTCCAAAGCTTGGCCTAAAACATTGTGACTTGCCAAGTGACTCAAATTCAGGATGGAAACTTGGACCTCAAATATTCACTTTATTTTAAATATGTTCCTTGAAACAATCTTTCAATTACAGTAGTTCAGGGCCTTTTTTCTCAAAGGGCAATAAATGGAAACAGTGGATAGGGCTTGGGACTACCTGCTCCCCGGCAGAGTTTGCAACAAAGATGGGGTTTTCTGGTTCTTCTTTGTTCTACCAGCCAGGACTATAGACAGAAATATTTGGTAGCAAATTGGAATTGCTGGGGAATCAACTGTTAAACTTTGAGAGTACAAAATCATCTCAAACCACCTTCAAAGCCTTGCAGCATATGGGGCAAATACTTACTGTCCACCCAAAAAACAAACTGGAACATAAGAAACCCTTGGGAACTGAAGTCAACAACTTTTTTTTTTGAAAGGCAGCAAAGCAAGAGAGGTACAGAGCCAGGCAGTCATATCCCATGGTAACCCCACTGCCCATACCTTCTGTATCATTTAGCATGATGACCACTTGTCACACCTCACTCAGTACATAGAGTACTGCAGTAATGTCAGCCCTACTGCATGTAAAATGCCACTGGTCCTTACCACTCACAACTGTCTTTATATCCTACACTTGCCTTGAGGCCCAGAGGACAATGACAGGGAACAGAAATGGCAGTGTAAGAACCAGATGAACACGTGATTACAAACATGCAAGGCAGAAGGACAAATTTGTCCACTTCTTAACAGTAAACTCAGTCACTCATTTGCTTTCTAGACAAAGGTCTTCCAAACACAAGGACTATACAGGTCCTACTGCAAAAAAACCCTTTCCAATAGTCAGAAATAAAAGCTTGAACTTGAGGCTTGCAAACAACCACCAGAAGGTAAATACCAGTAACACCTAATACAATAAGCACCTTATATTTTACTGTGTAATCTTTAAAGATTACAACCTAAAAGAATAAACTAGTGCTCTTGTAATGATTACACTACAAGTAACATCCACAGTTATTAACTGCCTCTCCTTTCACTAATAGCTCTAATGTGCCCCATTTTCTTTATCTCCATGGCTAAAATCCAGATTCAGCTTTCGAGCGTCTATTTCAATGACAATTCTCTCAGGCTCTCTTCCTAATATCCAACCACCTCCTATTTATTCCTGACATGAAACAGCTAAAATAATCTCTTTGATACTTAATATGCTAATACACAAGAATGATCTGACCATAAACCTGTACTGCACGGAGTGAAAATTTTAACTCCATTTGACGTATTACTGGTGACCTTCTAGAGAACAAATGAAAAGCATCACATTAATACAAATTCTCCTGTGGAGAAGATCAAGCTGGCAATCTGCCAGTTCATTACACCATCTAGCTTCACTCCAACATTAAATATTGCCTTTCTTTGTAATTGACTGAAATACGCTGGAGCAATTGCAGGTAACCACTTTGGGCTATTAAAGTATTCCATTAAGACTTCTCCATTAGGCAGATATTTCAAATGAAGTTACATCAAAATAGGCTACGTCCAAAATATTTTAACTATGCAGACAATTGGGCAAGCACAATCCAGTTTCATGGAGCAGCAGACAGATCAGCCTAAGCACTCAAAAGCTCAGTGCCTGAATTTGCTTAAAGGGAAAAGAAACCTGCCAAGTTTATTTAAGACTCTGGTATATGCTTAGTATTTTAAGCCTCCTAGTGATATTTATCCTCTCAAAACTCATTCCTTCTAGAGATAAGAAAATGGTAATGTTAAAATAATACTACACCTTTAGACTCCGTATGAAACACAGAGAGAAAACAGAAAGGAAGACTGGATTCACAATATATTTAAGCTTTCAAAAAGGCATCAAATTGCAACACCGCATTATAACACATGTAGCATTGTGAAAACAAAAAAAAAGTCAAAATCCTTTTATATTAGGTACTGTACACAACTAAGCTTTTCTTCTCTTAAGACTGTGGTTCCTAAACAGCAAAGAAGTAAGTGAAATGAGGCCTAAGAATAGGTTCAATGCCTTGCATGCAGAAAAACTGCTAGACACTTAAAACACTGAAAAATATTTGAACTCATATGCCAGCTGTAAAAATGAGACTAGCCCCTGAAGAAGAGACATATTTCTCTGTTTAAATGGGCTTTTTTAAACAGTCCAGGTTTGGAGCCATCACCAGAGGCTATACAGGTTAGCTTGAGGAATTCCTGCCTCTTCTCAACAGTGCAGGAGGTTATGTATCTTCTCTGTGCTCCTGTAATACACCCCCTGGCCATGCTGTCTGCATCAAAGAGGAAGCAGCTGAACATGTATCACTGGCCATTCAAACAACTATTTTATTTTTTAGGGGGAGGAGGGCAGGGGTAGAAATTGAAATACAGCTAGAGAAAACATGCTTGGCTCACACTCATCACATACAACCAAAGAGGCTATGCTGACCTATATTCTCTCCTGTAGTCAAATGTACACTCTCTACAGACTGGTGTATACACAATATGTTTTCAAAAAACAAGGCTATTTTTTACATTTGTTTGCACAAACACCAACTCCTGATCTACTTGTGAAGCACAAGTAGTTGTCTAAATAATATCAGCATTTAAAATAAATATTGCCATTGCCAGCTTCCCCTGTGTTGTATCTATATCCTACAAATACATGAATTATTAGCACCTTTTTAAACCGAAAAAGAATTAGGAAGGTTATATCTGTTAGTGACTGTATCTGTTATGACTTCTACAATATATATTGTAAAAATTCTTATTATTGTATTGTATTCGTATTATTGTATTTCAGCTCTCCCCTAAAAGTCTGAGCTATTAAAAAATGTGATACTGATACCAAATTACTACCTAAACTCACTGTAATATGCATTTTTTTTTAATTCCTGGATTAAGCAGGATTTTGGATTTTGATACTTGCTGCTTTTGATCTAATTCATATTTGATTATGCTGAGCTGCAAACTTCCAGGGCAACCCCTGCACGAGAAAAAGAAAAAAACCCGCAAAGCAGAGTGGACAAATCATGAATAGGAGGCCAGGAAGCTTCCCCCCCAGGAAGGCTACAAACTTTGAGAGGGCACGTAGTACTCCATTTTCAAAACCAGACAAAACCTCCCCTCCCTCCTTTCCAAAAGCCCACACATATCAGTTGTTCAGACTGGTAATCACAGACCAATATAAGCACAAGCCATGTCCAGTCACACTCTGCAAGCTGAAGGAAGCTCACAACAAAGGTACTATGCCACGAAAATAGCCCTAGATTTTTTTAAGCATTCCTATTCAAGAACTATCTGTGAAAGGTATAGTATTCAAACTCCCTTTTATACCAATTCCCCAATTTTGTCTTTTGTATTTACAATAACAAAATGAATCTCACAACCTTTCTTGTTTTCTTTATTTAAGGGTTTTGAAGCTGGCTACATAAGCATATGTATAAATATCCCTAGAGCCCACACAGAAGCAACGTAGGCCTTGACTTATGCTTAGGACAGCTCTAACCACCACAAAATCCCTTATAAAGGTACCCTGAAAGACCTGCATTACCAACTGTAATTGCCAATAGATAAGCAGAAACTGAACTATATGTACCAAGGCTGTTCATAAACTCTAAGAATCTCTAAGGAAAGGAAAGGATTAGGCTTCAGCCTTAGGTAATACTTAACTAAGCATGCTTCTTAGGCCATGGTTTGAGCATGAGATAATGATTTTGGTTTCCTTAATAAGATACTTTGTTATTCAAATTACAAATTTCATTTTTAGAAACATTGTAGCATCTATAGTTAGTTAATTTTCTTCAGAATTTTATAAACAAGTATTTTGAACATGCAGGTTAATAATTGGTTCCATTTGTACTTCAGCCTTTTTCTGATTGATAACAATGTTTTCCTTGTAAAAATTGCACAGTCTTTCCCATTAAATATAAAATCAGTTCAGAATGTCTAGGGATGACCTCAGGCCAAGCAGCTCTTTCACAAATCTATTTTTCCTATTGCATCTTTATGTAAAACATATTAATGGTAAAGACATATACAACCCACTGAATCATACTAGTTCTTCCAAATCTCTCCACTAGACTCTGAGCTTTTAATTCAATACTCATGGATTTCAGAACTGTGAAAGATGACTACAAACAGCATATTAGTATACTCTTTACAGTAATCTAGTAATCTGCACATGTAAATTACTGAAAATGCACACCTCCACTGGAAAAAGCCATTCACAGATGCCTTTTGGAGAAGTGAAAACCACATATTCCGATGAATTAGCTGCCACAGAAGGATGTAACACTAACTCACTATCAGAGAAACACTAAGAAGAGACAGCTGGTTACCACTCATGGCTACGACGACTTATGTTTAAAATAAGTAAATAAATCTCACAGTTACACAGTTTGAGAAGACTTGCTTTGGGGTAAGATGTAACAGAAAACAGATTGTTCCAGGGGCTACAGAGAGTCAAGTAAGGCAGACTTAGCCCACTGGCAATTCAAAGTCAAAGGCTGACTGCAATCCTTACTAGAGTTCCTGTTCTGGTAAATTATTCATTCTTCCTTAGTCCAAAGAAAATTTTTCCTATGTGTAGATTCAACACAGTACTGTCTGAATTTAAAGTAATAGTGCTATTACTGTCTTGGTGCTAAAATATATGGCAGTGGTGGTTGCAAGAGGGATAGGTCAAGGTCAGTGTTTGTCTCTGACTCTACCAGGCAGATAGAAAAAACTGGAGGAAATGAACAGAGCAGATTGTGACTGATGTCATCAAGGAAACTATTGTCAGAAACTTCCAGATAACTCTCAAACTGCAAGGTAGCAAGTGGATACCTCATACTGATAGAACAAGGCTGGGTCTGGGCACTCCTCACCAGCTGTAAGAGCTGCCATCACCAAGAGCTGCAGCAATGGCTTCCCATGCACAAGCCTGTTTGCTGAGCATGTCTGGGTCTTACCCTTCCACCAGATTCTCTGTCACCACATCTATAAGGATGCTCTAGTCATTACTGCCCAAGCAGAGTATCTTACCCTTCAGAGTTTGCAAGCTTTGCCCTATTCTGTTTAGGCAAACTGCATCTGAAGTACTGTCAACATGAATGAGAGTCACTTCACTTGGACAGGACAGAAGAAAGAAGTCCAGGCCCTCAAATGAATAAATCCACAGTGACTTCAGCTGAGGGAGCAAATTGAAGAAATCTCACTAAATCACCACCATCAGAAACAGTAAAAAGATTTATTGTCTACTCAAACTCAGTATTTTATTTACAATGCTGAAAAGCACAGGGCTGCAGAAGTCACACATAAACAGACACTAAACCAGAACCCATTAGCAAAATTGAGAGAGAAGGGGAAAAAAAACCCAAAACCAAAGACCTCAACACAAAATCTGTTACTGACACTGAAATAGGCCCAAATAGTAGGGGATAGTACTCAGTGCACTGATGAAAATTATCTTTCTTGGGAATAGCAAGATATTTTTGTCCTAATATTTGTTTATATCAAAGGCTGGGAAAAATTGGTGTTACAGATATAAAGTTTTTCTGAGTCTCCTCTGATGATGCAACTGAAGAAAATACAAGCTTTATGCAGCTCAAGTACAAAGCTGCCATAACCAAGGGTTCACAACTAAGAGCCAAAGGTAAGTGGAAGACAAACACATTGAACTTAGAAGTGGCTTTGCTACCTACCTGACTTGGTAGGTGGTACAAGAAAGTCAGTGACATGAGGTAGTGATCACCCTCTTTGAACATGGCAGAACAGCAGTCCCCAAAGCCAGCACCTTCAGCGTGCATGACAAGGTTCCTTAGATCCATGTTTCCTTTTAGAAACAGTGCCTGAGTTGCTAGGATTGCTACTTCCCAAGAACACAGTCCCCTGAAATACGTGATTTTTGTTCCAAGTTAACCATCAGAAAAGTAGCTGAAGCAGTTTTTGCCTGACCCACCAGAAACTTTGCTTTAGGTTGACAAGAAGAAGAGAAATGTTAACACAGCTTTGGTTCTACCACGGCACACAGCAGCTCTAGCCGCAGGCTCTGATGTTATTGCTGTTTGAAAGATAACTAGGTATTCCAAAATCTCATCATACCCAAATAAAATTTGGCAACAGCCTACCTTCTGAGGCTTTTAGCACTGATTTGTGCCCTTTCATGTCTTATACACATTTGATGGTGTCTTATTCTACTCATTTTAATCACACCAATTCAGTGGCAGATTACAAATGAAAATGCAATAGAAACATTGCAGGCCCTGTAACAACAGTCAAAACAAAGATTTCCTATGGCAGCTGTCAAACTAATGACATCTCCAAAGCTATCTAAATACAGTATCTGGGCAGAAATCCAATTATGTCAATTCTGTCTGAATACCCCAAAAGAGAGTCCTACTGGGGTTAGAAGTGGAAATAATTTTAAGCACAGATTAGCTACATAAGCAGCTCCACTCTTGAAACCAGAACAAGGGACCAAAAACCTAAAGGCATGACATTTATCTGGACACAAGGGAGAGGGAAAAAAGAACTGTTAGACATCTGGCAAAAGGTCAAAGCCAATTACCTTGTCCAAATTTGCCCCCCAAGATAATAGCTTCCAGGTTTACTTCTTTGAAAAAAGAATATTGACTCAAGTAATTACAAAGATTTCTGCTTACCTCTACATACTCCACTACCATTTTGGTTTTTTCAAAACTTCTTTTTCCCAATGAAACATTAGCAACAGTAGTATAACACATCAACTTCCCTAAAGCATTAAATAAATTCATCTAAAATATGCATAAAATAATTTTCTCCCTCATTTTGATAAATGGCATTCAGGGCTTTTAATTCACGAGTATGATTCCTTACTGCTTTTGCTGCTTTCCTTAAGCCATTTTAACTGCTGATTTCCCTTTTGCCTTGAAAGTGTCTGTGTTACTGCTTAATTACGTGACAAATTCAGCTTGCTGAACCGTGCCACAGGATTCTGTTTATTTGTCATTTTAACACAGACAAGGATCAAGGGGGGTGTGTGTGTGTGGGGGGGCAGCCTTTGAATTCAACTAAAAAAAATTACAAGGATTTTTTTTTCTTTCTTTGCAGGCATGTTAAAATAACCATTCCTGAAACTACAGATGAATATAAGTTACTGCTTTTTAAAATGAAACTATTCAAGAGACAGCTATGAAACTAAAGAAAAAACCTGCACATATCAAATAACTGGAGCAATATATATTGGTTAGTAAATACATTCTATCTAGAAATGTTTATCTCTATTATGAATAAAATTTTAAATGAATATAAATAAATGATGATGAAAAAGAGCAGACTGATTTAGGAAAAAATTTCTAATCCTGATCTGTCTGTAGAATGGAGAATGCTTTCAAAGTTAAGAATACAACTCACATATATATATATATATCTCACAAATGCTTCTGCTAGCAACATGATACAAAATTTGGGAGTGTCAAGCATTCACTATGAATGGGCCTATATTTAGGCTTGCATATCCCAAGCTTGCGCTTCTTACACCAAGACTCACACAATTAGAGGTGAGTATTTTCTGTTGATGTTTGACTGGGGATTTTTCCTGAGCACAGTCATTAGGGATACTCAGAAAAGTTTGAAAATAAGAACTCTTTTTGGTCAAAATCTGGTATGTTCTGGAGTGTACAACTAATTAAAAAAGAAATTCAAAGAAGCAGGTAATACACAAATGCAGGGTTGCACTTCAGAACTCAAGCCAATTGTAATTCAAAACCAGTGCCAAAGAAGAGCAGCTACCATCTTAACCTGGTCAGGGCATTGAATCTCAAAACCCTTTTTTAGAGGTATTCACAGAGACCCCTTTGCAAAGCAGCAGTTTTGGATATCACAAGTTTGGACCTAATTCAAATCAGTAACCCACCATGTTTTCTCCTGTTAAAGCATAACATAATATCAGAAACAATGATTTTAACTAAACCTGTTATAGCTTCCAACTGAATCATGCCGTCATTGAGGCTGTGAGAAACATTTTGACAAAGCGTAGATCAAAATTTGAGCAACAATTTTGCCAATTTTTCACACTTCTTTCTTTTTTTAAGTTTAAGGACATATACAAGGAATCTATTTGTTTCCACTTCTTTATTATAAGAGATTTCATGTTTGCATTTGCTCTCTAGAACACACTGAGCACAGTACCATGAATCCTCCTTCATGTCACACAGGCACTGTAAATCCAATTACTTCTGTATTAGGTCTCATTTAAACCCCATGCAGTACGACAATAACCTGAACAAAATGAGCATCAGCATGTTTTTCAACCACGTTTACAGTATGACATAGATGGCAATCACAACTTAATAAAATTTTATTTACAAGAAAGGTAGCTCTGAATTTTCCTTCTCTGCCAAGCATTTCAGAAAGACTTGGAAAATGCCTCATCTTTCCACCATCCCTTGAAGAAGCCAGTTAGCCATTGTTACTTCATGCTTCTCAAACACCTGTGCCATCTGCTTGTGGCACAAAAGTTTATCCTGGTCTCAATACTCAAAATGTATGTAAATCCTATTAATAATCTCCAAGTGAATTCAACATTTACTACAATAGTGTCTGAGTTGTTGTTTTTTGAAGATTTCCTGCATAAGGTACCCTTTGACACTAGGTGACATCAGGTTGGAAAGCAGAGAGGGAAGATGAAAACAAAACTCCACCAATCTGAAAGGATACCAAAAAGATGATGGTATTTTAAAAAACAAGCTCTTATTCTATCTGGATGTAAAAAACTATCATTGCTAAATATTGCAAAGTAAATCTCCACAACTTTCAGAAGCTCTGAATACTTCACCACTTCAGTGCAGTTCATTTAGAGATATATAATAATCATGTGTCCCCTTCCCTTCATTACAGTCTTTCCCAACCTTGTCCCACTACCCAAAAACTAATGTTTATAGATGTCCAGGTCTGTCCTTTCTTATGTAAAGAAAACAAATAAAAAACTCCCTCATTTGTAGTTAGCACTCACCATAGTCAAAGCTCTCGTTGAAGGATATGCAAAAGCCTTGTTGAGTAGCTCTTTCTTAATAGCTGGCCTGACTAAATCATCTTCCTCATCCAGGCTAGAAATCAAAATGTCATGATGACATTTAAACACATGATCTGTTGTTAAAAAACAAAAGCCAGGAAAACATATGCTGTCCACTTTCAAACATACTCCCTGAACACTGTTTCTAGGACAGAACGGTTCAAAGTTTAAAGAAAAGACTTTTAAATATTTCAGTCATTTCATTAAACAATTTTAGCTACAATTTTATTAAATTTTGTCCTTTATATGCCTACCAACAACCTGAGAAATAGGTTAGTTCCAGGTTATGAGAGAGAGGATGCTGATGGGGGGAAGGAGGGTAATTAAGTAATTCTAAGGTTTGTACTCCAATTCCACAATTAAAATAGGAAGATCTAGGCCAGAGCCTTCTCTGTGCAAAGGAGATTATAAAGACAATAACATTGATTTTTTTTTTCTTTCTGCTGGAAAAGGAAACAAAAGAGGGAGGCATTTTTTCATGCATATTACTCAATCACATGGGTTTTTCTGGTATATTTCCATAGTTTTTTTTCTGCACGCTCTTTAAAATGCCTTTAATGACATTAATGAACAGAAGCTTTGCTAACAGAAATATGAAGATACAGACCTCATGATCCAAATGTTATTGACCAAAAATGAAGCCAAGAGTATAATCTCTGAGATTTTTACAACTAATAAAGATCTCAAAACACTATATAGTACTTGTATACTTAAATAATTTTGAAAATTCTGGTTAACTTTAAAGACAGCAGAACAATTTCCCCTCCTTTCTGCACGGTTTTAATTATATTTGTTTTCTTTGTAATTTAACATTCCTTTCAGTAAGCAAATACGGATCTTTTAAGAAGAACACATCCTCTAGGGAAGTGACATCTCTTAAACTGCAAAAGAGCACAAACATCCCGCATGCTTGAGAACCCAACGTCTATTGCCATAAAGCCTAAGAGTAACAGTCTCAGAAACTCACTGTCAATTGCTAAAGCATACACACAATTTTTCTTCAAAAAATCAGTTATAGCAACCTTTCATTTAAATCAGCAATATCACAGATGCCACGAGTGCTTTCTTCTTGACAAATATAAAGTAACAGTTCCCAGTAAAATTAAGTTTTTTCAAAAATAGAACCTACATACAGACTATGAACATATTAAGTGCTTAAATTATAGCTACTGTATTTTTAGAAGCACTAGGTACCTTAAGAAAGCAGTACAACAAGCTTCACATTCTTAGCACATTTGCCATATGGTGGCAAACAAAAAAAAAAACACCAACAACAACAAAAATCAGGAACAGACATCCTCTGTGAACAGGATTCAAAATTTTGGTGATGGTCCAACAGTCAGAAACAAACATACCCCAGTGAAACTATATCAACAGCAAAAAACCTGATGCATCATCCAGTACTGGTCCTATCCCCATAAATGGGGTGCACCATTCATTCCTTTGCCAAAAAAAGTGATTCTCACCTCATGTTTTATTAATTTGTAGTAACTTTACATGTGCAAACTTAGTTGTTCAGCTGGAATTACCCTTATGCTTCCTTCTGCTGACAGGCATTAATGAGCTCAAGAAAGGTCAATCAATATTCAACATGTCAAAATACACCCAAAACAAAGCAATGCAGGTCTATTTATTTTTCTTAAAGACATATTACTATCTCACTTTGTGAAATGCAAAGGAAACAGGGGACAGAAAAAACCCCCACGCACCAAAATTCCTAGCATGTGTTTCTACGCCTATTACTGATCAGGAACAAATTTTTAAACAAGATAGTGCCACTCTTATAAACTGTAAGGATAAATGTTACACGCTGCATAACTTATGTTTCAGAAGCCAGTTTCAGCTTTGCCACCTAAAATAGCACTGGCTTCACCACAGAAACATGACTCCCCTTTTCTGCAGAATACAACCTGATGGGAGCTTCAAATGAGGACATCAGGCCCCAGAACCAAACTTAAAGCTGTCAAAGAGCAAAAACAACTCCTGTTTGAAAAAAGTTTCAGATTCTCAAAGGAAAAATCACCTCAAAGGAGGGTGATATTGTTTCTTTGTCCAGTCTTTCCATGTACCCACAGGCAAAACCCCCTCTTTTCTATCAATGTTCTCCCTGGAGCAGAGCGGCATGACTATCTGGAACACAACTTATGCTGGCAAGCAGAAGAGTAGGTAATCCTGACATAAACACCAGCTTTGAAAAGTTATTGGCATGTGTTACTCAGACAAGTTTATGATGTTAAAGAATAAGCCATCAGACTAATAAACACACATCCACAAACTTTGAAAAGCATCTTGTGTATCTGTACAAAAGCTTTACTGAAAAGTGGAATGAGGTCGTGGAGTCCTCAAAATCAATCACAAGACTTCTGTGATACTCAGCAGGGCAGGATTTCCCCCACAACTCCAACAAGTGACTCAGGCTGATTACCACCAAATGTTATGAAACAATTCTTCACTAAAAAAAGAACAAACCCAAAACAAAACAAAAAAATCCAACCACACACATCTATGGTTTCAAAGAAAACTTGCAGAACTAGAAGTATGTGTAAATTGATGGCCTAAGGGCAGTAAGAGTTCTGCTTCAGGTCTACAGAGCTTCTCCAAACAGTACCAACATGTAAATGGGAGGACAAATCTACCAGGGATATATTCTGATTGCTAGACCATGCTACCAGGTCTTCATTAGTGCCATTACCTGCAATATCTAGCTTAAAGCTTGGATGGGCATGCAATCAAAATTTCATTTCAGAGAGATCTGCTAAATTGCTTCTTGCTGGTGTCTTCAAAACAAGAGCTTGGATAGCAGATGTAGTCTTCTAGCAAGTGGACGGTAAAGACTCCACACCTTCCATACAATACACAGTGGGAGGCTGGTGTGGTAACTCACATGATAAGGTTGAGCAGTGTAAAACCAAAGAAACAGGACAAGAACAGCTGAAACATAAAAGGAACTTCAACACTGAAAGAGAAGCAGAAAGGTTTTAAGCGATCAGCAATTCCCTGCACAGACAGGGAAGGAAAAAGACACATAGAAGAGCTATGCAGAGTTTAGTTTTTGCTGATGACAACCAACCATCAATTTTTACAGTATTCAGAACAATTTGACAGAAAATAAGGGTTGGCTGGTAATAGCTTTGGTGCAGAGATTGTTTTTGATACACTGAAATTTCAGAGATAATACATTCAAGAAAATTTATACACAATAAAGGAAATGCAGTCCATCTATACTGAGTTTTATACCAAACGATCTCAGGTTTTGCTAAGGTTTTGCATTTGACAGCTTAAATTCTAATCCTGAAAGATAAAATACTAATGAATTCAAGTCAATCTTTCAGAAGGGGAAGAATTGGGGAGATGCTTGTTGTTAATTCAGATCCAAGTCAGAAACACACGATGAAAAGGTTCAGCATACAGGGGTTCTTCAAATGGCTCACTATGTGCTCCATTTTGTGATTTTTTTTCCAAAATCTCTTACCTGCCTTTCTTTAAAGATATGAACATACCCAGAATTTCTAGAAAAACTGAAAGAGGAGGCTTCAAACAAAGGTATGAAGAAAGAATACTAACAAATCCACGTGCATTAATATCCCTCTTAAACAATTTCAAAATCAGTTTCTATATGGATGGCAATTTGAGAAGTGTATTACCATTCTGACACAGAACTTTATGCATCAAGGTTGTGTTGTGTGTAAAGCAGCTAAAGCTTAAAAAATCTAAAACGTCTTAAATTTTCTTCCTACGAAAACACCCAGAAATTGCATTCAGAAATGCCAAATTCTCGATCTCAAGCAAACATTACATTGAATATATGCTTAATGTTATATACACTGTTACAGAATTTCAAAAGCAAAGAACAAAGACTCATTATTAATGTGGGGATTTTATTTATACTCCAGAAGTCTTTAAGGGGAATACAGATATGAGCTGAGATTTTGCATTAATAAAAAAATAATTCTTTAAATTATTAAGAAAAATCTTTTTTCTCAGAAAGAGCAAGATCATTTGAAAACATTTCACACAACAAGAAAAAAAAAGAAAACACAACATTCAGAGAGAAAGAAAGGATATAGTTTTTCCCTCCTTGTAACTCCATGAATTTTCCAACAGCTGTCCATTGTCCCCCACAAAAGACATGCTCTCAGCATCAGGAACCCCCCACCCTGTATTCATTCATACTCCTGACTCCCTGACCATGGCCCCTGACCAGAAGAGCTGCCCCATGGCCTGGAGCAGGATGGCACACACACAGATCCCAAGTGCAGCTCCTGAGCCTCCTGCCTGCCACCAGCAAGAATCACAGCTTCCTGCTTCTTGACTCTCACTTGAAGATCTATCCTCATCAAACTGATTTATCAATTAACACAGACCTAATGTATCAGTATTTTCCAGGAAGAAGGAAAACACTTTTCCACCAGAAGGCTGTGTAAGTATTAACATCAGAAATGTTGGTAATTATAAACACATCCAAAACCTGCAGCTTTACGTCACTGAAGACCATTCCTTTGCCATCACATTTTTATTACAACAGGAGCACACAATATACACTCTCATTCAAGGTCAGAAATGGTAATTAACTGGCACACAGCAAGTTAAATTGAGCCACAGAGATGCTCTAACAAGGAGGAAACTCAGAATCTTACCAAAAGCCTTAGGGTTTCATAAAAGACCATAAGGGCTGTGAGTTGTAAGTGGTTATGAACAATTACTGTATCAAGGTACAACACTTTTTAAAAGAAAAAATTGGGGAAAAGATTTAGTTGAGTAACATGATTTCCCCTGTGAGCACTCTCTTATTGCTGCAGGAAGATAGAATTAATTTTAACAAATTCTACCAGCTAAGCAACTACTGTGGCAAAATATTAATCATTCAAATTACTTATCTCACAAGTAGGTTTTTTTTCCCCCCTCTTTCTATATAAAGAAAATTTCAAAATTAATTTTCTTTGGTTCTGAAGAAAATTCACAGAATTTGTGTAAGCTTACAAGAACATAACTGATCTTAACAAGGAACTACCTTATTAGTTTGCCCTTTGCAATGGAGAGATGCTTTTTCTAACCAAAACCTGACACAATTTCCCCAAACATCTTTTTTGCATTTAAAAAGTTTTCACAAAGTCTCCAGGATTAAAAATAACCCTGGTACAAATATCTTCAGTAATGCTTTCTCAGCTTTTACTAACCAACAAAAGCTTAAGGAATCTACTTGAAGTACAATCAATACAGAACCTTTTAAGGAGACACAGCATATATAAAAAAAACCAGTTCAACAATACGTAAGAATTAAATTCAGGTATTAAAGTCTGAAAGAGGTTTAAGCACAAAAAGGGGGTGGAAAGACTTGAAAACAGTAACAGTTGCCAGTAGCAAAAGGATGCTCAGTATTTCTTACCATCTTCCAGAGTAACACAGCAACACACAAACCAACAGTCCTGCTGAAATTAGTGCGTATTTTGAAACATAAATTACATCTACACCTTGCTGCATTAGGACGGTGGCTCAGAACTAAGCACACAACCCCTCCAGCAGAATTTACTTCAAAGCCTCCCCCCTCCTCTGCCTACAGAACTCGGCAACAGATAAAATTGAGAATGTGGTTTTCATTCGTTTCTTCCAGGCGCTCTAAAATTCACACATGCACCTCAGAGTGGCTTGAAATCTGGCATGCCATATGGCAGTATGCTTGTCACTTCCAGAAATATGTTGAATATGGGTTCCAGAGATATAAAGCCCCAATAAAATAAAAGAAAAACAAAGCAAAACCAAAACTCCTGAAGCCAACAACTTCTGCTCAAACGCCACCAGCTTTATACTACACACAACTGGAGAGCCTGGGCTTTGATCAGGCTTCAAAGAACCTCTTCATTTGCCCCAGAAAATAAATCTGATGCCTTAGCTTCGTGGAGGCTTATTTCCCTACTGTTTTGCAACTCTGTAAAGTTATTTACACTTGCCTTAAGTGAGACTGAAGTAGAAATGATACATCAACATCAATAGTAGAATTATACAAACACATTGCACTTGGAGCACAAAGTAAATGATTTACAAGCTGCAAAACAGCAGAGAATCAGGATCAAGAGTTTTACGGCTATTCCAGCATGAACCAACTGAAGAAGAAATAATCACTTACTCCGATTCCTGCATACAAAGTTTAATCGTGCACATGATGAAGTAAGATTCAAAAAAAACAAAATCAACAGAAGAATTAGCAAACAGATTTTTTTAAACCTGAAAAAGAAATAAAGCTCTCTTGCTGGCTGAAATAATCACAGTCTCCAAGCTCAGCAAATCAGTAAGATTTCAAAAAAAGTTGGAGCTGAACTAAACATCTCACTGTTGCCAAAATGAGCAAGTCCTATGCCGTAAGCAGAAAGCAACTAATTCATCCTTCTACTATAATTTTTTATTTTCAAGGGATGTCTGTTTTTCACTATTTGCAATCTGTGATGAAATGATCTTTCTTTCCTAAGAAAGCAAACTCAGATTAACAAACTGAAATCAAATAACATTACATGACCAGAACAAATTTTCTCCTTGCTTTTTTCTTTCAAAGATGGAATCACAGATCATGTTATTTCCTGATATAGATACAGACAAACACAGAACCATTACTTTTTTTGCTGGTACACTCAGTTTTACCTTGTTCTCTTTTAACCTCATAATGCCTCCTCAAACTAAGTTATCTTAACTCATCTTTTTACCCCAAGGATGGAAATTAACAGGGAGTAGTAACTATTGACAAGACCTGCTTTGGGGGCTAAACTTTGTTTTTAAACACACACTGAAATAAAGAAAAAATTCTTACTCCAGAGGGGTAGTCTCTAACAAACTTCCCATGCACATACTCCACAGCAAAATTGGTTTAGGAGACAGTGGATGTATGCTATTTATCCAGAATGAGGATATGACTTTGAAAAGATAGTACAGGTGATTCTGTAATCAGAGTCCAATCCAGACCTACTGCAACATTTCTATACAGAAGAAAGAAAATCATTTCCACCCTAATTGGGAGAGAATACTTGCAAGTACCTAAAACAATTCATGGCAGCATCAACTGGGATATGTAACATAGCACAGACACTGTTCTACTATACTAATCAATCATGTTCAACCAAGACCAGGATCCATTCAGCTGCTCCAGCTGATGAGTGTTTCAGCCATGCAGAGACAAGACTACCACATACCTGCCACTCACATCTCCTAACGATGACAGTGTATCTGCTCATTGCTGCTAGAGGCAGTGGGCTTTGAGAAAGCCAGGGCTTTTTCCCCAGGCGTAACAAGCACAGAGCTGTCAGCCGCTGGTGTTGCCATCTAGGGAAGCTATTCCTAGAAAAGCAAGAAAAATGTGTGGGCTGAGCTGAAAAGACAGTGGAGAAACTAAAGCAAGCAGAAGAGTCCTCTGTAATACAAGAGGTGAAGGAAATCCCCATGTCTGCTAAGATTTCAGTTGATGAGCAGATCTATTCCCTCCCAAGCCAGTAACCAGGTTTTTCAGGTATACTGAGCTTGTGGGTAGGATCAAAAGAGGCTTCCACATGCAACAGCAAAATTTTACTGTGCCTAGGAGACAAATAAAGTATGCTAAATTTCCTGAACATTTTAATATTCATTGAAAGGAAGAATAAAACCAAACAAAAGCCCTAGAAAGTCTGCACTTTACAGAACTTCTTATTTATTTTGCAGATTGCACTGAAACCACCTGCTGATGCTACCAGAACAATTCAAGAACCACACAAACCTGTGCTTCACAGGTCCAGGCCCACTGTAAAGGAAGGAAAATCCAACACAGGAAGTCTAAACAAGCGAATTACTTCAGCATGATATATGGAGGTGTTCCTGGGTAATACAGATGAAACTTCTTTGATTATTCTTTCAATAAAATCAGTTTGAAATTCAGCTTTTAAACTATTCTTAATTACAGGTGCAGAAAACAGAAAAGCTGACAGCTATTGAAGCCGTACACTCTATCATCCTCCCACAGCTATTACTACACTGGCAAAAAAACTATCCTAGACAAACAACAGTATCTAGAAAAGCAGTTCTCACATTGTCACACCTAACATGCCAAAGAGCCAGAACCAAATCTCAACTGTTACACTTCTTTTAATCATACTTTTCTTCTTCACGTATGTGCTTTTCTTGACGAAGGCCCAAATCCAAACCTCAGAGAAGTTAACTAAACATATTCATAAGTGGTGTGAGTACTATAACTCGGTTGATTAAATATTTGGAAGAGTTCATCTGGTGGCTTTGAAGTGGAGCAGAGGACCAATTCACGGCTCTGCAAGTGATATTATACTTCTTGAGGATCTATCAGTAAAATGGTAACAATCCTTTATCTAAAGCAAAGCCAAAAGATTCAAGACAGGAAATAATGCTATAAACAGGAAGAATGCAAAAGTTTGCTTCTTGTACCCAAAGTTAGCAAACTATTACAACATCAAGGTACACGCTAGTAAAGCTCTTTTCCTTTCTTGTTTAGAGATTTAGCCCTTAAGGTGTTCTGCACACTTTTTCAAGCTCTTTCTGCATATTTGAATTCTATACTTAAAGATCTTCTTGCATTCCAAGACAATTCTTATTATTTTGCTTTGATGCTTGGATGTTTTCCAGATGAAGCTCTAAATTGAAGTTCAGCAGAAAAACGATCAGAGCACTACATTTCAATAACAGAAGCATTGAAAGTGTGGCCTTCAGTGTATTAAACTCATTGCTGGAAGCTACACATGAAAATATATTACCCACCTCAGAAAACTCTCCATTGTTATAATTTGGTCATTTCACACACCAGTGATCAATCTCAGCTGAGCACATTCTGTAAGTCCACACATAATGATAAAAAATTAGACATACCAGAGAAAAATTAAAGCCCTTCCTTCGTGAACAAGTTTATTCACCGAGTGATTTCATACAAAAATCACTTTTCTCCTACTTCTTGGTATGAATCTAAAGCTGAGGATGCATAAATCGTTGGTTACAAGGGTCAATGACTCAGCAACCTGCATTATATCCACTTTGCAGCAAAAGCTGATATGCACAAAAATTACTTCAAAAAAACAATCTTGGAACTATGCCCAAATGAAACTTTTTTAAAATGTACATTTAAGGCTACTAACTGTAAATCATGCATCCAATGTCTAATTCTCCTTAAACTCTAGATCTCTATTTTCCCATTCCCTTTCATTTAGCTACCCTTAAAAATTTAAGCTTCAGATTGGTGTTGCCTCAGAATCAGCACATCTACAAGCTGAAAACCCCAGGCTGCATCTTAGTACAGAAGAACACAGACTTTTCACAACAGCAATGTTCTGAAGAAATATTACCAAAAAGATAATATCCAGCTATTGGAAAACAGAAAACTTAAGTAATATTGCTTTTGTTATTCCCCCAACACCCTCTCGCACTGGGATCCAGTGCTGAACTGCATCACACAATTCTCACTACAGCAGCTCTCTCACACCAAAGAGTGGACCAGCAGAAGGAGGATGCTGCATAGTGAAGGAAAGTACTGTGTTATTTTTATACAATTCATCTTAGCCCAAAGCCAGTTCATACTAGTAAATCCTATTCCAAATTGGACCACAGTGGTATTCAAAAATTCAGTTCAAATTTAAGTATTTTAAATTCAAAATTAAGTATTCCCAAATACCAGGTTGCAGGCATATACATATGAAGGTGGAAAATGAGAAACATGGCATTCAACAGAATAACCTGTAAGGCATGCTGTACTTACTCCTACCCTGAACAGATATAAGCAAACAGACAATCCCATTTCTGTGACTGTGTGCACCTACATGCTTAGAATAGTGAGCCAACAAAACAATAACAAAAAATACCTTCCTCCAAATCCTATTCACAGCTGTTAATTTAATGGAAAGACTCTTCCAGCATGAAGAATACATGAGTAAATAGCCTCCACGGGAACTTTAATAGCAGATCGTTAGACAAAGGGCTTCATAACACAGCAGCTGGATGCCATTCAGCTACCTGACAGCCCCTGTGTTGCTTGGAAAGAGTGCATTAACCAGAAGATGTGTATTTCTGAGGCAGTGACCAGTGCCCTCCGGTACTGCAAAGGCAGCAGAAGGGGGTGGGGGTAAGGAGGCAGATTCGGATGCTTTGAAAGAGGTATTAGACCAAAGGGCTGTGTGATGCAAAACAGCATGTGAGGATCAGTGGCACACAGCAGCTGCAGGAACATACAGATTTCTCCACAAGACAGTTACACACACTGATTTTGGCCTTCTGTAAATTTACAGTATTTTAAAGCAACTGCACTGAAAATGATACAAAAACAATGCAAAACATTCATTCATTACATTTTTCAATGTAATTTTTTTTTTTTTTTTAAGGAAAGGCAGTTATTGACTGAAACATGTGGGAGCCCACCCCAACGCCCTAACACAATTCCAGGACATGTTCATGGAAGAAGAAAGTTAAAAACAGTTATAGAGAAATCTTGTATGTGAGGGTTCAAGTTGTGTCCTCATTTCATGAACCTCATCAACTCTATTACTGCACATCACTTAACTTCAAGGTTTCAATGAAATCTCACTCATTCCCAAATGGGTGTAAACACACTAGACAGTATACAGTTTTTTCTAGTTTTATCTACTATTTTACTTTCTTTGCTGAAATATTTCTGTCATGTGAATAGATTACAAACAAGTAAAAAACATGTCCACTCACAATCAAGGCTATTCCCAATCCTAACTGTCTACAAAATACTGCATATGAAAAAGGAGGGAAAGGATTAACAGAGCCAAAACAGTGGTGGCCACCATCAGTTTAGAAAGAACAATAACCAAGGTAAACATCAACTAAATAAGTTTTTCTTGAATGAAAAGTATTTATAGACTCTGTATAATAAAATGGTACTACCCTAATAAAATCTAAAGGTACATCTACACAACCAACCAAAACTTTGAATTATTTTGATACCAGGTGCAAGTACTCCTACTGGAGTTTGGAGTTTTGACTGTTGCTGGTTTTTTTTAGTGGTTGTGTTTGTTGGGGTTTTCTTACACCTAGTAGGCACCACAATTGTAGAAGGACAGTGTCATCAATTTAAACAAGCCATTGAGATCCAGCTGTGTAACAGGAGACATGGTGTCTTGCAAGTTAGACACATCCCTCACGTTCAAAAAGCCAGTGGCAGAAAAATGGGGCAAAAACAGGAGCCAAAGGCTCCGGTCAGGCAGGCAGCAGCTGGGCAGCAGGCGGGCAGAGCTGACCTGGGGGGTGGCAGAGGGACATCACTGCTCTCTGCTGTCAGCACTGCCCAGGCAGACACAGCCTGGGCAGTTATTGATGATTATATTGCTGATCTGGAGGGGGGGAGTGGGCAGGGAGAAGGACACTCCTACTAGGTTTTTCTGCCACTAAAATGACTATCTTACAGCAAAATGTGCTCTTCCTCAAGCACTGGAAAAACGACCTCCCCTCTGGAATAACTCCACCTCAACCCACCTGCATTTATGACTCACATCAGATTCAGGACTGCTATTTTTGAAGAACAAAGCATTTGAAATTTTACTACCTGCTTAGCAAGCACAGTATAATGTACTAAATACCAAGCTTCTTCTAATGCTATGTACACTCAGTAATGGTATGTATGCCATTGCTGCAGAGGAGTAAGTCAATGGCCATTAATTCGGATTGCAGTTATGTATGGTATCTTCTCTAAACCACAAGTACATCACTTATATTAACTCAAAGGAATCTAAATGACCAACTACTTAACCACTAAAATTATCCATCTGGAAAGAAGGGGAAAAAAATAAAATCAAAGAACAGAACAGTCAAATCACAAGGGCAAACCAAAAAGACTTTTATCACAGAATACTGGAACTAGGTCTAGCTGCACCATTAAACAATACAGTACAGTTAAAATATGGGGAGCAAAGAGTTTTAAAAATTGTTAGTTTCAATGATCTGCATTAATATACTTATCTTCAAACTTTGACTCCTCCAAAGCAGGCATTATAACCCTCAATGCTCTTCTCTTAAGGGCTTTTCTTGCATTCCATTTCAGTTTTTCCTTTTTGTCTGTCTTCACACAATCTGGTTTTCTGTTTTAAATTCTAAGTTTCCACATTTTAAAATTAAGCACCAAATTAAATCATTCCTTGCTTTCCCCTTGAGGGACTAAGTTCTTTTTCCATCAACTTAAGCAGGCATTACATCAAGCATTGCCTGATGCACTCCTGTTCAGTAACATCTCAGTACTATCATTCATTAAACAATGTTAAACTAATAGCAGTCCCACTTACTTTATGGGACTGAGAGAGTAGTGTGATACACAATGTATAGATGTAATGTCTCTAAAAAATAAGCTGGCTATGCGACACTACAGCAGAAGTTCAATATATAATTCTACATGCATGTCGTGACAAGTAAAGAATGCGTAACTAGAATTTTGAGAGCTGACCTGCAACGTAACTTTGATTCTTGTCTTGGAAAAAATGTACTTAAGGCTGAACTTTGTGTTCTTGAATAAGACATTCACTCCAATAGGAACACTAGCTGTACTAAGCATGTGTTTGCATTTTCACGGGGCCACAGCAACAGTGGGAAAAGCTGGGATACAAAACAAAGAAGGAAATTTTGGTAAAACTATGACATTGCATCTTCATGGTATCCCAGAGAGGAGAAAGGAATATCTGAATAAAATAAACATCTAGCATCTCCCATCGCAAAACAGGAAAACATCCTTAAGGAATACAATCAAGCGTATTACAAGACAGAACTAACAGAGGAAGGCACACATTGCTGCAGTAACAACATTACACAGACTTCAAGAGTTTTCTGCCATAGGAAGTCTATAACATTTCAGTTCATTATGATTCCCCATGCATCCCTTAAGAGCCTCAAAGCTCATAAAAATGATGTGTCATATTTTGATACTTGTGCTAAACACAAGCTTTGTTATTGCCAGTGTTTAAACCAAATACAATCCACACAGTTCTTACTGAGATATCTGATTAAATTTCTAATATTCATGAACTAAAATTTTAATATTGAATGTCCAAAATGATTTAGATCTTTTGATGTAATGGAACATAAGTCATTTAGTGTCAAGTGGAAGGCAGATTATTTATTATAGCATTAATTATTTGGGATATTAGCATTAATTTCTTTCTCTGGCTGAATTAAATGGAATTCAAAACAGTGTGAATTTATGAATAGTTCACAATACAATTATTTCTATATTATCCCTGCAGCACTAGCAGAAAGACTGCCTACAGACCTAAAAATGTAAAGGAAGGAGATTGATCATCAATTTTTCTTTTAATCTTTTTTCTTTTTGAAAGATAGGAAAGGTGAAACTCAGTATGCTTATACAATGACTTTATACCAAAAAACAGTGGAAAAGACACTTCTTTATACCTACAAATGCAACCTACAATATTTTTTGTATTCAACACACAATGATTAAAAGCACACTTAAGCATGATATATCATAGCCAACTTCTTTTACAAATCGGACAAAAACCTTCTTAATTAAAACCACAAAGCTGCAAAAACAGCAGCAGGGACTTTACAAGATTTCAATACTTGATGGAAAAAAACACTACTTCTTAACTTACATTTCCAAAGTTGCTACATCCACAGGATTTCAAGTTCTGGTACCCTTTTTCCAGCACCTAAATGGTACCAGCTTTTAAATCACTTATTTTACAGTATAGTAACTCATGTAAAACTTCTGTTTGCAGATCATTTGAATCAGTTACCAGAGCACTAGATATTGAAAGACCATAATCCAGCATAACATTCCAACACAAAACAGGCAAAAATCTGTACTTACAGGTTTTTGTCCAACTTTACAGGACTTCTTCCGTCTGGTTAAACCAGAAACAGCTGGCCAACTGAGATTATTTATTTGTAAAGTTAAAACAGCCAAAGCTATAAATAAACCAAACAAACCATCTGCCACTCATTGCCCCTGTTCACAGCCCATCTACACAGGTGTCAGCTCCTGTCTCTGCACTCCACAGCTGAACTACCATGGAGTGTTCGTATCATCACTGACTGATAGAACTACCACAAAATGAGAAAAAAGTGAATAAAGTGCTCACTTTCAACCTAAAAAACACTCAAAAATTATCCTTCTGGTTTTGCTGTAGTTTTTACTAAAAACACTAAAAGCATGTATAACCACAGACATCTTTCAGTGACCAAAGTCCAACTACCTTTTCTTTTTATTGGTACGATTTAGGAAACAAACTTTCAATCTAAAATTAGCAATTAAATTTCCAACCAACACTAAATCTAATTAAAATGAAACCCCAAAGGGTACTTGTAAAAACAAATAGGAAAAAACTCTGAACCCAAGAAAAAGTCTGCAGTAAGTTTTGCTAAGACAGGTGGTAGCATGCATTTGCAGCAGCCCAAGTCTCCTGTGGTGAAATCCAGAATCCTTGACATGTCATCATTCAAGACCTGTCAAATTTGATAACACGCTGTGTGTGTCTGGAGGGACACCATCCATTCAGGGAAATGAACGTGTCATTTGTTGTCATGACAGCTATCAAAATTCAGCCCGAGAGCATATCATAGAGCCACGTATCTCTCCTTCTGCATTAAAAGGTCGAAAAATACTTTCCTTGTCGTCATCCGAAACATCATTAGGATGTCAACTAAGAAGTCAGCTCCCTTTGGAACAGTGGTAGCCCAGGATGGCACTGGGAGCCAAGTATGACACACACTGGATGTGGGAGAAAACAAGTGTGATGGATACACTGCTATTGTAAGAACAGGAAGGAAAAACCTTACAGTTATGGTATGCTGAGGGTGTTCCTATTGCATTAAAACCAAGAGGTCAGTACGATCAATGCTTGGAACTCCCCTCCTCCGGTATCAGTGCCAGGTTTTGCTAAACAGGAGGCTTAAATTATTGCCATTCCTTGAAATATTTTATTAGTCCAGAATGACCTAAAAAAATTCAGAGTAATACACCAGTTTAACTCTCCATGTATAGAGTAAGTTTTAACAGTATTTAGTGTCCCTCTTCTCTCCCAAACCTGTGAAGGGACTACTCATGAACTGCTTTATTTTACTATATAGTTAACTAAAAACTTAATTGTTATACAAAAAAATTGTTTCAGCCAACTTAAATTAGATAAGGATGAGTTAGAAAATCCCAACATGTTTCATCTATAGTTTGCACGTTTAAAGAACACCACTGCTTCTTTCTAAACCTTCCTACCCTGCAAGGGTCTAATCTTATTTTGACAGAAAGGTGCTAAAACAGTCGCAGAATCATAGAATATGCTGAGTTAGAAGGGACCCATGAGGATCATAAAGTCCTATGCAGGATGCCTCAGTAATAACACCATGTGCCTGAGAGCATTGTCCAAACCCTTCCTGAACTCTGGCAAGCTTGGTGCTGTGGCTGCTTCCCGGGGCAATCTGTTCCAGTGCTCAACCACTCTCTGCGTGAAGAACCTATTTCTACTATCTAACCTAAAACTCCCCTGATTCAGCTCCCTGCTGTTTCCTCGAGTGCTGTCACTGGTCACAAGAGTGAAAAGATCAGTACGTGCCACTCCATTTCCCCTCATGAGGATGCAGAAGACCACAATGAGGTCTCCACTCAGTTTTCTCTTTCCAAGCTGAACAAACCAAGTGACCTCAGTCATTCCTCATACAGCTTCCCCTCCAGACCCTTCACCATCCTCATGGCTCCCCTTTGGATGCTGTTCAATGACTTTTTGCAAAATAATATAAATAAGGACAATATAGTTAAATACAAAGAGAAATGGACTAATTTTTTTTTCAACAGCTTACTTCTGTTTTCTTAAAAATAAAACCTATTTTTTAAATGCTGCTCTGCTAGCAGAACCAAGAATGCCACCCCAGTACGACCAAAAAGCACCTGCTTTTGCTAACCTTCCTCCCATTCTCCTACAGGGTCTGATGGCTCTTCCATATTTGGACAGAGCTGATCCAGTATAACCTGCAGGGAAAGACAGCCAAGAGACAACACTCAGCTAAAAGCAGCTTCTCACTCCATAAGAGGACTTGACCCTGTGTCAGGAAGAGCATTTGCAGCCTCTATCTTCTTGCTAAATTTCAGTACCTGCATTCACACTCCTGTCACTTCTGTTTAATAAGGCCTTTATAAATACTCTGATCAATTCTAGAAACTTCAAATGGCTCAGAAGGCTGAAAACTGCTTTTCTAACATGTAAGTAATAAACTGAAGGCCTGCTCATT
Organism: Anabacerthia variegaticeps; assembly: GCA_035583185.1. Classification (NCBI taxonomy): domain Eukaryota; kingdom Metazoa; phylum Chordata; class Aves; order Passeriformes; family Furnariidae; genus Anabacerthia; species Anabacerthia variegaticeps. Next base: position 89,516,966 of record JAWWEW010000001.1, on the reverse strand, counting down.
TATTTTTAGTTGTTGATCCATCTAGGTTAATCAGCTCAGCTCTGGCACAGCAAACACTATCCACATCGCCTCCAAGCACCACGCAATAGATCTCTCTGAAGCAACAGAGGAAACCAGCCCCCCACCTATCCAAATGGCACAACCTGCTGAAGCACAACAGTCAAGAGTTACTACTTAACTACATATATTTTTTTTAAATTAAAAATCTGCTTCAAAATAAAGTATTTCATGAATTTAAAAATAAATAAATAAAAAAGAGGTTGCCTAAGTAAGTTATAGCCTGATTTTGTAAATATACCACACATATATTTTTTGTTTAATGAAGTTTCAGCTCTATTCTATCTGTGGTATATCTCACTACTTGTTTTCATGTCTATTTCTACAGTTGTGTGTACTCCGCAGACAGTATCTTAGATGAGTGGAGGAAAACTGGATCAAGTTTCTTCAGCCTGAATTAAAATCACACCTGTATGGCATCTAATTCTGCATTTGTATTTTGTCATGGCTCTAAGAGAGAAACAACACTTTTGAGAATTCAGGTATCTGCCAAGAGTCCCAGCATGTTCACCACACTGCTCCACCAAATAATCAATAGTAGTTGCATGTCACCATATTAATACTTTTTAATGAGATCAGGACCAAAATCAGCACAACAAATATACACAGTGAAAAAGCCTCTAAACCACAGAGTTTGTTTCTACAACTGTGAACAAATACCAGCTACACCAGCATGCCTGGGCTTCCATTGTAACAGATGTTTCTCTTAACAGGAGTATTTCTAAAACTTTACTGACAGCAGGGTTTTGTCCACAGCTACAGTAATTGAAAATGGAAGGGGTTGCTATCCTCTAATTAAGATTTACTTCCCTGCACCTGAATTCTTAAAATTTACAACACTCTCTTAAAGCTTAAAAACACACACTGACAGGCCAACTCACTGCACATAAAATTATTATTTATGCTGGGTTTAAAATATGAACTCACTTCATTAACAGTGAGAAATTAATTTGTTGTGCCACATATATTTAGTGGAATATAAAAATATATATTTCATATTTCAATGCACTTCCAATTTATTCATGTCATTAGCATTTATGAAACAATTAAGAATCCTTATGATGGGGGGAAAAAAGATTATTCTAAGGGAAAAACAAAACAAAAACTTAACACTTGGAAGAATTACTTTACCCACCGCTGAACAGAGCAATGGCTAATTGGTTGGAACACCCATGACTAGGTTATTATGAGAAAACAAATGGGCCTAATTAATCTGCAAGAAAAATTTACATTGGAACTATCCAAAACTGAAATAAGCTTAGGATTTCTGGATCAACATTCGTAAGTTTGTAAAGTAAAACAAACAGAAAAGTAATTTTTCAAAACGCGTACCAGGATCTCACATATTTACTTTTTCAAAAGACTGGACAATGGTGCATGGGTTAAGTGATTAGTAGCAGACCTCACTTCTGCACTTAAAGAGGAAGAAATAATGCTATTTCCTACATTACAAACACCATCACAGCTCTCTCTGAAGGTCTTCCACTTCAGGAACTAATAAGAATTCTTGACTTTCACTCCATCGAAACTATTGTTCTGCAACACCTCTTTATACCTAGTAAACAAAAAAATATAGGCATATTGCCTTTATTGTTTCATTAGAAGCAGAAAGCAGCTCTCCTAGAGAGTGCCTCAACTCTCCGCCTCTTCAACACGACAGATGACCTACTTTGGGGGAGCAGGGTGTCCAGCAACGAGCACCCAGCACCTTACGCTGGGTCTGACTAAACTAACCGAAACATCGCAGCAAATGGTTTCACAGCTTTCAGTTATCAAAAAACTCCTTCAAACACCTCTAAAAAATCCCCCCCAGCAATCCCCCTTCCTCAAGGCACAGTGGGGGTTGGGAATACTCATGGCTTAGAAACTATCAGCCCCTTGATACAAACAGAAAGTATTTTTCTAAAGCATCCTCTTTGGATTCAAAGTTGCCTTGGTTTTGATTTCAAACCTGCAGCAAGTAAATTGATACAGCACCTGTCTCCATGAGTCTGGAAGCAGCTTTTATGCTCAAGGAGCATGAAAAATGCAGGTACTCTGGGTAGTTTTGCTGCTGCTCAAGACCACTACCAGCAAACAAAGCTATCTGGATATCACTTTTCAAGTCGCTCCTGTTATAGTTTCTACTGAGGAAAGCCATGAGTGCCCCAAAGGATTAACATACCAACAGCAACACAAGACATAGAAAACAAAGGCTGGAAAAGAAGTAGAAGTCACTGACCTCGTCCCTCTTCCTTAGCTAACAGAAGATGCGAGGTGACACATAAGAGAGCAAAAACCTTTCCTTACACTTCCAGACTGCTAGCCAGGAAACTAGAGAAGAAAAGAGAGGAAGGGGAGATAATTAAGTTCCCTGTTCACGGCAGTAAGAAGCCAAAGGTTGAAGTTCTAAATTTATCATATATTCAGTAGCAAGGATGTAATAACAAGGATCATGCAGACAATCACAGACTAACTGCGGCTGCTTTCAGAAGAATATAGTAGAAAAGATTTTGCATATCATTGTATCACAACAGCATTCAGAAACGTCAGCTGGTACAAGTAGGAGGCAAATGCAACGGCTAATGTTGTAATGACAGAACAACAGCAACAAGAGCTAACATTATAATGAATCTGTATCTGTTTCATGGCCTATATAAAAATATTTGCTAATTACAGCCTTGATCTTCGTGGTACAGGTGCCTTCTATTGCTACATTTATTCACTGTTCCCAAAAGTGACATCTTTTGTCAAAGTCATAAGAAGAAAGTCAGTTATAAAGACAAAGCAATCTGCTTAATTCCTTAAAGTGACATCACTGACACAGAGCATTTCAATTTCCAGAGTTGTGAAATCAGTATTTCTAAGAAGCAACAACATTACTTCAGAAGCTAAAATGGTAAAAATGAAAACACAGAACCATTAACATCATCTATATGGTGCAGACTGCTTCAGCAGTGATAAAACAAGTACTTTCAAACAGAAATTCTTCATAATCTCCTGTGCAGTGAGCCCTTTCAAATTCCTCCATATTAAGTTACCAGTCCAAACTCCCGATGATACAAGCCACGCGTGGTTAGGCCATGAAAATTTGTTTTTACAAAGGCCACCACCGCGTTTCATGAAAGCAAAGTCTAATTCTCCCACGTTGAGCCCCTATAACAGTAGCGGTATGTTCCTCAGAAACAAAAACTGCTTCACGGGAAGGGGACGAAACGCTGTTCCAGCCAGAAAACGCTTTACATTCTTGCCCGACATTCAGTCACCGTTCAACTTTTAAAGTAACAAAAGGTCTGACTTTGTGTTACAAAAACAAGTTCTGAGTTAAATGCTACACGGAACTCACGGTATAACTCTGTTGCACGCAGAGGGCCACGTTCACCGTGAAAACACCACCGTGGGTGATGATAACATGGGAACTAAAGCCGAGTGGCAATCACGATCATCCAGTCGCAGGTCAGACCTGAATTACAAACCTGAATCCCGACCTGACAACCTGATCCGACGTGGGCCACAGTGCCTACCCTGCCAGCAAGGGGTAGCTGCTAGGCTGGCCACATCTTTAATTAAAAACAGGACGAAAAGACTCACAAACTTCAGAAATTTTCTTTCCAAAACACGCAGGGATGCGCTTCACTGAGCAGTCAGTATGCAAGGTGTAATTATACCTTTATGCCCTTTACCCACACTGGCATCGACCGGGGCCGTAGCGCGCCCCGCTCCACGAGAAATCCCCCGGCCTCGGCTCTGCAAAAGTCGCGGGTCGGGGACGGACACAAACCAGCAAGCAGGGGGGCCGAGGGGCCGTGTGCCCGCCGCAGCGCTCCGTGCCCGTGCGGGGCGGCGGCGCTCCCGCTCCCGGGGCCGCTCCCGCTCCCGGGAAACTTTCCGGCTGCGCCGCGCTCGGGCCGGGAGGCGCTGCCCGCCCTGCCCCGCCGGATACGCCGCCTCCATGGCCCGGAGCCCCGCCGGGGGTGGCGGCGCGGGGCTGTCCCGGCCCGGCGCTGCCCGCCGGCCGAGCGGCACAAAGCGCGGCTGTCACACTCACTCACACACACGGGAGCAGCAACTCGGGAGGATGAGGAGGAGCCGCCCCCGACCCCCCCGCAGCTGGACGTGGCACACGAACACCTCCTCCCGCCCCGGGCCCCCCGCGACGCCCCCGGCAGGTACCGCCCGCCCCGCTGACCCCCGCCCTGCCGCTGCCGCTGCCCCCGCTCCCGCCGCCCCTTCCCCGCCTCGCTCCGACACAAGTTTGCGGCGGGCCCCGGCCCCGGCCCCCGCCCCGGCCCCATCGCCGTCCCGCCCGCTCCGCGCTCACCTCCTGCCGGCCGGCGGGGAGCGGAGCGGGGCGGAGCGGCCCGGGCGGCGGCGGGGAGGCTCCCAGCACAGGCGGGCTCCGCTTCTTTGTCTCCTCGGCGGCGGCGGCGGCGCCCGCTCGCTCCCCCCTCCGCTTCCCTCTGCCCTTCCCCGGGCGGATGCGGGCCGCGTCCTCCGAGAGGGGCCGGCTGGCTCCCCCCCTTCCCGTTCCTCCTCCTCCTCCTCCTGCGCTCTTCGCCGGACGCGTCCAAGGCCCTGTCCCTCGGCGGGGGCAGCGGCGGCTCCGCTCCTGCCTTCCCTCTGCCTGCTGCGCCCGGCGGCGGCGGCGGCGGCCCCTCCCCGCCCCCGGCACAGCCCCCTCCCCCGGCACAGCCCCCGCCCCCGGCACAGGCACAGCCCCCGCCCCCGCCCTGCCCTTCCTGCCGCTGCCGCTGCCGGGAGCGCGCGGGAGGAGCTCTCCGCACTGCCCCGGCACGGCGGGAGGGGCTCCCCGCACTGCCCCGGCGCTGCCGGGGGAAGTGCTGGGGAGCGCTTGGAGAACTGGGGACGGGGAGCCGCCCGGAGCGGGAGGGGCCGCGCCGGGGATCGCCCCTTGGAGCCGCCGGGGGGTTTCCATCCGCGGCGCCGGGAGCCTCCGCCGGCCGCCGCCCCGGGGCTGGCACGGCCCGGCCCTGCCCGGCCCCTTCCTCCGCTCCCGGCCCGGGCCGAGGCTCGGCCGCAGCGCCCCGCGGGCCGGCGGTGTGCCGGGGGTCGGTGTGTACCTGCCCAGGTGCTGTGCCCGCGGGGGAGGGCGCGGCAGCCACCCCAAGCCACAGAATCGCAGAATGTCCTCGGCTGGTAGCGACCCACAAGGGCCATCGAGTCTGACTCTCAGCCCAGCACAGGACGGCCCCAGGAGTCACACCATGTGCCTGACGGCATTGTCCAAACGAGGCTTGAACTCTGTCAGGCTTGGTGCTGTGGCCACTTCCTGGGGGAATCTGTTCCAGTGCCCAACCACCCTCTGAATGAAGAACCTTTTTCTACTCTCTAACCCAAACCCCCCCTGACATAACATCAGGCCATTTCCTCGGGTAAGTAACCCTTTTCTTCCAAAAGAGAGCCCTACACACGGGAGTGTGGCTGGTCCGGGCTGCTCCCTGCATCCCTCCACGAGTGGTCAAAGGTGGTGGGCAGAATACCCGGCGGGTCCACACTGCCCCCTGCATCCCTCCACGAGTGGTCCAAGGCGATGTGCAGAATACCTGGCCGTGGCCCTGCTCTCCAGTGGGAATGGCCACCATGCTGGCCTGGCCACTGGCCTTGGTCCCGCCAGCCCTGGTGCCTTACCTGGGACACACTTCCCCTCTAGGAGTGTCTCTGGACTGTGGGGAATGGGAAAAATAATCCATCTGGAGTAAACCAGAGAGTTCAGATTATTAACTGGTGCTGCAGGGATGGTGGTGGAGAAGCCACTCTGAAATGTTGTAAAACCATTAACCCTTGGCAACATGGCAGCTTCCAGGAAGAGTAGGCTGGCATGTTATCCATACCGCTTCAACCCCTCCTCAGGAGACATTTGCTGGCTTGGAGGGCAGGGCTAGGCAACACCAGTTTTCCCAAATCTAAATTAAAGCCTCACTGTCTTACTTTCTCTGACCAAGCTATAACTAGCAGGGAGATCTTGGGACAAAGATTTTATACTCTTTAGATAGGATGATTTAAAAATGTGTGCTTGGCAATCTTTCCATGTTTCTGCTTAAAATAGTTTAGAAATCCTAAAATAACTCCCTCTTCCCCGTGTTAACTTTTACAAATTCTCACAGCATTTAATTGATGGTTTGGGAAGCCCCAAGTGCCTTTCACGTGCCTGCGAGATAAACCTGAAAGGGAAATGCAGCCACTTCTTCCAAAAAAGACTTATATGCACCTCGGGGAGGAACAGAAAGCCCCTTTCCTGTCTTTTTGTGCATGCATTTGACTTCAATTCAGAGAGGTGTTAATCTTCCTTTTGAAATAATAATCTGACCATGCTTTTTTAGAGCTGGAAAATGTTTGGGGTCCCTGCTGCCTCTGCTTCACAGCATGGTCAGGCCTCCCTCCAGCCTGCAGAGGCTTAGGCTGAATTTAAATGGGATCGGTCATCCAAGGACTCTCAGATAAAAGTCTCTGTTGTTTCTGGAACAAAATGCACCATGGGAGCGATGAAGGAGAGGTGAATTATCCCACTCTCCTTTGCATTTATAATACAAAGGTTTCAGTCTCAGTTTTGTCCCTTCTTACCACACCCTTGCTAATACCATCCTACAGTAAACCCTCCACTTTGTTGTTTTCCATACAGCATTGTTGAGTCGAGGATGGCCAAGGGAAGGTGACATGAACCCAGCAAAGTTTCCAGGCTAAGTTAGACCTCCAAAAGTGTTTGGAACCATAAGCTTCTGAGTGAGCAGTATATCTCGAAGCTTTCCAGGTATCTGAAGAAAAATGATAAAGCACACCTAACTTCAGCAGATTAATGCTAATAGGATTTACAGAAAAAGAATGTTTTAGGGAGGGATTTGGACAAATACATTGTCTTCAGGCATAGAACTAATTTAAGGACTCTGAAGCATACTGTTGTTAAATATTCTTAATTACATTAAGAAACAATCCATTAAAGCTGTTTTTTTCAAACTGTGGCTTATGACAAGTAGAAGACACCACAGAAAGGGTTTTCAATGGTTTGTATGTTGAAAGATGTTTTAACTGCCTATCTGCTGAACAGATCCTTCCCCGCAAAAACAACCGAGATGTTGCCCTGAGTACTATTTAAAAACATTGAGCCTACTGAAATATTAATATACGGCTTTTGAAATGTCATAATTAGCTGTTATCTCTGGAATAACTGTTATTAAGAAGAGCTGGCTGCTTGTGATTTGAGTGAGAATTACATTCTAAATATGAGAAGATGATAAATTTGGGGGAATCTGCACAGAAGTGAAAGCAGTACATGATGTGGCCGGCACACTGTTTTGTATAAAGAAAGTAAATATGCAAAACATGCACTTTTGCATATGCATAAGAGTGGTGCAGTCCTTAGAAAATATATACACAGGAGAGAAGAGCAGGAATATTTTTCCCAGCCTAAGGCCGCAACTGTATAGCAAAAATAAAAGAAAAAGTGATTAAGCAGTAGAAATATGCATCTGTGTCTTTGGTAGAGAAACCACCTGCCTCATACTGCTGCTTCAAACAGGGTTACATGCAAACACCAAACCCAGAGGTTGTGTGACAGGCCTATTTTGTAATTATGTAATGGCAGTCAATTCATCTTGATGTTTGTATCTTGCGCAAGAGGCTAAAAAAATCATAGCATGTCTTTTGGCTTAAATTTCTTGATTTTTCTTTGCCTTTTTTTATGACTGCCCATCATCTGACCCCAATGTGGTGCTGCCTATGCTTTGCCCCCACCTGGCAGAGCAGTGGCTTCCACAGGATGGACACACAACCATAATCTCTACCAGAGATCCCAGCCATGCAGATCCAAACCACACTAACGTATTTACACCTGTTGTGGCAAGGAGGTGACTACTACCTCCGAGACACAATTCCTTCCACCTTCTGCACAAATACCTGATCTTGTCTCTGGGTGCATCAGGTTTTATCGCCAGCTGCTCTGTCTAGAGTATGAGCTAGTGCCTGCTCCCGTAGGCCACTGGGAAACATTTTAGGAGGGATGTGAGACAGAGAGACCAGTAAGTTGTTTGAAAGTCTGGAAAACAACATTGTCCAGTTCAGAGGTGGACAGCAAAGGTGTTTGATCACTCTGTGTTGGCCCACTGAGGAGAAAATATGCCTAAATTAATAGAGGCTGGACTCGATGATCTGAGAGGTCTTTTCCAACATAATTGATTTTGTGATTCTGTGATTAACCTGTTTTAAAAATTGGTACTCCTGCTTTTCAAAACTGCCTTTTAAAGGTATTGATATTCTAATAAACTCCATTTATATACATGGGGTTGTTAATACTGTGTCACTAACAAGTAGAAAGGTAAAGAAACCCTGAGTATTCTGGGGAAAGAAAGATCACTTTTAATTCTCTCTAATCTGAAAAAAAAGTTCATTTTAATAACACCTTCCAGAAGACTACCCAGCTTACAGGTCTATTAATTTTAAAATGTTGAGAGAAGTGTCAGTGTCTTTTCTCTCAAAAAAAACTCCAATATCCTTCTTAAAGGGTTTACATCACTACACATCTAGTATCTGCTCAAAACATGTGCTCAATTCTCATGTAGATGAGGGGGAATTATATGACTACTACCAGGGGAGAATAGGTCCCAAATAGTCACTTAGTTACTGCTGAGTCACTTAAGTATATTTGCGCTATGATTCTAATTCAGCCTGACGGTAAGGCAGCTGCTTTTCTCACTTACTGCATGGCTGCTGCATCTTCAGTGACATTTATGAAAAACGTTGAGGGGAAGAACGTGTCCTTAGAGCTCAAAATATATCCAAATTCTTCTATTCAATGGACCAAAGCTCCCCAAAGGTGCTGTAAAACTGCGAGCTAAATCTATCAGCAGATCACATTTTACTAGGACAAATTCTATCATTATCTTTTGTAGACAGTTGGTGAGATTCAAAGTATTTACGTAAGGAAAACAAACTGGTGTTTTGGGCTTTGGAAATGTCAGGGTGCTTGATTCTTCTGTTTATTTAAAAGTGGAAGTGTGCTGAGGGACATCTTTTGAACTCTATTCAAAGGTTAAAACTGATCTTTCATACAGTTTTGAGATTCAAAATAATGCTGATAAATGTTTTGCTTCTGCTGTGTAATCTCCAATTTGCACTTAAATACCAAACTGTGCCCAGAGCTGGCTGCTCTGCACACTGCAAGGGCGTTGCATCTTCCAGCCATGAGGTGCAGCCATTTCAAGGGAGGACAACTCCCTGCACGTGGCAGGGCCGTGCAACAGTTCAGACCCAATGGTGCAGGAAGGATATAGCATCCCACTGCTGTGGTAGATTACGTCAGCAAAATGTAATTGCCTGGACTAAACTTTGCTCAGGTCTGTCAGCTGATACTCCCCTCTCATGGGGAAAAATCCTGCAGGGAGAGGCACTGGAAGAGGAACAGAGGAAGTTGTCTCTTGGAGATCCGCTAGGCTGCATCACCAGTTTGTGGGTTGCATAAGTCCAGGGACCAGTGCTTTCTTTGCTTGGAAGGAACGTTCTTCAAGTGTGCATACTTGTTTACTGATGGAGGAAAGCTTATCCTATGGGCCCTCAAACTGGCCAAGCTCCATGGCAGCCTCCGTTGTGACTCACCAGCCACAATCTTGCAGCATTTGTGTGCATGTACAGGACTTCTTCTCTGGCCCATCCCAGCCTGACATGGCAGCCATGGTCTGGAAGTATGGGCAAAGCGACTTGCTGCAGATCCGTAGATGCATAAGTGGATCCTGTCAACCCAAGAGCCTGGGCAAATGAAGTCAAGGCATAATGGCACTGATTTGGGCAAGAGGTTGGAAAAGCAGCTGCTGGTTGGGAGTGAAGGCAACACAACAATCCTGTAACATCACACTGGCTTGGGTTTAAGTTCCTACTTGGCTCCATACTATGTGTCTGCCGTCTTAATTACCAACTTCATATTCAAGAATTGACTTCACTCTTTGGAGGTCTAGCTGGTGTCAGAGTTTCACAAGCTAACAATACTGTAGTTAACTGCAGAGTAGAAAACAAATGCTCCTCATTAGTCTTCCCAATTCTTTTCTCAGAACTGATGACTAATCATAGGCTTTGCCTTTGAAAACTGTATTGTCAATTATTGTAATTGTTACACAAAATATTTTGCATTTTTCAGAGCACCAATTCCAAGAAGCATAAGATTATGCAAAAAGCATAACCTTCAAAACAATGTTTTCATCCTTCTTGACTGCCAGGGAAAGTCTGGAAGCCAGATCCCTGTGAACTTCGAAATCTGTAGATAAAAGAAAAATCAATGTGCTTTTAAATCAGTATTTTACATTAGTTTCGTGATTGGTGTCCTGATTGAATTTTTGAATGTTTGAGATCGACAATTCTGAATTAGGTCAGACAGTGTAAGTAATTTTCATCTATTATATGCTGGCATGAATTTTACCTTCATGCAACATTTCGTATTTGAATGGGTAATGCAGACTTACCGATCAGTACACAAGGTTTTAGGCTACAGTCTAGACAGATGTACAATCCATGCAGATCAAACATCATCTACAATCTGCATGAGTCACAACCAAATCTGCTTTTTTTCTGGTTCAGAAAATGCAAAACTGTAGTCTGTATTTTACCTTTCAATCCAGAATTAAAATACAAAAAGGACCATAACAATAGGGTGATCACTAGATGATTTTCCCTGTATCTGCGTGATCTACAATAACAGGAGACAAAAAAAACAATGGGCACACAATAACAAACCAAGACTCCACCTGCTCCTGATGAAAAATTTAATTTCAAGATGTTTTGTATGGTCAGTTTTGAACATTCCTTCTTAATGTTACAGAGCTTATGATCTCAACACTTAACAAATGAAGTCATCTCTGTTTTCTAATGGGAAATAGGTTAAAAAATATGTAAATAAGTATGACTTTAAAATCAGCATTTGGATATACAAGAAGATGGACCACAGTTTCCAGTAGAACTGGTACACAATTGTTGTAAAATATGGTGTACTCTGGTATTTTGCTGTCTCTCAGCAAATAACCTCAATCACCACTGTGGAATTAATTGAATAGTACATCAGTACAATCAATTGCTGCTCAAACTAATTAAAATTAGAATTAGCTGAGAGAAAAATAGTGTGAAGAACTAACATGGTTGAAAGAGAAATTTTCCTGTAATTCCATCAGTTATAATTGAAATTGCTGAACGATTATACCTAATAGAAAAACTGAATACCAGGCAGCAATATAAAAATCACTGATCAAATACAAATATTACATAAAAGAATCTGAAGACACTGAATTCTTAAATCAGAGATGGAGAAAATTCTAACTATACAAAATTATAAATATGTGTTAACTGAAATAAAGTAAAATTTATTTTAAATATTGATTGTATTACAATTAGTTATTTTAAGGAACAAACTTACTTTTTAGTAGTGACAAAGAATCTAGGAAAAACCAATCAGATTTGAAAGTACACTTAGGGATTTCTTGGGCTGGGTAGGGCTTTTAGCTTTAAAACAATGCCTTTTTAAGCAGCTATTGCAGAGACAGCAACATGGCAATAGCAAATGGCTGAACATATGTAACCTCAGATATGCTTCACTACCATTCTTTTAGCTGATCTCTATTATATACAAGTATTGTCTAGAGACAGGAAAAATAATTTAGAAATTAGTGTTCCCAGCCTTTGTTTTCTATCTGTCACTGTCATCCGAGTGCCGTATGGCTTTAGCTTAGTCAGTAAAGCTTTGGTATTCGTATTTTTTATGCATTCGTGGTAATAGTTCACTGGCATGATGGGATAATTTGTAGATGTAAAACACAGAGGGCATCATATAGAGGTGGTATATTTTACTATTAGGACTCACAGCAGCAAAGTCAGTTCTGACTTAGCTGAGTAATCTGGTACTCAAATATATCAGGTGTTCCTTTTTCTTCAACAGATCTTGGATGTACTAGTTGTATTTATAGTTTTGACACTCATTGCCAAACACCTTTGTCATACTTACCTAAGTCACTACACGTTTATCTGTATCTACGAACATACATGGGCATATGAAGCAGAGGACTCTGGATGAGAATCTGAGTCAGTGCCATCTGCCAAATATAGGAGCAATTTCTACTCTCAGCAAGAAACAGTCTATTCCAGACCAATGGTCTGCACAGTTCCCAAAATTCCCAATTTAAAATATTGCCGCTCTTTGAATGCCAAACTTCTCCTGAGTGGAGATTGCTTGCCATAGCTGTGAACACAGGCCAGACTGGAGGCACGGTGAGCAGAAGCCACGTGCTGCTCATCTGCCATAGGAAAATGCAGTGGTCCAATGCAAAGAGTTATTTGACCCAATACTAATAATCAGGTCTATCCTAGGTTTGAAATGACTGACTTTCTGCAGAGCTCAGCACCGCAGTATCCTGCTGCTCTCCTGGGATTTAAAATTTGGTGGGTGAGGTCCCTTGCTGACAGGGCAAATTGTGTAGGCAAATTTAATCACAGATCATTTACTTTGTGTTGATACCAGTAGGTCATGATAGTCCTTTTGCAGATCAATCAGGAAAAGACCATTTCTTCTGCCCTCACCCATCAGAACAGTTTCATTTACCATAAGAGTCTCCCAGCAGACCACAGGGAACTTTGCAGAGGGTCAAGGCTTGAAGTCCATTGCCTTTGCAGCCCCCATCAAAACCCCCTGCCAGCAGAGCTGTAGCTGGATTGTGTCCCTTTGCCAGCTGCTTCAGAGCTCCTGTGAAAGTGTAGGAAGGGAGAAAAGCTCCTCACTGTGGGAGGGTGGGTGGGAAAAATGATAACGGGGAGTGGTTGCATTCTCCCAATTCCTGTCCCAAACCTAGTCATTGGGCTCTCTCCACTGCAATACCCCTGGGAAGGGAATTCCTGGGAAGTATCCAAGCCAGAGGGAACGAAATGTGACTTTATATTGACATGCTGTTGTTCACATTGGTCTCAACAGGTTGTGAACCCTTCTTTGTGCTAGTCCCCATAATGTTCTTTGCTCATTCAACGTATTGTATCACAATGAGGTGTGTTTTAATGGTATCTTCCCCTAACAGGGGCCTAACACTGCACTGCCTTGTGCTTTGGTGTCAGTAACTTTGAAATTATTTATGGAAAAGCTCCTGGCTCCCACAGATTTCATCTGCTCTTGCAATTTCGCTGTGAGTCATCCAATATGGTGTGTACTTTGTTTTACTTACAGCCCAAACTGCCTGAATTGCATCTTTCTTAGGTCATCTCAGCTTCCTTTAGGGAAAAAAAAAGCAAGCAAATAAAAAGTTTCTTGCTCTCAGAGCTGTGGAGGCACACTTAAAAATATTTACTCCTAAGCTCTTTTTTACTGGGAGGTAAATAAAAGTAACCCTGACACTGCACTTTCAGTAGTGCTTATTTGGGGTCACAAGTTAGGCATGTCAGTGGCTGGTAGCTCTGGGTGCGTAGTATCTCTGAAGCCTTCACACATCTCTGTGTGGGTGCCCAAAAATTGCATTACCCACCCTTAGTAAAGTAGCAATGTTATAATACCTCAGAGGTGTTATACCACAGACTTGATGAATGTTCATAAAGCACTTTGAGAATGACAAAGGGAAAGCATTGAAAGAATAGTCGTCCTGTGTTTTTCCAAGTGCTTCTAAGTAGCCTGGTTTTGCTTTCAATTGCACACAGAGTGTTTTTCTTAACTGTGAGTCTTTATAATGGGGATAGCACGATCACTAAGCACTGCAGCATCTAACCATTTATCTTTCAGTCTTAGACATGACTTGATCTTTCAAGGGTAGTTGGAAAGAAGCAGCAGCCCACAGCGGAGACTGAAAGGACTGCAGAGGGAATCTGCTGAGATGGGTACAACCACCTAGTCTCCTTCTAGCTCAGGGCTTTGCTTGCTGCCTCTAACCTTGTAGGACAGGAATAAAGTCAATCTGACACTCTTCCAAAGCTGAGCCTATTGAGGGCACTGATTACTGTGAAAATCCTTAAACTACACTTGCAGGGAGAACACTTTTACTATGATTTGTTGAAGCCAGGAAGTCACCAAGTGTGCACAACCCTCTCTGAGCAGGGTTGCTGTTAACAAGTGACACCAGTGTTGGTTTTAAGAATAACACATTCAGGTGCAATGGCTAGGCTAATGGAATGTAAAGTTATTTTTTCCCCCAGTTTGGCTAAAAGTGGCATAATTATGTCTGTTATTTTATCAGAGTTGTTACCTTTGCAGCTGTAAACATGAAAGCCTTGCCAATTTTCCAATCAATGGAAAAGTCCTGTATGCTTTCATAGCAATACACCAGAGACGGCATGTAATGGAAATCTTGTCATGGAGTGCCAGCTCAAAAAGAAAGGAAAATGGCTGAAGAATTAACTCTTAAAAATACTTTTTTCTTTCCTTCTTTTCCTTTTTTCTTTTCCCCTGTTTTTTTCCTTTTACTCTTCTGTTTTCATTTCTCTTTAGTAATATGCATACAAAGGAAAAGTTTTCTATCTTAAATAAGCCTGTGTGTGTTTTTTGCTGTAATGTAAGATTTAGACCTATAGCCAATCCCCTTCACTTTTCAGTTGTAATTTCCCAGGCAATTTCTGCTTATGTCTTAAATCAATATAACATTCTGCATAAGCAGAATAAAGCAGTTTAAAGATTATATATGCCAATTACTTTTTCTAAGTTAGATGAATGCTGTACTGGTTTTATGTATCTCTGGGTCAAATTGTCATCTACTTATTTGCCCTTATCTGATAGTTCCTTGCCTTCTAAAGGGCAGGGTGGGCAGGAGGGTCTTGGTAAGCTTGGTCTCTGCTGCCTATATACATCAGCTGAGCTAATGCCACGAATAAAGCAAACTGTCCTATTCAGAACTGTGTTTTGGTCTCAGTTCTTTGCCTTCATGAGTACAGAAGTGTGTGTGTTTGTCCTGTATCACTAAGAACTCCTTAAATCAGATTAATAATTTGCTGACCAACAACAATTGATTATCTGAGACAAATGCTAATATTACCCTAGACATTGCGGTTTCTCTAAGGCTAAATTAGATTAAAACATAAATGTTTATGCTCTGGGAGAAAACATTTATTCAAAACTAGGAGAGCATGTATCTAATATGAACGTATCCCCAGCAGCGACCGTTTAGTCTGCATGTGGCTATTTGGAGAGGTGCCTATGCTCATACTAATTAATTGTTTTTTAATGAATTTATACTGATCTTCTTAGTTTCTCAGATTTTTGGTAATATTTTCACCAGCAGAGGTGGTCACTACAAGCAAGTGGGGCTCAAGTGCAGAGCTGGGCATGATGCTCTCTGGAATGCACACATGAAGCCTGTGGCTGCAGCCACCCAGGTGTTCAACTAAGGACAAAAAGGAAAGGCAACATGTCTCTCCCCTACTTTCCCACTCATGCATCCTGCTTATACCAGTTTGGCCCTGACTGAACCCTCCCTTTGACTCACTACTGTAGCATAAAGCTATGTAGGTTTTGCTGTTGTTTGTTTTCTTTCAGGTTGTTTAACTGAGGTGATTCAAGTACAAAACAAAGGCACAAGTGCTGGTGTCACCATGAGATACAGAGAGGAACTGTATGGTGACAAGGGTGTGAGAGATAGGTAGGACCTGCAGCTTTAGGGTCACAAAATGTTTATTTGACTCCCCAGGACTGTGCTTGTGTGCCAAGCCTATGTGGCAGGCCCTTAAGGCAAACAAGTGATGTATTTTTGGTTGCGATCACACCCAGACATGACAAGAGTATCAAGAACAGTCCCAGGCACGTGCAGGTGCAGAGTTGGCAGTGTTTAGAGACTTGTGAAATCAAACAGGAAGCTATGGATTTGCAATGTTGAGTACAGGCATCTTAATAACACCTGAATCTTTTTTTAGTCACTTAAACCTTTCATTGGGTCAGGCCCTAAGCAACTCATTAAGTTGCAGTCATACAATCAGGAAGCTGAAACAATGTCATATAGAGCCAATGCCTCCACATTGCCTCCCCTGAACAACTACAGGAGTGTGGTGAGCCATCCTTAGCCACCTAAAATCTATTCCTGCAAACTATTTCAGGGCTACTCAAAAGTAAAGTATATGTCCATGATTTATGAGTGATTGAAGAATCAGCATTCCAGTTCTCCTAATTTTCTCAAACATTGGTTTACTGTTAGAGCAGGTGTCTGATTTCTTCAGATGAAATTGATAGATGCATTTAGACAAGAAAAAAATCTACAAGTGGCTTATTCTACAGATCTGGATGTATAAGGAACAAATCCTTTATGTACTTTAGGTGGAAGTGGATTTGATGAAGAAACAAAAGTCTCTGAGTCTTAGGAAACAGCATTTCATTAATAAAAATAACAAATAACAAGCAGCTGCGGAGAGGGAGATAGAGTCTATATTGGGAAGTTATTGGAACATTGCAGCCAGGATGAGAGAGGCTGGGTGTAGGATTAGTAATTAATTCCTCTCCCACAAATAAATTGGTGGAACGTGGATGACCCTCATTCTGATAGGGAGAAACAGCAGGCAGTAATCCTATCCCCTCCACCCTGTTCCTTTTGCTCCCAGTAACACCCTTGGCCCTAGAGAGCAGAAGCCTTGGCTCATCCTGCCCTGCAGCTGCTGCCAGCCCAGGAGCATCGCCTCCACTTTCAGCTCCCAGACTGAACTGCACCTCCTAAGTTTACATGCTTGCTGTTATTCCTACATGCCCTTCCCAGCCTTTGTTTTTTGAGGAAATGGATGTACTCTGATCCAAATGATTTGGCGTATTTTAAGAGCATTTCCATTCATTTGCTCCTTACTAAATGAAGAGTGTAATCAGTATGTCCAACACAAGAAAGTATTCAAGGGGGATGTTCACACGAGAACAGACATAAAAGAAATAGTATCTATATGCAAGAAGGAATTTACTCCGACATGTTTTTAAGTTATTTTGTCTCCTATTACAAATGATGCAGTGATGCCATTTAGACTAATTGAATATTATTACTGATTTCTTAATTTTCATTGTCTGAGGGAATAAAAGATACCTTCTATTAAATAAAACCATGAACTGCAGATATACCTCATACCTCCCAAACAAGTAAAGAGAGATGACATTTCTACACTGAGTATATATATTGGACTCCTGCATCTCTTATACACATGAAAATTTTGCCTGAAGTTTAAGTACTCACTGGTTCAGATTTTAGACTGATGAACCAGATCTAAATTTTTAAATGTATCCATTAAAATAAACTTGGACATATTGAAGACTTAGGTCAAACATCAGCTGGGTTAGAGCCAGTTATTGTACCACTGCAGCACTATAGAGGTGAGGATTCGATCATGGGTCATATTGTCTGGATAACTTTGAATTACAGCCTTGCTCAAAGCAATACTGTTTTCTTCATTATTTCCTGTAAAATATCATCTATAGCCGTAACAGCATGGGAACAATAATAATACAATCACTAGTGCAGCACAAATTAATTTCTGAACAACTGTCTCATATGAGAGTCCTTTGGAGGGGGAAAAATAGATCAATGGGCAAAATCCACTGCATTTGCACAAGGCCAGATGCTTAGGCTGCCTGTGCAACTGGAGAGTTGTAATCCGAATCCTTTCTGCACGTGACTGGAGTGTGCTCAGGGCTGCTTTGCTGGTCTCATAAGTGTAGTCTCTCCCAGAATGAGCAAGCAATAGGCTGCCGGACTCGTTGCAGCCAGAGTTCGAACAGGTTTCTTCGGGTGCCGAGCCCAGCTGTCTGTGGGCGAGCAGGCATCCTGGCAACAGAACTGCTGGAGACATGGTGCCAGGGAACACATCCTGGAGGTGGAGACCAAGTCACTGGCGAAGCTATGAGGTCCCAGGCATCCTGACTGTCCCTCTGAAAAGAAAAAAAAGAAACCAACAACAAACAAAACCCCAAACATTTAATCAAAATGACTGGATTCTGGTGAAATGTAGGCGCCCCTTTGTTCAGCAGAAAAGCAGCATAGCCAGGCATTGCAGGTGAAATGGTATGGGGTCCTTGAGGAACAGCACTGCACCCCAGCTGAAGTGAAGGGGCAGTGAGTGGCTTGTACACATCCTCTGTACCAGGGATGAGGCCAGGGTGACTGCAAGGACAGCCCTGGTTGTCTTTGACTACAGTCTGTCTCCTGGCTCGATCCGAATGGTGTGATTAATACAAATCACAGCATGGTCACCTTGCCTTGTCTACAACTAAACTGCACAGTGCTTGTGAGGGATATGGTACTAAGTTCCTGTGATATTCACCTTTCCCCCACACCAAGCCCTCTGCACAGGGGTCCCTTGGCTCCGCTCCCATCTCCAAATTCCCCTCTACAACAGAGTGGAGTACTTGGGGAAAACACCTCTCTGCATCTGTGAGTGTGTAGGAATGGGTGTTGAGGGCTTCTATGCACCCTCCCACCCCAGTGCGGCTCCCACTCACAGCCCAATGCTTACAACACAGATGGTGTTTGAAAACACACAGGTAAAAAGATCAAAATAAACAATCCTCTCTAGTACTGATGTAAGTCTTTGGTTTAGTCTAAACCACTCAGAGAAACCACAATATTTTGAGAAAGAGAGTAAATGTAAGTACTCATGTCCTTATAGCCAGTAAAACAAAATAAAATGAATGAAGCAGACAGCCAGTTATAATGGACAAACAGTCCTTTGGGGAAGACTTTCCCAAGCCAACCATTAAATTCAATACATTTTTCCCTGCTTGCTCAGTGCTCCTAAAGAAAGAGTTGAGCTCGGGGGATGACAGAGAAGCTAAGGAAATGAGACAAAAAGGCTACTGAAATTGAATTTCCTCACAGAGTAATTCTTCCATAAGCTGCATAAATTTTTCTTACCTAAATAAATACTCTGGGGCACGCTAGTTTTTACATTTCCAGTGTGACTCTGATGGTAACCTTTGCCTATGTTGTGACTTCCTAGGAATCTCAGAAAATAGCTGGTACATTTACATATTATGTATCATCTTGAGTTAGGCAATGCTTGGGAACCACAAAACCTTTTTAAATGTTTGAAAACACCAGAGTCTTAAAACAAATGAAGAAAACCCCATAAAGACAAATTCAAACCTCTCCAGCTCCGGCTGCAAATTATTTCAAATATATAAATAAAAAAGTATCTCTGAACTCTTTGGTGGCTTGACTATAAACACCTCTGCTTCTTTCCTTGTTATTGCCTAATTGCTTCTGCCTGGACATGCCACATGTAAGCAGTAAAGATAATAATGAGGCAATGAGAAAAGTGTTTCAGACACTTAGGCTGTAAAGTATCAATCTAAGTATCAGCTAGAGTGGCATTATCTAGTCCTTTCAATATATACAGTTCTATTTATTGCTGGAATATCCCATGAGGCAGGTATACTTTATATACAGCTACATTTAGGACAAAGGAATTACAGCATGCAGCTCTTAGGAGACTTGCCTTTGATCAAAAAGGAATTCATTACCATGAAATTCAACACAGAGCTCCTGATTCCACTGCTCACACCCACTGTCTCAACAAGAAAATATAAATACATTCATAAAATAAGAATTAAAATTCTTTTGCTTCAAGTGCTTTTGATATCTCGAAAGTATTGAAAAAAATAAACCCAGCCCTCAATTTCGTACCTTACCTGTAATCTAAATGAATGAAAATATCCATCCATTAACTTCTAACCTTATATATATGTTATACAGCAGCATAGGGATTAATAGCATCAGCTCTTGACAGGTTGAGGTGGGTAAATTCTTACCTTCTCACTCTAACAGAGCTGGCCTTTGGAGAGTTGGTTTTCCATCTCACTTTTCTCTGTTAAATGAACAGCTCAAATCAGATGGATTGGGTTGAAAGAAATTAATTTTTTTTCTCTGTGAGACTTAGAAAGATCTACTTTCTATCCTTGAAAGAAGAAAGAAAATCTAAATAGAAGCCAAAAACCAAATAGCAGAACACAAGCTGTGGTATGTCCAGCATCTGAGAATCAGTTCTCCACTCAGAAGTGAAGATTTCGAAACAAATTTGCTTCTTTCATTCAAAGACAAGACTATGAATCAGTACTTGTTTACATACAGTCTGTCTTACTACACTTTATATAGAGGAAGTGCTTTCACCCACACATTGCTCCGCCTGACCTGTTCTTGTTCAGATTTTGTGCAGAACTCTCCTTGACCTCAACAATAAGTGGAACTAAACATAGTTTTGTAGTATTTAAATTGTTTCATTAAGAATGTCAATTAAAAAAAAGATACTTTAAAGTTAACTTGCTGGGAAGAAAGAGAATAAATCACCCATATAGGTTTGTTTGGGATTTTTTTCACTTATTAGAGCAGTCTTCAGTCCTGCATCTATGGAGCTAATTACCTTTAACAGAATTTTGCTATCCCCTCACTTTTATTGTTAAAGTCTTCCATCATAAATTAAGACCACCATAAACTGAATCACAAAACTCAGCTTCTGATTATTGCTACCACTGATAATGAAAAAATTATCTGCCATACTGGAACAAATCTCACAGCCTTTTAAGTTGACTGCATGAATAATCTGTGATGTCCCCTATTTTAAATTTTTACTAACATTGCCTTCAAGTTTTGAGAGCCTTGAGAATTTGACAGGGCAGATTCAATTTATTGCAGCGTAAACATGTTTGCAAGACCAGAAATAAGAAGAGTCCTTATCTAAAGAGCAGGGAAGAGATGGCTCCAGGACATCTACCTGATGCATTTGCAAATATTGGAGCACCTGTTGGTGCATATAGGGGCAACAGTCCCTTCCACACTGCTTTTCCCCCCTCCCCTTCCTTCATGCATCATCTCTGATTGGTGACTAAAGACAATAGTCTCAATAAAGTATTGTCATTGAAGATAGAGGAAATACAGCAGAACTAAAGGGCAAAGTACATTTTAGATCCACTGACCTGAAAATTCAAACCAAATCAAACTAATTTATTTACTGTGCCCTGGGGGCATCAGGCACAGCATCTCCAGCCAGTCGAGGGAGGGGATTGTCCCACTCAGCTCTGCACTGGGGCGGCCTCACCTTGAATATCATGTGCAGTTTTGGGCAACTCAGTATAAGGAAGATATTAAGCTCTTAGAGAATGTCCAAAGGAGATCAATGAAGATGTTGAAGGGCCCTTGAGGGGAAGCCATATGATGAGCAGCTGAGATCACTTGGTCTGTTCAGCCTGCTAAGAAGAGACTGAGGGGAGACCTCATTGCAGTTACAACTTCCTTGTGAAGGGAAGAAGAGGAGGAGTAGGGTCTGATCTCTTCTCTGTGGTGACCACTGACAGAAGCCAATGGAATGGCCTCAAGCTGTGTCAGGCGAGGTTTAGGTTATATATTAGAAAAAGGGTTTTTCACCCAAAGGGCTTTTGGGCACCGGAACAGGCTCCCTGGGGAGGTGGTCACGGCACCAAGCCTGACAGAGTGCAAGAACCATTTGGACCATGCTCTCAGGCACATGGTGTGACTCTTGGGGATGATCCTGTGCAGGGCCAGGAGTTGGACTTGAAGATCCTTTCAGGTCCCTTCCAACTCAGCATATTCTCTGATTCTGTGATTTATAGTAGGAAGATATTTATATTGCTAATTCTGCCTTGAAGAAAACTTTTGTAGTCCTCCTGACCAAGAAAATGCCATGACCTTTATCACTTGGAGTAGCAGAAGTGAGTTTTACAATTAGAACAGATTCTGATGTAACAACATCATGCAGATATAAAACCAGTTGTAGTCAGGGAGGTGGGAAATGCTTTTGGATGTTATTTTAAAAGAAGTAATTTCCTTAGTTATAAACATTGAAGAGTGTACCAGAAAAGTTGTTTGTGCCACCTCCCTAAATTCCTCCTACCTCTCATAATATGGGGCAAAACCAATGGGAAAATAGCTTTGGGGAAATCTATGAATAATGGTAATAAATAACTCAGTTCTCTGGAATAGTTTCTGAAGTGTTTTTTGTATCTTAGTGATAGATAGGCAAGGACTCTGACATTTAAATCAAGGTGTGACTCCAAAAATTTCCAACTTCCTCTGCTTTGGAGTGCACACTTTTGACATGGACTGAAGTTATAGGAGTTGTAATAAATATACATGTTTAAAATATATAATTTTTAGACTATTTAGTATCAAATAGCAAAACAAGGGCTTTGAAAGAACAGAATTAAAACCAAGGATGAAAACACCTCTCTCCTGCCAGATTGTCATCTCTGTGGTATCTGGGGAAAACACAAAAATTTTTCATCAACTGCTCTAACATGCCGATGGAAAGGAAAGGACTGGAACAGAAGCATGTTTTTAAACAAACATTGCCCTGGAGAGATATGGTTCTTCGGATCGCAATATTCTGGCACCAAGGCCTGGGGACAGGGGTCAGCAAACCTCCAAAGCTCTTCTTCTGGATGGTGTCTGTAAAACAGATATATAGTAATGCACGGCATTTGGGGTAGGAAAATGAGTAATAGACGTCTGTATGGTCAAAGCTCCTTTTGCAGGTCGAGTGACAAATGCCACACACACAGCCTGCAGCACCATTAAGGCAGAGGAGGGTACAGCTCTGTTTCTTCCAATACAGCTCCTTCTCTGGACATAAATGTTAAAAAATAAAGACTTCATCCTCCAATATAGTCTAACACAAGAACTGTATTTTTAAAAACAGGACTTCCAAAAGAATCTTACTGGAATTTTGCTCCCCAAAGTACAAGGGTAACAATATTGCAGAAATAAACGCAGAAAGATGAATTGGAATAAAACATTTGGGTGGAAACACTGAGCTGTTGCCATGACTAACAGGAACTAATTTATTTACTTATACATTCTTTGTAATCTCATTTTCTCCCATGCGACAGCCAATGACTCATTGTTTGTTTGCTGGTGAAGAAAAAATACTTTCTGAAATCTGTAAAAGGAGGGATCTTCTCCCTCCCGTGCCCAAAGTGGGCTGACCCTCCTCTCCAGCATCCATCCCATAGGGTCACGCAGTCCCACGGACACCAATGCTCAGCATCTCAGAGCAGGGGAAGAAGGAGGAGAGGCACATGCACAGGTACTGCCAGTAGGGACCACTGAAGACAGATAATGTGGCTTGGGCTTTCATTCATTACTTTCATTCATTACTTTCCTCACAGGTTTTCCCAGCCTTCATGGTTCAGTCTTTCTGGGCAGAGGAATATAATGCTGGTAATGCTGCTGGAAGAGTGGTAAGTCCAATAGTTTGAAACCAGTTTTTGTATGCTCTGTCTTCTCTATTTCTGTCTTGACATATGCCAGTCCAGGTAGTGCTACCAGAAAATACATGCGGGAAGTTGTTTTTCTTATCTTTTCCTTTATCTCCTCTTGCTTGTATTATGATAAAATTGAGCAGAAACTGAAATAGAAAGATATTTCTGGATGCTCTTCAAACCAGAAGACAAAATGAAAAGATCTTCATTGAAGAAGAGAAGATCATAATTTTTGACAAACCAGCCAGCTGCAAGAATCACTGTGGTAATCTGCCAGCATCTTAGGAATGAGAACTGCTTACTTGTAGGTGTGTCCTGTAAAAGGCTGCCACTTTATTGTTGTTGACTCACTTTTTCCCCTTCCATTGACTGTCCTTCAAAGAAACTTGCTGGACCTCTCAGAGCTGTTGTTAGATGGTGGTGTTCACCAAACACCACATGGTAGGACACAGCCCTGAGTGGTGGGGCTTTCCCCAAACCACGGCTCTATTTACCATTTGAGGTGACAACCTTTTGTCATTGTTTGATGTGGTGGGTTTGTGTCATTGTAGGCTTCTAGTTATTAAAAAGTAACAAAACTGCTAACAGATAAACATATGAGATCATCAACCCTCCCATTAATTAAAAGGGAGTGTTTCAATACGAGTAATAATTAACTTAAGTGGAAATGGTGTACAAGCCTTGTAGTATAGGCTATGAGGACTGCGTACAGCAGGGAGGCCTTTGGTGCCAGGAGGTAATGTTAGTCACCTGGGAAATCCTGAGAGCACCCTTAAGCAGCAAGACTTGTCGCTCTTTTTGCTGGAGCTGTGCCCTCAGCAAGGAGGACATAAAGCCATTGAGAGGGGACAAAGCGCAGCCATGCCAGGGTGTGGATGATACCATGGAGGAGTTGTTACTGGCTGCTCCCAGGCAGTTTGAGATACAGAGCCAAGGCTCCAGACTGCCTGTCCACAGGAAGCCCTACATCACTGGGCTCTGGGCATTGCATGGAGACCTGTGGGCTGAACTGAAGTAATGAACTGAAGGGAACAGCAAAACCCTCCAGAATTCCTGAGCCAGTCAGGGAGCCTTTCCCACCAGGACTGAGTGGCAGGGCTGGGCATCCCACTCTCCCAGTCACTCCATTGTTTTACCTCTTTGAGTGCCTCTGTCACTGCTCATAATGCTATACTGCAGCAATGAAATAGATTACTATAAATATTTTTAGCTAACCTAACTACTACCTGATAAGTAACCTTATTGCTACTTTTGTGTCACCTAACCAAATCACAAAAGCACCAAGCTCTTCCTGACACTGCCCTGCAGGAAGGACATTCAGAATGCCTGCAAAGATAATGATTGAAAGATTTTATGCATATTCATATTTGAATCTTTGCTTAGATGCAAATTTGGATGGACATATCATTTATCTATATCCAACCTAAAATACTCCAGGGTGATTGTTCACCTTGTAAAATATTTAGATGCACACACCCACACATGGCCCAATTTTTTAAACTAGGTTTGTATAGCTGTATGCCTAATTTGTTTGTGCAACTTCTGTGATTGAATGTTCAGCTAGCAAATGGACATGCAAATGCTTAGATCTGTAGATACTGAACTTGCTCCTTCCTCATTTTTAGGTGTAAACAAGGTAAATGTTGAACACTGTCTCTTGTCAGACTCCAAGCAGACAGCAGTCTCTGTTGCTTTCTAAAAGGAAAGTGGGCCCAGGAAGAGCAAATTCCAGTGATCCCACCGCTAAATGCATTAAGCCTAAAATAAGTAGTTCTATAAATACACATACTAAAGCTGTAAGTGGGAACTATTCATAGTGGATGGTCACATTCTTAACCCTAGTCTGTCACTTGTCAAATAACTACAGGAATTCCCAAGTTGCATTTACAAGTACTGCATTATAGTCCAAAAACATTTGAAAATTAGCTTGTACTTACTGTAAAGAGGAACTTCTGAATTTTATTTACTACATAAAGCAAAAAAAGAAAATAGAATTAATTAGCACATTCCTTCAGCACTGTTTGTATTAAACTTCATAAAGGTTTTACCTAGTACTGTACATAACTTCTAGGGACTAGCTCAGGGAAGTTTTAAACTCGCATTATAGGGGCAGATAAAAATAATGTCATAAGCACAGTGCAAATATAACCTATATAAAATAATATGGTATTTATGAATCAGTCAGCATTGTGATTCATGTTAAACTACAGTGTGAACACTACAACACTGTAAGACAGCTATTACCTATGAGAGTTCCTGTGCCTTACAATGCACTGTTGTTCCCCTCAGTGCTTAAGAAGTACAGTTTTCAAAATTGCTCTCTGTAATTTTGTAGACGTCATCTGTATGGAATTTCTGCTCTAATGTTCACCTTAATCTCTGCAAATTGAATCTCTTACAGTTGTATGAAGTGTATGTCTTGGAGGAATCCCCTCTTTCTCTCCGACATTTTATTTGCCCTCTTCAGCGGTGGGAGTGGTAGAGATGAGATGCCATATTTTGTCAGGGCACAGACCTGTCAGCAGAAAATATTCTCCACTCCCCTTCTGAAAAATCACCTCACGTTTTCACGACTCACAATCCAGTGTGACTGTGTTGGTATGGATACACTTCTGGCAACGTTTATGCAGAAAGAGCTGCAATTTTTTTCACCCCAAGAAGACGGCAAACAGAGGAAACCATGGGCAAGGTCTGTTGTGCTGTGGTGTTAAGTGATGATGCATTTACAGACTGAAGAAAGTTTTGTTTTAGATAAAGCTCCCTCTGCCTAATGAGACCCACACAAGCAAAGAGGGTAAAGGCGAATGATTGACTCATTTCCTGAACCTGGTCCCTGCCACCGTGACTCAGGTGGTGAGTCTCACGCCAGGTGTTGTATCCTTGCCGGGAACCCACACTGCACCACATGAGGCGTCCGTGCCTCTCCTCATGGGACCCTGAGTCTTAGGGTGGGCTGGAGCTGGGGCAGAAACAGTGGGAGATCCAGTTCTGCTTGGAGGGGAGATGAAACCTCTGCTCACTGTGCAGTGTAATTGCCAATGCCTGGGGATGAAGCTGAAACACGTTGCAGTTCTTTGATTTTGCCATATATGATGAACTCTCCTAGCATCTTCAGGAGAAATCACTTCCAAACTCCAGAGAGAAGAAAAAGAGCTGCTTTTCTTTTGTGTGCACCAGCGGGAAGCTGGCTTTGTTGCTCTAAACACTGAGAAAAATCACTCTCTCAGGAGCAACAAGCACTTGAGAAAGGGAATTCCTTCTATTTCAGGTCTGCTTTGGACCAAGAGGGATTGCACCTACATGCCTCTCTCTCTCTCTCTTTGTTAGCTGTGGAGGGGAAACTTGCTCCATCATAAACCTTTCTAAAGAAGGGATCTGAAGTTAGACCAGGATAATGAAGCCATGTGTCACACAGCCCAGCTGCTGGGCTGGCACTGTCTGCTGCATCTTTTGCTCAAGTATCTTGGGTGTCCATACCTTACGTTAGCTAACATGATATTTAGGCGTGATGTTTAGATGTCTGTAACTTTACTGAACTATTTTTGACTAAGGAAATGTAATAAGACATCTAATATCTAGCTTAATTGTGGAGATGGGGATTTGGTGCCTAAGTTGGAGCTATCTCCTGCTCCCATCTCCTGATTTGGCTGTTAACAACAGGTGCCCAGTGCATTTTGAGATGCCCAAGGCCTGGCCTCTAGTCCTATGCTCCAGAGAGACGTGCATTTCCTGTAGTTCCTGTGATACAACTGTCAGTCCCCAGTGCGTGTCTGCTGTTGCCTGGGGTCATCAGGCTATGCCTGTGTGTGAACAACTTAACAAAGTCCTAAATTGCCACAATTATAATGGGACATTCGATACCTCCATCATCTGTAGATGCCTCCCTGCTTATGACTGTCTTAAATCAGCAAGCTGAGTCATCCTCTATATTCTTTCCCCATCTTAACATATTTTTTCATTTCTCTGGGACATGAGAATTAATATGTAATTCAATATTAATCTCTTCAATATTATGGATTAATGTATTCAGGGCAGCTAATTTACCAAATATTGTCTCATGTGCTTTTTTATCAACAGCTAAAGTGTTGTCAATGGTTTCTAATTGCCAGCACTCCATTTTTGTTTTTCTTTACATGAAATAAATTTTTAATATAGTTCTGCATCATTCCCATTTCATAACAATTTATTTCACTTCCCACTTTAAAAGGGGATCTGCTTCCTCTTTAGCTCAACACTCATCTTACTTGATGCCCCTTTGGCTGCCCTTCACTTGTTCTGTTTTCTTGCCAATTTTATCTCTTCTCAGGGACTTGAGCAGAGCCTGACAAGCAGGATTTCTAAAGGCACACTGCCTACTTCTTTCTCTGTTTTGTTTTCTCTTTCAGGAGTGGGGAGTAGTGGGGACTGTAGACAGACATGCTACAATCGTAGTTTCTTTTAGAGTTCCCAAAATTTCTTAGACGCTCGTATTAGTTGGGCTGTTCATTGATGTACACTTTCCTATTATTCTCTCATACCTAATTCCTTCTTTGATGAACAGAAATAAGTCTAGGCTAACATCTTCCTTGACAGAATTCCAGCTGCACCAAATCCAAAAATATCAGAAACTGCAGATCAATCTTCTTGTCTACATCTGTGTGATTCTGTTAAAAAAAAAAAAAAAAAAGGAAGAAAAAGAAAAAGAAAAAGAAAAAGAAAAAGAAAAAGAAAAAGAAAAAGAAAAAGAAAAAGAAAAAGAAAAAGA
>JAWWEW010000001.1:89447150-89488529 GCA_035583185.1 Anabacerthia variegaticeps | reverse complement strand
GGTAGGAAGGTAGGAAGGAAGGAAGGAAGGTAGGAAGGAAGGAAGGAAGGGAGGGAGGGAGGGAGGAAGGAAGGAAGGAAGGAAGGAAGGAAGGAAGAAAGGAAGGAAGGAAGTAAGGAAGGAAAGAAGGAAAGAAGGAAGGAAGGAATGACTCTAAGTGTGAGGTTTTAAGACAGCTATTAGGAAGTTCCAATGAAAGTTAAAAAGCCTGACAACACTGAGACACTATTATATGAAACATGATGCAATGGTATCTGCAGCTTAGAAATGCCTTGATATTTGCAGTAGCTGTAATTGGCATACCACAGATGCCAGGGTGAGGTGCACCCTGGTCCCTGTATTCCCAGTCTGTGGGGCCGTCAGTCCTGGGATTGCTCAGATTCTCTTGCCAGGCTCTCATCCCCAGTACCCGTTCTTCATTTTCCATAATTAAACAACCTAACTTCCCATATCCCGCTGCCCTTTTTCTTCATCTGATTGCACTGAACTACATTAGTGTCCTCTGTTCCACTGCAGCTGAGCCTGGGTCCACACAGCCGACTGCCACACTGCCCACCTACAATAACAGCCATAGGGGCTCTCTCCTATACTGGCAGCCTCTGATACCGCCTGGGGGCTGCAAGAAGAAGTTGAGGTGCTGCAGTGAGAGGTCATGCCCTCCAGACAGGTCCCCACCTCCAGGATCCATGCAGTAAAGCACTCATCACCAACACAGCCAAGGACTGTGCTTCAGGTGGCTTAATACAGGCACATCCCATGCTAGAAAAGAAGAAAATTAGGAGGCAGGGAGCTATCAAATCTAATAGCAGTTTTGTTCTGGAAGGGCTGGACAGAAGCGGTATGAAGACAAAAAGGTAGGTAAGCAAGACCTTCCCACAATAGATCAATATTGCTGATATCACTGAGATATTTGCAAAAGGCAAGGACATTCATTTCCTACATCAGCTGTTGTAGCAGCAAGTGGTTCCTACTGTTCACATTTAAAAATTGACCTTTTTGTCTTTCATTACTATCCTGGAGTTCAATAATCTCATGCGTGAGGAGAGATACCAGTATCTGTAGAATGTCCAAAGGACAAAAAATTTATGTTGTGCTACTCACTCCACTGTCTGCTGAAATGCCTCTCTGTGAGTGTCCCAAAACATGCTGCTTAAATTTCTTCTCCAATGCTGAAACGGAAGATAAGGTGAGAACTCATCTTCATTCATTCTACATAATTAATTAGCAATGATAAGAGCTTGATGAAGCAACATTTGCAGTAATGTAGACTTTAAAAATAGATTCTATAATTTCCTCCATGTTTTCAGTTTCAGTCTACTTTCATGCAGGCTATTATGCAAATCCATAATCATAGCCTTTCCTCCCACACACATGCACTCATAGGAAGGCTGGCTGATACATACAGACACAAAGCACATGTATTCGTATGAAAACATGGTTGTGTTGAGATGGATGTATTAATTTTAAATAGGGTAAGAAATATTTATATTATTTTCATCATTCTTTTCCACTGTATGTTTCTATTTGTGCTTACATACCACATTGCCATAGCACATCTTTTAAGCATAATGGTATCCTTACATTAATCTGCAGAGACATGGGATGAGCATTGCTGGTGAGAGACACAGAATACTTATTCAAATGCGTCTCTATTGCCTTCAAATATTCAAAAGATTTTTGTCTTCCCTAAGTGGATCTCACAAAACCATTGCTACAAAGGCAATTTTAGTCCCTATTTATTATCCATTACATTGAGACAGGAAGGGGGAAAAAATGAGAAGAAAAGAAGGAACAAAACACAAAAATAAAACAGGATAGAAATTAAAGGCCAGGGGAGAGGCAAAATACACTTTCAGTCATTCTCTCTGCAGTAAAGATGATAACGTACTATAAGTCTCACTGAAGGAGGGAGTCTAGATAATTATAGGTACACAGTCCTACATTTGAAACCTCTGTCTCATGTATATATATATCTATATTATATATATACATAAACACATATATATATGGATACACAGGTGTATATATGTATATATCCATATATTATATTTTCATATGTGCTTGTATCAATGTACATATAAGTGTGTGCATATATGTGTTATATAGATACTGCCTCAATGCCAATACATCTGAAAGGGGAGGAGACCAGCAAAGCAGACTCCTAACTGTCTGAGAGAACTGGGGAGTCAGCTTATGTAATTTCTGCCTTGAGTTTGCTCAAAATACAAAGGACAAATTTCTGCTTTACGTGCTGCTTCTGTAAGCGGTGCCTTACGGGCAGATTTACAGCACCAACAACATCAATGATGGCAGAGTGGGGATAAAGTGACTGAAATTGCTGATACAACTCTGGAGATAGAAAATGCCTTGTGGCGGCACAAAAAAAACCCCAAACCCACCAAAGCAGCCCAGATAATTTCTTGCAATTTCTTTCCTCATCATGTCCTAATATACACCACTGTCATGTCTTGAAAGAAATTCAGAGCTTTCTACAGCAAAAAGAAGGATAAATTACTTTATATTTGGCAGAAGTGGAGCATGCCTTCTGTCATATCCCCAAAGCTGCTCCAGGGAGAGGATTTTCTCACTTGGATTCAAGCAATTATTTTACATTGAATGAGAAGCAGGAACATTTCTGTTTCTGTGACTGAGCTTCCCTGGGGGTCCTCTGCTGCCAACAACCAGGATCTGCAGCTCCTGGGAGATGAGTCTTGAGGGCTGATGTGGTTTTGACAGACAGTGTCTCGCTGGGGTGCTGCCTCTCCCAGGTTCACTCCAGGGTCTTCTCCCCATGGGTGAAAAGGTGGCACCAGAGGCTTTAGTTGAGACCTTGAGCCCAGCCTGGCCACCTTCTCCCTCAAACAGGATTCAGTGATTGGGCTCCTGGGCATTCCTCAGCAGGGAACGCAATCACATCCCACAGAGCTCCTGACTGTGGACTGCAGTGCTACTGAGCTTTCCTTTTCTACTAAAAAAAATTAAACAGTAAAAACCAAAACCAAAATAAAACAAAAAATTTACCCTCAGGAAAGCTGATAAGCCTTATAACACAGGTTTTCTGAAAGGCCTAAAACCAAGTTTTCTGAAAAGTACAGTCCTTAGCAGAGGCACAGCAAAACTTTCCATGCTGGGCAGAGCCTACTGTGCTCCAAGGGGTGGGAAGGATCCTTTCAGCAGCACCCGAAGTACAGTGTGGGAGGAAGCCAAGCTCTCCCATGTGCTGCAGCTGCTGCTCCTTTTCAGGTATTGCTGAGGGAGTTCCACTGCTGGTGCACAGCCATGCTGTGCTGGGCAGGAGATAAAAACACACCAAAAGATGCTACTCTGGCTGAAAGGTGATTTGTTGCAATTGTTACAACAAATTTACTGCTGATTGCAGTAAAGATTTCTGCATTTTCCTTCATTTAATGTCATTGGTTTCTATAAATGTGTAGAGACAACCAACAGTGATTCCTTCCAGAGAGTGGCCATTGCATATCTGAGCTCCACACAGACTCCTTGTAAACTCCATATTGTAATTAGCGGTGATGCACATCCCTTGGTATCTGTGATGACATCGTTAAGTGAAAGACAACTGAATTTTCATCACCAATCTAGTTTTAATTTAGGACATAGAAAATTTCTTTTCCAAACTATTTCCTTGTATTTATGGACATCAGAGCTTTAAACGTATTGGAGCACATCCACTGTGAATACTATTATCTGCAACTTTTATTATTCTGGAGAATGAATTGGTGTAGAATGTGAGACAAATAAAACTGGACATGTAAACCTTGCAGCCTGAATCCAACCATTTGTAATGGGAATAAATACTTGGGTGATTCAGTTCTACTGAATTGAAACTCAGACTGACTGTGAGGGTGACAAATATGATTTATCAATCTTTAACATCTCTAAATAGGCATGATCTTCATCTGAGTGTTTGCATTAATTTGTAGCTTTAGAAAAGTGGAAACATTTTAAATTTTGCTGCTCCCATGCAGTGACTGGATCTCAACGGGGATTTTTGCCTGAAGTACAGTATCTGACTGTCTGCTGCCTTACTTCTAAGTGTAATAATTAGTCTAGTGGTGCATTGAGAGCATTTGGGGCATAGCTCAGGCAGGGAGAGAGAGTTACTCTCTGTTCATGCAGTAGAAGCAAAACAGATTTGGCAAGCTCTGCAAAGTGACAGGGTTGACAGTATTACCACAAGTATTTGTGCATCAGAGAGTCCTGTTCAGCACATGGTTTTTTCTGAGCACATTCTGCACACACCTGCATAAGTTAATCCTATGAATAAACCAAATTTTTGGTACTCAGTGGTGAAGAGACAGAGAAAATTTTATGGAGTTTTGTATGTAAAATGGGTAAAAGCTATTTATTCCTCTCTCAGGCCAGGAGGCTTTGTTGAGGAGGGGTGGTTAGCAGCATTGCTAGCAGCAACCATTAGAAAAGGTCGGGACAAGCAATTTCTAAAGCTGAAGGAGATGGAAACAGCTTCCCAAGAAGCAGGTTTCTTCAGGGACAGAGACCTGGCACGACAACCGTGCCATATTTTTCTGACATGGAGGTGTCCTGGGACATCTAGAATACCTGGGTCAAAAAACAGTATACAGTGAAGGCCTAAAACTCTTATCAGGAATGGGAATGGCTGGATGAGATGCCCCTGTGTGACATAGCTGTAGGCAAGCAGGTGTTCCCTTTGCACTGTGTATGTGCAATCATTTTTGGTCATTCATCAATGAGAAGAGTCATTTCGACTCAGTGAGCCATCTGTCTGTGCCCAGTTCCATCTCAGTGCACCCCCCTGACCACATGTGCTGCTCATTCAAGGCATGGCACCAACGGAGCAGCAAGAGCTACCATAGTTTGAGATGAATGGCACAAGTCACAAAATGCGTGACAATAAAAAATCAATGGAAAGGGATCAGGCTGAGGCTTCAGAAACAATTAAACCACTCAAAATCTTTGTAAAACTTTTGGGAGGAGGAAAAAAAGGAATAAAAAAAAATGATCTTACAGTCCTCAGCAGGGGAGCAGAGAGAGGTTTGTGCCTACTCCTCTGCACAGTGCTGCTCCACTGACACATTGCAGACGTGAGCTCACCTTCATTTAAGGGCAGCTTTCCAGTGCTTGAAGTTGCTAATCCAGCTGAATAGACAGGCCCCAAATGAACCATCTCCCAAAGGGAGCTGTCAAGCAATACTTGCCCACTTAATTGACTAAGACCCTTTCCTAGTTTTTTTGCTGGCAATTGATGGATCTAGTTGTTGTCTTTCCCCTACAAGACAGATCAATTGACAAGAAAACTATTTAATGACAAAGCTTCTAAATGCTTGTCTAAGTTCTCTCTGCATTTTAATAGTGGAGACAAGTTGTTCAATCAAGCATGGCACTGAGCGCTGCAGTGTCAAGTTGAAATGTATCAGCCGCTGTGAAGAAAATGCTTTGGGTCATATTGTGGACAGAGCATCCAGAGACACATTTAATGTGACAAGCTTTAGCATTCACTATCTATGAGTATGGGTTGGAAGCAAGCTTGCAGAGGAGTTCTAAAATGCCAACTGAGCTTGCCCCCAAGGGCATTGCTGTGGCATGAAGATGCAGTCCGTGGCTTGCAATAGCCCTGTATTTGTCCTCCACCCAGTTTTTGCCTCCAGGTTTTTGGCTTTATTTCACATCTACACAAGGGTTTCTCTGCTCATAGTTGTGTTAGAAAATGCTTTCTCACAAGGTTTCCATGTTTTTCCTACCTTTACTAATTGGAAGCACAGTAGCTTGCACTCTAGCTGAATAGGCTAATTTATTTCTAAATCAGTTCTTTTACACATTGAAGAATTTGGCAATGAGGAGGTATTATGTTATTCTGGAAAGTTTTCAACAACCATCTGCTAAGTTAGTAATCCCATTCATAATGAAATTTGAATGATTTTATACTTTTCCTACCTTTTGGGAGTATACCAAACTAGCCAACACTCAAAGAGGCAGTGTAAACTTGCACCTTTTACTGAGACTGAGCAGTACTTTCTTCAAAGACAACTCATCTGGTCCCTTGCAGTGATGGCTCACTGAGAGAGAAGGTTTCATGGGTCTACTTTTAAGTTTTCAGAAACAGGGTTGAGAAGGTGAGAAACTATTTTCTCTAGGTTAGATCCTGCTTCTCTGATTCAAGCCATGCTCTAATTTCAAAACTGAAGTTTTCCAATCAAGGAGGATGCCACCTTCATCCAGTTCAGACAGTCTGAGGACTCATTCTTTTGTGCACCATTCTATGTGTCCAAGTGTTGTGTTATGTGAGCTGAGTAAGCACTTCACCAGGAGAAGAATTGAACTGTAGTACCCTGCCCTTGTTTCAGAGAAATGGCAGAGTAAAAGCAACCCAGAAGCAAAATCATGCCTTGACCATGGGATATTCACATCTTCTCCTTGCACCTTCTGTACAAAGCAGGCCATGCTTTTTAGTCTTCCATTTTTATGGCTAGTCTGAGCCAAAAGTCCCAGAATACTTCCTGCTCCAAAACTGCAAGCTATTAGAAAGCACAGTTTATTGCACGGGTCAGAAGTGTGACACTCTCTCGCCTTTATCAACCTCTCCCTCTTTCCTCTCTTTCACTGATGTTTCTTAATAGAATCTGTCTTGCCTTTTAACATGACTTTTCTTTGTCTGAAAGATGGGGTAAGTCTACTCAGCCTATGATGCTACACTCTTAATACCTATCTGAAAATGACCATAATTTATCTGACCAGGAAACCAAATAGTCACTTTCAGATCCCTCAGCTATGTTACTCATGCGATACAGGACAATAACTGGTCCAGAAAGGGCTGCTCTGTCGTCACCGATTGGAGGCTCATGCTGCAGTTGAGCCTGCTGCCGTGCTTCAGCTGCTGTCAGGATTAGAAGCACTGTGAGTATCACTTAATCAGCTTTCTTACACCAAAGTTTTGTCAGCCACAGATTCCCCACAGTGCACCAGATGTCTCAGTATTTACCCTGTCTTACAGAATAAAAGTTAGGGCTGCCAAAAAAAATTGCCAGATAACTTCCCGTTTTTGTACATGTAACAAGCACCTGCAGTTATATTCCCTTTAAGGCCTGAAAATTCATCCAAAAATTAATTTGGGTTTTGGGAAGGCTTTAGAGAAAAAATATAAACCAAATTATTTTGCAATTTTAGAGGTAAAATAGTAAGTAAACTGAGCAAACCACTTGCCTAGCATTGACTGTGTGGTTTGTTCAGCCTTCTTTGGGGAGGAAAAGAGAGAGGGGAAGGTTTGAATATATCTAAGAATAAGTAGCCCAGCTGGGTGCAGGCAGATGTGCTCCTCTTCCACCTGCCTTTGTGAATATGCAAAGCAAATGCACTCATCCACACCTGTTTGTGTAGACACATCCAGACTTTTGAAGCTTCACATTTCGTATCAAAATAATCCCTTCTGTGCAGAGCAGGTGTTTGAGAAGTTGCATACAGCTCATTTTTGAAAGAATGATTCTGAAAGTTTGGCAGTGTGAACCAGCCCCACAGAACAGGCTGCAGTGCTGTGACTGCTGGCTGACTCTGAGTTCATACAGAAACTGCCTGTGTTTGGCTCACTGGTCTCATTACTCATCCTACAGCCATCATTGAGCAAGTCAACTTCTTGTTTCAGAGCAAGTCAAAATTACAGTAATGCTGACAATAGTACATTAATTAACTGCAGTCTACAGGGGTTACCTGTGAACTTCTGAAGTGTGAGATTTCGTTAGAATGACTGTTTGTGTGCAGAGCTGTGGATGATCACGTGATGCACCGAGGAAGTGCAAACAACCTTGTTCAGCTCATAGTTAGGTTCCCTTCCTCTCCCTGTTGACTGTCATTTTGTGCAAGGACTTCATTTGACGACTTGAAGCCTCAGTGACTTCAGGTTTCTATCAAGAGTGATGTGTATAAAATGGGACCCAAGTCACCTTTTTTACTAACCCAAGAGGTCTTTATAATGGCACATCTACACTACAACGACACAAAGGAACATCTACATTCCTAAGAAACTACACCCTTTCAGGCTGAGTTTGTTCAACCACAGTATCAAATATTTTATTGGCAATACAGAATGACTTCCCTGTGAAAGACCTTTTCCATTCATAACTACTTACACAGGCTGGCCAAGGTGTCATACAACAGCGAGTAGCTGGCAGAGGGTGAAATCCAACAGTAATTGGAGCCAAGCACTGCGGTCTCTCTACTGGTCCTCATTTTCACTGGTTTTCAGTCTTGGATCAATAGGTATCCTTTCTTTGACATCCTTCATCATCTGTACTGGAAATATCAATAACAAACCTGCACACAACACTCCTCAGAGAGGTTCACTAATGTGGCATTTAGAAGTAAACTCCTTTTCTTACTTCCCTTCTCAATATGATTATAGGTTGTTATTTCATGTAAACATATTTTTTCTGCTCTTGTATATTATCTAGCCCTATTCAGAATGCCTTTCCCCTGCCCTTGGGGATGCCATGCTTTTCTAGTTGAGCTGATCCTCCACATCCCTTTGCATTTAGAACAGATGAGTAACATGAATCCTAAAGGCTTTGTCTGCAGTCACTTGCAAGTTGCCAAAGCGTTTGGTGCCTTTAATTATCCCAAAAGAGAATGTTGCAACATGACTGCACCACCTGCATGGCTTGGGATCCCAGGCTGTCTTGGCTGCGTGTATGGTATTCACAAGGCTTTGCTTCACAGCAGAATCTACTATGCATACATTCATATGCATTTCTGCAAGACAGGGATTGCTGTATCCAATGCATGCCATGCCATGCTGGAGCTCTCCAGGCTACAAGATGATATGTCTCAGTGGTGCAACGCAGCTTTGATCCCAGAATCACTGTAATTATGTTATGCTATTGCTCCCTCTGAACTGCTTAGCCAGGCTGACCAGCCATCTACAAGGTGGTTTGGATTGGGTGGCAGCTTGCTCCCACATCACAGCCGTGCATCAGGTGGTAGTGCAGGCTTGCTCCCAGCCAGCCCTAGACCTGTTATGCCTCATTCAGTTGTCCCCACTTCCAAGCTTCCCAGCTGTGGCTGCTGCGCCTCCTTCATTTGCACCACAGCACGGGCACTGCTCAGCTTGTCAGCCAGAACTGGATGCCTTCACTCTGCTGTCAGCTGCTCATCTGTGCCTGGGCTGCAGCTCACAGAGCAGAGCGAGACCACAGCGGTGAACAGAGCTGGAAATATTCCTCCTGTGCTGAATGGTGCATTTCAACCACCCCCCAGAGTACCAGCTGCTTTTTGTTGCCATGTGTCCCAGTGATGGATGTTTAAATTGGAGTTTAGAAATCATGAAGGCTGCAAAAGGCATGACATGACTCTCTGTGTTGGGGAACTGCATGCTACATAACGGGAGACTATCCAGTTCATACTCACATCTGCAATGATAATATTTGTTTACTAGTCTAGGCAGAGAAACTAGCCAAATAAATTGTCACTCTCTCATCCCTGCTTTGAAAAACTCTCTGTCATGATGATTATCATCAGGACAGCACCCAAAAATAAACCTGTCGAACATAGGCAGACTACCTGAGGGTGAGCCCAGATTGCTTGGCTTCAGAATCCCATAATGGCATTATTGCTTAGAAGGAATTTTGGGAACTGCAGATGTTTATCCAAAACATTTTCTGCCTTAGAAAGAGAGGAAGAGAATGATGCACAAAGTGAGAAGGATTGCCTTGTGGTTGAGGGTCTCGGGAGCTCTGGCCTCATTTCCTGGCTCTGCTCAGGATTCTCATATAACCTTGGCCAAAGTCAATTCATCTCTCCGTGCCACTGCTCCTCCATCACTTCATGGATTTCCCCTCTCAAGCACTACCCCCTCTGTCTCCTTCTCTCTCCTCTGTCTGCCTCACCTGCTGAGACTGTAAGCTCTGCAAGGGACCGACAGCCTCTGATTTCTGATTTCTTTCTGTTTGGATTTGATTGCCCCTGATTTGATTTGTTTCTGTTTGTCCTGTATCCAGCAACCTCAAGCAGAGCCTATGAGTGATACCATAACAAAAACGAAATACACAGCTGAGTTTTTGGAAGCTTCTGTGTTAAAAAGTAAACAATTCTGAAATGCTTTGCTTCTGATGAGCCAATAGTAGATTTTAAGAAAATTTGGCTCATTGTAACAGTGTAATGGGTTGGCTGCAGTGCAAACACTAACTGGCAGTTTCCTAGGGTGTTACTATATGGATTTTTACATAATGTTTTTTAAGCTGTAAGCTCTCTGCTGTATTTAAACACAAAGTCCTATACATGGGAACTGAAAACTTGATTTTGTTAACAGTCAGCAGACCCATCCCCAGGTAAAATTCTGGTGTAAGCAGTAATCCTGGACATGTGGCTGGTATCTCCATGAACTGGATGCCAATTTCCTCACAGGTGATAACCTTCCTGGCAAAGTACAAGTTTCCAGAAAGCCACTTAGTACCGGTCAGAATTTTCATACATTTTCTGCATTACTGATGTTATTTTGAATAGCTAGGGTTCATCTTAAGAATGAATAAAAGTTAATTCAGAACCTAACATGCATTGGTAAACAAGGAAGTCAAAAATTAGAAAAATGTACTCTCTCCATTTTCACCCAGAATGTTTGTTTTCCTTTATCAACAAGCTCCATAGCAATAAAACTTGATTAGGGGAAAAGATGTAAATTAGAGCATATGGGTACGTACAGTTGCCGTTGAGATTTTATATGCTATTGTTCTGGCATATCAGCAACATTTTCCATGCAGTAGCAGCTTTATTTAAGGAGAATTTTATAATTTTCTCTCCACTCAGGAGAGCTGTCACATTGCCCAGGGATATATGAAGGATTCTCTCTGTAGCCTGTGTCCCCTAGCCAGACCCCTCTGGTACCCATTGTAGCTCTGAGTTTCCCCTAGGTACCAGGAGCCCTACCCAGCAATGGGATCCAACAGGATGAGTGGGACAGATCTGAATGCCCCCAACCTCATGTTTCAAGCTGCTTTCTGGCTGACAGGCAGCAGGTACTTTCAGGCGTACCTCCATCTGGTTTAAAAACAGTTTCTCAGGATTTTGATCTCTAAGGGATTTACCCAAAGCCTTATTTCTCTTTATGCTTTATTTAGCTCTGTTAGGGTCTCTTCCTATTTTCCTTAGGTCCATAGGTGGGTGAAGAGCTGAGTATAATCCTTGCATTTATGTTCATTCTGCATTTTTAGCTGGGGAAATAGTTGCTCAGTGGAAGAACAACTAGATCTGCAGCACAGCCAGAGAGGGTGGGCTTGAAACAACAGGCAGAAATCCCAGGAGCACAACCCAATGGAAACTCCAGAGTCTCTGCTATTCAGCTTTTCTGCAACTGATACGGGGAGCCTGTTTCTATGGTTCACAGTGGTTTTTTACTTTTGTCAGATGAAAAATGGATCTAGGGGATGCCGTGGCTTTCCAATTTTGAGGAGATAACAATACTATTCACAGAACTCCCAATCCAACAGCAAGGACATCTTCACCAAAGCCACTTTACAGAGCTTGTTAGGACACAAACAACTTAAAGAATCAAGTGAGATAAACCAGTCCCTTTAATGTGCTGTATTGATTTATCTATAAATCCAAGGTAAAAAACTTGGCCAGACCAAGATCTCATTTGGCCCAAATTCAGTATTTCAAAACAAGAACGGGTGAGAATCTGCCAATCACCAGTGCTGGAGCCTCCTTGCCAGGTTCATTATTAAGTACAGATACATGGTAGATGAAAGCATATTGCACTGCTGAGGCAGTTAGCTACCACAGCACTAAGACAGGAGAAGGAGCTAGTGCAAAGCACACTGCAAGGAGTCAGTGAAGCTCATTTGCAAGGGAAATGCAAATACAGAGCTGATTGCATTCCCTTAAATGGGAAAGTGTGTTAAATCTGATAAGCGTGCTCTGAGTGTCTCCTGAGCGTGGGCTTGTCTCAGCACTTAGTTTCTGTTCTGCTCTGGGTGAGGGATTGAATGCTGTTCTGAAATCCTGCACAGGTGAGAGACAGCAATTATTTCCCTCTCCTTCTTCCAATATCTGCATAAATTAACATCTAGATAGCCTTTATATCTCCAAAGCACTCCACATATATTAACTAATTAATGCTCGGTGTAGCCTTCTATATTAAAGAAAGAATTATCTTCATTTTGCTAATATTGAAATTCAAGTAGGAAGATTAGGTGATAGGAGTGAATCCAGCTAAGCAGTTTAGTCAGTGAAGTCAAAGGGACTAAAGATTAATCATATATTTATGGGCTTCGGTGGACTGGGACCTGGGTCTTGCATAATGCTGAGTACATTTAAGGATCAGGCGGACCCAAAGCCACAGCAGCATCCAGTATGAGAACCTGATGTGAAATTTCTCTCCAGGAGCTCAGATCTCAGGCCAGCACATGAACTCATCATACACTTTCTAAAAGAAACTAAAACTGAGCTGTCTTCTGAAATATATAGTCATATAAGGCAGAAATCAGAAAACATACTTGGAATAAAAAGATGTTGGCCAAATGTAAATGATGTATGTTTTCTTCACCATCACATTTCCAATAGTGTAATACATGAGTCTGCCACTTTATAAAATTCTTCTTCTCTGAATCATTACCTGCAGTGCCTATGGCAGAAAACATGAACTGCTACTTGCCTGTTACATATAGCTCTTGACAAAAATTGTCACATTTCCCCACACTTATAATAACAATGAGTCTGTTCTTCCGGAATTTTGAAATCAGTTTTCCTGGCTTCACAGCTGCAACATTGCCAACCAAGAGATTTGACAGTCCTCTCAGGAAAAAATTAATTGTACAAAGGATTTAGAGGAGCCATGCAGGCAGTAAGATTTGATTAACCTGATTTGCATATTAGTTCTTATATGCATAAGAAATTTTTTGAGGCAAATTAGGAACAACCATACCTGAATCTTTATCAAGTGCAAGTTTTATCAAGTTCAAGTTCAGGACTAAGCCCAGATCAGATACCCAACAAAATGTACACTAAATGTTCCCAGGTTTAATATGTCTTTCTCTTACAGATTTGCTCTGCTTTACTGATATTGCACAAGATTGCAAGGCACTCTTGTAAGCAAGCCTCAAATGCTCATATTAAATGTTATTTGATAAGGAGGGGCCTTATTTGGAGATAATTACTCATCAGGACCTGAATATATTGAGTGAGGTATTGGGGCATTTTCCTTTTCTAAAGAAACAGCTCTTTTGTTGACATGGAAAATAAACTGTGAGCTCCAAAACAGGTCAGTCTATTGTAGAGTTCCTAAAATTAGGCTAAACAGTGGTAATTCATTGTTGGGATATTATTCAAAGCAAGATAAATATGTTCACAAAGGAAAGGACATGGCTTATTTGTTGGGGTTATTGATTGATTTTGGATTAATTTATGAAAGAGACAGGTGTTGATGGGAGTGAGAATACAGCCATGGAAAAGAGTAAGGACTCAGCTCAGTCAGCCTCTCCTGGTGTCGATGAGCTAAAAGGGGAAAAATGTCTTCAAGGCAGAGGAGGGATGAAAGGGAACAGCAGGGCAGGCAGCTTGAACAAGCCTGGCACTTGCAGGAGGCAGCCTTTGTGTGAGTGGCAATAAATCAGCATGTGTGTGAGGTGTGCAAGGGTCAGAGATAAGGAAGCCTGGGACCTGGCAAGCCTTGTGTAAGGAGAAGAACTCTTTTTCCCCCCTGTGCCTATTCTGTGCCAGCTGTGCTGCTGTGACTGCTGGCAAAAGAAGCAGGTGTTACTATTAAACAGCAAAATCCCAGAGAATTGGACACAGTGGATCAAACTTCACCTGCTTCTCCTTTTCATGTGCCTCAGAACTGCAAAGCTTAACAGTTGCAAGTAAAATGGAGCAAAGGCAGGGCAAACAGTGGAGTATGGAGAGAAGAAGCCACTGTTGATCATGGGGAAAGGAAGCAAGCAGCGGAGTGAAGAGCTGGTCCCTGTGAAGACACCTCAGTGCTGCTCTTCTCAGGCTTAGGGAAGCCTCTCACTTACCATGATGTGCGCTCTAGAAAACACCAAGGTGAATAGAGTAACTTTTTGCAGCTCCTGGTGAAGTCCGGAAGAAAATTAACAGAAAGCATAAATATCCTTCTTTTAAATAAGACTGCTTAACTTGAATATCTTGGGGGACTGTAGAATTTCTCTGCACAATATAGATACATTAGATAAGCATGGCATGAAGGCGATCTTTGTTATTTAGCACACATCTCCACAGTACAGCTATTGATGTGTTCTCCCCATCTGAACTATGTAGCACTTATTTTTCACATGAGTAAACTTGCTTGAATATTGGCATAGAATGTAGAGAAATACATTGAGCATATAGATTTCTCTCTGTCCCTGTAATGCCGTGTGTCTCTGGCCTGGATCTCTGGCTTTTCACACTGGTAGCCCATCTCTAATATTGATTTGGAACATAGATACATAGTGCACATATTATGGATTTATTTCAGTCTTTGTTGAATCTCTGTTGGTTTGAAAAGTAAATAATCTGAAAGAATGTATTTCTCCCATAACATTGGTTTCT
This sequence comes from Anabacerthia variegaticeps, assembly GCA_035583185.1. NCBI lineage: Eukaryota > Metazoa > Chordata > Aves > Passeriformes > Furnariidae > Anabacerthia > Anabacerthia variegaticeps. The sequence goes on along the minus strand of JAWWEW010000001.1, from coordinate 89,474,006 downwards.
GTGTATACAGAGGGAGAAAATATATAAAAAATACCTGCTAGTGCACCAAATAATTTCCTTTTTACTGACTGGAACTCCTCCTCCTCAGCATCTGATGTCTGTCTTGGTGAAATGGCTGTGCACTGTCATAGCAGGGCCCTTTCACAGTGAGACATTTCATCTGTCTTCCTTTCCCACCACATTGCAAATGTCCCTTGACTTGAATGGCAGTTGCTGAGCCTGCCTTCCATCTACTGCTTCATGCTTTTAGGTGGGGATGTTGTAAACAATTCAGGCTGCTGGGGTTTGGGTTTGCTATTTTTTTCTGATAAACTTGGAGGCGCCATTTGGTTTTTACTCAGTGGTAGGACATAGTTTGTGACAGATGGTGTCTGAAAACCTTGTGAGAGCATGATATCACTGAGAAAACTGGTGTGTCCCCAGCATACCACACAGCCCTCGGTGGTGGCACACATCAAGGTCCTTGGCACAGGATGGCCAGCACTGCGTGCACTGCTCCTCATGAGGGCACTCTCCTTCCCAACAATATGGTACCACACCAAACCTCAGATGTATCCTCATGGCCTGAGCTTGTTGGATCAAAGTAGATTCAACAGATCTGCTTTCCTAGCATAGCCAGTTCTTGAGAGGTAGGAGCCCAAAATACGCAGGCAGTAACCTCAACATTTTGTGAGATCCCCTTTGTAACATAAAGGTTCAATTCTCCAGCTTTTACAGTCCTGTTGGATGTTTGTCAGTGTAAGAGGGCACCAGGTTGTGCAGCTCACAGGTAGCTCTAGGTGGGACCCCTCTGCCCACCTTAGCAGACCACCCAGTACAACTGCTGGAGGGGAAGAGGCAGTCAACGGGGCCTTTTTCTCCCCAGCTGAGGAGAATACGTAAAACAAGTAAGGGAGCTTGTGTCCTTGACAAGTCAGTTTATGACATAGGGTGACCAGATCACTTAAAGTTGTCTGCACTATGGACATTTGACGAGTCATACATTTGGTGACTAATGGTCAGGCTCTTGCCCTTGTAAAGAAAATAAAGCACATACAAGGACTTGTTGTTTTGTCTGCCATGTCATTTCTCCAGTATGATCATGGGCAGTACCAGCCACCACAATAATTTAACTGTTAATAAGCCTTAACCCTCATCCTGCATTAAGACTTGTTCTGTGTCCACTTGTTTTTAGCCTACAGACCATTTTCCTCATGCCCATTTCATTATCAGCCATGCTGTTTGTAATCCACCTGCTTACTTTAATAGGATTTAGTTGTCAAATAGGATTCACTTGAATTTATAATCAGCATTAGCTTCCTTAACATCTTGCTGTTCTTTGTTAGCTTCATCAAAATTGATTAAGGATTGGTATGGGTTTGAGCTCTTGACATTTTGGGGTCTCTATTTAAGTGGCTGGGTACATGCAGGTACCATTGCAGTCAGTTGCAGTCTAGGCCTCTCTAGAAATCTATTACTAAAGTGTCTAATACTGTTGGAGTCGTGTACAGATACAAAGTGTGGGGCTGAGAGATATCACACAGGGCAGTGCTCTTTTGGAGCAGCAATTGGAGATGCTGGAGGGCTCCAGGGTTTCTCAGATGGCAAAGAACCCTGATGTGTATGCCAGGGCATCAATTCCCTAGTATCGAGTGGGTCATGCCCTGGATGTGGTCTCAGCCTCCTGGGCAGCAGAAAATACCACATTCAACAGCAACACACTTCTAGGTGGCACCATGTCTTTCTCACCCAGATCTTCTGTTTGGTGTTTTCTTTCTATTTTCTTACTGAATTTAGGGGATGCTATCCAAAGCCTTTACTTGTCGGTGAAATGAAGAGCAAACTCACATCAATTCTTTCTGTTAAAAAAAGCCACTTACGGAAATAGTTTTTATTGAGGACTTTTTGGCTTTGTATCTATGTGTGTTTCTTTTATAACTGTATATAAGGCTCACTTTTCATTCCAGGTCACCACACCTCACAAGGCTGGTCATAACTTTAGCCTAATGTCATCAAACTTTCATTTCCTGCCTATAGCTGCTCTTATGCTGAAGTTTAATAGGGGCTTTTATGAAATTTTGTAGCACAATGGAGATAAAAATAGGCATAGCACAGGATGTTCATCAGAATTTCTTTGTAGAAGAGCCTGAAGCTTCTACCTCTCTCTGGATCCCCATTGTTTCCTAACCTCACCCCTTGAAGGGGAGATGTATCCTTAGCCAATTGAGGAGAGGCAAAGCATGCTGCCAGAGGAAGTATCTTACTGTGATTTCTCTGCGGGAAAAATATGCTTCATTCACTGTGATCCTTAGCTTCCAGGGAGTGGAGTAAGGATAGGATTATAAAATCCACCTGTCTTCAACACTGTTTTGCTAGAGGGATGACATACAGGAAGCCTATCTGCTATCTATATATGAATGCCAAAGATATCTAGGTCATAATAAGCTCCTGATTATATTGCTACTCCTTGAGAGTTAAAATTTATCTTACTTTACCTCACCTCCAAAGTTTTTGTCTGGGGTTCTTTAAGCAGATTTATTTAAGGGAATTTAAGCAAAATACCTTTAAATAAAACTGGAGTTGAACTCATTTTGCTTAATTAGCACATTTTTTTAACATTGGGGAATAAGAGCAAAATGCAAAGAGACTGGTTTAATAGATTGGAAATTATGAGCATTTTATACTGTGTAATAGGACTTTGTGCAACTGCAACTAGCAGGCTTAACAGCCCAAACTCTCCTGGCTTTGAGCACTGAAAATACTGTTAAATTATTAAGCTTAGTCTCCACTGGCAAGGACATTCATATCTGAAACCTTACCAAACCTCAAGGCAGTTGACAGCAGACAGTATAATGAACAGAACAAAAAGAAATTGTTTTGGTTTTTTTTAATGATTCTTCAGTTCATCCCTCAAACTGAAAAATTTTAAAACAGGAGCTATGAAACCTGAGCCAAAATTAAAACTTAAAAAAACCTTTCTTGTAGAAGCAAATGATATCAATTATCACTTCAGGCTGAAGGAAAACATATCAAATCTATTTCAAGCATTTTAATCCCTCATGAAATGAAGTGCAAAGTACAGACAGCATTCAAAATGCAGGGAAGGAAGTAAGAATGTGGTGCTTGTTTTATACAAAGGCTCAGTGGTTAAATATAAATTGAGCCAGAGGCAGGAGAGAAAGATGGATGGAGCATAGGTCAGGGCATTCTTCTGGGACTTGTAATACCAGGGAATGAATTCCTACCCCAGAAACCTTTTAGTTATGAAGACGAGTGTCACTGACAGGAGATCCTTATATTACACAGCCTGGTGTTTAGGCACTCTAGGGAGGTGAGAAGTATAGACTCAGATCTACTCTGGTTATGACAGGAATAAGAATGGATTTCACATATTCTAGGGATTGCTTTAATCTCTGGACTTTGTGCAAAACATGGGGACATGACTGGCAATACTTCTCTGTCTTGGTTTCATGCATGAAAACCACCCATTGTTCAGTATAACCCGTTCTGCGGGTTCAAAAGCCAGATATTAACCTTTACTAAAATGTTAACTTTACGTATGGACTTTCCGAAATTAAAAGTGTTTATGGGTGTTGTAGATAGAGTTAGTGAAACATTCAGACAAATAATGAGGCACCTGTTTCTAAGACTCAGCTAGAAGAAAAAAACCAGGTGTTGGTGGGGAAAGACAATTATTGGATTTCTGCAAAATCAAGTAAGAATATGTTTCATTCACACAGTATAAAATGGTTTACCTAGTTTCCTGTGTGGGTATTTGATGGAGACTCTACATCATATCACCTCCTCTATCTGACCATACCAAGAGATTTCCCCCTTCTGGCACCCTGCATTCCTGATGGGGACCTCAGCGTGATCTCCATGAGCTGCTGCTGTTCCTCTTGACTCTTTGCACTCAAGACTAGAAACAACTTGGAGAAGCATCTTAAAATGCCTTCACTACTGCCAAGAAGCAGCCTGTGAATCTCAGTCATGTTGCATTTCCTGTGCTCACAACTAGTCAAGGTCAAGATGTCCTAAATGTTTACAGGAGATCACTGATGAATGGAGAGCTGCTCAGACATGCTGAATTGCAGATAGCTACTTTAACTGACTTAATTAGAACATGCTCAGTGCAAGTGCTGCGTGAAGATGAATTTTGCTCCTCCTAGCAGCTAAGTGGTCTTTATCTGGAGGCTAAGTAGGTTGGGAAAAAAATTGTGATATAGACAAACTTCAAATAAATCATAAAAGGAGTGTGAATAAATTAAGAACTGAGTGCAAGATTGAAATATGCAGGGTGTTTCGCCAGTATACATATATACTGTGCACTCCTATGGTAGTGCCAATTTTCCAGGTCAAGCAGAAAGAGTTATGAGAGAGTTTGACCCAGTTATTGCTGAGACCCTCTGAGGCAATTCAATATTGGATTACTGCTAGTAAAGGGCATGCAGAACAAAACACAATCTTCACTAATTGCAGTGAGCCTGCAAAAGCAATTTTTTTTACCATAATAAAGAAAGCCAAGTGTTATTCAGGACTTCTGGATTCTACTCAAGATCTGTCACCAACAGCAGATGCCAGTAATAAATACAGGCCCATTTCCAGAAATGCAATAAATATGGAGGCATGCTCTGTTTTTCCCACCAGATCTATTTTAGAATAGGATATATACTGTAAACAAAAGGAAATAGAGTATCTTAGTAGTCTTCAAAGATACACCTAGAAATTATCAATTGGATTTAAATGTCTTATTGTTCTTCCTTTTCCTTTTGATTCCTCTAATAACACAAACCCTTGACAACACCCCTCCACACCCCACCCCCCAAATAAGCAGAGTGCTGAGAGGAGTATGGAGGATCTTTGTTCTGAGTGGTCCTGCAATGGTTTCCTTTGACTTACCTCTGAAATTCAGAAAAATGGATCCATTGTTAGAGCAGCAGAATGCAATTTCATTGTGTCCCTAAATTTTTATGGAGACCACTTTTGCCTTTTATGTTTTATCACTGCCAGAGAGACTGCCTGATTTTAGTTCTTCCTTTCAGAAAGAAAGGAGCCGTGCCCTGTAGCAAACTATTACATGGAAAGATCCTGTTTTGAATACTTATTTTGAATAATTTTATGACAAATTACTCTGGTGTACTCTACCAAGGACACAGAAATGCTGGATAGACTGCTGATAGCATTCGTCTCGCCTAACCTGAGGCATCTGCCAGGTAGATGTCTCCACTTGAGCTAGACCAGGGTTCCCTTCTTAGACTAATGGATAGAAACATGCATTTCTAGTTCATGAGTCATCTGATCTGGTTTGGATGATTACTTCAGGACAAGATGAATCACAAGGGAGAAGGGCTCATTTCTCTCTGCTGATAAGAAAAAACAGCTCTGATGGAAACATCTCTTTTGTAGGTGCCCACATTTAGGTGAGGGGAATTGCACCCTCTGAACCAGAAAGATCAAGAATTAGTATCTGGCACTAATTCCATAAAATCTTAAAAAAAACCCATTTTTATAAGACCATTTAGAAACTTTGACAGTGGTTTCTGGGGTTGTGTCAAGGATTTTCTGTTAGGGCAAGGCTCTGTTTTCTCTCTGTGTATTACTCCTAACAGGACATAAGTTAGCCTACTGAAAAATCTTTCAGGGGAAAAAAAAAAAAGGCTGTTTCCTTAGTGCTGAGTTTAATATATTATTTTGTGTTTTTAAGGAAATCTTGAAGCTTAAATGTTATAATGAAAACCTGGAAAAAGATTGCACCAATAAAAAACACATGAAACAAATTAATTTATATACCCTTATTCCTCAAAGCCCAGCTATACATTATAAGTGCAGAAGAAAGCATTATAATTTTTCCTTGATCTGTCTTAAAGACTGTTTTTTGATGTAATTTTATTACTAGGTTCTACAAAATTGCTGCTACTTCCTTTAAAAATCAAGTTAACTAGAAGGCCTTCTAGTTTTTGTGAAAAATGAAGGATTAAAATATTGCTGGGAGGTCCTGTCTCAACTGCAAAGAGCCTGGGAATTTTGAACCTAACACTGTAATTCCTCCTGCCTCACCTTTTACAATCATGGACTATTAGAATCATTTAGTTTGGAAAATACCTTTAACATCATCAAGTCCAACTGTTAACATAACACTGCCAAGCCCAGCACTAAACCATGTCCCCAGGTGCCACATCTACATGTATTTTGAATACCCCCAGGTGTGGTGACGCAGCCATTTTCCTAGGCAGCCTGTTCTAATACCTGACTGCCCTTTTGATGAAGAAATTTTACGTAATTCCAATCTAAATTACCCCTGGTACAGCCTCAGATCATTTTCTCATGTCCTCTCACTTGTTACCTGGGAGAAGAGACCTATCTACAACCTCCTTTCAGTTAGTTGTAGAGAGTGATGACACTCACCCATGGCCCTCCTTTTTCTCCAGGCTAAACAACCCCAGCTCTCTCAGCCACTCCACATAAGACTTGTGCTCCAGACTCTTCACCAGCTCTGGTGCCCTTCTCTGGACACTCCCCAGAACCTCAATGTCTTTCTTGCAGGGGACTAGAACTGGACACAGGATTACAGGTGAGGTGTCACCAGTGTTGAGTACAGGGGATGATTAACTGCCCTAGTCCTGCTCATACAAGATACCATTGGCCTTCTTGGCCACCTGGGCACACTGCTGGCTCATGTTCAGAAAGCTGTCAGCCAGCATGCCCAGGTAGTGCTGCATGAGGTGGTTGTGATCAAAGTGCAAGACCTAGCACTGTGCCTTGTTGAACTTCACACAGTTGGCCCCAGCCCATTGATCCAGCCTGTCCAGATCCCTCTTGCAAGTCTTCCTACCCTCCAGCAGTTGAACACTCTTGTCCAGCTTGGTGTCATCTGCAAACTGAGAGTGCACTCCATCCCATCATTCAGGTCATCAACAAAGATATTGAACAGAATTGGTCCCAGTATTGAGCCTTAGGAAATACCATGATGTCTGACTGCCAGCTGGATTTAACACCATCCACCACCGTTCTCTGGTACCCACTATCCAGCCAATTTTTTACATAGCAAACAGTGCAACTCTCCAAACCATGAGCAGCCTGTTTCTCCAGGAGAATTCTGTGACAGATGGTGTCAAAGTCTTCACTAAACCTCAGGTAGACAACATCTACAGCCTTTCCTTCAACTACTAAGCAAGTCCCCTTACCACAGAAGGAGACCAGTTTGGCCAAGCAGGACCTGCCTTTCACAAACCCATGTTGGCTGAGCCTGATCCCCTGGCTGTCCAGTACATGCTGCATGATGGCACTCCAGATGATCTGCTCCATGACCTTCCCTGGTACCAAGATTACGCTGATGGGCCTGTAGTTCCCTGGGTTCTCCTTCCAGCCCTCCCTGTAGATGGGTGACACATTTGCCAATTTCCAGTCACCTGATACCTCCAGGGTAGCCAGAACAGCTGGTAAATGATGGAAAGTCACTCAGTGAGCCTTTCCACCAGCCCCCTCAGTACCCTTGGGTGAGTTCCATCTGGCTCCATAGTTTTGTGTGTGTCTAAGTGGTGTAGCAGGTCACTGACCATTTCCCCATGGATGATGGGAGCTTCATTCTGCTCCCTACCCCTGTTTTCCAGCTCAGGAGGCTGGGTACCTGAAGAACAATTGCTATTAAAGACTGAGGCAAAGAAGGTGTTAGGCACAGCCTTTTTCTTATCCTTTGTTACTATGTTTCCCTCTCCATCCAGTAAAGGATGGAGATTCTCCTTAACCTTCTTTGTGTTGCTGGTGCATTTATGGATACCTTTTTTATTGTCTTTTATGTCAGTAGCCAGCTTATGCTCTAGCTGGGTTTTGGCCCTCCTGATTTTTCTCTCTGCAGTCCTACTGAGTTGCCTGCCTCTTCTTCCAAAGGCCATAAACGCTCCTCTTCTTTTTTTTCGAGTTCCAGACAAACCTCGTTGTTCAATCAGGCCAGCTTTCTTCCCCACCAGCTTGTCTTTCAGCATATGGGGATGGGCTGCTCCTGCACCTGCAAGATTCTTGAAGAATGTCCATCCATGCTAGAATCCTTTGCCCTTCAGGACTGCCTCCCAAGGGATTCTGTCAACCAGTCTCCCAAAGAGGCCAAAGTTGGCCCCTCTGGAAGTGCAAGGTGGTGGTTCTGCTGGCCCCCTTCTTACTTCTTCAAGAACCAAAAACTCATTAATTTGATGTTACCTGGAAACTGAATGAGGGTGCCCTCATTTGCTTTGCCCAAGACAACCCCCAACCACCACATCACCCACAACTCCTTCTCTTGTCACAAACAGCAGGTCTGGTGGGGTGCCTTCCCTAGCTGGCTCCCTCACACTCTGTGTCAGGAATGGTCTTCCACACACTGCAGGAGCCTCCTGGACTGTTTCCTCTCTGCTGTTGCATTTCCAGCAGGCATTGGGTAAGTTGAAGCCTCCCACAAGAATGCGGTCTAGTGATCGTGAATCTGCTCCCAGATGCTTATGGAATATTTCAGCTGCCTCTTCATCCTGGTTGGGTTGTCTGTACAAGACTCGCACCAGGATGTCTGCCTTGGCCTTTCTCCTGATTCTTACCCACAAACACTCAACCCTGTCCTCACCATCATTAAGCTCCAGACATTCAAAACACTCCTTAACATTTGGGGCTACCCCCCCCACATCACCTTCCTAGCCTGTCCCTTCTTAAGAGTTTACAGCCACCCAGCACTCCAGCTGTGTGTGTCATCCACCACCTCTCCATTAGGGCAACTATGTCATGGATTGCCTGCTGTGCAATGGCTTCCAGCTCCTCCTGTTTGTTGCCCATCTTGTGTCTGTTGGTGTAAATGCACTTCAGTTGGGCTATTGATCCTGTCACCTTTTCGGGGGCAGAAGCACTAATTTTTACACAACTAATCTCAGGCATTTCTGTGGTTTCTAACATATCAATATCTCCCGTGTCTTTGCTGCCACATGGATCTCCATCCTCTACCTCCACTGAGGCAGCAGACCAAAGGACCTCACTAGCATCAGTGTACCACCCTGAAGCTTGTTTCTAATGGGCGTGGTCTTATCCCTTCATAGAAGCTAAACCTCTGGGAGATAGCCGCTTGCCCAGCTGGGCACAGGTACCCGTAGTGTTACTTAAGTATTATCTGCGTATTAATTATCCATTAACAAAAGGGGTAAATGAGTGACCAGGCAGCACTCAGAGAGACAAAGAGGGTGGGATCCAAACAACGCAATTTGCAAAGCTCTTCTGCTCCTTGAACATATGCATGGAGAGCAACATTGCTCCTCAGTTCCCAAACATCACTGGGAAAGGACTGTGAAAGCACACACAAACCTGGTGACCCTGGAAAGAGTATGACTCAGGGAAAGAGTCCACCTCGGGGAAAGAGTCCTTATTCAACTTACTATAATGTAACATAATTTATTGAAGTAGTCACCATTCAGATCACAGCATTTAAATTTGTGGCTCTCAGTAAATTCTGCAACAGGTGTAAAAATTAGGTAGGAGCAGGAAATGCAGGGATCTATGAAGGCCTATTGGGGAGAAGTCAGTATCATGGAAAACATTATTTCTAAATGTACAGCTTTCATGTGCATTCAAAGACATCAAAGACTTATCCCTGATTCTGAAAATGTATTGGCATTGAAATAACATTGACCTATATTAATACTATTGATATTGATAATAATAATAATAATAATACAAAAAAAGACACAAATCCACTGAAATACAGAATATGCCAAGTTGGAAAGGACCCACAAGGATCATCAAGTCCAACTCTTAGCCCTGCAGAGGATCATCCCCAAGAGTCACACCATGTGCCTGAGAGTATCATCCAAATGCTTTTTGAACTCTGTCAGGCTTGGTGTTGTTATCACTTCCACGGGGAGCCCGTTCCAGTACATATCCACTGATGGTGGAGGACATACATATATTAGATGAGAAAACTATTTTCATTCTTTGTATAGAGTATTTTTATCAGGCATTGTCGAATTTTAAACAGATCCTTCGATGAAAATTCATTAAAAGATACTGCTGTAATGAAAGACCCTACTATGTTAAAAAGAACTCAGCAGAACTCTAAGCTACTGTTGGAAAAACAAAGAAATTTAAGTTTCAGTCCCAACTCTTATTTTTAACACTAGTGAGCCTGTCCCTTCAAAACTCCTTCTGACGAACCCTCCTTGGCCAACCAATTGAACACATCCTCCAAATGCCAAGTGCCTGGCACAAAAATGCCTTTTTCATGCAATTTAAATGAAGAGTTACAGGCTGCTTTGTATCAGACAGATATGGGATACCATTTGAGCACATGGTTATCTCCATTTCTATATGATATTTGTTGACAGCACAGCACTTATCCTATCTCAGCTATTGCGTAGGTTCCATGAGCCCCGCTTCCAACATACATGCATTCAATTCATCTGTGTTGAATCCTTTCAAGTATCCTCTTCCCCTTCCGCTATCCACTTCCTGTAATATCTTAAATATATACTCTGAGCCTGTAAACTCTGATAATATGCTTCAGTCAGTCACACAAGTTTAATGAAGTATGAATAGAAGGTAAGTGGGAGGTAATAGGATGGAATTAATGTCGTTTTGGTGGATCTTGATTTCCAGGCATCAAACCTGTCTTTAGTTCTCTAATGCCCTGAAAATAAAAGGTCCTAGATGGACATGAATGTTATGTTGGTGCTAAAGACAAATACATTAAGAAGATATATCCTTTATCTATTCATTTAATAGATAAAATAATTCAACTCTTTCTCTATCCTGAATAAAACCTACAGTGCATCCCATTTGATACTGATTTATTGGTATTCATCCTTCCCAATATGTGTGAAGTCCTTTTGGCAGGAATTGGCATTCTCTCATCTGTTGTATCCTGATGCACATCTGCTCAGACATGTCACATGTAGGTCAGGCACAGCCAGAGCTATAGACAAATAGTACAAAGGCAGATGGTTACCAACTGCACTATGGGCAAGATTTTGGCTAAACAAGGTAATCACTTGCTCTGCTCTCAAACATACTACCAATTTTGATAAAGGTTTTTCCACCATTCTTTGAAAAAATGGTGCTAAACTCCCAACAGACAAGATTTCTGTGCAGTGTGCTGCAACTTATCATTGCCAACAACCTTTGTTATTTGCCTGAGCTTCAGCAGCATCATATAGTTTAGCTATAAATTGTTCACATATCGCTCTTCAGAGAGGTCATAAAGGGGGACATTTTTTGATAAAGAAGAATTGGAAGGAACTTTTCCACCCTGATCTCTAGTGTAAATGTTAAACCCATCACTCACACCTAATCCAAAATTAATAACATAGTCTAGCAGTACTGCTGGAGTTCACCTCTCTGTTACCTCCCATGTTTTATTATCTTGACAGTTTTTTCTTCACAACAACATGAGGATTTACCCCAAAACACTGGATCATGCTCCTATTTTAAATGCAGAACCAGAGTTCTGGCTACATAGGCTAATTTTAAATGAGTCAATAACCTGAATATGAAGGTTGTTTTATTTCAATTAGGATGCTGCTTGAGGTTTTGGTATTTTGGGATTGATTTCCAGTGTCTACGTGATATGTTTAACAATACTAATGATGAACTGATAATTATAGCTCGGGCTATTGTGTGATGTCTAAAATGTGATGGGTGTTTACTCTGTAAATCTTGAATACAATTCTGTATCAACTAGTGATTATTTAGCTTCATGAAAGACTACTACAATTAAATGATCAATTATATGTGAAGATTAATACTAGTTTCATGGTCATTGTCCTTTTCTCCAGTCATCTGTATTGAGTGAATAAACTGGTAGAAAATAATTTCCCCTCAACCCTTCTAAAAAGAGCTTGGGTTGTGCTGATGTGAAATGCAATGTGCTATTGAAATAATATTTCAGATTAATATTTACAGGCATTTCTGTTCTGTACACATACATTAATTGGGTTCATCTGCCCTGTGCAGATGTGCACATTTCTTGTTGGCTGGTGATAATAGTAATTATAATAGCAATGTTAATACTGCTCTTCTTTGTGAGGTGTGTTGATATCTCTGGGTGAAAAGTGTCATAGAAGAAGTAGGTGATAGAGTTAAATCATATTTATTACATCATATAGATTACTATGTTGTTCTGTGATTGCCTCATATAATAACAGTGCTGTCAACAGTATTATATGATGCTATAACAACAATAATAATACCCTATTTCAATAATTTTTGAGAAGTTGGGTTTAGATACATTAATACTCTGAATATTGTTTGCAATTTATTTTGTTTAAATAGACAGAAACTGAAGTGTACAGGGAAGTTAGAATTATATGAGAAGAAACCATTATTTATGTGGTCATTTATTTTCCCATTGAGAGCATGAGTGAGAATAATTGGACTCAAACCTTAGATTTTCAGATTTCAAAGCCATGTGATGACAAGAGGCACAGCTCAGCCAAAATTTCTATTTACTTCATTGCCATTTTGCCTATGCAACATAGGCAGGATGCGTGCCCCACACCAGTTGCAGTTACTTTCATGTAATGAGTATTATCTGCCATTCTGCACCACTACTAAGTGCCAGGAGATGTGATAACTTAATTGTCATGATTAGGACTACATCTGACTGTGTTACTCAAGAAAAGCCATCCTCCTACTTAACATCATCACACAGCTACCTCTGTGTAAAAAAATCCCTTTATAAAAATCTCTTCTTCAGTGAAGTACCACAAATTGGTAAACACTAGATGAAGAGATGCCCATCTGCTTTGTGAGTGTCCTTGTTAGTTGTCAGGATTTGTAAATACAGCAAACGGTATTTTTAATATGTTTCAGTCACATTTTGAAATCAGTTGTTTTGTGAAATGGCTTTTTTTATAATATGACTGCGACATGTATGTAATTGTACTCTCTCAAGAGGAAATAAAACTGACAGGACACATACTGAGAAAACTGAATGGTCTGTGTCCAACTCCAGATTTGCTGAAGAGCTAAAATGATTGAAAACCTGTTAATTTTCTCCTTTTTTTTGCAGCTTATTCTGAATGATGACACACCTGCTATCTAAAGTCAAATGTCTTCTGCTTAATGATAGCAGAGACATAGGATAAAAGCATTGCCCTCATTGAACTCTACAGGATTTTGGCCTTTGATTTCAGTGGGTAAGAAATCTATCAGTGATTTCTAAAAGGCATAGGACATTACAAGCTACAGAGGACTGGAGACTGTGCTTGGGATGACTGGTCATTGCATGGGCAGTTACGGAACTTTGCAATGTATAAGAGCAAGAAGGCGGCAGAAAAGCACAGAAATTATCCAGTTTCCAGCTACCTAATGGGAAATCTTAGTCATTTTTCACTATGTTTTTGTACAAATGGTTGTATGTTTTGCATGCAGCAGGTACACAAAGACAATTGTATGCCAGGTGCATGTGTTTGACTCTAAGACCTTGACAAACCAGCTGTCCAGGTGTGACACCTTGTTGGAGGTTGTATTCTCATATACAGGTTGCAATCCTACCCATTCACTTGGGACTCAAAAAAATTCTCCAGGAAAAACAGATCCCAGTTACAATTTTCACCAAGGATAGAGATAGGCTTTCTGTGCCTGAGGTCTGAGGATGTGCTAACCAGGGACAGCTGGACTCTGCATCCAGCCTGCCATGGAAAAGTTGGAGTGAAGTCACAGTTAGCTAAATTGTCAGAGCCTCTCCTTCCAAACACAAGGAAGAAGATTAACAGCTGTGTTTGTGAAGTGCTTTGAAATCTATAGATTAAATTTAGTGCCTAAAGTCATGTGGAAAGCTAAATACTTTTGTTGTCTTCTGAAATGAGAAACACCTTCGAAACAATTTCAAACCCTTCTCCCACATAGTCAAATAAAGGAAATTAATCTTGGCCACAATTAACTTTCTATCCTCATTTCTCAACCTGCTCCATCTGCTACTTCATCTGACCTGTTCCTACACTTCACTGATCAAATGCAGTTGAGAGCTTATCCATCATCTTACAGCATAATGAAGTGTAAACATTTTCTGCATCAATCTGTCATGTGAGCCATAATTTGGAGTTCAAAAGATTGCATCCAAGACCATTTTAAGCTTTAATCACAACCATGCTGAATGATGAGCCACTTGCCATTAGCAAATGTATCTGCTTTTTGCTGCTAGGCACTTTCAATGAGTCCAGAAATTCTATCATTTCAATAAACATTTGGAATTGACCAAAATTTAAAAAAAAAAAAACCAACCAAACAAAAAAGACCCCCAAACAAACTCAAAACCCAACAAATCAACAGGAAACTACCCCACAGCAAAACCAAATAATTTTTCTAATATGAACTTGTTTAATAGTTATCCTTAACGTCTAGGTCCCTTTTTGAGTTGAGTACAAAAGAAAACATGAAAACATGATAGCAAAATTATCTCAGTGACCTGAAAGCAGATGTTGGAAGCAAAGATGCAAAACTAAAGATGATTATACATGGGATATTGTTTGTATCCTTCAGTTTTGCCTCATATCGTCTGTCGTTACATAAAGACTAGTTCAAAACAGCCTGCAAAAAAGCAATCATGCACCATTTCATGCATAAGGCTGAAGTAATCAAGCAGCAATATAGCACTGGTACACTAAAGCCAAAACCTGACATCATTGGTTTTCAATACTGTTGTCAGATAATATTAATAGTAGCTGAATCCAGCATCTGGTCTGCAGGAAGGCAAAACAATCTTTCTCCACTAGTCCTCATGTCCACAATATGCAATATTCAATTCAGAATGGCTAAGCTGTAAAATGTGTTACAAACAGCAAGGAGCAGGGAGGACCTTAAGGAATATAGGGAAAGCACAAGGAGGACAAATGAAAGCAGAGGCCCAGCAGCTCATAAAGGCAAAGGGCAATGAGGATCAAATCATTCAACAGCCTCGCTCATCACAAAATGAGGTTAATTAAGACTAGATATTTAGAAATGCAGGCTGCACTTCCAAAGAAGAGTCTAAACAACATTTAGTTAAGTAGAATCATTCAAATTGATAATACCTAATGAAACACACACTGAAAAACTTTCAGATCTGGCTGTAGCAATTTCTATTTCTCTAACAATTATTATGAGCTTATGGGATGCCTCAGAGAAGTGTAAAATGGCAAATATGGCACACACTTTTAGAAGGTAGAGGAGCTATAACTCAGGGAATGTAACTTTGGTTCTTAGAACAAACTATTAAGCAAACTTATTAAGCAAACACCCTTGAAGACAATACAGTGATTGAAGGCCAGCAATTTTGGAGTTATCAAGAAGAATCATGTCAAACCAATCTAATTTCAGTCTTTGACTAAATAAGTAGCCTAGGGGATAACAACAAACATAATTTG
Source organism: Anabacerthia variegaticeps (assembly GCA_035583185.1). Classification (NCBI taxonomy): domain Eukaryota; kingdom Metazoa; phylum Chordata; class Aves; order Passeriformes; family Furnariidae; genus Anabacerthia; species Anabacerthia variegaticeps. The sequence goes on along the minus strand of JAWWEW010000001.1, from coordinate 89,458,680 downwards.
CTTTGACTTTCATATGGCTTTTCACACTGCTCTAGATGGTATTCCCCTAAGCAAAAATGAAGATAGGTAGGACAAGATTCAGCCTCAGATTTGTGCATAGGAATGTCTCTTGTTTGCTGGATAGGTGTCTATATATAACCTGTGCATCTAAGCCTCTTTGTAGGAAGGAGATCTAGGCCTCAATGCAGTTGCCCAAACAAAGACATCAAGTATCATCTGAGACACCTTCTGATTGACCATCAGCTACCACTTCAAAGGTGAGTGGACATCCCACAGGTCCTGTGTCAGATCTGCCAGCCCCATATGGCTGCCTTGAGGGCACCATTGTACAGTCCATACAACAAATTCACCTTGCCACTCATTGCCCACCTGAGGATAAGCAGAATAGCTCTCCAGCCTTCACCCACTGTAAAAGCAGCTTAGACACTTAGGTCATAGATGGACACATACACCGAGGGAAAAACATGCATAGAATGTTTTGGGTTTTTTTTGTCAAACATGGATGTGTTTCAAATAACATTTACCATAGGTAGGCATTTACCATAGGTTTGGTTATGTTAAGCAACTTGTAGGATGGAAACTGAAAACCTTTTTTTCTGCCATTCACAGATGACAGCAAACTGGGAAGGGATGCAAGTACACTGGATGACAAGGATAACATTTTAAATTATTTTGACCAGCTGCAGAAGTAATCCAAGGTCTGCAGGGTGCTCAGTAAAAAAAATTCAAAAAGCTTCCTTTAGTCATAAGATGTGAATACAGAAGTGCACAATGGAGAACTAACGGTAAGTCACCAGTAGAGAGGAAAATAATTCAGTAATTGCTGTGATTCACAAGCTAAAAATGTGTGTGTGATGGTGCTGCAGAAAAGACAACTCCCATTCTTGGATTCACTGGTAGGAATGTCATGTGCAAGACACCAGAAGTATTTAACACGCTCTGATCCATAATGATAAGGTCCCTGCTAGATCCCTGCTAGAGTGTTACTCTGGGGCCCATAACCACAGCAAAGAAAGATGTGACCAGGTTGCAGAAAGAGTAGAGGAGAAAAATAAGTGTGACAGGAGTTACAAAATATCATTTCTGCATAAATTCAAGGATTTGGCTGTGTCTACTGTGCGGAAGACTGGGGCATGGCGGGGCGGGGGGGGGAGGGCAGGGCGGGAACCAATACAAGTCACCCAGCTTGTCCGGTTATAATGAGAAGGAGGGAGGTCAAACTTCCTCTGTCCACTGTACATAATATAATTGCCCTGATTTGTATCAGTAAGAGGTATTAAAATTCCGGAGCCTTTTAAGGGATATTTTTGGCAACAAGTTCAACAAATAGGGAATGCTAACACAGCTTCAGAGTGACAGAAGGTGGATGCATGGCTTTTCTGTGGAGAGATGCTAGAAATGGCAAAACTATCTCAGAAAACATTACTCACCCCAACATCCCCCGACTATGAGGAAGCAGAAAGAAACCCTTATTAATGGAGGTGGCTGAGAAGCTCTTGAATGAGGTGGCCAAGGGACAGGCAGGGAGGAGCCCTGGTCAGGTGGCCTTTCTCTGCAGGAGGAGGGCTTTTCCCCAGGGCCCACTGCAACCCCACCATGGCAGTGACTTCAGACTTGGAGCCTTGTGTGTCTGTGGCTGTTGACTGAACACAACATGTAAATGGCCCGTTCATTTTTTCTTTTGCTGCGAAGGTGGAGTGATGGTAGTTTTATTATAGCACACAAGTTCTTTAGTAAGGTAGTTAATGAGCTGTCAAGATTTCTGTAATAAACTTCTCTTTCACAGTAGTAAGTAATAACTCACTGCAAGATGAAGCTTATTTTTAGTCATTGCTCAGAAATGTGTTTTACTAATTTTGAGAAATAAATCTCATCTTTTTCAAGAGCCTTATCTCTCAGTAAAAACAGACTGTAAGGCTTTCTCAGAGGAACAGGGTAGGATTTTTTTAATATGATTATAATTACTCCCTTTTATTTATAGTGAAAGTATGTGTGCCATAGAGCTGTAAAACTGTGGAGGGAATTGAGAAATTCTAGCTCATCAGTACCAGTCTTTCTGCCTCAAGCCAATTCTCTTTCCTCATGTGTGCTCCTCATGAGAAGACAACTAATCCTGGCCACCAGTAACTGGGAGCAGAGTGCTGTGGCCACGACATGATGGTGCTTTACAGCAGAGCACAGTTGCTTGTCTTGACATTTTCTGAATTAAAAAAATGTCAGTTTTGATTTGCCACTCTCGTTCCTTTCCTTTCCAACAAACATTGCCCACAGCTGTGCTCAAGGGGCCAGGAGATGTGATTCAAAGGAATCTTTACACAATAAAGCACACTTTTTTTCTGGCTGGGGGCCATGCAGGGGTCTCACCCTCTAAGTGTGTGTCTGGCAAATAAGAGAAAAACAACAGCTTTTACACAGTTGAGAGGGATGGGTTTCAAATATTATCTATCATATACATTCTTCGACAATGGTTACAAAGTGTATCTAATTATACATTCAGTTACCCATCCCCTATATTTATTACTATAGGGTAGTTATACAAAGCCTTATCATTCCAAGCAGCAATCCCCCACCCATCTTCTGTTTCTCCTGCAATGTTATTGATTACTTTTGTTTATGTTCTAAAAACGTTTCTCCCCTGGTTTTTCCCTTCTTATCTATCCATGTAAGTTACAATTCCCCTTTATCTTAACTGTCCACAATTGGACAGAGCCCCTACTTGCAGACAATTACATATTGCAACATCACGCTTACACTAAATTTCAAAAGTTATGCTAACATGGTTAAACTTCTATTTTATTTTGTTTTATCTATGATTCAGATGAAGTTATTTATTGTAAATAATTTGTCTGAAAGCACATTTCCTTTTGCAAATGATGTGCTCACAGTTTACAATCCATGACTTCAATAACAATTTAAAGTTTCACAGTGTGAACATACTGAGATGATTTCTCCCCCCTAAGATTTCTGCTGCCTTTCCAATTTCCATGTCTTATGGCTGGTCAAAGAAATCATGTGCTCATGTGTCTTGTCCATGAGCTGATCCAGGCTTTATGGACAGGAAAATTCCCTCTCTCGGTTGTTGATTATGCTCAGATGCTTTTCTACTGTTCCTGAAATGTGCCTGCAAATAATAAAAGACCATTTTGAGGAAAGCTGCAAGTGGATATTAACACAAGTTTCAACAGGGCTTGTAGATTCTGCACATCTGCAAAGCACAGAAAGTTTCCTGCATTAGTGTTTATGAATAAGCAAATACAAAAGGGCAAAATATGCCAACAAGTCTGTGTTATACCCAGCACTGTGGGAGCAGTGCCTCTGCCTGCTGCCTGTCTCCCAGCTCCTGCGCCGGCAGACTGATGGCTGCATTCATAACCTCGGCACCTTCGCTCCCAGTTGATGGGGATCCTTATGGTTATCGCCAGCGTTTTGCTTATCACGAATGTAACAATATTTCTGCTGACTCTTCCACTTTCTTCCCTCCAGGAGTGACTGAGGGATTGAGATGTTTTGCTTATGACCTCTGGTGGTAAAAGAAAGGCTCTACAACCCCTTATTTGCATCAGAAATGATCAGGAAAAAAAGCAGGCAGCCTTGTTTCCTATCAAGAGTCAGGCTGTGGCTTAGCTGGGGATGGCACTGAATTTTTCTTAGGTACATCCTTACATGATATTGAGTCGATTGAATGAATGTTGCCACGCAGACAGTGCCATTGGCAGAGACACACTGGGGGACACACAGAGCTGTAATTACCTGCTTCTCAAGTGCTTGCTCTCCAGGACTGTCCTGCCTCCATGATGTATTATTTTATGGCGTGTGCCAAACTAAAATAATGTACAAAAAATTATAGAATCTTTTCTTAGCATTGAAAACTTTGTTTATATAATTAAATCTATTTCTCATTTCCCAAGCACTTTGCACCAGATAAATTATGATCAGAATTTCGTTAACTAACCTGCAGAACTGCAGTGAAATGTGTACATGTAAACTCTGCATTAGCTAAGTATACATATATATGTGGGTATATATATTGTAACTGCATATTATTGAGGAGGAAGTTGTGGATAATGGAAAGCAAGTAACATACAGACATTTGTATAAGAAAGGCAGTGCTAGGTGCAGGCCAAGAAACCTGCATCCTAATCTTATCTTCAAACAACTGGCAGCTCAAAGCGACTACCAAACCATTTTCGTCCTCTGTACCAGCCCCAGCTATTGCCCCCATCTGCTGCCCAGTCTGTGGAGGTGGGTTATTGTGCCTCTGTTGTTCAGTAGATTAAACCTCAAGCTTTACTTGAGGGGAAAAAAAAAGAAAGTTTTAGCCCTGCTCAAGCTGCCCCCTCCTTGTGGAGCAGTTATCCTAACCGTTGCAGCAACAAAGTCGCTCGCAGAGAGAGAATAGAACACAGAAGGGCTTCATCTCCCTCCCAGTCTTCAAATTGCATGGAAAATCTCAGGGCAGGTTGTGGTGGGTTTTTTTTTTTTTGTTTTGTTTTGTGTTTAATCAAACAATCCTCTCCTAAACTACACAGCAAAAATGAGGTGCCATTTCTCAGACACTCAGCAGTGCAGCAAAATCCTTCCCCTGTAAAGTTCAATGTGGAAGGATAAGAACTAATGACACTGAAGGAAGGGGATGAACTGCAGGAGTGTGCATTTCCCCTGCAGAGACCTGCAAAGAAATTGGGTCACCACAGTGATTCTGACAGCAGGGCTTCACCTTGCCAAAGCATGTCAGCCTGCTTTTAGCCCTGTGTATGTGTAGATCATGCTAGTCTGTCCTTAGTTTTAAGCCCATTGACTTCACTGGGACCTTTCCTGTGTAAACTTTTGTATTTATCTGAGCTAGGTCAGCAAAAATGGCTATTTGAAAAGCTCTCTCTCTGTATTAATGAGGCTAGATGTTTTTGAAGCAGCCTTTTGCAAAGTTATTTTATAAATCTTTATCTCACATTATCTGTGCTCTGAGAAACGCAACATCACTTTTAGTGCCTTGTGGTGTCAGCGTGTCTCTTCCTGTGACAGCCAAAGGAAAAGACATACTTTGTTTGAAAAGTCAGGGAATATACAATTTATTAAAAGGCTAAGCAACGAAATTGCATTTGGGAAGAGTTTCATACTAAGGTAGCAGACAAAGTCCTCTCAACAGATGGATAAAAAGTCTCCATCACATTTCCAACATTTTGTTGAAGACAGTCCAATTCAGAAGTCACCCTGGAGAAGTGTTGAAACACACATGTCCCAGCTTCAGCACCTTTGCACTAGGTGCTGTGGACTCAGAGATGGGAAGTAGCAGCCCAGACTCATGCCAGACCAGTACATCCCACCTCATCTCTCACCTGGAAAGTGGCTGTCTCTGGCCTTCCAGTGATCGCAAAGATGAAGGGGAAGAGCTGATTACCAGGCTCTTCAGTTACATGCATGAAGTTATGGAGTGTGGAGCCAGACTGATGATTCTACAGTGGTTGCAGAGGAGGAGACATCCCGGAGAGCTCACAAATGAGCTCTGTTAGATGTGGGGTGGGGAGGAGGGGTGCCGGAGAATTTGCAAATTTGCCCAAGTTCACATAGGCTGTCTGGGTGATAGCCAGGGATGAATGCTTGGCTCTGTTGCCCTTGTCCTTGCTCACTCAGAGGGGTGTGAAACAGGCAGGTGCAGTCTGGCAGCTCTTTTCAGAACTGTCTGTGAGAAAGGAGGATGTAAAAAGCTGTCGGAAGAGCAGAGGAGTCTAGCCAAATGCCCATCTTTCCCCTGGCTAGTCCTTAAAAATCCAAGATATTCATGGCAGAGGAAGTGCACTGTGTTTGTGTCAGACCTCTGAGATCTTCTACAGCATCATTACTCCACCAACGTCTTGTCCCAGGGGATTCACAAGCTTTGTATGTTTAAAGTATTGACCATGACTCTAGAATGAGATGGGAGGTAGTTCCTCCTTCCTCCTGGCCACATCCCACAGCATCCCACAACGTGAAGGAGCAGCATTTGTCACCCAAGCTCTGCAGGTACATTACATGGTAGCCTGAGTGTATTGTAATACCAATGGGAGCTGTATATGTATATGCATAACAGGAGCTATGTATATGATGTCACTCGTGCAACCATGGCCATATGGTTTTGTAAGAGGAGAGTTTAAAAAACTACACCCAAAGATGAACAATATAGAGAAATGAAAGTGCAGGAAATGTTTTGGTATTGCTGAGTTCAGATTTGACGCTAGAAAAAAATTATAGATTTGAGCAAGGGAGAAGAGGAGAGGAAAAAACCTGTTTTTCATCTTTGTGTGCAATATGGGAGACATGGGAAAATGTTCAAACCCAAAGACCATCAGCAGGTGTTAGGTATTCACCAGACGAGGAATGGAGCCAATTTTAGAAAGGAACAGCTGACATCCCTGTACCAGGCTGAAGGCCATGAGGAGAGACAGAGACAGGCAGCAAGCTAAATTAGAAAACAAACAACTGACTGGTACATGTACACAGGCCATCCTACAGCCCTTAGAAGTCTAACACAATCTCAGCGTGGGAAATATGAAAAAGGGCACAAGGGAGACAAGGGCAAAAAGATAAGGACAAAGAAAAGAAGGGGAGAGAGCTGTGCTTCTCCCAGCAGAAACTGGCTTTCCTCTTCTGTGTATGCTTTTCCTATCTTAATGTACAAAGCTTGCGGCCAGTCAATTAGATCACTCTCCCCCTTGCCATTTGTATGTCACATCTCTGCTTATCTTGGATCTTCCCCAGGGCAGAGAGTATATCTTCATGTACACAGCCTAGCTGCACTGCAATGCAAAGGTTAAGAGAAATAGTAAAGCACTCACAAAGAGAAAACAGCATAGAGATTTTTTTGTGAACAATAGAAAAAAAAATTGATAGTGTCTGAACTTGTTACATTTAACTGCATAAACATATTGAAAGTCTGCTGCCCTCTGTGCCTTTATTATTCCCATGCACCTATTTTCCTAACCTCACTTACCCCGCACAGTGAAGTATGGTGCCCTTTTACTGGAAATAAGCCCTGGCCCTGTCAGTGTTGCAAATATCACTGTAATGCTTGCTGTAGGGGAAAGAGAGAGGAAAATCAGTGCCTGATGTGCTAGCAGACAGTAAAACTCCAGGGTCATAGGAAGCCACAAATCTGCCAGAAATGATTAATTCAGTGGAGAAGGTAGAAGCCTAAAAGTTTGTTCTGCTTTCTTTATACTGTCAAATTTCTTTTTACCTGATGCAAGGGACAATGAATTAGGAGCAATGTCTGAAAGGAGAGGTCCCAGGGCGCTGGAGATCCTGGGATGCTGGGCTGTTGCAGGGCAGCTTGCCAAGTGATCAGGACCTATTTGGGCATGGGTGACACAGGCCTGCCTGACATGTCAAAATTCTGTCCCATCTGTGACATGGCGTGTTAAATGATGTTATATGTGGGCAGCCTTTGGCTGATCAGACAGGAGCCATCTGTGGTTCTGCCTTCTCGTCTCCGAAGTCATGGCTTTACTTTTGTCTTTGAAGCAGCACAGAGATGAGTTGTGTGAGACTTTGTGTGAGCAAGGGTGGAGAACTACTTCAAATGTAAATAAAGCTTCAAGAAGCAAATCATAAGAATACCACAGTCCATGGGATTTCTCAGCAGCAGCAGAAGAAGGAGAAACTTAAACATTTGGACGAAAATGATTTCTTAGCTGCTTTCCTCCTTCTAGGAATGGATTAGCCGCCATCACACTGTACGCACCACTGATATCCCCTCATCTTCTGGCCCTATCTTCCCTCATTTCACAGCTTAAAATATACAGATATCCCCCTTTAACTATCGAGACCCCATGTAGCCCTGTCCTTGATCTTTGGATCTTCCCTTCCTATATCTTTATCCTGATAAAGCCCTTGGCATCCTAGCACTCTCCACTTTCCACTCTCGTTCTGCTGCCCTCCCTTTTGCAGCTCCCCATGCATGAAATAATCTCCAGAGAAAGGTTTTCACATTCTCATCCTCTCCTATCAAAAAGCTCACATCTGTCGTGGACCTGACAAGTAATGTAGTAATATGATAGCAATAATACACTAACTCTTCTAAGACATCCATGATGAAACTATATATATATATTATATATGTATGTATGTATGTATAAGTGCAGGAGATCTGTCAAGAGTTTGTAACCAAAGAGACACAGGGCATTCTTCTTCCTGATCCTTTTCTATTTTCTTCCGTTTCCCCCAGGGTTTTGTGTTGCCTGTTCATTTTCTCAGGGAACTCTTTTAAACAGGGACTCTATTTCCATCACTGGAGAGTACCTAAAATGGAAATAATAACAGACAAAAAAATAAACAAGAAGGAGTTTCAAGATTTACAATTTTTTTGCAATTTACAATCTCACAATTCTTTGGTTCATAAGCTTTATCTTTACTTAATTCAATCTGGAAGAGGGACTGACCAGACCTTAGAAATTAAGGGACAGGGCATGATTCCTACCCAGGCAGATAAAATCCGTAGCCTCTCCTTCACCCTTTCAAAAATCACAAGTGTGGCCATGTCCAGGCATGTTGGGGTGGTCCCTTCACCTCTGAGTTCCATTGAGGCACTGTGCAGAGGACTGCTGGTTGACTGACCAAACCTGTTTATGGAAAACACTACTGATATGCAGCACAGACATAGGAAGGAACAGTGCTTGAACTCATGGCCTGGCCCTGTTTAATTTACCTGTGCAAACATACTCATATTGTATCCATTTTCTAGCAAATGGTTTTTCTTGTCTGTGCTTTTTCTTGATAACTTCATACAGCATTTAGCTGTGTAAAGAAAGTGACAGCCTATCATCCCACTCTGTCCAGTGGAACCTGCTGAAAATGCTGTATTGAGAAGCAGACCTGTGTAACATGAAATCCTGCAGGAAACTGCTTATGCTTCTCCAACTGGACTAAGAAGACATTCTCATGCACAAGAGTCTGAGGTCCCCAAAGGCCCAACAGCAGCATCCTTTGAAGACAAACTCTGTCTGAGATGCACCATCTGTCAACCCATGACTTGTATGCATACAGACACAAACACAAATGGGCACATTTTCAGAATGCTGTTCACAGTGGAAGTAGATGAAGTGACAATGCCCATTCTTCTGCTTCTTGTTCCCCATGTGAACTCCTAAGTCCAGGTGCTGTTTTGCCAGCCTGCCTTGGGCAAAAGAACTGCCAGAGGTGAGGCACTCAGAACTCTCTTATGATTTTGCTTTTAAGTGCATGTAAACAAAGTAACAGCAGTACTTTATAATGGGCAATCAGATTGCAAAGAATTTTGTCAACTTGAACTATAAACAGTCAGAACAAACTTCAGGACTCTTGCCATATATTGGGGTAAGAAAATGAATAGCTGGGAAGTGTCCTCTTATTAAGTATATCAAAACCTTGGATCCAAACCTCTATGAATCTTTGCCTGTGTACTATTGTATATGGGCTGGTTCTGGTGCATCAGTGAAACGAAGCTTCCCCATGCCATGTGTTGCCTAGGCAGGGAAGACCAGGAGTCTGAGCTCAAAGCTTCCTCAGAGTGCCCCCTGTCCCTGTGACTGAAGAACAGAAAGTAGGACAAGGTCTTATGCTGCATCTGCTGTGCAGTTTGGGTGTAGGTCTCTCTATAATTTCCAATTCATTCATTTATTACTTACCATGCTAGATTTCTGTGGTTATTTGTTCAGTGATGCAAAAATAACAGAATATAAGCCGATTATTTGTCTCTTCTATATGCTATCTAATATGTTGGAAATGTCTTCACCTTTGTGAAAACTTAATAGGCATGGATCATTGCTTATTAAAATGGGGAGAAAAATAATGTGAAATTGGATGTGGAAAGTGTCTGGAAAAAAAAGACAGAGTTCTCCATTTATGAAAACTGAAGTCCTAAAATTGATATTACTCATTTCATCTGAATAACTAAGCAGTAATGACCATGGCACAGGCTACTGCAGGCAATTAACGATCAGCTCTAGGGGTTGATGGTCTGTGAGGAAGTTAAGGGACATTAACCTCTGCTGGCTATTAGTCATTCAACTATTGCCAAATGCTGACTCTATTGCAGATTCCTCCCATTTTTAAAATATAGGCATTAAAATTGACACTAAAAGCATCCACAGTGTAATGAATGCGAGTGAGCAAGACATCTCTGTAAAAATAGCAAGCAATGAGGTCAGTGCTGTGGTGGCCCAAAGACCACTTGAGGATATCTTGGCTTCTGTTTGAATCTGGATGGCCGATGATAGAAGGGCGAGGAGATATCTCTTCATGCTTCCAGTTCTCCTTAATTCATGGGTATCCCCTCTCTGGGGACAGCTTTATGCACACCCACCAGCATGAAGTGTCCTAAGAAGAAACTAGAGTGGGAACACTGCATGTTTTCCCTTACCTGTCGGTGAGTTTCAACCTCTGAGGAAAGAGAGAAATAGCAGGACAATGAAAGATACTTGGGAGGTTTGTACATATGTGTGCATCTGAATTTATACCTATATATACAAATATGAAAGAATGGATCCAATACCAAAAAAGCAAAGCGTTTGAATACTTTTCAGTAAAGAGCACTAGTAAGGGATATTTATTTTGACCTTTTTTAAATGAGATGATTAACAGGAAACACCTGACCTGCCTTTCTTCCACTCTTTTGCAACCTGATGATTTGCCCTTAGGCTGGTCATGGAGTTTAGGGACAGAATGAGCTTCACTATGCATTTGAATAGTTTTGTCCTCAGAATCATTTCAAACTGCAACCCCAGATATTAGACAGAGACTAAGTGCACAAGTTTGTAGTACAAACAAGCATAAAAGGCTACAGAACCCCAAAACCTTCAAGAATCAGTCCGAAGTGAGTAAACCATAAAGAGTGAGAAGAATGAACCATAATAATAATTGGCTTTATTTCAATTGCAGAAAATACTTTTTTCACTTTTTTATTCTTGTTTGTCCTGGGGTAGAGAGGGGAACCAGCATTGTTTATTAATGAAGTTGTATTAAATGGGATTTACCAAGTCACATTGTTACTGGTGTAATTTTGCTTCAGACAAAACCAGTCCAATTCTTATGATGTGCCTTTATTGCTTATCTCATTGGGACACTTGCAAAAGCACTCTGGACAGAACCAGAAGAGCAAAAGTTGTAGGAAAATGCACATAAACAGCATCTACCACTTCTATGGAAGAGTTTATTTTTTTATTTTGTTACATATTACTATATCCTCAGGCCCAGAGTATAATTGTTTTCTCATTGTAAAGAAGAGAAAAACTGACACCATCAAACCTACTGTATTGTTGAAGCAGTGGTCACAAATTGCAAATACACTTTTTGTTGTAGCCCAGGTTCTAAAGCTGCATCGAGATTTCACTCCAAATTGGCCTATTCATCTGCAATTCCATGGTCTACTCACAGGTTCTACTGTATGGTCCACTCACAGGTTCTGCTGTAGTATTGCCCTGGATTTTCTTTTCTCCCTCCACCATTGTCAATTTAAAAAAAAAAAAAAAAGAAGAGAAAAATATGAGAGGGAGGAGAGGGAGGAGAGGGCAAGGCAAGG
>JAWWEW010000001.1:89348193-89440875 GCA_035583185.1 Anabacerthia variegaticeps | reverse complement strand
CTTCCCCTTCCCCTTCCCCTTCCCTCTTCTCTCTCCTTGTCCTTTTTCTCTTCTTTGTCCTTGTCCTTTTTCTCTTCCTTTTTCTGTTCTTTTTACTTTTCCCCAGAAAGTTACAGTACTATTACAGTACTACGGTACAGCCTTTGTTATGAAGCAGATGGGAGAGGTGATAGATTTTAAAGCCAGTGCCTCCTCTTAACATCAGGATGGAATAGAGGATCCAGTCCTTCAAAGACTGTGCAAGGCACAACCTTGTAGTCAGTGTCACTGCAGTATCTACTGCTGCACCTCTGTGATTGATAACTAATTTAGAAAATGGACTGGATTTCTTCCTGAAGTGTGGCTGTATTGTAACAGCTAGAATAAGGTTCCTTATATGACTGAATTAGACCCAGGCGTGGATGTGACAGACAGGTGTTAGCTGGCAGAGCACGCACCGGGAATGTGTTTAGATATCCTGGATAGCACTTTCCAGTGTATTACAGATGTACATCCCCATCCAGCCTCCTGCTCTTACCTGTTTACTTTAGTGCTGTTGGAAGCTAAACACCCTCTTGCTTTTCTTCAGTTGCCACGTAACAGGCCTGTCTGTTGTCACAACCTCACTTTGCACTTGCCTAGGACATCTTGGCTGGTTTGAGTCGTTCTTGGCTGGTTTTAAGTTTCAAGTGACTTAGTAGGCTCTTTCTGGAAAAGGTAGACTTGCTTAAGTAGCCTAACTTCTCAGAGTATTTTTACCTCTAAGTTGCCAATGTCACTCAACCCAAAGTGACTGTTTTGTGTTTGCATAGTAGATCTCGTGCACACTGGGGTGCATCTCAGACCTGCTGTGTTTAACTGCTAATAGGATTTGCGGCTATGTTTGTGAATTCCAGCTGTCCCATTTACTTCACTGGGCTTCAAGTTTATACACTGTGAAGGACTAGAATGAAATATTAACTCCATACAACTAAACAGAAACTAAACTAAAGTCTGTACAGTAACCTGGACTACATTTTTCTCTGCTTTCCATTGGAAAAAGGGACAAGTCACAATATCTATAGCAATATACGAGCTTTGGAAAACACTTGCAAAATACTCTGACTCACGTATAATTTATGTGGACCATGCAGCTGATTTAGAGAAGACCTTAAAATGACACATTAATCCAAATTCAATTGGAAACTGGAATAGCTGCAACTGATCTGTTGTCACAACAGCAGTACACAGAAGTCATAGGAACAGACTAAGAAGTTAATGCTGCTAAAATGTAAGATGTTTTCCCAGGAGTTCTTCAGCCAGCTGCAAGCACTTCCACAGTTTTCAGAGATATAACAATTAAAAAAATTGTATTTGAAGTATTTTCCTTGCCTACTTTATGTGAACCAAATCTTTCTTTACTTTTGTAACATTTAAATGATCATTTTACCCTGTATTTCTCTCTTTTTTTTTTTAATCATTCCCTTCAGTGTATTTATATTTTTATTACATCCCTTCATTCTCACATATCAGCACACCGCCTACACATTGGGATTTACAGAATAAGGTTGGATTACTCCACAAAAGGTCTGAACCCTAATTGGATTGGTTCTAAAGCAGAAAACAGGGATAAAGTTCTGATTAGCTTGGAGTCTGTAGGCCTTGACTGGAGTTAATGAAGAAATATTTCTTTTAATACTAGAGTTAGGGTCCTTTTTAATCTCCTGAATATTTCTTCATAGCATCCATGTGTTCCAGAAGCATCTATGTCCTGGGGACCACTGGAACTTCTGTGTCTGCAGTTGTCAGGCTTCATACAAAAACTGGAGTAGGACAGCTGAGAAACTCTTCCTTGAGGTGGCCACAACAGATATGGAACAATTTCTTTGTCTCTGTCTCTTCCTGGAAGAGACCTGCACAGCCTGCGTACCATAATTTTGGGTACACATGCAGTGGTGGCAAGGAGCATGCTCTGTAGTGGCCCAGATGGGCACGTCTCTGTGAAGACCTTCTCCAGATGACCAAGGAGGAGTGGTTGGACCAAGACAGTCTGACTGACAGACCTGAAATGATGGTAAGCCACAAATTGTCTAGAGGTGTCAACCAGAAAAAGCAAATCTATCTCAATACATGAGCAACCCTGTGTCCACACAACTGCCAGATGCTCTGCAGCTGATACTTTTCCAAAGAAGTTTGTCCTTAGCCCTGTGTCTCCATCTTCACCTCACCCCTCCAGGAGGGGAACGTGCCTGTAGTGGCCTGAATGCCCTAGTACCCTTCATGGGCTCCCTGCTGTCACGATCGAGGCCTCATGTGTTTTCCCTGTCTGAACTTGTCTGACCTTCCTACTGAAGCAGGGGTTTCTCTGCTGCCTGAGAGAGCCCACCATGAAAAGTGTAAGGGAGCACACAAACCATCATTGTGATAAGCATGCAAAGTTTGCAGTCATTACCAGCGTTTTTAATTGTAATTTTCAATGTGAGCAGATCCACTTCCCACCACATGATTTACTTGGATACAAAAGGCTAGTGTTTTCTGGTCACATGGATGCTTTTACATTTGTTTACTGTGTTTTTTCATGTTTTTCATTATTTGTTTAGAACCAACCCTCTTGAAAGTAATAACAAAGACAGTATGTTCAGTCACTCAAATCATAGACCATTCTCCAAGGTCTCCAAGACTACAAAAATTCATACAATACCTTTAAAAAAGAGAAGGAAAAGCAGCAGCTTCATTATTTGGCAAGCAAGAGCTACGATTTTGTGGAGACTTGCTTAAAAGAAACATTATCAGATTTTGTTTTTGTCCTCTCATTAAGGAATTTGTGCATAAGCATAAATTATTCAAGCATTCAGGATTTAGGATATGACAGAATAAAAATGTCCATCACTCTGTCTTCCATTTTTCCTGTTTCTCCAAACAATCCTCCTGTGCTGGGCTGCCTAATGATGCACAAAATCTTGTCCTGCTGATTACATGAAGTGACTTTCTATCCTATGAAAAGATGGTTCCTGTCAGAGTTATGAACTACAGAAACGCAGACAAGGAAAACTGCTCAGAAAGCTCTCTCAGCTGAGATGAGGGACATCTGGGTGCTTACAACTGTTGAAAGGCTCAGTAACAAACTTCAGAAAAAAGGCCACATGACAGTGGTAGCACTAATAAAAATAAAGGTTCTTTTTCCTGGGGATGTAATTGCTGACTTTAAATTGGCCTCTCTGCAGGCACAGGGCGATGATGCTCGTTGTTGACTGTCCAGCAGGCACCTGGGTATGGCTTTCTGGTTGTTGAAATGAGCTACAGGATGAGGGGAAGGTAGGGAGGTGTGCCTATCCAAATATTATAAATGTCTAATTCCAATGAGGTTTCTTCAAACAGACTTTTTTTCCTTTCCCCTTCTCATCCTTTGTAGCCAGAATGGCACAAAACTGCAGCTTCCAGGGGTATTTTCTGCTAAATTATCATTCTTGCTGGTACTCCTACAGCTCAACACATCTAAATTTAACTAAATGCAGCCTCCTAGTGTTTTGTTTTGTCTTTTGTTTGTTTTTGTTTGTGTTTTTTATTGTTTAGACATTCTATACCTTTCTTTTTTAAGATCAGTGTGACAGTAATTTTTGGATACTGGGGGGATACTGTGGGGGTGGATTCCTGTTCTTGTACTCATTTCTGAATCTCTTTTCAGCCACATTTGGAGACAGATTACTGAGATGGTTGGACTTTTGGTTATATGCTATTGCAGTTTGCTCCCCACAAAAGAAAACTGTTTTCTAAATGGTGGACAGAATCTGATAATAAGTAGTTTTGCAACGCCCTTCTCCAAAGCAGACATAGTTTTGGGAATTTACATCAGTAATACAGAAGCCTTATTCCCTGGGTACATTTCCCAGGTGGATAACCTAAGGTCGTGGGGTGGGTGGATCAAACTGGTTTTATTTCTCAATGGCTGATAAGCAGCCATGGCATGACAGAAATTTTAGTGACCTCCACTTAGCTTATAATCTGCAATCATCTACCACTCCTTAAATGAAATTGCTGACTAAAATTTAGTCCTACAGACAATTTGGAAAACTTTCAATGTACTGTTCACTTATTGCTTTACTTCTGGATTGTATGTTGACCTTTGTGTTTATTACATCTAATTTGTTGGTGAAGATATTAAAATGAACTAAATGTATTAAAATGAAATAAAAAAGCAGAAAACCCTAATCATACCTTTTATTACTCATTGAAAGACTTGAGGCATTCTCATGTAATTGGCTGAGGTGGTTTAGGTGGCTGACTCTTCCATAAAGTGTGGATGAGGCAAGAAGGAAGAGATAAAGCAGTAGACTCTAAGAAAAGAAAAGGCTTAGTTACTGTGATTTGTAACATGAAATAACCCCAGTAAACGCAGGAGAAAATAAATCATATGATCTGGTAGGTCAGTAAAACCATCTTCACGCAGATTTTTTTTTAATGCACCAATTTAAATTACTTCTGGAAATAAAATAAAAAGCCCTACCTGTGTTCCCTTATGCATTTAAAGGGAAAAGGCCCACAGTGGTTTCCTTCTCTCCCATGACACAGAAAAGCTCTGCACAATGATCAAAGTTTAGCCATAAATCAGAGTCCATGTGACCTTTTAACTTATTTATTTTTAAAAGCTATCAAAGCCAGAGGAGACCTTTATGCTGTTATCTGAAAGGGCAATGAGTAAGGGTCAAGCCCTTCTTTTTCTGCAGTCAAACAGGCTTGGAACTGGAAGGGGAGCACTGAATTTCAGGGTAGGTGAATTTTCAGGGAAGAGACCTGGGGTTTGTTGATGGCTGATGAGGTTTTGACCAGTGCTGCCCATGCTGCTATCTAACCCATCTGCATCTGCTCCAGGAACTGTTGACCCTTCCTTACTCAAGGACTAGAAACAACTGTATCCAATTAATTATCATTCTCTTTCCTTTCTCTCTCAACGCTCTCACAAGAGATACGACTCCTGTCTTCCTGGCTGGACTTTCCTTAATATTTGGCTGGGACTCTCTGAGGTACCCAGGAGGAGACACCCGCAGTCAGTTTATCAGATGAGCCATAGCACAGGCATGAACTTGGCAGAGGTAGAATCTGATCTACCCATGCTCCCTTTTTCCCTCTGGACATCAGCATGATGTTTTTGCCTGCAGCATCTGAGAGACAAGGCTAACAAGGCTGTGGACATAGACCAGAAAATTACTGAGCAGATGACGGCTGAGAAAATCCATGGATGAAATGGAGAAGCAGGCAAGAAAAACTAGAGCTGAGAAGCCAGCAGAGAACTGGAAGCCAAAGCCCATAGCCCACTTTGTACAAATTTTCTACTTTTATATCCATGGAAGTGACTCATGACTCCCTCAGAACTGAATTTCAAGATAAGGCAAAACCTGGCAGACAGCCTTCTCTTGCTGTTCCTAGTCTTGCTCAGCACCATTTCTCCCCTCCCACATGGCAGTATCTTTAAAACATTTGAGCTGATTCTGGGGAAAGTTTTGAAATCCTAACATGAAGTCAAAAATAGGAACTCACCTTCTAAGTGCTTTTCCTATTTAACTTGAAGAGGAGGACTTTTAGGCTTTTACTCTGCAAAGCTCTGAAAGAGAGTCAGTAGCTTGTGGGGTACATTGCTCCAGATGTCTTTGTGTCCAGTCACAATGTGTGTGTGTATCATCCAACAACCATTGAAGCACTTGATAACTTCCATATACATTGTTAAAAAGGTAGTGCTTTCATAGATAATTTTTTTCTTTTCCTACAGGAGTCATGAAAATAAGCAACTAACTAGAGAAACAAAACCCTAGAAGGATGTAGGATTGATGTGTTCTCCTCATTAGACATCAGTGAATCCACAACAAATGCCCCAAACAAATAAGGGGTTTTGGTTTGAGCTTACACATTACTTGATAATGCTGAATCTAACAAAAAAATCACAAAAAAACCCAAAACTTTTCCAGTTTACATTTGTATAGAGCAGTAGGACCTTGCATCTGTTTTAATTGCTAAAAAGTATCTTCTTCAGTTGTATTTGTTGTACATGTTGCACCTACACTGATGTTTTTTCAAATTTCTTATCTTACACATAAGAAATCTCAACACACTCCTATTTTAATTTGTCTGTATTTTTAATTCTCATTGTGGTCTGAAAGGTACTAAGGGTTTTGTCAAACGTGAGGATTTGCTATTTGTCAGCTAAAAATATATTACTGAAGCTTGACAAAAGAAATGTTGTTCTGGTTTGTGTGATTTTTCTGATCACTGTCAGGGCTCCCAGGCACTATGGCAATACAGAAACATAACTACATCTACTGGCAAATGGCACAGGTGCAAAAATAGTTTGCACCAGCTGAGAGAAAATGAATGCTCCCCCCCTTGTTTTACAAGGAAAATTTGATTTTCTGGGGAAAAACCCAAACTCCCAAGCAAAAAAAAAACAAACCAAAACAAAATCTTGGTTATTGTTTTTATTTTTTTAAAATATCACCATCAAGAACAAAGGTATTTTAGAAATGCCTCTGGAGTGACTGTTGAGACTTGTTTATTAAGTCTCTCACATCCACATCCCTTCCACACACAGCAGGCCCACTGGGCAAGGGATGCCCGTGATCTTGCAACTCTGCTGCTGAAGAGTCATGTTCTCTAGGGAAGCAGCAGGACATGGTAGGAAGCAAGCTGACAGAGGAGAACCACTGCATCACAGCTTCCATAAGATCGAAGGGCTGACAATTCAATTAATTGAATTTGTTTTCTCAATAAACTAAATATTCATCTATGAAAACAAATACTTATCTGGAAAAATGAATGCTACATTGGTTTTCACCAAAAACAATTTTGAAGGAAGATTTTGACTAATTGTCGTAGTTGGGGAATGGTACCCCTCCATTTGGTGCTTCCACCAAGACTCTCCAAACCACACTCCCACTCATTCACCTCCACCCCCCTCCTGCAGCAGGCTGGAAAGGAGAATTGGAGGCACAAAAGGCAAAGATCACGGGTTGAGATAAGAACAATTTACTGGAAACAGCAATGAGATAAGAAAACAAACTAACAACAGTACTGATGACAGAGGGTACAAGAAAAGAAACATTATTGCCCACCGTGGGAACCCCTGACAATAGGCAATACCCGACCTCTCCCTCTGCCACATTGCCTGCACTGCACCGTCCAGCTCAGAACCAGCATTTCCCAAACTGCTCCATCCGTCACTCTTGCTCAAGTGGAAGGAAGCCCTTCTCCCTTTTCCTTGCCCCTGGCAATGACATGAGGTGGTATAGAACAGCCTCTAGGTCCTGACCATGCCCTCTCCTGGCTACTGCAAAAATTAACCCTGTCTGGCCAGAACCAAGATGCTAATCTAAGCAACAAGTACCATATATTTATCCCATAGTTTGTGGTGTGATTCCCAGTATCTGATCAAAGGAAACAAGAGCCTATACAGCCACCAAATCTAAAACTGAGACATTTACTGTGTGTTTCTTCCAGGTCTTAGATATGGTAGAGGATTATTGTATGATGTTTTCATCAGAAATACTGATGCCTCTAAGAGAGGAAGGCCAGAATGTGTTGCACTTTGATGGTGATGCCCATTTATAGTTTTGTTCAATGATTTGATCTTTTACGTTGAGCCACAGATTCTGAAAATACAGGACTGAGTAAAAATCCCACACTTCATTTTTTAAAAAGACACCTTTAAGCCTTGTGATAGATAAGGCAAGCCTGTAAGGGTAACATCTAATCCTTCCCTTCCCACACATATGCAACCTTTCCTTAACATCACAAGCTCAAGTATCAGGAGGCCATTAACAAAAGCCAGAGGCACTGCTTTTGATCTCATGTTTGTTGAAAACTGCTTCATTGTTTTTCTTTTTCTTTACACTTGGCACTGACAATGATTAATGCTGCCAACATTTCTCTTGCCAGAAAAGATGTTTCTTCTGTTTCTCTCCAGTGAAGCCTGAAGACACCTCTCTCTCTCTGAGGATGCCTTTCTTCTCTCACCTATGGGGAGAGCAGCTATGGAGGAAGACAGAAATCTCATGTCCCTTTCAGGACAGTGTTTCCAAGTGGAAAGGAAGGAAAAGTGTCACTTTACACATTTCATGTGGCTCAAGAGCAATGGGAAAAGAGTCAAGGATCTCAAAACAGTTTTCTCTTTCTTTTCCTCTGTGTAACTGAAAAATTGATGATAATGTCTCTTTGCCCCTCTGCGGGCACAGCGCTGTATCTCCATGGATTGCCCCAAGAAATGCTGATTGGCAGAAAACTGTGGTCAGCATACTCTGGATGACACACAGTCTGCTCTACACTGATCCAGAAAATAAGAATTACCAGGATGAGGCCAGCTGTGTTGTCTCAACAGTCTGTACCTGTGGGTTAAGACACCTCACTTTTACTGATGCAGTGACCTGGGTTAAGCACATCTACACCTGCTTCTTCTCAGATTTTGCTCTCCCTGTGAGTTGCAGTGACTGAGAGAGGCATTTTTGGCTGGCCATTTGCAGCTGGATGTTTGCCAGCTGCTTTTCATCTTCTGAACACCACAGAAGTGCCAGATCAGATTTGATAATCTGGCCTATTATTTTTTGATTATTGTACCAAGGATAGAAAAGTACCCTCTTCACTTGTCAGCAACTATTAGGTCACAAGTTGGCTGGTTTACCAAACATGAAAACAATTTGCCAACAGCAGAGACTTATACCCTAAAAGGAGAGAACATGCATTTAGCTGGCAGTCACCTCTCTACCCCCAGCAAAGGAGAGATATTGGGTATCGGTAGCTGCTTTTATGTTGTCCCAAGTGCTAACTTGTTTCTGATTCTTAGGTTGTGTGTCTGTTAAAGTCTTGCTTGCCTATTGCTAACAACTGCTCAGTGAGCTAATACTTTTTAAGAGCTGCTATCAGTCACCTACACTTGCCCAGTCTGGAAAAGAGATATGAAGTTTTTCATAGCTCTATCCTTACCCCACTGCGTTGGTGGGATCCTGCCACTAATGAAAAAGTATGAAAGAAGAAAGTTATTCTGTTGCCAATTATCAAGCTTCAGCAGTCTTCAGTGTGCTGGAAGTGCCTAGATTTATGTAATTTCAAACGATTGTAGTTCCAGCTGCATCTTACGTGAATATAGAGACAATAATTCCTATTTATCTCTAATGGTATATTAGTATATTCTAATTGCATATTCTATCCTTGTACCAGCGTCAGAAAGTACGCCAGCAGTAGACAAAGAAAGTTTGGAAGTTATACAGAGGTGTGGAAAAGAAGAGACAAGGCTTAGGATTGCACCCTCTTCCTTGGTTATGCCAACACTCTCCAATCTCATGTCTCTGCCACTCTTCCTTTGGATTGCCCCACCACTTTCCAAAACTCCTCCACTAGAAAGATGCTTAAGGTGAGAA
Organism: Anabacerthia variegaticeps; assembly: GCA_035583185.1. NCBI lineage: Eukaryota > Metazoa > Chordata > Aves > Passeriformes > Furnariidae > Anabacerthia > Anabacerthia variegaticeps. The sequence continues at coordinate 89,431,519 of JAWWEW010000001.1, read as the reverse complement.
GGGAACTTGTAAGGCCCTGAAATGTTTCCCTCAACTGTGATTCACGCTAGAGGCAGTACTTGGACTTCACGTTCTATAGCAGGTTTCATCAGAGGAGCAGGGGTGGGGCTTGGCTGCCTGAAGTTCAGGGAGTTATAACAGCAACACTTTTTATTCTTATTAAGGCAATGGGCTGAGTGTGATTATTTGGGTCATTGTATTTGTGTAAAGATTCACCATTCCTGATACAAGGACTTGCAAGTTAGGAAGTTCATTCTTCTGCCCACACTTTGGCTTATGTGCTTTGTGGTGCCCTGGAGTCCTCCTGGCAGCCACAACAGCACAGGTCACCTCCAGCTCCTGTGTTCTCCCCCCTGTCTCATGCAGGTGTCTCAGAGACCCCAGGGTATATCCAGTGACTTGAGACAGATCTCTGTGAGCAGCTGCCTGGGGCTCTCAAGGGCTGAGAAGAATATAATCCCTTTTTCTAGGAATCAATAGGCTGCTCCAGAGGACAGCTAAACACCTAAGGGAGGTTGAAATGAATTGCTCTCTTGAGGTTTATTTTCCACTTCTTTGGTCATGCTCACTGGCTTTAGACTTAGAACTTTCTTGTATCTTGTATAAAGTGAGAGAGCAGTTGCAGTAATTTTTTAGAACTTAGATCAAATCACAGAGCAAAACTATTTACAAACCTCCATTTACAAACCTCTGTTTATCCTCTTTTTCCATTCACAAATTACCTTTCTATTTTTGTACTTCTCTTGCAAGTTCCCTTTTCAACAACTGCCAAACAGACAGCTACTGCTGTGCCATGGCTGCTTCCCAGCACCCCACATCAAGCCCCCAGGTGCATTTTCCAGGAGGCGAAGTGAAATCAAGTGTTGGCGTGCAGGCAAGCATATGCTTTGTAACAACGCTGAGATGCTGAAAAGCAATAGCTGCAATGTTGATCATATCAAGGCAACGTTACCAGGAGACATCTCCCAGCGTGGCAGACGTGCACTGTTGGAGTCTCTTCGCCCCTGGAAGGTAGTGGGTGTAGCGTTTTATATCTCTCTCTCACTCAGACATGAAGGACAAGCAGCCTAACAAGGTCACATTTGTTAGAGGCATGCATATTTCCATCTGCTCATGTGGATGGCAAAGTGCCTGGCACAAAGCAAGGAGACACTTTAAAAAGGAATTGTTTAAGAGGGGAGTGTCGAGGCAAAGCTAGGAAGACCAGCGGTAGTTAGATACCATACACTGAGACACGCACAGGAACATTAGTTCAAAGTCTCATGTACTTTTCAAGCAAAGGAACAAATGCTACTTCTGATTTGCAAAATAATTTTAGCTGTATTGCATTCCAGGGCACGATGAGCAAAGTGGCAGAGAATATGCATGAGCCTTAGCATTGATGAGCCCCCAAAGCTGAAAGTTTACTCCACTTCTAATGCAGAACCTGAATTGCAAGATGGTTTGTGGCTACTGCTGAGCCTTTATTAGAATCAAACAAGCACTGTTTCATCTTAGATGGGAGATCCACAAAGATATAATGCTAGTTTATGTTGCAGCTTGAATTTTTTTCACAGTGAATGAAGATAGAAAAGACCTCTCTGTCTCTGAAGGGAGAGGCACAGACTGAGAAAAACCTCTGAACATCATTTTTGCTAAACCCCTTTGAGATGAAAACTGTAGCTCCATTTGTTTCACACTTAGGACTTAAGGATCTTCACACTACAGATATTTCAAAATCTGCGATCTTAAAAAATCTGGTATCTTGACTCTGCCATGATAATAGAAATTAAGATGTCCATGAGATTCAGTGTTAAAAACATTTTATTTGCTTGAATATTAGTTCAGCTAAACATACTAAACAACTGTTTGTACCTGCTTAGATAAAGCATGGGGATTGCAAAGGAATAGACAAGAGTGAAGTGTCTGAAGAATAAAATTATTCTTTAATATATTTCTTTTCAGTCTTCCAGAACATTTAGTAATTAGTAGGGGAAGGACATGAGAGTAAAGAATAAGGAAGGCACAGATTAAATTTTCCTTTGAGGCATCAGTAGGATGGGCTTTGTGATGAAACACATTTAAAGGTATATCTTACTGCACCCTCTTTCAGTTTTATTCAGGTGTAAGGCAAAGACATTATGCTCCACTGGCTCCTGAAAAATGTAGCTCGTATTTGAATACAAACCACCATTTTGAACCTGCATGTATTTCTTTTCCATAGAATGCTTTCTGCAAATTTTACACCTTTGGAATTTTCCAAGAATGCTTATATGAAAAATAGAGACTAGACTCAACGAATACTAGCTGAGACTGCTGTCTGAATGGTACACAACAGATATTTCTGCTTTTGGGGAGAAAGTCCCTCTTATCCCTGTCTGCCTTTGATATTGGTATTTCAGTAAAGAGGAACAGCAAAAACAGGTACTTGACTTTTAGATATTAGAATAATGGTCGATAGTATCGGAAGGGAGACTGAGCCCACAGACAATGGAGCAGAAAGCCAGGCCCTATGCTAGATTCTGACTAGGAATACATCTCCTAGTCAATCCACACAGGCAGATGGATCATGTGGTGATGGTTCACCTGCAAAAATAGCTCAGCCACTCTCTAACTCCTGGGGTGGATGAGCAGAGGCACATAGCAGAGATCTAAGTGAGACCCAGACCGGTAAGCGAGTCTGTGCAGTGATAACACCCACATGTCCTGGCTCAGCCTCTGCTGCCACAGACACGCTTGTGCTTGGGGACTGGAAAAAACGTGTGAGGACCAGGGTAACAAGCATCTGGGCTGGAAGGTGCTCATGTGGGCATGTGCATGTGTCCAGTCTGTTTCTAGTGGGTTCCCACAGCCTAGAGAGCCATCACATGTGCTGCAGGAGGGGTGAGGAGCAGTGGCTGTGGGGGAAACCCTATGCCAGCCAAAATATGCATTTGGCTTCAGAGCCAAGAGGATCAGCTGGCACCAACTTAAATAATGCACTGTATCATTCTACTGAGGGTTTTCCTGGAAATCCTCTTCAGACTCCCAGACAGCTTTAGTTACCATCACTGATGTAGACTGACAGTAGGCAGGTTGCTAAAAATTGTACATGACATAAACTTTCAGCCATGCCAAAAGCAAGATGACATTCTCTAAAATTAAGAGCAAATACTTTGTGAGAGATAAAGCCAAAGAATTTAAGAGCTACTTAACTTGCTTTCAGCAGATGCTAGGGTATGGATATACAGTAAGGGCAAACCCTTAATGTCTGAAAATGGTTCTTAAAGCCAATGCTTATCTTTTACTTAGCTTAATTAATAGCTAATGACAGACACATGATGGTAGATAACCACTGTGTGTCTTATTTTATGTTAAAGCCTCACACAGTTCCTAGTGCTTTGTTTGCTCACTTGGAGAGGACTATTGACAGCAGTTCATCACCTCTGAAGAAGAGCTGATAGGCAGCAGAGAGTGTTCTCACAAACTCGACTCCTTGGGAGGGATGGCAAAGTTTGGCTCTGCAGGAGCAGCCCCAAGTGCATCAGCAGCAATCAGGAAGGCATTTCAGGGGCCAAAGTCCCCTGCTGTGCTGCTGAGGGAGCCACTGTAAGATAGGGGAAATAGCTTGGCAGAGCCTATCTCCAGGATGAGTGCAGTGAGGAGGGACCCCTTTACTCTCCTGCTCTTTGCCACGGGAATGAAGACACTTTGAGTGACGGTTCACCATTCTGGACTCATTTTTGCTTCATGTTTAGCAACCAGAGGTCTTGACTCTTTGACCTATTGGAGGGCTTCAATGGACTTGACCACAAGAATAAGTAATAGCCAGCTGTTCAGAGACTGTGATGGCATGCAAAAGAATAGTCTGGGTCCAAAGTGATATACTTTCCCTAGACTGAACTCATCAGCACGTGAAAGAGAATAGTAATCCACTGTTTCCAGAAGTTCTGATTGGCACAAAGCCATTGTATAGTTTAATGACAGCCCTCAACATTTGCTGATGTATGAAAGCATGAGATATTGAAGGTGTAAATAAGGAGTATTAGAATTCTTTAACATTAAATTTTTTGAGTGATAATTCATGTTCATCAATAGATCTCATAATTAGTCTTCAGCATAAAAATTTTATATCAGGAGTGTTTCCATAACACAGGACACTGAAATAATCTATGCTAATTGGAATCCTTCTAAAAGCAATAGGTGTATTTATTTTCAAACAGATATTTCTACTTACTGCAGCACTCAGCAGCTGGGCAGGTCAGTGGCTCAGTTGTGCTGGTTGATGTGCAAAACAAAGCAAAAAGAAGTGCCCAAAATCTCACCACAAATTTAAATGCCAGCCTGCTTCACATTTTAAGTAGAGAATAACCACCCCTCTGTAACAACCCTGTGGTTCATATGTTTTAAAGAAATATCTTGTGCTATGCACCTCAGTTAAAACGATAAGGGAAAGAGGAAAAACTCCTGTATTCTTTTTTGGGGGTGTTTGTTCCGTCTTCCATACACACCTCCTGGTTCTCTTCTGAAGAAACAAATCAGAGCTTCACCTGAAAGCTCATCCACTGATTTATCTGTTAGCTGAACAAGCACTGTCCCAAAGAGTGCTCAAAATAGTACTGTTCTCCATGCACAGATTACTCCCAATACTTTGTTCCTCTTAATTATGAGGGTGAACTCTTCTTGTTACTTGAGTCTCTCAGGCAGATTGCATACTCTCTTGTCAAGAGAAAAAAAGGTGAAATACAGATCATATGACACCCTAAATGTAGCAGGAGCCTTCTGTTGAGCTCTCTTTTTTATTTCAGTCATCAGTCCACCTTCCCACACCAGATAATGCTGATCTGCGTTGTAAGTTGTGGGCTCTGTGTGGTGTTAGACATACTCTAGACAAGAAGTTCTGTTTTGGGAAAAAGTCCACAAATATGCATCATGCTCTCTGCCCACCTCTGATAACATGCTGTACTCTTTTTAATTCAGATCTCTTGGGGGGAGATGATTGCAAACACAGACTTAGCCTGGAATCTACTAACCATGGCAATTTCCCATGGTGCAGGCAGCTTTCTGCAATACCACAGATTTTCTTTCTTTGGTGGCTCCTCTGCCAACCTTCCCACCTTCACCAGTACTTTTGAATGCCATGTTCCCACTTTAGTTGTGGTGCTACATTTATTTGTAGGGAGCACACACTGAACCAAGCAGGGGAACACGTTAGGTTATATTATTAATTTTTAAAGGGTATTTTAGATGGCTCTGTTGTCTCAGTAGTCTCAGTTGTCTCAGTACCAGCTCAGCTGAGCCAGTTGTGCTCTGTGTTGTGGTAGCAGAGGTGAACATCTGGGGACTTGGGCGGGAGGAGAAGTGGAGTGGATTTTTCTGACAGTGGTGTAGCCATTGGGAAAATTATTGATGCAAACACACACCACACTGAAAAGATCAGCTAGACTTGTTACCTATGAGTGCTTCTTTGTGAAGGGAAATGGATACTGTGAGTGAGCAGGGGAATGCATTTAAGAGACTGGGAAAAGGCAAATTAATTACTTCCTCAAAGCTTTCCATTTTTTGACATCAAGATACACCAAATGAGATGTGTGGCAGCTGGGGATATGGTTTAGGGGTGATTATAGTGATGCTAGGCTGAAGATTGGAGTAGGTGATCTTGGAGATCTTTCCCAACCTTGATGATTCTGTGATTCTGTCTAGGCTTGCACAAATAAAATATCCAAGACTTTGAGTCAGCAAGCCCTAGTATTATGTCTTTGTGCAAAGGGAAGTTGTGATGCTTACATGAGCCTGCACACCTGTGCTTAATCCAGACATCTTTTTATGCATTGGCAGTGGAGAACGGGACATAGAGTACATCTTCATCTAGGGCACACCCCTGGAGAAATCAGCACTGGCAATCCATCTAACCTTCAGGCTACCTCGTACCTACACTGCTTATCTTCACGTGAGACTGAGCTGACAAGTTACACAATCACACCTTCTCACTGCATTTGCTTAGTGACAATTTTACCCATTTCTTTTCCCTTATCTGACAGTCATAGAAAGTGATTGATCCCTCATGCACGTGGTCACTGGGAATGCTCAAGACTGTATTCTGGGTACAGAAGGCAGGGCAATTGAGACAGCTAAAGAGTATGACAGATTACTGTAGATAGACTAGGTTACAGCTACCACCTTAAGAGTCAGTATCTGTTGGCCAAAAACAGGACAGATATAGCCTGACAGGTTACACCAGGAGCACAGGCAACCTCCAGCAATCTCTTTCGTTTGCCTGTGGGGATAAAGTTGCTCTATCATAATTTACAAATGCTGTATGTGACCTGTTATACATCTCTGGTCTTCTCACACTCTTGTTCCTATTGCTATAACTTTAAAGTGCTGAAAAGCTGTAACAGGCATTTGTGTGACACATACGTGTGTCTGAAAGCCTGGGCCCCAAAGCTGTTTATTTTTAGGCTACTAGACATGCTTGGCTCCTATTTCTGAAAAAGGCACTTCTCCTTCACATTTGTAGCCACTATAATTTGAGTTCAACACATAGTTTAGGTTTTCTTCTCTATTTTGCTACCTATGGTGGTAGAACAAAAATAAGCTTCCCCAGAAGGGGAAAACTGAAAACAGAGCATTAGCTCTCATGCAGGAGAGAGATTTGTGAGAGCAGAGACTAGCCATCAACAGCAGGTGCCTGACCCTAACACCCAGTCTTAAGCCCTGGGAAACGAGGGGCTTTTGCAGGCAAGAGCAGAGCTGTACAGTGCACCATAAATAACTAGACCAAAGAGAGGTATGTAAGGCAGACCCTGAGCAGTGGTTCTGTGGGGTTTTTTGTATCACTGTTTTGGAGTGATGGACAGGACACCATGGCTCCAGACCAAAAGGAAGCTCTGAAAAAGTCTAAAACCAGATCCGATACTCCAGTATTCTCAATCAACTTCTCTGAAAGTAATTAAAAGCAAAACTAAAATACAGAGTTGAAATAGAGAGCCTGGATAGTTCTCTAAATGTGGGCTACCTCACAGATGAAATTCCTCAAGCCAGCCCATGTTACTCATGTTTCTCTAGCAAACTACCAAGTGGAGAACATCCTCCTTTTTGCCAGTGTGTGGGTGAAAATCCTGCTCCTTCTTCTCTCTCCAGTTTCTAACAGGCTGGACAGTGTGATCATCCTTGTGAGCACTGGAGCTAGTTCACCCAGACCTGGCTGGCATGGCCTCAGCCATAACACTTGTTCCCTGCTGACATGCTGCCATACCTTAACAGGATTACAGGGGAGAGGGAAACAGGTGGCTTCTGCTGCAGGAGCCAGAATTGTCACCATGCTGTGTGCTTATATAAAATGGTCTTACAGCTCTGGGGAGTTAGTCATCACAGGGTTAATGGCTGGTGAGAGATGTAGGCTTTTTTCTCCAGGATATGAAGTTTTGTACAGTATTAACTAACCATTCAGATCACATAAAAACACACTTTAGAATCATCAAAGCATATAGATAGAAGTAGTTTAATTACTTTCAAAATAAAAGGTACTGAAGGGTGCTGCGATTCCCCAGCAAAAGGCTAAAATTCACAGCAAGGCCTGAGGGTTGTTAAATCACCTTTAACCACAGTATGTGCCCACAGATGAGGGGGACCTGGGCTGAAGAGCCCTTGCCAGGAGCATAACTTTTTTGCGAAAACCAACCTCCCTCTGCTCTGAAAGGAAAAGAGCTGTGGCCAAATGTGAACATCTCAGTGGTTTTCCCTCACTTGCATCTTTCAGACTACCCTAAACTTGTACTTGAGAGTCCTCAGGCTGTGTCAATAGCTCAAGAACAGCAAATGTCTGAGTTGTGCTGGGAAGCAGCTTCCAAATTATGAAACTGATTTCCCTGGAAACAATTCCTAAACTCTTAGCATGCACTTAAAACCCTTTGATCAGGAAAAGACTTAAATGTGTGCAAATGTCCATCCTGGCTGCAACATTTCACGAGCATGTACACTTCTCAGCTCTGAGTACAGATTTAGGTCTCTACCTGGGACTGTGGAGTCATGGGCTGAAAAACAAAGGTTGGAAGCTGATCCCAGAGGAGCAATGGGACGGGCACAATCCATGCTAAGAACATAGTGGATCCCTTGTCCTGCGATCAGAAGACTTTTCCTCTCATCGCCTTGACACCTCTTTTGTGCTGGATGAGCCCTATGTAGGGAAAGAGGCCACCACCTTCCTCAGGGACGGCAGTGATGAGGATGCAGAAGGAGGCCATCCTTGCAAAGAGCTGTGGCTGCCAGTCTGATAAGCTTCTGGCAATGTTTCCCTGTTAAATCCCAATTAACTCAGCTTTAAAGGCTCAGCCCAGGCAAGTGTGTGATATAGAAGGACTCCTCGAGGCAGCTCAGGTAAACTGTGTACTTTATAACCTCTGCTTTTAGTGTCTTGTTTTTAGCCTCTGTTAACTTAGCATATAAATTGCATATAAGTAATATAATATAAGTAAGAGAGTTGGGTTTAAATTAGAAAATACTTGTAAATTTTCATTACTATTTTTCCTCCTTCAAATTAAGAGTGGGCTATTAATGGCAACACAAAAGTTTTTGGGTAATTCAGTTTAAGCTGGATGCTTTAAACCATTTAAACAAAAACGAACACATTCTCCTTTATATAAAGGCACTAAAGTGATAGAAAATATTATTTAAATCCTCTTTCAGACCTAAATATTTTCATTAAGAGTAATTTTTATAGTATGTGTCTAATCCAAATTAATCTTGCAAAAGATGGTTTAGTGTATTTAGTACAAAGTATTTACATGATAACAGATAAAGTGAATGCATCATCTTGCCAGCTATTAAAAATACTTAATAATTCCAATTGGAGCACTCAGCTGTAAGAGCTGCTTTCCATTTCAGTGAACTTTCCGCTATGGAGAGGAAAGAAATTATTTCTCCACATGGCTGAGCATCAGGTTTCTTTGAGCATGAGAGCAGGCTTGTAAAAAGTAGGTGTTTATGTTTGCTTGTTTCCATCAGGAGTGTTTTCTGACATGCAAATAACCTGCCATCCACTAGCAGGCTTTAAGTAGCTCTGCTTTAAAACCTTCTGCTGCAAGCCTGTGTCAGCTCAGCCCGGCATGTGCATGGATTAGCTTCATTTTAGGAGGAAGTGTCACAGTTTCATTGGTGCTGTGCTGCTACAGCTGCATGACAAACACTGAGTGGTGAAGGGGGGAAATGGTAAAAGGTATCTATGGATCACAGGTGAGCTCTCTTGACCTCTTCCCTCTCTGAATCCAGCTCTGAAGACAGTCTCTGCTAACCTGGAACACTGCCAGAGCTGATTTCCAACTGAAGGTTGACTTGGAGCAACTCTTTTTTCTGAACTGGTCTTTATAGCTCATATCTGGAGGTTTTTGTCTTGTTTTGATTTAGCAGTGTTCACTGTCTAAAACAGTGAGGATATTTTAAAAAGTGAGAATGTCCTTATACTTTCAGGTAGGCTGAATAGTGCTTGGGGCTCCATAGCCTGTACATGGTGCCTGAGGTGACTCACTCTGATGCAGATATTTAAGCTCTAGCATCTAAATGTCCTCAGCTGTTATCTTCCCTTCTGCTTATATATATACATCTGACTTTACATTCCAGGGAACAAAATGACTGCATTGCACAATCAAACTAGCACTGAAAAATCCCCTTGGGAGTCTGACAACTCAGGAATACCTTCAAGCTGAAGCCAGAGACTCCCTCTGTTTCAGAGGCTGGTGGGCAAAGAGCTCCCCTCAGCCCATTGCTGACCAGTGCAATGCTCTCCACATGAGATAGCTCTGCTGCAGGACCCTTCCTAAGGTCATAGAATCACAGAATGGTTTGGGTTGGAAGGACCTTAAACATTCAGTTCCAACTCCCCTGCCCTTCCACTAGACTGGCTTGCTTGAAGCCCCATCCAACCTGGCCTTAAACACTTCCAGGGATGTATTCCAGGGGTCATTTCTTCCTGTTCCTACATCTCTGCTGCTGCTACCATGTCACATCCAGCAACCATTGTGGATGAAAGAAAGAAAAAAAAACAACCACCAAACAAAAAAGCCCACAAAAACAAACAAACAAACATACCTAAACCCAGACAATTCTTTTTTAAAAAGACACTTTATTTCAGCCTAAAAGTGAAGGTAGTTTGTGGGTAAGACCAGGCCAAGACCAGGACAAGGCAATATTTGTCTAATGCATCTGATAATAGTAAGCTAAAAGATGCCTGGCAGGTGACATGTTAAAACTGCCCAGACTGTAATCTGAAGTGAAGAGAGAGGGAGGAGAGAAAGGACAAAAGGAAGGGTAGGAGGGAGAGGACTTGTACCCATCTGGAGTTTTGCCCTGAACGGAGTAGGGTGGCTGAAACACTTTCTTTTGGGTAGCTACACATGTTTCTGTTCTATGGAGGCTCTGAGGTGTAACGTGACTTACCTGGGGAGCACAGGGATCCACTCCCAAGTGCCCTGCACTCCAGTCACATCTGTACAACAAATAGTGCTTCTGTCATGTTGGCATTCATCTGTGCAAAAATGACTGCATTGATGTTTTGAAGGATAGCTAATGCTACAGTCCTTTTCTGAAAGGCGATCTATGATCTACCCATGGCAGCATTGCACAGTTGAACAGCAGGTTCCCATAAATGGTTAGTAAGGCAAATCTTCATCTTTCATTTTTGTCACAGTGTCTGGAATGCACCTCACTACCTTAAGTGATTATAATTCATGCGTCACTAAAACCACAAGGTATGCTTTTTACACGACTGATATCCACCCTTCCATCCACCAGCACTGACCATAAATCTCCTTTATTTCCAAAGATGCTAGGACCCACTGGCAAAACCTGAAGACTCACCAAGTATTCGCTTGAAATACTATTATATTGCTAAAAACAGGAGCTCTTCACAAAAGACACATCTGGCATTTCCAAGAAGTGACTAGTGAGTTAGAGTATCTGGAAAGTGTCTGTTGTGAGCGTGATGGAAGAAGTGGTTCAGAATAATCTTTTGCAGTAGGAAGCAGTTTCAGCAAGGATCTTGCTTCACTGAAAAGGGAGATGTTGATAGAAGCTAACCTAAACCAGCTGCTATATTTATTAACATTGTTAGCAGTTTTGATAATAATAGCAATAACCATAGCAATAATAATAACAACAACAATAATTAATCGATGTGGGATGGGCTGCCTGCAGCAGGGTCACTGCCCCACAGCCTTATGTGCTTGTTTACTGTTCTGTACATTGTGGGATCTCTGAAAATGACTGTATATGAACTAAGAGAAAAAAAGGCAACCAGCTTTGCATATTTTTACAATCCGCTTCAAAGCTTGTGTGGGCTATGAAAGTATGTACAGTCTAAATAATGAAATAATAATTGAAAAAATAACCCCTCTCAGGCATTCCAAACCAAGAGCCTTTCCTTGAGTTCATAGCAGTGATCCTAAACAAAGCCAGGGACACTGCTTAGAGTGAAGGCCTTTTGTAACATGACACTATACTATGGAGAAACAGACCATTTCTCAATGTATCTACACCAATTCTATAGGTATCTTACTAGCCTGGGTACAGCTACAGGTTGACCAATGTTTTTATTCTGGAGATTGTTTAGGCAGCCAAAATTATTTTACATTGTTAAGTCTTTAACTTAGTGTGATTCCATATGATACTGAGAACTTGGAGGTAAATCACAGAACCTCAGTGAGCAGATTGCAAAATCTTTGCTTAGGAAGTTAAATTTGGTTTTGTCTCTGCCACAGTGATGCAGGTATAGTTAACTTGTCCACAAAGAAATCATTATGACTTTGTCTGAAATGACCAGCATTGCTGTAGCAAGAAAGGACTATGATTCTTCTGCCATACGATGAGGAGATCACAACAGACTCTACAGCAGGAAAGATACAGGTTGGATGAACATGATCCTTAGATCAGATTCATATTGTCTTGTGGTGTGCATGTATGGGAAGTTTCCATAATAACTAGTACCAAGCAGAGGAATTTTGGCAAAGAGCTTTCATGGAAAAAAAAATATCTTCCTGCTTATCTTTGCATGTCTCCACTACTGGTCACTCTCTCTCTGAGCACCTACAACACAGCTGGCCAGATTTGCTTCACAACTTTGACCGTTATCCTTTGAGAGAAGAACCTTAGAAGACTTTTATTCCAAATTGGGCTGGTACACTACAGAAATCAAGATAGCAGGGTATTCACGTTGTCTAACCTAACCTGCCCAGGACATGGGAGCCACCTCTGATCCACCTTTTGGGGCCTACACTGATCACAACAGGACTCATGGACTTTCATTAAAGGGTTGAGTTAAAAGGCTTATGTCAGACATGGGCAAAAATGCCTGATTCACTTCAGGAAAGCTCTTGAATAAGAACAAGATAACGTTTTGTTAGGACATCTGTCAGAAACTGTATGTCTGCAACAGGGGTGTGATTTTGCCCAGGGTAAGAGAATCCAGCTCTGCTTTTCTGTGACTGTTGTGTTCAGTGAGTTCCATGGTCAGAAGGAGAAAAGCTAGAGGAAGCCACACAGAACCTGAATTTCTCAGGAATTTGTAACAACTTAGAAAAAATATATAAAGAAAAAACAACTTTGGGAAAATGTGGAGTATCAGAAATTTAAATTTTGAAACTTGCCCGAGGCATCACTTCTGAAAAAATCAAGCTGCTATAACAAGGAGTGACTTCATGTGGGGATATCCTTACACCTATGTGATGTTCATTTTCACTAGAAGACGATGTTAAGTGAGGGAAGGGAGTGTGTGTTTCTTGCTACAAGATTCAATGCCCTTGTGACAGAGCCTTGTGAGCTGGGCTTGGCATAAGGTGTACCAAACAGAGCTTATTAAGTCACTGGCAAGTCTTCAGCCTTTCACCTCAGCTATTTACAAAGTAAGGTCTGGGAATCAGAGCTGGTCTAACATACATTCAAACATTCATTCGTGTTTGAATGAATCAGAGTTTTGAACAGTTTTCATCATCTCAGCCTCTACTGCTCTGTCTGTCTGCATGTGGAATAGTTTTTATGGCCAAATTCTTATTCTTTAATAACCTTGGTGCAAGAGATCACATTAGTAGGCAGACAAGGCTGCAGAAGTTTATCTGCCTGTGGCATCCATGTCTCACCTGTCAGATTGCCACTGAAAATGTGCTATCTAAGGCTGTTTGCTTATTAGAGAATGTAATTTAAAGGTTGACTTTTTAAAATGGCCTGGGCCATACAGATGGTTTGGTGACTGTTCACAGGAATCAAGGACAGTTCTTCAGCCCAGCCTGAAGCAGGCAGTACATTATCCAGAGACCTATGGTGCTACCAAGCCTCTGATATGGTGGCAGTCACTGCAACAGGGCTTCGTGTGAAATTATACAGTCAAGGACCAGGAAAAGGACCACTCCTGTGACATACAACTCCATAACTAATGGCAACTTCACTGCTAGAAAGGAGACAGATCTGTCCTTCTTTCTGAGAGGGGTTTGTCCACTGTATCATCAGAGAGACCTGTTCATGCACTGGAGAAACAGGGAAAAGACTACTTACTGAGCACTAATGTGTAGCACTTGTAGGAATGTATGTGTTTTCACTTAGAATGTAAGGCAGGATATTCACGCTTTTTATGCACCCTGTATTCAGGGCTTGATTTAGAGACCTTGGAAACTTTTCACTGGCTTCAGGGGAGTTTGGATCATGTCCAAAAGTTACCCAACATCCTGGAAGGGGAAAAAATAAACTGACTGTTTCACCTGGAAAGATCCAGGAAAAGACTTCAGGCAGAGACAATTAGGGTATTGTGGTATTTGGGGAGCTTTAAGTATTTTTTTGTTGTTGTTGTTTGATTGGGTTTTACTTCCCAATAGCAGCTCATAATCTAATGCTTGGATTATTTTTAATGTTGCATTTTTCTTCTTGTTTTGATTTCTAAGGAGGACAGCCTGCAGTGCCTTTGGCTGTAGGGCCTGTCAGGCAGCTGAAACAGAGCAGCAGGTGCTCCTGCAGAGAAACACAGTCCATGACCCAGCTGGCAGCCAGGGCTCCTGAAGGGCCAGGGAAAGTATGAGGCACTGGGGCAGGACGAGGTTGCAGAGCCATGCTCCGATGTCCTCTCCACAGAGCCAGGCTGGGCAGACGAGGTGGTGTGAGGGGCAGAAGGTGACTGGCAGCTGATGCAGCGGCACGAGGTAACAAGGCGACCCTGAGCCCGCAGACTCAGCAGCAGAGTTTACAAACACATGGCAGTCCTTGTGACTGTCCCAGGGGCTGATGAGCAAGTTGTGTTTAATTGGGGCTAATTAGAGCCATGCTCTGTTTCAGTCTGGGTCTGCTCCAAAGTCAGTCTTAATGCTCTGGGTTCTGTTTAGGATGTAATAAGCTTTGCTTTTCCATTTTTGAGAAAGCCCAGAGAGCAGGCTCCTGCTGTGAAAGTCCTCTGAGCCAAGCTGCTGATGTGAAACAAGTCTCACATTTGTTTCCTTTCATATCTTTTTGGTTTAGAATCACACAGATGCACTTAACAGGAACACACACCCTAAAAATAACATCTTCAGAATAGTTGGAAAATCAAGATTTTTACTTTTTAATGATTGCCTTAAGCAACCCTCCTTTATGATCTTGGCTCAGAACTGACATCACACAACTGATCAACTTTAAGAACAAAGAGTTTTTACACCTTCCTATTTTTAAGATAAAATGCCTTTTAATGGCTTCTCTACTAATTAGCTGCTATGACTTCCCAATCTCTTGGCAGTGGCTCTTTTTAATATCAATGAAATTGACAAGCATTATGGTCTGTTATTCAAAATATGCTGATAAGGGATAAGAAGACAAAGTGGTGCTGCTTTCTGCCCACTTCCAGCTGTGCCCCCCCAAATATCAGATCTGATGTGTCACACACCCGCTTGGGCAGGAGTTGCCAGGAGGGGCTGAGGATGGGGAGACCACTCAGTAGGGCTGAAGTGGCCAGGATGGAGCAGAAAGCTTTCATTACGGGCCTGTCACAGATTTCTCTGCTGCTAAAGCACAGTGGAAAGCTGAGAGAAAACCACACAGTGTAGCCCTCCACCTGGGATACAGTGGATTGATACACCAGGTAGTTTTTTCAGAGGTGGACAGTGTGTGCCACTGCCATGATGTTCCCTTACAGCTCTCTCTGTCTCACAAGATAGCTCTTCAGTTTGAGTGGTGTGACAATAAACATAATGTCAGTAAAGAAAAAAGCTATCGAAGTTTAAAGAAAAGAGGCCAACGCCTTCTTAAATGGTTAGTCTCTAAGTACTACCTCCATTGCCAAAGGTAAGTCCAGCTCTAGTGCTCTCCCTCTTACCGATAGCTTTGCTCAAGCAGTGTCAAGCACTGGCTGAGCTAATAACAATAGTGCATATTAAGGGAATACGCAGTTGCAGTAAGGAATAACAAATGATCCAAAACACATTCTTGGATGCCCATTTTAAAATAAACATTTACAGGTTCAGTTCTTCAACAGTCCTCAACATGACCAGCATAATGTCATAGCCTCAGGATTTGTCAACTTGGATTACACTTAACATCAGCCTTTTTTGTCTTACACTGCAAGCGGTCTGGTTATTCCCAGCTAACACAATTGTCTGTGCTCATATTTTCCACACAGCCTCAATACAACACTCATACGTTTCAAACTGATAGTTTAATTAAATTATGGCAAGTAGGGTTATTTCAATTCCAGGAGAATGTGAGGCAAAGATGGTGAGTATAAACATGACACTTGTGCTTTCAGGAGAGGGGCCAAACTCTGTTTTGTACGAAAATGAAGCTTTCAGAGGACTGAATTTTTTCAGCATTTGAAACCTCTAGAAATCATGCTTCTTTCATGCAGTTCAAGTTGGACACTCCAAGATGGAAGCCATCAATGGTACTTATGGAAACCTGGTCTTACACATGCAAGGAGAACTGGAGATTTAGCTATTCCTCTGTGCTACAAAAGTATTCTTAAGTTGTTTAGACATCCTTTGTGCAGCCAGGAGTGCCAAGTCAGCATGGCTCCCTATAAGTTCTGCTTGGCTTTTACTTCTACTAGCCACCCAAAGAGTAGCTTTAGGTTCTATGTGTTAAATAACATGTCTAAAGGGCAAATAAGCAAGTATTAGCCAGTAAACCCAACAAGAATCAATGACAGATGAAGGTAGCCATCTGTCTTAAGTGACTTGAACTGTGCAAATAAGATCCATTGAATCAGCAGCTCCCTACAACCATCAACAGAAAAGGATTACACTCCATGATGGCACAGCCCAATGGGTCAGAGAGCCATATACAGGAAAGGGAGATAATACTTAACAGGATGCAGGACTTAGCACAGTATGCAGAGGAAGGAGAATTTGAGGCTTGTATAAAATGTCTTACAGGAGGTTTTCAGGGGATCATGGGTGTGTGAATCTCATTAAGAGATATTAATGGGAAAGACTGGAGGTGGAAAAATGAAGGCATCAAGATGAACTGTGGAGGGATAACAAACATGAGGGAATAGAGGGAGACAGGAGATAAAAGGGCCCAATTGACTGTACACTTGCTCGATGGAATCCTATGGTTCTACATCACTATCTACCCCGCATTTGTGCTAAACCCTATTTTTACCTATCTTCTCTGAGTGTGCATTCTCTGTCCCAAGTCATTTAGCATGACTGCTACCAGGATTCAGACCAGACTAGGATTAGAGAGTACCAGGACCCAGAGGGGGACCACAGACATCTGGGGCTTGTAGTTCCAAGTGCCAGTAGCTGGAGGAGACTGGGAGCTAGGTGCAAATTAGAGGACAGAGTGTCTATGACCAGGTCCTGAAGTGGCATTGTGTGTATATCCCAGTAGCAGGCTTCAGTCCTGATTCTCCAGAGAGGGGCAGCCAGATGGGGCTGTCTGTGCTGTTCATGTTTGTGTGAGTGCTGGTGGTGCTGGTGGTACTGATTCTTCTTTGTGCTGGTCCATGTAATAACCAATGCACATTGTGTGCATGTGTGTGCTCCTAGCTACAGGCTGAACCCATGATCATGCGGCTGCAGAAGCCTCACTTGCATCCAAAGTTCATAAGATTTAGCCAGCCCTAGCACCATGAACTTGCTGGAGACTCCTTGCTGCATCGCTTTTCCAGCTTTCCAGAGATAGAAACTGTGTCCCAAGAAGACTTCCTTTACAAGCCTCATTATAAACTTTCAAAATGTCACACAAAACTCGTGGAGAAACATGTGGCTACCTCTGGCCTTGTATTTTTTTCCTAGGAGAATGGTCCAACACTCCCCCTCCTCCTCCCTACCCCCCCTCCCTTTCTGAATTGTGGCTTATTTGGGAATGGAATGATGCTGGTTTGCCAGTTATCCTTAAATCACTCCTACCACCAGACAGGCTTGAAGATAAAGTAAGGAATGAATTTATTCAGGAATCCAAAGATCAGCATTACAATCTCCTTATTTAGAGGCAGCTGTGCATAAAGAAAAGAAAACTTACAGCTGCAGACAGATTATTCTAACTCTGTTATCTGCTTCATCTAGTTAAAATGCTCTCAGCATGCTTACATACCTTTCAGCTGGAAAATTGTCTTTGAGAAAGACCTGGTCCACAGCATGTATTTCATTGAATGGATGCTTATTCAGGGATATGTATGTCCTTTTCCACCTCTTTTCCACCCTGGGGTATTTCAGGTCCTCATCACACTTGTCCCATTCATGCCATCACCTGAGCTGGAAAGCGTTGGTGACTGCTGGATAGGTGGGTTCTTCTGCCCAGACAGGGGTAAAATATCTTGGTGCTTACCTTAACGCATACTGCTGGTGAAGGAAAGCTTCTCCTCAAAGGCAGATCAAGAGTTAGGCCTCCTTGCATTAATTCTTTATATACTGAAAACATCAGCTCATGTATATGTATAAGCTAACAATCATAGTAGATACAAACATAGAAATAGTGATAATACATGCAGTTAATTAGATCTTGTCTGCATTGAGACAAGAATTAATGGCAATCAAATTATTTCAGGTAGAAAATGACATGAATACACTTGGCATGAGCTATGCCCTTGTAATACCCCGTGAAGGCATGCTCTTACTTTGAATGTGTGGTTGTACTGGATGAGAGAGTTTTGGAAAACATTAAAACCAAAAGTCTTTTATCATACTCCATATTCTATTAGCACAGTTTTGTTTTTCATCTGTTTTCCTAAATCTGGGATTCCCATTAGCCAATGTTTTGCATGAAGAAGTCCCTGTGTTTAGTTCTCATGTGTGACACTGGTGACAGTCCTCACTTACAAAGTTTCAAGAGTGGTCTCTCATGGCAAAAGTTTTTACTCCTTTGGTAAGGACTGCATTGTCACATGAACAGGAGGAATGATCTTGGGTTGTTTGACATTAACCTAATCTTATCCCTGTGAAGAATGATTTTGACCTAAAAAATAACTTTTGTTTTTGAACAAGCACTGCTGCCTGGACAGTGTTGTACAGAAGGGTTTGCCTTGATAAGGTATTGGCATTCCACTCTACAGAGGTACCACAAAAAAACCTAAATTACAAATTGAGCTGCTCACATGCTGGATAAGGAGCAGAACTGCTGTGTTACTTGTAGTCACATTGAGAGAAGACACAATTTTCCATCATAGCATTTTCCATTTTCCATCATAGCAGTAATAGGTCCCACATTTGAAAGGCTTCTCAATCCAGTCCTTTAACACAACTGTGACAGAAAGGGTACTTTGGGGGCTGTGTTTCTGACATGGCCTGGTCTTTCCCTACCACACTTTCTCTTCCTGCTCTTCCTTGTCAGCACCATCAATATCTGTCAATAGTCCATATCTATTTTTCTAAAAAATTGATCTCCAGAAGGAAAAGTTGTATCCAGAACCCTTCCTGATACAAGAGAAGATCAGGACCAGAGTAGGATAACAGCCAGAGAGTCCAGGGATCTGGGATCAGTGTTGTTTTAGAATTTGTTGCGATAATCCACAGAACTGATTGCTCTAAAATCATTTCATCATGCATGGCATAGATAACAACTTCTTTTTCTTTCTGCTTGTTCATCTCCCTTAGTTCTAGATTCTTCAATGCCTAAAGGGCTTTCTTTTTATACTTCTTTAGGTTTGGCAACTATTGAACCTGTTCCAACCCTAGATCAATTTCAATCCATGGATGATCCCCAGGGCTCATGCAGTGACTCAGAAAAACACCTTCTTCTTGGTGGTACATTCTTGCAAAGGAGCTGATTCTTCCTAAAAGAAACAAAAATAAAAACAAACCCAAAAAACCAAAACCAAAACCAAAACCAAACCAAACCAAACCAAACCAAACCAAAACAAAAAAAAAACAACAAAAACAAACAAACAAACAAAAAAAAACACACTAAAAAAAAAAAACACAGAAAGAAACATTGCTATCTGCTGAGCAGGAGCCAAGTTTAGCATGATCACAGATCAAAGAGAGCTGTGAACCTCTTGTTTCCATCTTGGCAGTGTGCTCTCCAGAATATTTAATATTTGTGCCCAAAAATTAAATGCCAGCTTTGTTTACAGAAGTGTTTTCCAGGAGATGCTACGGTTACGCTCAGCAGCTGCCCTGATTGCCGGTGCTGGGCATACCTTGCATGTCTGGGTGATTTATGCACTTGAACTGCTGTCCGCACCCCTCCTGCTTGCGAGGCAGGGGCATGCTCCAGCACTGTGGAAGAGCCATAAAACAACAGCTGCAGCAGATGGCCACAGGTCCTGCCTTGGTTTGGCACACTCTGCCAAAAAAGTGCCAGATGCACACACTTCTGGGGGGCTGGATAGGCTGATAGGCAAGAATGTTCCTCAGCTGCAAACAGAGAGGAATAATGTGTTGTAGGGAGATAAAGCTAAATGGGGAGATGTGGGGAATGAAGTGAAAGTGCAAAAGAGCAGAGGTTTTGAGGCAACATCTGCTAATCCTTGAGGGGAAAGAAGTGGTGGCAAGGATGCTAAGGAGGCAGTGATTAAAAGAATTATCTTGCAGGTTTCATGTCTTGAGTGGAGACAGGGGGGTTGGCAGACCCCACTGCTGACACCTCAGGTATCTGGGGCAGAAAGGAAGCAGGGGAGAGATGTGGTGTGCCAGACATAACAGGTAGGAGTAACATGGAAAGAAATGAAAATTATAGTGATGCTAAAGTGATCTAGTATTACATTGGACGATGGTTTTATAAGGTATGAATATAAATGACAATTAGAAAAAGATCAGCAAATTCATCGTCAGGACATGTGCAAAAACAGAATGCAGAAAAAGAAGGTCAACAGATTCATAATCAGGATATGTGCAAAAACAGAATGCAGATTTTGCATGATAAAGACTCTAATCTCACTGTCCTTCAGTTGTATTGAATGTAAGTGCATCTTTTTAAAGCATGAAAAAGACACTGTAGGGTTTTTTTTCCTAACAATTTGAAAATCAGAGTGCTATTTGTGCATTTTGATCAGTGTGTAAGAATTTCTCTAGTCTCAGCTGACTAGGCACATATAGCAAAGACATGTCACTTCCTTGCTCAGCATGCTTTGGTTTTGTTTTCTGCACTCCAACAACTTAATGGCTAAACATGTCTGTCAAGTCTTTCAAAGTAATGCATGGTTGCAGAGCTGATAATTTGTCTTTGAATTGTTTTTGAAAAATCTGATCAGGTCAGCAGCCCTGCTGATGCCACAAGTAGCTGTTATTTAACTGAGGTGCCATAAGGAGCTGTCCTCCTGGTAAATGGCATGTTCTCTGTTGAACTCGACCATAAAATTAGGGTGATAGTTTTAATATACATAACTTTTCCATCCACAAGGAAAATCACTGTGAGGTCTCACAAAAGGCATTACTGAAACAGATAAAATATTAATACAATCACCTGAAGACTTTTTATGTTATGGATGAGAAAATCAGTGATCCAATGAAAAGAGAAAACAAGCATTTTAGGCTTGTCATAGTCATGCACAGGATCTGGGTAAGGGGCAGTGACAGGTGTCAAATTTGACATTAATTTTGGCACATGCATCCAGACTAATCTAGGCTCTACAGTGAAATTTTTCTCATTGTGCTAAATGTCCTAACAGGTACACAGTAGCCCTAGGCTGCACCCCTATCAGCAACATAACCTCTAGCAACGATTGAGTTACCAGCTGACTGACTATGTCTCCGGGGGAAGGATATACACTGTAATGCCAACAGCTGCTCTCTATAAACATAACTCTTTAATATTGCTGGGCTTGTTTGAAATTGCACATGATGGCCTTCAGCAGGCTAACCAGGGCCACCAGGCTTACTTACATCAAGGCAATACCAAAAAGGGTGACCACTGTCCTACTCCACAATGTGCAAAGGCAATACAAGGCTTAAATATTTTTGTGCAAGATTTTAGATCTATCACTACTTCCAGCTGCATTATCCTAGTTTCTATTTCTGCACTGCTTTGGGAAGTGCCTTTGAAGGTAGTATAATGTCAAACTAGTTTTAGAGCTGGAGTCCTACTTTACATCTTCTAAGAACAGCCTATTGACTGCAATATAGTGGTGAGTGGAGACAAGGTGATTTTGAGGTGCTGAAGTACCTCTGCTTGAGACCATGTGCCCTCCACCCAGCATGAAATCTGAGTCAGAAGATGTGGGGAAAGAACAGTCAGTTCTTGGGACGTATTGCTGGGAAATGTGGTCCTGCCAGAAGGATACTTCTACTGGTTGTGGAGGTCTGGGAAATTCTTAGTCCACTGAGGGTTGGGGGTTTTTATCATTTCAGTCTATTTTCCGGATCTTGTTCTGGAGCAAGGATCTCTCTCATAGTTCCCCCTACAAGTGGGAAACCTGAGCCCCAGGGAGCTTAATTTGATTTTTTTTTTTTTTTCCAAATGCTTGGCACTTGCAGCTTCTCTGTCCTTCACTGGGACTTGCATGCACTTTGCCTCGTTTGATAATGTGGATGTGACCGTCATGTCCAAGGTCACACAATGAATTAGTGTCAGAGCTGGGATTATTATTACTTATTATGTGTGGGTCGGTGATTTCGCCTATGTTTAAGGCAATCTACAGCTTCTATTACAAAAGTCTGCTTTTGTCTTTATGCATGTTGAAATAAAACTGCTTAGGCTGAAATTCTTTATCCGTACAAGCAGTCTTGTACTTGGAGCCAGGCAAAGCAGGCTGGGCTCTTGGTTGCTTAGTTTTGCTAGTAGCTACTCCTGACTCCTACTGCTGGGGTCACAGCACTGTACTTCTCTCAGATAACAGTTATCTCATTAGAAAATGCCTCTCTTTGAAAGGTTTTTTTGCACATGTACTCATACTCACTGGTGAAGCTAGGTACAGTGTGGTAAATACATTAATTCAAACAGGCAGGTAGATGTGCAAACGGGGCACCAAAATTCAGTGTCACTGGAGTTGCTTCTCTCATCTGCTTGGAACTCACTTGGAGTTCAATCACTTGGATCCCTTTGTCACTACAACATGCAAAGTTTATATCTTAGCTTGTTGTTAAGTGAAGCCTGCTTAGCTTTGTCAGGACTTATTTTGGTGGATTATGAAGGCAGATTTAGCTTTGGACTGGAGAAGTTTCAGCAAGATCCAAAAACAGCAGCTCAAGGGTAGTGAACAAGTATTTCAGCCAAAACGGGAAAGGGCAGAGATGGGGCCATGAAGCAGCTGCTAAGAGCACTGGCCTTTTGTGAGCTGTAACATTTGCTGGGAAGATAAATGGAGTGAAGAAGAAATAATTTCTACTTTTCCAACTTTGCACTCCAAAAGTATATCCAGAACTCCCTCTGCCTTAACAGTCACCATCCAGTTCTCTCTGCTCAGGGCATTTGTCGGTGTTGTGTCACTAGGTCTGCAAAGGAACTCTGAGATATGGAGCGATTAAGAAGGGGAAGAAGGGCAGTCTGGGGTCTGGATTCATCTCCCTCAGTGTGAGCAACACAGGGGGATGGAGAGGGGGAGAAAGGGGAAATCTCCCTAAGTTTTTGATACAAAGTTTGGTTTTAGAGGTTTTGGAGAGTTGGGTGTCTGAATTTTCAGACTAGGTCTGATCTGCATAATTTATCCAAATGTGGCACTGTTTGTGTTGGGGGAAGATCTCCTGCTGTGTTCTGAGCTCTGACAGCCACTGGGCACGAGGGGTGCAAGCTGCAGAGACTGGCCATGGGATGGAGCAAACACTCCGAGTATTTGATTTCAGAAACAGCTGGAGAAACTCACTGAAAGAAAACAAAAATAAATCCATCAGGGTCATTAAATATGGTTTGGTTCTGTCTCAGAGAGTTCCCAACTCAAAATCTGTGAGAATTCAGAAAACTGTTTCAAGGTATATATATATTCCTGAGCAAGAACTACTGGACATTTCTGAAGGCAATAAAATAAGCTAGGTTAACCTACATCTGCCACAACATAGACATTTTTGCGGCACCCTACACAAAGCAAGGGCATCTCATGCTGAGTGAGGCACATTTCACATAAATTCTTTCACCAGAAGCTATCTGGTGATTGAATTCAAATGAAAGTAAGTCTGGTGTGAGCCTCTCACCCTCTAGTCTCGAGCCACTGTAGAAAAGCACACATAACTGGCTGACACTGGGTGCCGGCTTTTGATGGAAAAATTGGGTGAGGTGAGCTGCCAATGACAGTGCCCGTGGAAAACATGCAGGTCACAGGGCTCTAAGTGTTTCAGCCTGCTCTCAAGCCTGAGCATATCTTTGCAGCAATGATATCTTCTTGGAGGTTCAGCTCAAAACACAGCACAGAAGGGGTAACCAGGCAGAGATTAAGCCCTTGGAAATCACACATGTTTTGCTGCTTTATCTGTACTCCAGAGTCTCAGCACGGTGGTGGCAATGAGGAGAGCTGCCCACTAGGAGGGAACTAGGGTTGAGATCCTCCAAGTACTTCTCCATCCCTAGATATCTGGAGGTCACCGGCATCCCTGAGGCTGCTGCTGCTAGAGTCCAAATGCTGCCTGCCACAAGCATTTTCACAGGCATAGGAAGGCCTGAATATGTCTGATGCCCTTGACACCCCAGGTGCCTCCTGGCAAAAGGCTGTGTGGCTGCAGGATTCCATGGGGGTTGGCATTTACGTGTGCTCTTCCCCCAGGGGTGAGTGGGCTGGGTGTAGAGTCTTATGTTCAGATGTCTAATTTGGAAGGTTCTGGTGTGATCTTGTGGCTGTGAAGGGCTAGAAGAAGCAGACAGACCAAAGGCTCGCTAACACAGCCAAATCCCCAGTTCATAACTGCAAATGCTAATCCCATCTTCCTCACTGCAAGGGCCTGAGTGTAAAGTGTTTGAAAATATTGACTACCAGCAAAATCTCCACAGGTGCCCTCTTCCCCTCCAGCTCTGCTAAGTCACTGGCAGTCAGTATCATATGTACAGAACCTACATCTAAATCCCCCAAATTAGATTAAAGGCTCAACAGCATCATAACACAGTTTTAATCGCTGTGCTACCTGCCATGAACACAAATGTCAGGACAGCAAGGTCAGATTCCCATGAACATCTATCAGTAGAGCTCTTCCTTTATTACAGACAATACCAGTGCAAGCTGGTTAGATATTTGTTTGTTAAAGTTATCCTGAACATTTACATCCTTATTGGATGCTCACACTGGCATCTTCTGTGACATCCAGAGAATGGCAGGGCTAACCTCACTTGTGAGGGATCAGTGGTAAAACTTCTAGCCTCATTGTAATGAATAGGTAACAGCACTTTGGTATGGTTTCCATGGGGCCTCTTCTTAAAGGGCCACATTCCAATACCACTGTACAGCTGAGACACCTGGAGAGGTCTCTGCTTCTGACAGTACCCACAGGAATACCTCTCCTCTGTTGTTAGCCTGCTACCCTTCTGTATCTCAGAAGTGCTGGTGCCCTGAGCATGGGGGCATTCCCCTGCCCATCTCAAGGAAGTGACTCAGCTGTTACCTGCTGCCAGGGGCACATCATCAGGGCCTGTAGCCTGGCATGTTGCTGATGCTTTAGCTTTCTGGTAGCATCCTTTTTCAAGGAGTCCACCTTTCCTCGATGAGGTTCTTCAAAGAGTAAAGCAATACCCAAAATGAAACTGGGGCAGTTTAATTAGAGGGACAATGGGGGCCAACTAGCTTCAGAGGACAAGTGTTCTTTTCAGAGAGAAAAGTTGTAATGTTTGCATCAACAGTTCTGTAATCCACCTTCTCAAGTTTTCAGATGAAGTGTGCTGGGAGGCCACACTTGACCCAAACTGGTCCCCAGTTGCTGGATCTGTACACCAGATCCAAAAATGCTCTGCAGTCGGGCTAACACCTGGGGATTAAAGATGTCAGAGGTACGCAGAACACCCTGGACTGGGTCAGGGGACAACCATTGTTTATCCAGGTTGTTTCTACAATATCACCCGGACCTTTGAATTGCACAAACAAAAAAATTGGCTAACATGAAAAGGTTGAGACTTTCCAGAGCTCTCCAAACATATGTCTTAACTACCACATTTTTGCTGCTTAAACAGCTTTTCATAACTGTTTATTGTTCTGGGAAATGTGAAAGGGCTGTTTACATGGTAGCTAAAGGAACATGTGGGAAAAGGCTGCTAGATCTAGGATGAACAATATTTTTCCAAGGAATCTGTGGGATATTTCTCTTATCTCCCTGACCAAAGTCTCTAGGCCATGTTCTTCATCCATGGTGCTTGGAAGCTAGGCATTTCTGCATAGACAAAATGAGATGTGTGAAAGTAACTTGTTCCCAGAGGCTTAACTCAGGCTGTCAAATAACGTTGCTTGGCAAAGGCTGAGGACATGCTGTTATGAGCTTTTTAATGCTAGGATGACTGCTTCAGATACCAACTTCTTATTGGTTTGGAGTTAAAACCATAGAACCTGACTGGGCTCCATGTCAAACCATAAATCAGTTTGTCATGTCAAAAAGCCTGCCACAGAGTTTGTGTTAGTATCCAGTCTCTGCAGCTTGACCCACACTTGCTGTCTAAATGAACTGCTCAGAGACAGGCTGGGAAGCAATGTTATCTCCTAAGAACTATTGTTTCACCAGCACTCTAAAGAGAAGTGTGAAGATGGAGGTGAAGGGGATGAGGGGTTCTTCAGGACCATGGAAGTAATAAAAATAAATCCAGCAAAGAAATTGAATCCCTCAGCAAGTACTGCTGCTTCAGCCAGGAGGAGGAACAACCAGCCAGCTCCATTCAGCAGCACAGTATTTCCTCAGATAACTAGCTGCTGTGTAAAGGAGAAGCATTTGCCTGCACACAGAGGCTGCTTGATGCTATTTCTTCACTTCCCCATCTTAAAGAGAGGTTTTCATTTTCCTCCCCTTAAAATAGTTCAACTTCATATCAAGGACTGTGTCTCTGCTGCAACTTTCTCTGCAGAAGTACATTGAAATGCAGAGAAGGACCCAATACCGGCAAAGAGATTGACTAGTTGTAACCCCACCTCTGCACTGAGTCTTGCTTGGATAGGTTTTCCTCCACAATCAGCAAGACACTGCCTGTGGAAAATGCTGGAAGAGCTTTTTCACCTCAAACCTCTTGCTTTCTTATGTACAAGTGTCCCCTTCATGCAGCATGACACCTACATTGAAGTGAGAAGGGAACCCTGAGCAGAAAGCTCACCCCGGAGCTACAGTCCTGCTGCCAACGCAGATTTACTTTGTGATCTCAGGCTAATCTCTAAAGCCTCGTAGTGAGATGGCAGCATGGGCACTACAGCTCCCTGCACAAGGAGGTGCAGGGCTAAAACAAGGCAGGACACGAAACACAAACTACCCTGCAAAAGGCTGCACACCTGGAGCGAACAGAGAGAGAGACAGAAAAAAGGGAGCTAAAGTCTGTTACATCCACAGAACAGTCAGCATTTCTGAAGGCATTTCTGTCAATCCCAGAGCCCTGACAAATAATCTGATTGAGAAATTAGAGTTGCTTATATATCAGCAAAAATATTGAGCCCTGAAATATCACCATCTCCTTAGGGTCTCTTGCAGGGTTACTTTGCTGGTAACTGTATGTTAAGGTCAGGCACTCCCAAATGCAGCAAAGTGACGGGCTGGAACTGCTCAGGAGTGCAACAGCTCTTTTCTTTGGGGTCCTCGTGCTGCTCTAGCTGTGATGCCTTAAAAGGCTGGTAGCACAGAGATGCTGCAGTCCTTATCTCCTGCCAATGGCTGGTATTTTGGAGATATTATATTTATAGCTCACCCGAAGCACAAATGCCCAACTGTCTAATTATGAAACATATAGTTTGGGCAATCCAGTAAAGCGTTGAGCCTCTCCCTGTCCTCTGTCATTTGCAGACTGGGGAGCAGAGGCAGCACTGAGCTGCAGCAAGGTAAGACAATGCCTTTTTTTGGTTTTCACTGTCTTTTGGGCCCTTTTCTTCTTTTCACCTACCATTTGCACTGACTTCTCAGGGCTCTTTACAGACATCTCGAGGGGAGTGCTGCTTTCTCAGGGGAAGAGTGGATTTTAAGATGTTTATTCCAGGGCACAGAGCGTGTCTCTTTGTATTTCCAGTCAGCTTTTGGAAGCCAGGTGCTAACTAACAGCTGCTCTTCAGTTTCTTCACTAATAATACACTGTCATGTTTTTATGTTATCAAGGAACACAACCATGTCTAACTATAGGCACTTGCCTGGTTTGAATAGCAAACTAAATGACTTCAAGCAGAAAGCTTTTGATTAGTTTTTTTTGTTTTCTCCCCTCAATCAGCATTTTCTTCTTTATGTTCAATATTTGGAAAATGAATAGATAGTAAAAGAAAAAGAGGACAGAAGGAACATTTTACTTTTTTTCCCCTTCTTTCAGGCCATTTCCTAATGGCCATGAAAGAAAGAATGGAAAATTACAGATGATGTTTCCTGATTTCATGTTTTAAACAATTACTTGTGTTGGATTACAACAGCTGTAGGAAAAAGGAAAAGGGAAAAGAAAGCAAAGCACTGAATCATAACTGGGTGCTATAATTCCTGCAAAGCAGGAATTCGTCAAAAGTAGCCTGTAAAATAGCATTAGCAATAACTGCCAAAGGTCAATTATCAAGCTATTGTTACATTAAATTACTTTTAACCTCATTTCATGAGAGCATTAATTTTCAAATGAAGTCAATAAAAGAAGACCTCTTAGGGAAAATAAACTTGTTTGTGTATGTGTGTACATTTATTTGGATGCATTTACACATACGTTTTTATTATAAACATTCTTATAACCAAAGGCTTTTAAATCCAAGAATCACAAATTACAACACAAAGATAAGAAATATTAATTCACTTCTAGCCCACAATCCAAAGCTATGACACTTTGCTCCAAAGTTTGTTTACTATTCCATTATTTAGGAAATTCAATGAAAGAAAGCTTCTTTCAAAATACTGAGCCCTACACAGGCTTGGACAGGATCTTGGGTTCCTGGCACCCAAGTACCCAGGGAGCATGACTCCCTAGACCTTACCCAAAAGCCAGTGCTTGTAGAAAAAGACAACCCACTTCAAAGTGTTTGGGATTGGGCTCAGACCCTAAGTGAGGATTTCAAAGGCTGAAGGATAGATACGTGGTCTAAAGCTGCTGGAGATCCACTGAATTCAGACGAGTGGTAGGTGTTTACATGAGGTGCTATTGGCCAGTGGATGTGGAGAAGTGGGCTGTGGTCCCAGGGCTGCCTCTTGGGCTCTGCCATGGCCACATGTGCAATACACCTGACAGTGCTTCTGCAGGAGATGCACTCTGGAGCTGTGCCCAGGCCATTACACGCTCACAGCCTCTGAAATCAAGTGGCCACATCCAAAACATGTACTAGGGATAGAATTTGCTCTTCAACCATGCCCAAGTGGGAGAGCCCATTACAGTGTCTGGACAACTGACCAGCATGGCTGACTGAATTGCAGTGCCTGGGAGCATTCTGGTATCCTATTTGATTTATGAGTCTCTGAGGGTGATTCGAGGTATCCAGCCTTACCTAAAGTGGGGAGCCATCACCATGGTGGATGTCCTCAGTTGACATGTCTAGCTGAGCTCTCCAGGCTTATGCTGGTGGGGGCTGTAACAGTCAGTGTAGAGGCAAAATGCTTAAGAAAAATTTTTTCCATCTTTCATGTCAAGAACAGAACATAACTTAAGTAGAAGCAAAAAGGAATGTAAAATACCAAATTGTCTGCACATGTACCCATCTTATCTTGAGGTTTACTGTCCCTGCATTGATGCCTCAGAAGGCTTAACATCTTCAGACAATGCAGCTGGCATCTCCATGTGTCTCCCTGCTCTCCAGCAGTAACACTCTTACTGCTAGACTGTGGACTGCTCAGATCTCTGCAGAGCTCTGATCTTCTGCTACCCAGCACTGGTGAGACGAGTTTCATAAGTTATCTGGAGCCCAAAGGTAGCACAGACCACCAGAGAGTGCAGTGTTTTAGAGGGACCCCAGTGGGAGATGGCAGCTGCCTTCACTGGTGTTTTGCTCCATTTGGTCTGTTTTTTCCAAGATCTTGCTATTAAGCTAAACAGATGTGCCTCCACAGTAAATTGTGCAATAAAGAAATTGTGTACAAAACTAATATTTTTTATAGAGTAGTCTCAATTCTCCTGTGCTACAAATTTTCTCATGTCCTCAAATTCTTTGTCTGTCATCCATGTCTCAGGCTAAAACAATAAAAATAAGAAAACTGTTCTGGTTGGGCACTTACTGTTAAAATATTGCCACTGTTGTGTTGACAGTGTTCCCTTTTAAAAACAAGAAGCAGAAGGAGCATTCCAATCATGCACAGCGAAACATTAGGCTTTTTAAAAAAAAATTTGTTGGCCAAAGGTCTCTAGCTTGAATAAAATGCAGAAACCTAAACACTATTGCAGTGATTTGTCACTGGATTTGGATTTGAATTTAAAAGTGAAATTAAACAAAAAAACTCAAAGCCTGTTTCCAAAGTGAACTCATTTTAAAGGCAGTCTTTCCAACAATAATATTTTGTTCTTACCTAGCATTTGAAAATATGATTAATGGATGAATAACTTTACTTTTTCCCTTCCAAACAGCAAGCCATCAGAACAAGGCAGACCTTTGACTGCAGCTGGCAAGAGGCTGGGAGGGGGCAGACTCATTCAAACACTTCTTTAATACAGAAAATGTAAGAGGCTATTTTACAAGGAAGAAAACCAGAGAAGGAAGTGAATGCAAATGCTGACTTGGGGTTGAAATCCTGGCCCCACAGATATCAATGGGAGTTTTCTCAGAAACATCCACTGACTTTAACAAAACTCAGATCTCCTTCTCTTCCTTCTCCTTTTAATAGTGCAAAACTTGTGTACCTTTGCACCACCTAAACATGTTTTCGTATTTTTTTCTTACCATTTTTCCTTTTTTGTAGCTGTGTGTTGTCTAACCAAAGCACAGACACTCTGACATAGTTGTTTTTCAGTGAGATGAATTTTTACTGGCTGCAATATTTTATCTTTGGCTTTATGTCACAGTGAGTACAGTTTCATGCTGATAAATCTCAGGCTGTTTCAACAATGTTCATCATCTAATGCTGATTAGCTTTGAGAAGCACAGGTCATATTACACGGAGTCCTAATTTTTCTAAAAGCAGCTGGAGCAGTTTTGCTTGGTTTTGCTCAGCTCTCTCTGACAAACATAGAACGAAGAATACTACAGGCATTTCAAAGAGATCCATCAACTTCATAAAACTCAAAATGTTTCTGCTGCAGGTTGATTTACTGGCTACCGTTAAGACACACCACCAAGAACCAGAGAAAATGAAAGCTAAAAGTAAAAATACTTCGCCTCAATTTCACTTCATATTTTCAGTAAAATTTTTTTATTAAGACAGTTTTACAGGTTCTCTTCTATAATATTTTTTTCCTGCTGTGTCTCTGGAACTTCCATATGACAACAAATTAGAGAAAAAACTTGAAGTCTCCCTAAAAATTTGCATGCTTTTGTGTAGGAGGGAAATAGACAGCATTGACTAGCGCTCCTTTTTGGTAGTCTATGGCTAGGGAAACAAAGCCCAGGATGTCTAGAGATTGCCAGCTGAAACCAGAAATACCTGCAATCCACAGATGCCACCATACAGAATCCCATTATTCTATTACTTAAGCCATATTTTATATGAGTTAAGTAACCTAACATATATAAGCTAAGAACCTATATAACTGAATTTCCCATGCATGATTTCCATTGCAATACATCCCACAGCCTCTAGTGTAGGGTGTAGAAGGCTGCAGGACACTCAAGGAGTCAGAACACTAATTATAATACAAAGAGAGAGATACGGCATGGCACTTTTGGCACAGAACAACAAAAGAGAGGAAGTTCTCAGAATAAACTCTGTTTGTTGTAGTTTTCAACTTCACTGCATAAACCCCAGCTCAGGAATTCACGTGAGCACAGATTAAACACAAGGCATGTTATGCACTCAAATGGCCTGCATTTCACTTGGTTGCATATTTCTTCTTGTAACATCCTTTTAGGACAGAAAAAATAGCACTTTTTCCTAATTCAGAAAGGAGAAGCAGGGGCCAGATCTGAGGGCAGACTCAAGTGCTGAAGCGTGTTGCGGATTGGCAAACTGAGACCAAACTCAGGACACAGTAGTCCAAGGAATAAGTCTTGGAGAGAGGCACTCCCTTTTCTTTGTTTCATCTGCCTTAAAAGCCTTCTAACCAGCACAGATGATGTTGTGTCCAGTTCTGCTCAATTAAACAGCAGGGATCATAGTGGCTGAATTCAGATATGTGAATTCTGCCTGGACGTACCTAGCATGACTTAGTTGACATACCTGACAAGATCAGGTGTTTGTCTGAATTAGACAGCTGGATTCTCTGTCAGCTCAATGGAGAAAGAAAAGCATACCTATGGGCAATTCATGTCATCCTCAACAGGTGTCTAACAAATCACTCCTCACAAGCACCTCTCTTTCTCCATCAGCTGAAGCACGATCACGGGTGGCTTGTTTGGGTAGGTTAGCATTTGATCAGTGTAAATGAGATGAGATGGCTGCCAGGTTATTTGCAAAGATTACACAAAGCATTTTGTTGATAAAGGAACAGATTTGTTGATCAGCAAACTCTCCTCTTCTTTCTAGTTTTTTAAACCAGGATGCCTAGCAATGTAAACTCTATAATAAGAACTGGGTCATGCTTACTTCTCATCTTTCTCCTTGGTAATTTTTACTTCTTGTATTGATATTTCTGCTTATTGATGTGTTCTGGGATATTCTCTGGAGATTCATGAGGTGAACCAAGGCTACCCTGCTGCTGTAGGAACTCTTGAAAGTCTGCTACCAGGTAAAATTTTGGACTCAGAACACAGGCAAAGAATGTCAGATGAATGGGAAGTGTTTCTGCTGGAAACAACAACCCATGTAGGAAGTGGAAGTATTTCGTGAGGAATTTTTCCTCACTTGATGGGGCTGTAACAGCGAGTGATACTGTGCAGAAATGACTTTGCCATCTCAAAAAGAGATGATGTAAAAGAGTTTGTTCACTGTGGACCACCTTCTGTAGTGCTTTGTCCAACACCAACTGCAGGTATAGATGCAGCCAGGGAAGGCAAAGGGGCCAGAGGAATGCATGATGGGGTCACCCCGAGGAGATCTCCCTGTCATTGGCACAAGGAATTTGCAGCTTGCAAGGGCAGCTTGTTCATCCATACTTTTCCTAGCAGCTCTCACTTTTTTCAAGGGGCAAAATGAACACACAGGCATGGCGTGGCCAGGCCACCCTCTCCTACCACCATGAATAGGAGCACCCAGCTTGTATGCTGGGGATCATCTGGGGCCATGTATGATCTTCCCTTTGTCCTAGCCTTTCCTCTCTTTATCATTACTACTTCTTACTGGAGTCTGCCACTCCTCCCAGCTGACTGCTTTTGGCAATGGCTCCCTTATTTGTTGAATGAGAGAAGCTGAGTTGGGGAGACCTAGCACCTGCAGGGCATGAGGACATCCAGCTCATCATGCCTGGAGCAGGTTGGGGCTCAGTTACAATCTTTATTAACAACACAGACGAAGGGATCAAGTGCACCCTCAGCAAGTTTGCAGATGACACCAAGCTGAGTGGTGCAGCTGACATAACTGAAGAACAGGATGCCATCCATAGGATCTGGACAAACTCAACAAGAGGGCCCATGGGAATTTCATGACCAAGTACAAGATGCTGCACCTGGATGCATCTACCAGTATCAATATGAGTTGGGGATGAACAGATCCAGAGTACCCCTACTGAGAAGGACTTTGGGGAACTGGTGGATAAGAGGCTGGACGTGACTCAGCAATGTGGGCTCATGGCATAGAAAGTCAATTGTGTCCTGTGCTGCATCAAAAGCAGTGCGGCCAGCAAGTCGAGGGAGTTGATTTTGCCCTTCTGCTCTGGTGAGACCCCACCCAGAGTGCTACATCCAGCACTGGGGGCCCCAGCACAGGGATGACATGGACCTGTTCGAGTGAGTCCAGAGGAGGCCACCACGATGATTACAGGGATGGAGCACCTCTTGTATGAGGAAGGGCTAAGACAATTGTGATTATTCAGTCTGGAGAGGAGAAGGCTTTGGGGTGACCTAAATGCAGCCTTCCAGTACCTAAAGGGAGCCTACAAGAAACATGGAGAGAGACTTTTTCAAAGGACATGTAGTAACAGGACAAGGGAGAATGGCTTCAAACTGAGAGTCAGTTTAGATTAGATGTTAGGATGAAATTCTTTACTGTGAGGGTGGTGAGACACAGGAGCAGGTTGCCTAGAGAAGTTGTGGATAACTTCACTGAGAGTATTCAAGATGAGGTTGGATGGGGCTCTGAGCAACCTGGTCTGGTGGGAAGTGTCCCTGCCCATGGCTGGGGGCTTGGACTAAGATGATCTTTTAGGCCCCTTCCAACCCAAAACGTTCTGTGATTCTATGATTTGTGACTGGAGTCTCACCTGCCCAAGTACCTACAGCCATGCCTCATTTCTGCCTTATCTCCCCAAGTTTACTAATGCTAACATAGGGTGGATATGCAGCTTGCTAAAGGAAATAGCAGACAGCTCTGAATCTGAGGCATGTTCAGGTAGAAAGCTGGCATGGGAAGGAGTGTGGGCATGGCTGTAGAAGTTCTGTAGGTACCCAAGCAGAGCAGTCTGCCTTCCTCCCAGGTCTTCTGCCCTCTCCTGCAAGTGAAGTTCCCACTGCCTGCCAGTGCTGTGCCTGCTGCCAGACCAGCCAGCACCTTCCCCACACTTTTTTCTGGACATCCAAGTCCTAGAAACTTTTCCTTGCAAATGAAGAGTCTGTATTCCTGGAAAACCTTCTGGATATAAGGAAGAGCCAGCATGATTGTGGGCGGGCCCTTTAGGGGTCAGCCAGACAGATGGGAAGTGCTCAGTGATTTAAGGCATTTGCATTGTAGTAACCCAGCAAGGACTTGCTAGACTTTGTGGTTAGACATTAGGGATACACAAAACGACTAGCGCTGCTTCATAATGTGAGTTCTCACTCCTTTCTAATGATTCAGAAAAATTACTTATCTTCCAGCATGAGACACATTATCTACAAGACAAGCCATTGTTACAAGTCTTTATTTCATTTTACTCACAGCATTTGAGTTTCATTCACATTAAGACAGCAACTCCACTAGACAGCCATGTGAATATAAACTTGGCAGGGACAAACAATATCCATAAGTCTATCAGACTGACAATGGATGGTATATTTTTTCAGCTCTATGTGAAGTGTTAGACATGGAATTCACATCAGCAACCAAATGATTTTTTTAATCCTGTTATTTAAAGGGCATGAGCATTTATAGAATTCAAAGTAAGCACAGGACAAAGAGGATCAACAGCAAGGACTCTACTTCAAAGTCCACAATCTAAGCTCATATATTCAATCATAATATATGTCTGAGCCTATGTCTCAGGCTCTCTCAGTTTATCTGTAGCATATACAAACAGTAGTTGAGAAGGAAAATAATTGTTGCCATACAGAAGGCTCTTTCTGCAAAACAGGATGTCCTCAATTCTATTCAGATTGAAGAAGGTGACTGCTTCTACTTACATCAAAATATTATGAGTCTGAAGTAACCTGGGAAGTGATTTACAAATGTATGTTTTTAAATACCAGCCAAGTTGAAGGGTTTGAGGAAAGATAGGGCCAACAGATAACCAGTCCTTGTGGAAGAGATGGCTTTAACAGAAAAGGCTAAATGATCTTTTTTTTTGGTTCCCATGTTCACCGTGAGGAACTTGGAAAGCTTCTTGCAGCAGAATACTTCCTTATGGGAATCACCAGAGGATCTATTTCAAGCTGAAGTATCTGTAGAAAAGGTATGGAACAAATTTTAAAAAATCAATAGGAAGAAAATGTTAGAATCAGGTGGTGTTCACCCAACAGATCTAAAGGGACTGAAGGATGAGTTAGCTGAAATAATAATAGTGCATGGTGTCTTATTTAAAACAGACTTAGGACTGAGCACCTCAATGTATCCAATAGAGTGTCAGTCTTTTTAAATGGTTCCAAGAAAACAAGGAGAAATAGAGCCTGTTAAAATGGGCAAATGTAGTAGAAATCACTATGCAGGATAGAACAGATGTGTAAATATGATACATTGTGAGAAATTCAATGCAGCTTAGTAAGGAGAAATCATGATCTAGAAATCCATTGGGTCTGTGTAAGATAATAAATGACATGCAGATACAGGACATCTTTGTTTGACAGCATTTGTCCTTTTCCATCCTTCACCACAGACCCTTAAAAACACGCAGTAACAGGGTAAGAGGGAAGATATTTGCATGTATTTCATAAAATCAATTGAAAGATAAGCAGGCAAGTTTTACAGTAAAAAGATTAATAGGAGATAATTAGTGGAAATTCTTCTAAGGCTGAGGAAAAATAAGGATCTTGGGCATCAGGATGAGTGGGCACTGGAACAGCATCTTAAACTGAATATAGATAAGCATAAAGTAATGAACATGGGGGAAAATGTAAATTTAGCTATAATGATTCTGAGATGTCTATCTGGGTGTTAAATCTAGAGGTTGTATAGATTTACAAAGGAAAAAAAATAAAAATAAAACCAAAAACAAAACAGAAAACAAACACAAACTGGTCAAAAGCATCCAAAAAGCAAACCGAATATTAAAGTTTTGGCCACATCATCTAAAAAAGTAAACTGTCATATTGGAAAAAGTTTGAGGAGGGATGATGAATCACAGGAAGTATCTTTCATACAGACTTCATAGGTAGACTGGGACACCCCAGCCTAGGAGAAAGATGGCTGAGGGGAGATATGATAAAGAATGGCAAAGAAATGAACAGCCTGTAGCATATGAATAAAGATGAGGTGCTCATTATCTCTCCAAAGGTAAAACCTAGGAGGCCTCAGATGAAACTAGTGGGTAATATGTTTGAAATTAACACAAGGAAGATGGTTCTTCAACAAAACAGAATAGGGCTACAGGTAGCAGGAAACTGTGAATTTCCTTTCAGGGAATCAGGTGGGAACTGTGCAAGTGATATCACTTCATGAAAGTGATATTCAGTATCATTACTGCCTCCAGGTTGAGAAATCCCCAAGCCAAAATTCTTGGAGACTGGCAGAGTATTATGAAGAGATATCATTACATTCTCTTCTCATGTTCTTCCCAAGACATTTCGGAGTCTCCAAGAGCAGCATAACAAATTGGAGAAAACCTTCTGTTCAATGATTCTCATATTGCTATGCTGTGATCTGAATAACTACAAATGACAGATTCTGCCTAACACTATTCATGCTTTACAGGCATTTGAAAACTTGCGTTTTCCTTCTTTCCTTCTTTTCTTCCTGCCTTCCTGCCTGCCTGCCTCTCTGCCTTCTCTCCCTCCCCTCCCTCTGTGTTACATCCCTTTTCGACTGACAAAAGTATGCTCATTTGAATTGGAAGGTTGTGGAGCCCTAATGTTAATCCTTAAGGGCAAATTAGAGATAGATTTGCCAGAAATGAGTTAGACATTGTCACTTCTGTCTTAGAAATTAGTTAGTTAGGTTCTCAAGGTGTCTGCCAACTGCTCAGTTTTTCAAACCTCTGTTTTCTCAGAAGCTCCTGAGACCTCTGGCTGCCTCATAAAGTGCAATGGCAATTTCAAATATTGCTGCTGGCTACTTCAAGAGGGTCATAAGAGATATCAGGGATAGAGGCAGAAAAAGTGCTGGAGGGAGCAGAAGGAAATTATTCACAAAGAAGTAAGGTTTCAGAGAAGAATCCATGAGCAGTGGGGCAGTGGGAGGGGGAGGATTATGGAAAAGGGATTTTGCCTAAAAACATTGAAGCATGCTGCTGGGAAGACCACAGGGAATGTGAGCTATTCCATACAGAATAGTAAGTTTCTTGTGCTATCAGAAACACAGAGTGATTAGTTTTTTGGAAAAATCACAATGTGTTTGTTTCATGTGTCTGGAACAGGGAATGATAAATCATAATTATACTGAAATTAATAAATCCTAAATTATAGGTTAGTCTTTGCCAGTTCAGAAGACCAGCAATTACTACAACCTCTGTGGTAATTCGGCATTTCAGGTTTCATCTGCAGGGGTGGGAAACCCAAAATGCTCATATCCTTTGTCATATTCAGGCCCCACATGGAGGCCTTTTCCCAGACAAAAGGGAAGGAACAACATCTTCTCTGCATAGGTTTTGCATTATCATCATTTAGAGTAATCATTCCTCAAGACCATTCCCCTCCTGATGGAGGTTGTCTCTCTATTCCTAAGCACTTCCAAAGACATTCCACCAAGGTTTCTGTCCCTGGTTACAGATGAATGAACTGAGGGTTTTAGGGAATATTTGGAATCCAAAGAATTGCACAGATGGCAAAGATCCAAGTGTTTCACTCTAGTTTCCTTAACAGTAGGAGTACCATCTGTTTCTTAGTGAGGGGAAAGAAGAGAAAGACTGGTAGGGAAAGTAGGGGAAAAAACTGTATTCAGCAAGAATTGCTGTTTTGCACTCTCTTTGTTACAACTCTTCATTATTTGTTCTTCACCCAGCAGCCTGGTGAGGGCTGTTCAGGGTGCCTGCCTCACATGGTACAGACAGCTACTGATGGGCAATTGTTTGATGGGCTGCCTTTATCCTGCAATGGCTTTTATGTCTTTTATTTTTTTTAATCCACGCGGCCCTGGGATGGATCTTCTGATAATGTTTCTTGGCCAATGATGGACCTGTCAGTCTTGTAATATGGTGCCTCAGCTTTCTAAGCTGTTGAAAACTCAACTATCAACAAGAAGGATTTTCCTTAGAACATACCATTTCCTTTAAAGCCTGGGTTGCTCCTTGAAGCTTCCTCTGGTGTGTTGCCTGCTCCTTTGTCGAGTACCATTACTCTGTGATCAATTCATGCTCCTTTGCCCATCAGTGTCAACAGCTGTTTTTCTGCTCAGCTGGGAGAGAGGAAAGCAGCTGCAGCAGGGACACAGCTGTCTTTCTGCCTGGGCCATCCCTTGCAGACCCTCTCCACGTGCCAATTGTGCACAGAAAGAGGGGCATAGGAGCAATTACACTGACACTGCCAGACCACATGTTGACCAGTATCTCACTGCCACGTTCACCATGGGACATCTCTTTGAGGGGATAGATTTCTCTGAATGAAACTAAGGCTAGCTGGATAGAAGGTCCTGACTGACTTTAAAAACTGAATGAAGTCTTTGTTCAAACTGACCGTAATGGCCTAAAATGCTTTCAGCTCCACTCCATATGATGCTATCACAGAAACACACTTGCATTTGAGTCTGTATCCTCCATCTTGTTACATATCGTTATATTACCCTTCTAAAGATAACTTTTCTTATACAAAACCAGAAGCTTTTCAATGCTACTGAACCGTGGCACCTAAATCACTGAAGAAAATTGTTTAACACTGTATATGAAAACTATTCAGACATATTAAGAAAGTGATTATGAAAATATTTTTTTTGTCTGGATTAGACTAGAATTTCTAAAACACTATTCTTTTCATATTGATTTAGGCTAAACAGCCTCCCAAAAATAAAAGAAGTCTTACATCATCCCAAAGCAGACAAACTTCTACTATCTGCCCTAGCTGTGGTGGTTTTAATGAATTGTCCAAGACTATCATAATTCCTTCCCTGGAATCTGTGAAAACCTGGTATTTCTTGCTTGCCGAGCATTTCTGCTTGAGGACTGAGCTACCTAGGGGAAGAAAGGAACATGAAAACATTGCAAAAAGCCTTGTGATTGGGAGAAGGAATTGGGAAAGAAAATTTTTGCTGAAAATACCATTTTATTCCTTCATATTCCTCATATGCTTGGGGGAAACATGTCTGTGAACATCTTATGAGAATGAAATTTCAGGAGATTTTAATATTGCCTGGCTGTTATTTTAGGTTTAATGAACTAAAA
Organism: Anabacerthia variegaticeps; assembly: GCA_035583185.1. Lineage (NCBI taxonomy): Eukaryota > Metazoa > Chordata > Aves > Passeriformes > Furnariidae > Anabacerthia > Anabacerthia variegaticeps. Next base: position 89,392,237 of record JAWWEW010000001.1, on the reverse strand, counting down.
TGCAACACCTGCATAAGTCTACACTACTTCCTAAGCAGTAGTCCCAAAAACAGCAGTTCTCCTAAATGCATACTCTTGTATTCAAAGGAAGCTTGTGTTACACAAGTTCAGGAATCAGAAACTGTTTAGTTGAATTCTGGTAAGTTAACAGTTTCCAGGACAAATTGGTGGAGTAAGGAATCAGCCAGTAGCTTAGCCACTTTAAAAGTGTAGATTTCCACCTCCCTTGCATTCTCAGAGACATTATATTTCTCTGTGTCTCAAACTGGGGGGAAATAGAAATATTCTACTTCCAATTGTCCCGTTACACTGTTTTTCTTTGTTCGTTCTTTTTGGGCAGAAAAGGAGATAAGCACTGAAACTCTAGTTATTCTGGCATCAACCCAGTCACTGAAGTGAGACTTATGAAGGATTAGTGAAATCACTGAGAAGTCCTGCTATGAAAATGATACTTTTTCCATCTTTTCTTTTCCCATATACAGCATTCTATGCATAGAATTAAACCCATTAAACAGAAATACCACTGAAGAACAAGCAATATGTGCTATGTAAATTGTATATACATGAGGACAATATAAACCATAGGATAAGGCGCTCAACGGTACTTGCAATTCCACCCTTAAATTTAAGCCCCCTACTGAAAACATTGTCCCCTAGTTTTGTTGCATTGTCTCATCTGAAGTCTTGAAGACAGCTAATCTGTGCTGGGTTAATCAGAGAACCAATAAAGTAGAAATAGAATTTTATATATATATATATATATGAAAAAAATGTGGGTGACATAATAAATTTGCCAGTGAAAAAAGTCCTTACCTTTTTCTTCCCATTTCCCTGACAATTAAGGAAATTTGGGGTTCTGCCACCCACCCACACCCCTTGGATTTGATAGTGCTGGGGAAGTGGTGAAGCAGGTGTACTGCCAATCACCAATGAATATTTATTTGCAAGATAAAATGTGGAGTGAGTAGGTTTAGACCTCCTGAAGGAGGATAAGATGTCAGCAGTTCCCTATATCTTCCCAAGTAGTGTTTGATGGAGTGTATACATCTCATCATGGGATGAGGGAATGTGCCTGGTAACTCTCCCTCATTCCTTTCACAGCTTCACACAGTCTTGATGCGGCTACTGAGTGTCTAGTTCCACAGTTAGCCTCCAGATCATTGGGTTTTAAATTGGCAGAGGCCCCTCTGTCTTCAAGGAGTCAGAGATGTTAGATTAAATCATAGACAGTCAACTCATGACCTGCAACAGTAAAACTAAATCATTTCAGCTGGAGCCACTATGTGTTTTAATTTGTAATTGTGGGAAACTCTTGTCCTGTATGCCTGCATGTCACATCAGAAAATCTCTGTTAGAGTTGCTGCAGTAGCTGTCAGTGGACAGCTAGCGAAATGAAAGTATCATAGAAATTGAAAAAATCAATCAATAAATTCAGAATATTTAATTTGTTTAGAAACATTTGGAAATAAACTAACTCAGCCCAAACCTATTCATCATCAAGGCCCTTTTTCCTTCTTTATTTGCACGTTTAAAGCAGAGCTGAGGTAAAAAGTGCAACTAAGATGGAAATAAATTATTATCGTTGTCACTGTGCAGTAGTTGAATCTAAAAGAAATAAAATGATAATGATAATAATGATGATGATGGTGGTGAACTAACTAGACCTGCAAATTTGCCAACAACTTAGCAACAGTTTGGCTGTCCTGGGCTCTATATTTATAGACAGTGAAATTAAAGAACAGAAAGATGCAATGCCTTCTCCAAGGACACCCAACAAGTTGGTGATGGGTCTGAAAAACAAAGTGGTAGTTCTCCCAAGATATAGGTGCAGGTCCAGGATAGCTCAAGGGTTCACTGAAAATTGCCCACTGCCTGGGTTAATTCATCTTCCAGTGCCAGTGCAAATTCAAGGAAAGAGTCAGGGACTCCCCATGTGACTGGAGAGTGCAGCAGTTTTGATTTAAATAAGATTTAATTACCATCCCATCCTTAATCCCCTATGCCCATGACCAATCCTCCAGGGCATGATGCCTGTGTTTTGAAAACACAACAGCAAAGGCTGCACCAGCTGAGAAACAGACCCATGGGCATTGCTGGTCATCAAAATGTCTCACATCTGTAAAGGAGACTTGGCTTCTGATAGAAGAATTAGGAATTGCCCTTCCCTACCATTTTATTCTGTCTGTGCTTTTCTAGATTTGGAGTATTACTGAGACCAACTAATACATTTCATCCCCATTCTGGTCAGAGTTCTGGCATATATTTTGCAGGAGAAACACTTAACTAACCCATGGGCACATCTACACCACTGCCCAGACATGTGCCAGGACCCAGTGTCCAACACAAAAGGACAACCTTGCATCTTCTGAATGCTAAACAACAGCAACACTGTCTCTGGCTAATGGGGTTTATATTTTTATCCTTCTAGTTTCCCTTAAGGTTGAAAGCATTCAAATTAAAGCACCTCCCTTTGGCAAGCGCCAGACATTACCGAAGAATTATCCTGAAATCCCTCCCCACCCTACCCCTCTACAGAGCAGACATCTCTCATGTGCTTCTGATCCAAATTCTTCCCTCTGGGAGGTTTCCCAGGACCCTCACTGTTTTGATTAACAGAATGTGTTTCTGCTAGGATGGTTGATAGATGAAATTGGATTTTGTAGCAGAAAAATTAGTTCCTGGTTATAGGAGGATTAATAGTTCCCCCTCTCCTTAACATGTGCCCACTGGCAGGGCTCTCTGCTGGGTACTGAGCATGTGCTGAGACAGTCTGTTCCTTTGGCTTTCTCTGAAACAAAGAGGGTTTTTTATTTCATTAATTTCCCCTGCTTTTCTTCTCTTTCCTCCTGCTTATGGGGGAACTTGGAAAAAAAAGAAGGGTGGAGAAAAACTAGAATGGGCTCTGAATGCTCGTAAAGAAATGCCTGCACACTTGCTCCTCATTAAAATATGCACCTCTCCACGAAGGAGAAGAGAGTCAGCTTGCCTCACTCCTCTTTGGGCAAGACACTAAGTCACAGCAGGCAAAATGACCAAAGTAAATAAAGCCTGGTACCAATTTGAACCAAAGGCTTTATTCTCTCAGCCAGGTGAAGAGCCTTACAAATGTTTGGGCTTGAGTTGCTGTAAAACCTTTCCTTCTGTAAAGAGAGAGCCCTTGGATTCAGCAAACCCATGTTATTAATAAGCATCAGGGGTTTAAAGAAACAAAGGCTGGAGGAGGGGAGGGGGAGCCTTATTTTAGGAAGGGGGCCAAGAAAGACAAGATGTTTAGGAGGGGGAAGTATTGACACCCTTGGAATAGAGAAAGTGTCAAATGCCAGCTGCAGAGCTCCTAAAAGAATGAGTGTCTCCGAGGCTTTTGTCTCCTTATATGGTAAAATGATAGAGAGGGGTTTCACTAGGCTGAGGAAGGCAGCAGCCTCTTTCCACACAACACTGACTGCAGAGCTGGAATCGGAAGAGCTGCTCTTCGCAGGCAGTAGAAAGCCCCAGCAGGCTGTACAGCTCTCCGCTGCGAGCAGGCCAGTGTGCTCTTCGCACATTTGTTAATGGATGTGACCCCCTGTCCCTGGTCCAGGAGGTGACATTAACTGCCCGCTACTGCTCTGTAAGTAAATATCCCTTTTTCCCCCTTCCCTTCCCACTACCCACAGAACATATATTTGAAGGTGTCGCTTTAAACAAAGGGTGCAGAGAGGAGGAGAGGGTTGTTTAATGCCCCAGTGGGTTGTTGGGGAAGGATGCAAGGAGAGAGATTGCCGGTCCCCCTTTCTACTGAGTGCACAGGGAGGGGTGCGAAGAGCAGAAAAAGACAAATTTCTTATCACAGCAATTACTGCTGCATGTCCGTCAGTAAGGTGACACATCAGCGAGCTGATGAGGCGCTGTGCCCTTTCATGTGTAACTATTTTTAATGACTGTATTGTGCTGCCTGTGTAACCCACTGGGGAGGGGATAAAAAGTAGAAGCTGGTGTCTTAGATTCCTTGCACCTCTGTGCACTCTCCTGCTGCCGAGCTCAACAAAGAAGCATTTTCGTACTGTAGCGGGAGCAGATGCACATGAAACAAAGGTAGCCTTTGCTCTTTGCAGGCGAGCACTGTTATCATGTACGGGAAAAACGGAGAGCCATCAGCATTGTATTTCTCCTTTTTATGTGGAGAGAATAAATTAGAATACAGATCCCAATTAATAGCTCTGAATCGCTTCTTTTTGTGCTTCTCTCTGTGTGCATGAGTGTGCAGCCACAATAACCGAGGTTCCTACCGTATGCTAACGTGGGTTTCTCTGTGCACATAATAAAGGAAATACTAACTTTCGTTGTCTGCATTCATGGCTGTTCTAAACTTTCTACTCTCCCAAAGGCATATGGCTTTTTTTTTTAATTGACCTGTATATTTCAGCTTTGCTGTGTACAGAGACACACATAGTCACAAGAAAGAAAAAATTTATAAAAATATATACCCAAAGTCATTCACTCTGTCATTGTTACTCCCCTGACTCCAATCCACAGGTACATTAACTAAGATTGCTATTTGACACTGAGATTGCCAGGGTCAGTAGCTGTAATATTTATTGATGGCTATGCATATTTATATGTTGTCTTAAATAGGAATTGGGCTAAAAGGGACTAGCATAAGGCTGTATGTTATTAGATATGCAAATGTATCCACATATGAAGGACTGCTACAATTAAGGTCGTCCTTGGGATTCTGCTATGAACCCTATTTTCATAATTTCATAAATTTATGGAACCTCCTGCTTTCTGTCCAAAATCTCCTATGCCTTTTATCAGCCAGACAGTAAACTTTGAAAGTGATTGCTTCAGACATTTGGATAAGGAAGGCTAAAAAAGAAGTGTAATTTTTTTATTTTATAAAACTTTCTGTTTGTTTTTTACACCTCTGCATATATCTTGGAAAGGACGCATTCTAATGGCTGCTTTTTCAATAGAGCCTGTGTATATTCCTGACTACATTTGGAGAAATTTTTTTTAAAAAAGATATAAGTTGCTATATTGACAACTCAGTTTCTAACAGGCCATAATGTTGTTATCAAAACCCAACCAGAGCACCAATAAAACTATCTTTTACCCTAGCCATACCATAGATAATGATCTTTGGCTTGCAAGTCAACACATGGTTGAGGTGATCAGGACAGCTGAGAAGACAAAAAATGCTATTGTTGAGAAGTCAAATTTCTAAAAGTTGCCTGGGGTTCCCACCTGACATCTCTATCCGACTAGCACACCTGAGGCTGGGGGTTGGACCAGTTCTTGTGGTCTTTTGAGAAAGCTGAGAAAAATCAAGATTGCTGAAGTGCAGGGATAGAATACACTTATTTTTGGTTCTCGCCATTCTGCCAAATGTGCTCCAATAGAAATCAACGGTGCAAGCACAAAATAGTGACTTCCAGGCAGTTTAGATTTATAGGAAACTATTACTAGTTTTTGTGAGATCACTTATCTCATAGGAGTGTCTACACTGTGTCAGATATTGTTTGTCTATGTGAAGCTTCTGCCACAAAGAGCATGTAATGGTGATTCCCAGCTGAACTACTCAAGTACAGATAGTGCTCTGTTTCCTACCTATATTATACAGTTTATTAACAATGTCTAAGGATAACACTTTACCCGAAATCACATATTTTCTGTCCATACAGACATCAGTTCTCCCAGATGGCACACCTTGCATTAGAAAAAAGATCAGACAACTCCTCTGATCACACACAACGCAGTCCGCCAGGATCCCATCATGCTTTGAATGTCAGGAGTCAAAAAAATCCCCAAAACATTGGTGACAAAGTACAACTCCTACAATTGTAAGGGTTAGTGACAATTTCTGCTGCATTGCACTGCAAATTCAAGCTTTTATCCCAAAAGAAAGGGATGAGGAGGGCTGCAAAGACCTATATTCACGAGTGACCCCTGGATCAGTTCGTCAGGGCATTGAGCCCTGAGTCTGAGAGCCAAGCAACATCTAACCTGCTGATGTCTTCACCTCCTTGTGTTACCTTGCCTCACAGGGACCAGGATATTCAGAGTTCAGGGAGCACTGAATAAACATTAACACCATCAGCCACAAGCAATGCCTGTTGCTGCTGGCCAGCACACTCATGCTCTTTCACGGTCTCCACAGACCAGTTACATTCAGGTCTAAGTCTCATTCATGTTTCTCTGATGGATAAATCTGTCCCGAGCATCTTCAGACAAACTTTGGATGGTGTAGTGTTGTAGGAAATCATCTTCCTTCACTTGGGTACTGCTTCAGAGATTGGGGATCTCATAATTTGCATTTTTAGACTGATTAATTCTAATGGTGTAATTTTAATGTTTCATTTACATATGCACAGTTATTTGTGATGCAGATTCACCCCAAGTGAGAGTGTGAAATGGCAGGGTGATGACAGCTTTCATGAAAATAAATCTTGGATACATTGACAGCCACTGAAGCATTAACATTTCAACAATATTAATTAGCTATACAGAGAGAATTTGATTAAAAACCACTCGAGTCTTCTTTTAAGGATGATCATCAAAATACTCATGCCAGGTGGAAAAGCTGCAGTTCTAATTTTGTTCCTTTTCACATACCCTTCTATATTATATTGAATAATATTATTAGGATGCTGAATGGCTACTGCACATACAGTAATATGCTGTCAGAGGAATGTAGGTGGGCATAATGCTGACATAAGCATAGTCATCTCTCCCTTTCATAGCAAATTGTCAGTTTTAAAGTTGTAAATATATCAACCACACCAGAGCAAGGTCTAAGATACCACTTTTGATGGTGTGAGGTAGTTCTAGATCCTTGGCAAGCACAGGTATAAGGGCTCAAAACCCACCACCCTTTCTTTACTTCATCTTGCATAATAAAAGTAGTGAGTTGCGTAAAGCCGTGAAATACCTGTTAGCATTTACCCAGATGTATTTTGTCTTTGCTCTGAAGCACTTTTGAGATTTAGAGCAGAAGTGTCTTCAGAGACCAGGATCTCGTCTGTGATGAATTTCACCCCTCCATACTATGCCATGCATCTCTCCATGGTAGATTCAATATCTTCCTTCTTTGGTTAGAAAGGATCTTGCCCACTAAAAGGTCACCTCTGCCCATGTCCCCAGGCTCTCTGTGTCTTTTTGTGCTTTCTTCTGTATCTCTCACATAACACAGTCACTTTGCTCTCTGTGTCCAGTGTTCATTGCCAAACTCCAAACAAATTGGGTCAAACTGGTTTCACCCAGATACAATAAATCTCTTTTGCTAAGATGTGTCCAGCTGAATGGGCAAACCTCTAAGGTTTATGTAGCCTCTTTGTCATGATTTGGAAGGCCAAGGGCATGGCAACTGAGCAGAGAAGCATGGATACCTCACAACCCTGAGGCATTCACTGCAACAGTAGTTTTATACAGCAGCTGTAAGATCTATATTAACTGATCCTCCAAACCACCATGCTTGTCAATTATCTTAGGCAGAAGGGGGCTTTGTGGTCTTACCTCAGTAAACAGAACCAGAGCTGTTCTGCTAGAGGACAGAAAAAATAACAATGCATTTCTGTTTCACAGAATCCTCCTTGATTTTCTTATGCCCTTTCTATAAAGAAGGAACCATAGACTGTTTGGGACACTGTTCTTGTTTTGTGAGCTGGATAGTAGTATGCAGGATTTCAAAAATATAGGAGAATCTGGAAATGTGACTGCATGGTAACACATGGCATTTCTGGATATTTTTAACTTAGCGTCTAATTTCACCAACATTAGCTGTGTTTCTGCCAATAAGAAAAAGCAATCTTCTTCTGAAAAAAACAAATGTCCATTGGAGTTTAACGCCTGCAGACATTTAGCTTATATATTACTTATGGAGGGTAGGGTCAGAGATAATAATCAGGATTATTAATCTTATACTATTTTTTTCTCCTCTGACATTTCTGTTATCTGCTTAAATGCTTTTATTAGAAATATGAATTTTTATGCTTAAGTAATATCAAGTATTTGACCTTTCTCTTTGAGCAAGCTTTTGCTTATCCTGGAAAAGAAAGAAGGAAGACAACAGTTTAAAAAGCCTTTAAAATAGAAAATAAGAGCAAGCCTTTCCACTTGACCTGTGCTCTTCCTTGCTGTGGTAGATTTAAGAGTCATGCTCCATGTTATTTCAATAGACTCCTTTTCTAAATGAAATGTGTGCAGGAATGTCGGTAAGACCATACATCCTCTAGTCATTTCAATGTCAACCTGAGAAAATCATAGTCTAAATTGTGTGGTGTACACTTTCAAAGCATCAATGCTCAGTTCTTCTGTGGTATTTGTAGTTACTACCACTGGTGCTCACTCTACCACTGCTAGAATGACTCTAAACTGGAGCAGATCCTTATTGGTTGCCAAACACAATAAACCGCACAGAAACCACAAGTGGAGTGTTCCTTCTCCACTACTGTAATAGGGATTACTTTAGCCAGATGCATGAGGAGCCTTAACACACGAGAAACATTTTCTGTTTGGGGTTTTTTATTATTTATATTCTGTTAAGGAAAACAATCTTAAACAGCACACTATCCACTTTCCAAGTCATGATAAGCTGACTGTGCAATCCAGACAGGAACCAGGTATGCTTTCGTTATCTGCACATGTTAATACAGTCTGTCTGCTCAGAAAATTGCTCTAAAGTACTTGAAAAGAGACATCGGAATGTTATACCATAGGCAAAATAAGTCAGCCATTTCCAAGGAAGCTGAGTCCTTGGAATAAACGAAATGTGATTTTGAAGAGTATTTTAAGGTAACTTTAAAAAGTATGTTAAAAACTATTTTTTAAAAAATAGCTTTTAAGATTTGTCATTTAAATGATTGATTGGGATATTTAGGAAGAGATTTCTTTAGTTGGGAGCTATTTTTTATGATGTTTTGTTATTATTATTATTTTTTTCAAATATCAAATGTGGTTTTTGCTGGAGAGCTTCTAATTGATCTGTGAATATCTACTCTGAGCTTAAAACTTTCAGAAGCAGCACTTCTGTAATTGGGCTTTTAATATTCTGACCTTGATGTGGACACTGCTAAAGCAGCCTGGGCTTGTTAACAGGGCTGTTCTGGGAAAGCAATGACATAACATTAGGGCCTTGATTTCTTGAAGACAGAGTGCCAAATTCTTTTGATGGGCTTACTTCAGGGTTGCTCTTCCACAGCAGCAGCAAGAGAAAAAGTCTTCTGCTTCCATCTCAACTTCAAAATTTAAAAGAGGAGTGCAGCCACATCTGCCTAAACATCCCTCTCTTATTTACAAGCTAAGTATAAATCCGATATCATGGGGCACAGGGTTACCCAACAATTTGTTCCACACAGTAGTCTTGCCTCCCCTTTTTAAGGATCTACACTAAGATGTTGGTATGAACAATACAGTAATAAGCTTCAGTGTTTCAATAACCTTGCAAATATAATGTCCTTTTACTCCCTTTACTCAATAAGTGCACCTTTACACAGCAGTGAAGTCACTGGCAGGCGTAGAGCGCCTATGGAAGGGAAGAGTGGCTGGCTGTGCTTCCTGTAGGATGAATTGTGCATCACTTGCCTCTCATAACCTCATTAGCTTTTGCTAATTGGCCATCTTTAGCATAATGAAGCAAATGTCCTTCTGTGACCATGGAGAGAGGCTTGGCTTTTCTGCATCAGCTGACTTGGTTCCCCATGTCCAGGAGCTGACTCCTGGAGGATCAGGGATACAAGCTACTTAAAGCATCAACAGCTGTCCTACGGCCAGCAAGACCTCCAAGCACTCAGGTTCCCTTTGCCCTCCCTCTGTTCCATCACAAGTGTTTATAAGCCACTCATTCCATGAAGAAGAGGATAAACTACACCTGGGCTGCCAAAGAAAGAGCGATAGCACCCCTTAATGTGTTTGAGTAAATCTAAATACACAGGATGGTTTGGGTGTGCATCTACACCAGCTAACTTCCACACACTGAGGTTCGGGTGGATTCTGACCATATGTAACTTTCCCCCTCACGCACCTTGCATCAGTATGACAGGAAAATTGTAATTTCTTCTTTTCCTAAAGTCAATCAAAAAGAAATAAAATTGTTTCCCCTTTTGCCCCTTACATGGCCTTATGGACTGCTTTGAAAAAGTGCATAGGTCTTTCAAGAGTGGTTTGCTGTTGCTGCAATGAGATGATAGATAATGAATGTGGCAAGAGTGGCTGAGTTACAGGAAAATAGTCACCACTTGCCAGAAAGACCAGCATAGCTTGAACTGCTAGTTAATAGTTGTAAATAAATCTTTGCATTTTAGCCTTCGGAACATTAACATAAATTGTTTCCAAATGTTCTAGACCTGCATGGTTCATGTCACTGGAGCTGCCAGACACAAATCTTCCTTTCTAAGGGGAAGGGAAATAAACAGATAGAAAATTCTCCATGTGCACAGTTCTTCTGGAAAAATAGTCAAGTGAGAGAAATGTGCGTACACCGTTTTGCAGGACAACCTTTTGTTTCCTGCATAGGTTATAACAGAACATCCTGCTCCCTAGCACTATTGACCTAACTGAGGACAACAGCAAGACCCCCTTCAGCATCTACAAGGGCTTAATTCTGAATTCTGTGTCTCCAGATACTGTTACAATAAGAGACCAGAACCTCACTGAATAAACTAAACAACTCCTATGTTTTACATAGTTTGCCTTCTCTCTTCTGTGTGTGTGCATCTCCACCTCTCAGTGTTCAACACACTCTAAAAAGGGGTAAAACAAGAGATGCACAGAACATCACTTATTAGGATTGCAGCCCCTAGCTGAAAAAAAACAAGGCAAGTTCTGCTTTTTCAGTAGTCAATAAAGTCATGGAATGGGGAACACTGCATGATTTCTTAATGACATGATGAGCCATAATTTTTATGAGGTAATATGATAACTTTAGGAATTACTGCTAATAAAGTGAGACTGAGCCAAATGGGGGAGAAGAGGAAAGAAACGTAGATTTTAAGTCAGTCTACTGATTTTTTTTTGTAATTTTCCTGCCAATTCTTACTCCTTCTGGAAGACACAGTGTAGGTAGTGCTAACATTTGGCATAAGTTGTAACTTTTCTTCTGGGTATGCAGCAGAAAGCCCTTTTTCTCTTGGAGAGGTGCTTGTTATGTCTGATGCTGTAGGAGGGAGACTGCATGGCAGAAAAAATCAATTTCTCCTTCATGATAATGATGGGAGCAATCTGAAAACTATAAGTAAAAAATGACTACTGCAATAACATCTAAAGACCTTGTTGTACCACAAAGAGGTGTAATAATGATAAGCTTCTGGGCCACAAAATTTTACAGTCAACAAGTATCAAACACAAGTGGAAGAAATAGATCAATGGCAAGGAGGTTGAATTGAAATTTGTGTCCATCCACAGTTGTGCAAGTCTTGTTTTGTTCTCCTTAAAGTACAAAACAGTGCAAAAAGCCTGCACTAAGCTAAGCATAAGGGTTTTTTGTGTTTTTTTTTTTATATAACAGGACTGGCAATGTAAAGGACCATGTGTACAAAGGCACAGGCAAAACCATTGCTCAATATGATTTTGAATTTCTTCATTGTAAGACAACAGTGACATGATTTCTTTGAAATGACTGCAAATATTTAATGGGTAGGCCCCATGATTACTTTATATTTAATTCTCTCCAGCACAGAAAAAGACTTGCACAATATCCTCAAAATATCATGAACCTGAATTCCTAACTTTAAGAGATATTGGATCCAAAATTGATCCCAGATCCAATAAAAGTTTCATATAACTAAAAGCAAAATGCAGATCTGGGAAACCTTTCTTTCTTGTCTTTCGATTTCCCAAATCTCTGGAATTGTTCCTCAAGTCCCATCCAGAGCTGTCCCTGCAGTGTCTTCATAGCGCACTGTTCATCCCTCAATCTGTTCAGGATGTAAAAATGAGGACTGCCTCTCCCTGCTCAGGGTGAGGGGGACAATCTACTGTGACAATCTTAGGGCACATTTAACACAACTAGATCCTTTTCAGGATAGTGAGGCAAGTGCCCAGGTATTTTCTGAAATAGGGGCAACAATTATTAAATAATTGTTAAGTCAATTATTACACTATTATATAAATTATTAAATAAATATATTGCATAATGCCTGCCTCTGCTCCTGTGAGAAGCACCCAGAAGACAATACAGCACTCAAGAAGGAACTTCCTGTGACTGAGAGACAGGAACATCCACTTCTAAGGGAATAGTCCTTCTTCCAGTCACAATGCACTTCTGTATTTTACATTTAGCAGCTTTGGATGAAGGACAGAAATGGTATAAACCCATAAAGGAATCACAGTCTGTCATTTCTGCTTTTACACATCTTCGCTGAAGAGAAATTTTTCACTCTTTGGTATTACACAGCTACTTCTAATTCAGGGCTAGAAAAACGAATTCTCCAGAAAAGTGACAAATGCAAGTTCGTAAGTGGTTTTGGCTCACACTTTAACTTAGCAATAACGCACATTAAATGTACAATCAAATCCTACCATTCAGAAAAAAGTAACTAATAAAGTCTGATAAAAAGTACAGATTTCTTTCTTAGATGCAGAATATTTGAACAAAGCTATCAATTCTCTCAGACTCTCATATATCTACACATGTAATTGAATGTACATTGCTCTGATTCCATTCATTTTGCTGAAATTACTCCATGAAGGAAATTAAGTCCTATCTAGTTCTTTCATGGGAAAGTTCAAGCATGTTATATAGGTTAGGGGTGTAAACAGGCTCAAAACAGAGAGGAAAATAAACCCACCATCTTTTAAATGTTCACTTCAAAAGAAGACTAACTTGCTGGCAGCAGTTGTTAAGGAAATGTCCTTTTGTACTGTCCCTGTTCTCTTGCCTTTGACTTCCACTGCTAGTTACTACTGTTGGAGATGGGCTAGAGGGGAGCTTTGGGTAGTCACTGCACTTCTCTCTCCAGCATGTCTTCTTACTTTCTATCTTTTTTCTTATCAGTCCCTATGATCCTCTCTAGCCTTAAAGATGAAGGGCACCTAACATACTACCAGCTCCCCTTTGGGATAGTAAAGTTAATCAGTTCATAGAGCAACTTTAACATCAAAGAAGTTGAACTACTTGTTCTGGGCTGTCAGTAGCACAGATGACCAGCTGTCAGGACTTTTCCTCTGAGCATATTTTGGGGTTTGGTAGTTTGTCTCTTTTTTCTTTAGTTGTTACTTTTAGTTCAAAAGACTTTCCAGCAGCTGAGCCACTGCTCATGTATGTGAGCTTACTGCACCCATATAAAACCACTCACTCGCCCCTCAGTCTGTACTGACCACCACACAATTCAGCAGTTGACAGACCATTGGAAAAAAAAAAATCAAAACAAAACGAAATTTGCCCATTCAAACTGCCCTAAAACCTAAATCACATCCCAGCTGTAGGGAATGAAAGATAATACTAAAAACTGAAATCCTGGATAAGAGCTCAGGATTTCAGAATGCCTTGTGGATGGCTCCCATTGCCAGAAGGAGAGGACAAACTCCAGAATTGAGCAACCTGTGCCAAGAACACTAAGCATGTAACAACTTTTTGTTTAAAACTGAAAGCTGAAGTTGGCAAAAGGGCTGTTGTAAATGTCACTTGTGCGTGAAAGACAGAGGTAGTCACTTAAGCCATTAGTACTCAAAACATATAAGGATTTATAGATCAAATGTGGCTGAAAGAGGAGATGAGGCCTGGCAGACAGTGAAAATCATGCAGTCCAGGTGGTGTGTACTTTCCATTTGGGAAATTTCCTTTCCTAAGCAGGCAGCTATGCCCTGCTTCAGCTGTAACCTCCAAACAGATTTCAGGTGCAATATATGCTGCAAGCCTCAAGTTAAGAAAGAGGTTGATGACTGTATATAGAATCCAAAATAAATTGTCCTAGGCGATAATAAATATTAATGTTGTTAATCAAAGGCATTTGTATCATCATTGTTTGTGTGTGCATTCAGAAAATGATACAGACATTACGAGACCAGAGGAGCATATAGCAGTTGCCCCAAACTCAGACAAGTTGATAAATCCTATGCAGTTTCTTCCACTTGCTTTTCCCCTTCCATAATAATTGTTTGACCTTTGTCTGAGCCAGGGCCTCTAGCTCCCATTTGTGTCCTAGTGCACTACAGTTGTTGGGTGACTCATTCAGTTACATCAGAGAAGGATAAGATACACAATCACCAAGCCTGCACCTCTTGCTGTTAAGAGTGCCCATAGTCCCATGCATGAGGAGAGATGGAGGGTTGGAGTCTGCCTGCAAGGGAATGATTGCCAGACAGTGGTTTACTGAGAATGCAGAGAAGGAAGGTGCAGAAGTACACAACAGTGATGCCTGATAGCCTGTGTATGACTAAAATCTGCTAGAAATGCAAACCTTTGTCTTGCCTTATGCAGGAGATGTTGTTTCTGAAGATTAACTGACTCATCCTCTGAATGTACATCGCTCCTTCCATGCCCTAGAGAGGCACCTTCTTGCTTTGGAACTATTGGTCAAATCCCATTCACAAATCCCATGGGAATTCTTCAGACTGAGGGTTTACTCCACCCTCTCTAGCACTAGCTCTGGTCAAAGACAGACCAGTGGATGGCTAAAATAAATTGGCTGTTGTCAATGCCTTGCACTGCAGAATTTACAGTCTGGTTTCTTTCTATTGTGTTCATTTATTTGACTGAAAGTTGGATTGAAACTGAGGCACAATGAGATAAACAAGAATTGATAACCCTTTCCTGGGGTATTGGGTCAAGTGTAGGTCAGTCTGACATGTGCCTGTTTCTGTTCTCCTGACAGGATATCTGCACTCCAGACACCAACATGACTGAGCGCTTTGACTGCCACTACTGCAAAGAGTCCCTGTTTGGTAAGAAGTACATCCTGAAAGAGGACAGCCCTTACTGTGTGAAATGCTATGAAAACCTTTACTCCAACACTTGCGAGGAATGTAAAAAACCTATTGGCGCCGACTGCAAGGTATGTGGGATTTGTCTTGTTACAGAAATCTTGGCAGAGCAGCCTGAATACAAAGTCTTGAGACTTGGAAAGATTCATAGTTACAGCTACATAGGGATTTCTTTTGGTGGGAGAGAATGTTTTCTGGACCCTTGTATCTGCTTTTTATCACTTCATTTGGCAAACTCTTCTTTACCAGGCATGGTGATAGAAATGCCTTCCTGTAAGTCATAGAATGGTCTGAAGAAAGAGATTCTAACTTATTAGGAGAGCCTGTACTCAGGGCCAACTGGAATCTGGAGGGATGGCAGAAGCAGATTTTGCCTACCTTTGGATCAGTGAGCTAAGTCACTGCTGGCTTTTCACTGACCATAATTCTGTGGTTATCAAGAGACAAGGCACACTCAAGAAAAGGTGCCAGCTTGGGGACCACAAAAATCTAGCTAATGCTGACCCAAGTAATAAATCAAATGGGGTTAGGAAAAATAGTGTTTTAAATACCGAATTATGACAGAGTCTAACTAAAGATTGGAAAGGACAGAGAAGAGACCTTGCGTGCTTGAGCTGTGCACTGCTACACCACATGAAAACACCTACCTGGTACAAATAAGGTGCAAACATCTGCATTTCTTTTAAGGTAACCAAAACAACTGGAGTTCATGCCAGTTTCACCCTGACTAAATGAAGACAGATGAGCTATGCAGTGCAGTGTCTGTTGGACAGCTACAGGCAGATTTCTTGTGACAGACATCCTCCTTACACAAAATTGACCTGTTCAAAGTTGGGCAAGAGTTTCACTGACAGAGTGAGACTGCAGTAGAATTGCAATTTGTATTGCGTGACTGTAGGATTCTTGACTGATACAAGGAGTTCTGACATTTGATTTCCTACATTGCTGATCCATACCTCTAGAAGCACTAATTAATTCCTACTAGTGAACCTACCACTCAATTACCAGTTCAGAAATAGAAAAATAAATGCTTACCCAGATTTGGAAAAATAAATGTCTTGTATTTTTCAAACAGATGTATCCTACGCTATTGGCAAATCAGTAGGAAAGTCCTTTTCAGAAGCCTTAAAAAGGTGAGAATAATTCACTGTCAAGACAGGAAACTGGCAATAGTCTGTAAGAGGGTATAAAATTGCCAATTTTCCTACAGCCTAGAAATATTCAGATTAGAGAAGAGATACAGCTGGCCTGGCCTGACCTGAAAAAAAAATATTTCTGTCCCATTCCAGAATGTGCTTTTGTTATAAGGTCTCTTTCTAATCCCTTGAGAAGACATTTCCATGTGTTGATATTCAAGAATTTAAAAACTTGGACTGGCTTCAACAAATCTCGGTCAAAGTATTCAGGAATTAATCAGGCTGAACTTTTCAACCCAGATTTATGGATTTAGGGAGTGTGGGTGTTATCTGATATACTGCTTTTCTTTACTTTTAAGCAAGACACACTCTAATAGCAGATAGGAAAAAAAAGGGTCCCTTAGTCTCCAATCTAAGAATGTTTTATATATGTAAGGTAAGGGAACTATATGTAGAAAACACAACTAAGAAATACTAAATATTTATTTCTTAAAGAACTGTGATGTGTACCAAAAACAAACATGTCCTTTTTTGTTTCTGTGACTGCTCTTTTTGCCTTTCCATGCTTTATGTTGTAGCTGTTGAACCTGTTGACTGATTTTAACCAAATTCTGACAGATGGATAAAAGTTGAAACTGAAATTGCTACAAATTTTCTGAATAAACCCCCATGTGTTTGTGCAGAAAAAGAGATCCTGTGGA
Organism: Anabacerthia variegaticeps; assembly: GCA_035583185.1. Taxonomy (NCBI): domain Eukaryota; kingdom Metazoa; phylum Chordata; class Aves; order Passeriformes; family Furnariidae; genus Anabacerthia; species Anabacerthia variegaticeps. The sequence goes on along the minus strand of JAWWEW010000001.1, from coordinate 89,375,502 downwards.
TGTTCCTACTGAAAAGAAAACTGGAGTAGTTTTTCACTGACAGTAATAGATGCTAGAGAACACATTTGAGAGAGTGCTTACAAGTGCCTCACCCACAAGATAAGTTTCAGACCAAGTGTGTATGCTGTATGACTGAGCAGAATTCATCTGTGAAACACAAGGTCACAAAAAATCAGACTTGTTTCTCATTAAACTGTATGTATACATAGGTATGCAAACACATATGAAATAGACACACACAGAGAGACATATATGTATGTATTTTTTATATATCTTTTTACACATTGCATTTACTTTTTCACCTGAAGAAAGAACATAAATTGTACTGTGTTTGGGAATGAAACCAGTATGTTTACTGTATGTACAAAACAGATTCCACATCTATTTGTATGTTCTGACATAACCTACAGTTGTAAGATTTGGAACAAAGACCTAATGAACAGTGTTATCAGAAAAGATCACATCTGGGCCTCTGCATCTGGCAGGCATGCCCATGCTTACACTTCCATTACAACCTGAAAAGCTCCTTATAGCTTTCACCTCAGATCTGCTTTGGAAAGTCTGTTCTTGATCACTCTTGTTTCTCTAAACTCAGAAAAGCTGCACTGATAACCAGGTGCTCTTAATTTCCCCTCTCTTCAGCCCTCCCAATTAAAAGCAACCTTCCTATAGCTGACAGGGTTAAACCAAAGTAAAATAGGTGTTGACAGGAGGACAGCCAGCCCTCTGTCTCTGAACTACTGTAGAGAGTCAGTACTGGTGCACAGCATCAATACACCTGAGTTGAACTTGAACCTGCTCAGACACAGGTAATACACCGATTCTGACAGCACTGGGCTGTCAGAGGATGAAACTGATGCCAGATTTTCCCACTGTATTTAAGCTATGGGACAGAGAGCCCACAAGACAACTATGCTGAAGAAAAGCTTTCCTTGAATTCAAATCAGGAGAGAAATTGTTTCACTATCTTTCTAGTTGTTATGGTAATTTATGGGTAACTGTGAATGTAACTGAGGAATAACTAATTTGTTCTTTATTTGAAAAGAACAAATCTTTTCCACCAAAAAATCCTGGAATGACATGTGTCTGAATGACACCTTTGGACTTTGGCCATTTAATTAACTGTAAACAATTCTAGCTGGTGTTTATGACAATTTCACAGACAGATTAAAAGCTTTACATACAGTGGTAGAAGGCACTGGCAGGCAGTAGAAAAACATGATGCCATTTCTCTCACAGCTATTGTACATTATCTATATACCAACAAGTTTTAGTATAAATTTACTTTTTCTAAAATAATTGGCATTTTTTTGCCTATCTGCCTGGTGAACACTCACCACACCTACAGTTTCATGCTTCTTTCTGGAAATGCATCCATTTTGCTCCCACGGGCTAACTGCTGAAGTGTGACTTTTGGTTGACTTTGGCTTTTTTAATGCTTTCCTTGCAGATCCTGTGGTATAGAAACCATTGCAAATACAGGAAATACCTACAGTAATCCAGTGTTTAATGCAGTCTGAAAGTTGGCTTTGGCAAGCAAGAAGGGGTACAGAGAGAAAACTCTCTCTGCAAAATGCAAGAATTAAATTATAAGTGGATTGTGAGATAAAGCTACTGTGTCAGCATGCAGGCCAAAAATCAGTCAAAAGGGTCACTCTTACATAAAGTAACCAAAAAATTAAAACCTCCAGTAACGCGGATCAGGAAAGGGATAAAATAATTACTTTTCTCATTTTTAATGTTTAAACGTTGTCCTGACTTGTCCTGACTTTTAAAGTGCGTTACTGAATCTTAGACTAGTTGCTGTAAAGTGGAATAGTAAAAGAGGCAGATACCTCAGTATTTTCTCATGCCCCTAAGGGGCTGGATCTGGCACAGTATCACTTGTTTTTACGTTTTCTCAACGTGCTTTTGATAGGTAGGTGCTGGTCTAACATACTTTAGTGTTTTGCTACAGGGTGTGCGTGGTGTACAATCTGCATGGCCTTTTGTTGGTGTACTCCATTTCCTCTGCTCAGCCTTCTGAAAGGAGCATTGTGGCAGGCAAAAAAAGCCTAATGTAGACTTCTCTCAAGAACAGCATATACAGTTACTCTTCTGGTAATAAGCTCTCCAATCTCCTTCTTCCTGTTGGGTCACTGCTGAAAGCCAGTTCAGAAGAGATAGTGGCTTCAGTTTACTTAGACTTAAAAAGCCAGAATAGAAGACAGTATAGATAAAGGATATGGGAAGCTTTAAGCTTTACCCAGTTACTTGATAACTCTAGTCTTGAGGGTCTTCAAGGTTTTTTTTTTAAAAAAGCACTTTTCTAGCTTTTAAAAAAGTCATCTTGGAGTCACATCTTAGAGGCTAAATAAGTCACACTGGAGCAAAACTACACAGAACTATGAAGAAGCTGTAAAGCATGATCTTGCCAATGTTAACAGTGATTTTGTCAAAGTTTTCTTTGTGAGTGATGTAATGAAAATAGGAGAAAATGAAATTAATTTTAAAGCACATAATGGCTTTTCAAAACGGTAAGTTTCAAACCTGTTTTACATCTCATGACTTTAAAAAGTTTTGGATACAAATTGAATGTGCATCAAGTTTTGCTTGCACCATATTCTTACAATCATCTGAGTGCATATGAAAGACCTTCACTTGGTTCACTTGCTGATATCTGTTTGAGAAACATTCACCATTCATTTGGTTGTATCAAGTAACCCTGAGCTGAAATTTTCAGCTGAAGCTGATTCTGAGATCAGGCTGAGAAAAGAGTCCACTCAAATCTGACTAGTTTCAGGGATTGCCCCTTTGGTTAATCTTCTATCTTGAAGTGCATGAAGTGTTAAAAATTCTCCCTCCAAATACTGCTACAGAATTTATTGCAGCTCTGAAGAGAAAAGTATTGCCCTCCTTCCTTTCTCTTTTCACTAGAAGCACATCTGGAACTAGTTCAGTGCTCTCTGTGCTTCAGCTGCAAAATGCTTGTACAGGGCAGAGCATGTCCATGAGCACTGGTGTGCACGTATCTCCTGTTCCACTTCTCAAATACCAGCTTATGGTAATTCTTCAGTCTCTGATGTGGGCTTTACCTAACAAGTCTCTTATCTGTGTTCATGGGTGCTCTAACAGGAGCACGTAGCAGTCAATTTTCATAGAGGAACAGATGATGGCATAATATAATAATATAAAAGATATACATATATAATATTATTATATGAATATATTAATATATAAATCATATAATTCTTTTAAGCAACACAAGAGGTTGCATTAAAATCTATGCTGAAAATTTGCACTAGGGACTCATTTCTCTTGAGCTGCATAAAACAGCTGAGAAGTCATGCTTATCAATATTCTAAGGATATACTCAAGTTCTGAGTTTCTGTTTTGGTTCTTCATGGAAATCCATGCAACAAACAGGAATTAGTTGTACATCACTTGTACTTTCCGCTGAAACAGATTTATTTCACTTACATGAGCTAGCATAAACTAGAATTCACATACCTGGGTTAAACCTGATGCTTTGGCACCTTAACAGAGGACCAGCCTGGCATTCAGACAAGCTTGAAGTCAGTTTTGCACATACAATTTCTTCTCTGTAGAATCTGCTCCAGATCAATACATCCCCAGCTTATGGACAAGCCAAAGGTTCCAGCGATGTACACAACACACTGAAGTAGACCAAACCTCCTTTTCAGTGACTTTATTACACTGATTTAAGAACAATCATGATGTGTAAATGGTTTCATCAGTACCTTGGACTTTCTTGTTTTCAGATGTGATAGATTCAGAGAGAGAAAGCAATATCCATTTCATCAGTCTAATATTCTGCTGTAGGCATGTCAAAGCCAGACATCTTAGACTCTTTCTACGTGCAATGACAATACCTGTTACAGTAATCCAAAGTACCTAAGATTATTCAATCCACTCTTTATCTTGGGTACTTTGTGTTGTAGGTGTGCTTCATCACTTTGCCATAAAGAAATATCTGCCATTTTCACCTACCCAGCTACTTCTGACACAATCTGCCATCATGACTGACTCAAGGATCAAATCTTTCATCACTGACACCTAATCCTTATCTTCATTACTCTTCTTCTAAAAGGCATGCACCTTCTCCAGGGTATAATTTTATTGATAAAATAAGCAGGCACCAGCACATTAATTTTGGAGATAAAGAATAGCTAGCAGAAAATTGATAAAAGAGGAGAAAGGCAGCAAGTGGGGAAAAAGAATTGAATACATCATGTTGTAAGAGAAAGAAAATCAGATCTGTTGCCATTCTGTTTTCTAGTGGGCAAATTTCACCTTATGGTAAACACTGTTGGCTGCATTTTGTATTTTTTTCTGATGAAAATATAATCTGAGAACAGATTTAAGTTATTCAACTTCATTTAAAGAGAAAAAAAAATGGAAATAACTTCCAAAGAAAATTATTTTCAACTTGCTATTAGAAAAGATTAAAAATTTACAGGGGGAAATTCACGCTGTTTCAAAAGGAGCTAGCTGAAATGAATAGATTAACTGAATAAACAGATGTCTGAAAGCTGTAAAGTAGGAGTCTTATATATCACAGAGTGCAATCGCAGAGATGAAAGACACATTGGTACCAATTGTTATTCATAGTGATTAAAGAAATTTATGTGAGTAGCACAGATGTCCAAAAAAATGCTTAATTGCATGGTCAATTTCTGACTTAAATTACTATTGTTTAAGAAGTTACTACATATCAGCTGAGCTAGATGAAACTATTTCAGTGTTTCCTGTGAGCTATTTATGAGACCGAGGCTCCTGAAGACTAATGTGCTGTTATTTTAGGTTAACGCAAATCCACAATATCTTTTGTTCGCGCTGAGCTAAGATTGCACATTTGGAGTTACCTGTGTCTGTAGTGACTGGCACAGAGCAGCTTAGGACAGATAAGGTAGAAACACTTTGTGATGCTTTACACAACTAAAAAATCTGATATTCTACAACTCATTCTTTTCCTTCAGGTAACCAGATTAGTTTAGTGCTTGCAATTAATACGTAGTGGATCTTTAGCTAGAACCTGAGAAGTTGTTTCTGCTCCATTCATGACAGTACTAGCCACTCATCCACCCAACCCAAACTGAAGCCTATATATTTTGGGGTAGACAGGTTTTTGTAATGATCCAAGCTCCATTTTGTTTGGAATCCAAAGACACTGTTCAAGTGTTACATGATTAGGCCACCTTAATTTAAATTTTAAAAGTACAATCCATCCCGTCAGGTCACAATTTTTAGAAGGACTTATTTTTTGAAATAATAAAAGGGCCACTGTGGAGTGTATTTTAAATACCGACATGCTTACACTAATAGCTTGCCAGTATTCTGGATCACTGGACGCATGTAGAAGGTGATCTTGCATCTTCCAGTCCAATCCAAATCCAAAATATAGGTAAACCAAAAGACAGGCGTCAGTAAAAATCTGTTGTAGTGAAAAAAAACCCAAAGAGATCGGATCTATTCCACCCTTGGTTTAAATCTGTTGAACTGGAAAAATACCAGATAGCAATCGGGAAAAGAATTTCTGTTCGGGAGTGAATATATATGAAATTACCTAGAAATCAGTAATAGTTAAGACAAATAGGGGAAGTCTATCACACCTATAAGTTTAAAAAGTTTTAATTTGACTCAATAGTGGGTCTATATGCTCAAAGGAAATACCAAATGAAATTAGTTGTTCCTCTGACACATACAAAAAAGGTTCCCTTGAGCAGAAAAAGGGCTCAATAGTTGTCATGAGCTGTTCTTGGTTATCACAGCAAAACAAGTCCTCCTTCACTGGAACATTTTGGTTTTTTGAACTGTGCAAATGAGCCCCAGCTCATGGCTGCAGTTCTGATTTTGATGTGTTTGCATTCTCCATGCTTCCAGTTGTGCAAACTGTTCAGTCCCCTTACTTTGTGGTTTTGGATTTATACAGGATCTGTCTTACAAGGACCGTCACTGGCATGAAACCTGCTTCCACTGCTTCCAGTGCAAGAATTCCTTGGTGGACAAACCTTTCGCTGCAAAAGAGGAACATCTACTTTGTACTGACTGCTACTCCAATGAGTATTCTTCCAAATGTAACGAGTGCAAGAAGACTATTATGCCAGGTTAGGATGCTCACTTTTTGGACTAAGAAAAGATTAGGCTAAATATTAAACCCAAACTCAGAAACAAATGTGACAGATGTTTTTCCTTGACTATTTCTTCTGAGTCATGGTGAACTATGTAAAATACAGATGATGGTACATTCTAAGCCATTTCCTTGATCAGAACATGTAATACTTATAATGGTTCATGGCAGAACTTTTATTTACTTGAAATGGATAACTCTTGAAAGCTAGTATTTATTTTACTTAGCATTTCTATTAATGGGATTCATCAATTTTTTTACAGCAGTATTCATTAAAGGGCTTTTGATATCTGGAAAAATAATATTGATCTTTCTATTCAATCCCAAATTTCTATTCTGTCTTGATTGACTTCCACTTCTTGAAAACTGGAAAAAGCTTGCAAATTTAACAGCTTACTTAATTAAAAATTTAGCTTTCTATGTAATTACTCTAAATTTAGCTTCTCTTAGAAAAAAAAATGAAAAATTCGTCATAGTGCCTCTGAGATCTTCCTTGAACACAAAGATACGAAGAAACAGGAAAGAGCCATTTTCTTTTTAAGCATGAAACATGACATCATAGTGATAGATTGCTAAAACCTCATCTGCTCATGTCAATACTGTAGCATTCTGTGATGATTTCGTGTCTTTAAAGTGGAAGGGCTATCAGTGCAGAAATAAAATACTAAAATGTAATTTGAAGAATCCTCATACATGCTCCATTATGATTACTAGTTACTTTGTCAGCTGGTTCTGACATTGGTCATCTTAGGCAAAAGAAGCAAACCACAAAATTGTGCTCCTAAGGTGTAAAAATGAAGGCTTGATCACGAAATGGGACTTATAACTAGAAGTAACAATAATATTTAAAAGCATATGACCCTATGTATTCAGGACTGAATTTAGGCATCTGGTATTACTTCATGTGCCCCTGTTTATATGGCACTAGAAACTGACATGTTTGGGAATAGCCAGTGGTAGTTTTAAAGCTGGAACTACATGACAGCAAAGTCCACTTGCAGCCCAGGAGACCAACCATATTCTGGCCTTCGTCAAAAGCAGTGTGGCCAGCAAGTCAAGGGAGGGAATTCTGCCCCTCTGCATTGCTCTTGTGAGACCCCACCTGGAGTACAGCATCCAGCTCTGGGAGCTGCAAATAAGGACATGGATCTGTTGGAGCAGGTCCAGAAGAGTGCCATGAAGATGATTGGAGCACCTATCTTATGAAGACAGGCTGAGAGAGTCAGGATTGTTCAGCATGAATAACAAAAGGCTCTGGGGAGACCTAATTGCAGCCTTTCAGTATCTTAGAGGGGACCAATAACAAAGATGAGGCCAAACATTTCATTGGGGCTTGCTGCAATAGGACAAGGTGTAATGGTTTTAAACTAAAAGAGGGGTCATTTAAATTAGATATAAGGAAGAAGTCTTTTACAAAGAGAGTGGTAAAACACTGGAACAGATTGCCCAGAGAGCTGGTGGATGCCCCATCCCTGCAAACATTCAAGATCAGTTTGGATGGGTATCTGAGCAATCTGATGGAATTGAAGATGTCCTTGATTACTGCATGGGGGTTTAACTAGATGATCTTTGAAGATCTCTTTCAACAAAAACTATTCTATGATTCTGTAATTCTATAATTGTATATGTATAGATGTATAAGATTGTTCATCAGATTCACCCCCATGATCAGTGATTTTTCCAGTGGATCTCTTTTTTTCTATTATACCAGCTATACATTGATATGTAGCAATTGTAGCTGGATATAGCAACCCAGAGAATCCCTTCTCTTATAATCTGAAACAAAGAAATCAGTTTTTATGAAGTTTTACAACCACCCACTGGTCTTTATCTGCTTATTTAAGATAGCCAAGATGTCACCACATTTGGAGACCAGTACCCCCAGCATGTTTTCCCTATTTACACAGCACACCTTATTAGTACAGGAGTTACACCAGAGGAATATGATAACAAAAAACCCCCCATAATTAATTTTGAAAGAACCAGCAGGTTGTTGCTACCCTTTGTGGAGACTGTTAATACTACACTCGCCCTTTGTTTTGCTCCACTAAATGCACAGTTGAGATTTAACAAAGCATTATCATGACATGCCCATTAAATACTAAAGTAATTCCAAGTTTTATCTTTCAATCCTTCTGAAAACTAAACTCACTCTGACTTCAGTCCAGGCTCCCCCTACCTTGAGTTTCAGTGACAACACAATCCCAAAGAGAGAACAGCTGAAAATGTGAAAATAAAATTCCAGACTATAAAAAAAAAATATCCACATCTCCTTTTTCCAGAACATCATTCCTTCAAGGACTGATTCATTTGCTCCTTGGTATGATATAGAAAGTTACCAGCACAGAGAGGGCATAATTCTTAGAAGGTGTCCATTAATAACATAGAACAGAAATATTCAAGCATGTAAGCACCAGGCAGAAAGATAATTAACCGTTCACTTATTACTGCTGCAAGTAAATTCTCTAAAAAAAAACCACCACCAAATAAATCCTGAAGTATGCCTCTGGGCGGAATTTAATGAGACCATAAAAGAAAAGGATGAAAAATATGCAACTAGTAAACAAAGATGAATTAATGCTTGGGAAGGGGAAAAGCGGCAAAACTTCACCCTGCAGTAATGGGGGTGGGGACGGTTGGCAGTAAAGGCATTAGTGTAGTCCTTCATCATTAGCCAACACAATCAGTTTGTCAGTCTACCAAGCATTTGACATCATGTTTGTTGTTACAGGCTTCAAGAATGATGCAGAAACAACATTTGTTTGTTTATCCTTCTGGCCAGTATCAAATATTCTGACTCAAACTGGTGCATGGGAAATTATACAGTGTGCAAAGAAATTTGTCCACACAACAGGGCACTAACAGCAGCTTTTATTGGTGTCTCTCCAATTCCCCAGAATCTTCCTGTGCATTCAAATTCATTATTAGCCTAATAGCACCACAAAATGTTGTTTTAAGCCATCATTATTAACAATAAATGTTTCTCTTCTTCACAGAAGGAGAACCACTTGCTCTCCAAAAACTTAGAATGGTACCCAATACTATGCAAAGCTGGTAGGAACATGAAATAGCCTCTAGCTCATAGCTGCACTGCTTATTGACTGACAGCCAGCTGGCAAACAAGAGGTACATATTGCAATCACCTCATCCAGGAGAAATTCAGTGGGTGCTCTGGTCTCATTGCAGGTACTCGGAAGATGGAATACAAGGGCAACAGCTGGCACGAGACCTGCTTTATCTGCTACCGCTGCCAACAGCCTATTGGGACAAAGAGTTTTATCCCTAAGGACCATCAAAACTTTTGTGTACCCTGCTATGAAAAGCAGTTTGCCATGCAGTGTGTCCAGTGCAAGAAGGTAATGCTCTTATCTTACTTACCTGAAACCTAAAGGATTGAAGTCCATGCCATTTTATGTCCAATGAGGTAGAATATATCCTTTTTGTGTGTGTTAAAAAGGTTCAGAATCAACTGATTTTAAGAGATGATTTCAGTTCCCATCCTGCAGCAGCACAGCATTTGCAACAAAGAGAATTCTCTTAGGGTTAAACATCCCTTTATACTGAAAACATACAGAGAACTTATGAAAAGAAAAACCAAACCAAAATAAAAAAACAGCAACAAATAAACAAAACAATAAAACTAAATTAAAAAAATAACATCATCCCAATATAATCCATCATATAACACATACCTAAACATTTCAGCTGAAAGAATGTAAGGAAGATGAGCTAAAACAGAACATTTTTAATGTTCTAATGACATTCAAGACAGAGAGACAAGCTTTACACAGAGCAAATGCTGCTTCTGAAATAAACACTAGTATAACTTCCTTGGCCAAGGACTTTTTATTTATGAATTTTCTAAATTCTATACACAGACACTGAAAATAATTTTAGAATTTTCTCCCAAAGAGACTTGTCTCATCATTTTGAAGCTAACAAATCCCAGTTTCCTATGGATACATGCATCAGCAAAGACAATCAAAACTACAGCTATACCCACAATAAATTTCCTTTCCCACTGCCACTTTTTGCTCTCCCTTTACCCTCTGCATACTTTCAGTCACCACCCATGCCCACACTACCCAGTCTTTCTTCCACATATTCTATCTACTCCTCTGCCCTTCCAGTCAAACAAAGGTGCAGTCTAGTCAGACATACAAGCTGGCCAGAAACAATTGCTTCTTTGCTGCTGCACAGGCAGAACAAAACAGGTAGAGGCTAATTTTTTCTTTCAGTGTTTTACCAAAAATCTGCCAAATTACCTCTATTACCTTCTATCTATACATCCATTTTCTGGAGCTTCCAGGAGAATCAAGTCTTAAAAACTTTGCTTAGTGTTCAATTTTAACCACAATTGAGAACAGGTTCAAAAATACTTGGGAAAGAGGTGAAGACAGAGATGCACATATATATAAAGAAATATGATCATATACAGATCTGATTCCCAGGAAATTTTACTTTAGTGAAATTGTTCAATTTTACAGCCTTCTTAGGAATACTCAAAGGATCATATAAAATTTGTTTGCTTAAATCAGGGAAACTGTTTTTGTAGGAAATGACTTGTAGTAAAAGAAAACCCCTGACAAAGTCTGAAGACTTCAGCTAAAATATGAAATAAAACAGTCTTTGCCAAAGAAAAGAACAAGGAAGTTGAAACACAGAAGGCAGTCATTTCACCATGAAGAAAGGGACAGGTAAAGGAACAGAGATGTGAAAAATTCTATCACATGCATATGAAAAGCGACACACAAATAATAGCTTGAAAAACAAAGAGGACAATTGAGAGTAAGATTTTACAACACATGCAGAATAAAGTATGGGTTTTGTTGGTATAAATTAGGAAATTATAATAAATCACTTGCATGATTTTCTCAAGAGCAGCTCCCACCCACAAAAACCTCATCACGCTTCCACTCTACAAAATCAAGACACAAACCTGACACCCTTAAGGAAACACTTTCTGTCTTACTTTTCCTAAAACAGGCTATCACTACAGGAGGTGTTACTTACCGGGAGCAGCCATGGCATAAGGAGTGCTTCGTTTGTACTGGATGCAAGAAGCAGTTGTCTGGACAACGCTTTACCTCCAGGGATGAGTTTGCATACTGTTTGAGCTGCTTCTGCAACCTCTATGCCAAAAAGTGTGCTGGGTGCACAAACCCAATCAGTGGTAGGTCTCCTATGGCTAGTGCCTTTACATTTTGTGGGGGGTTTATGTTTTGGGTTTTTTGGTTTTGTTGATTGGTTTTTTTTCCAGTGAACTGCTTCTAATATCAAAATTATATAAAATATAAAAATTATTCAATAATTCATTCTGAATAACTTGAAAGATTGAAGACACTATACAATGCAAGATATGTGAAATTAAATACTTATGACACCTTTCCAGTGCCTAACAAAAAGAAATGGAAGAGATCCTTAAATTGAAGTTTCCTCGTCACCTGATTTTTATGGACCACAGTGGATGCGCATTAACAGACCTATGCCTGTAGTGGGATATACAGGTTTTGTACATCATCCCTCTTGTGTTCATTGGAGGGATCACTGACCTCAGCAACCATAGTCCCTCCACCAGCAGAAGGTGTCTAACTGGCTTATCCTTCATGCTGTAGCAGAGCACATTTCTTCCCTGCCTTCTCAGGACATCAGCTGAGAAGCCACAACGCTTTTAGATACCACTTTCCAGTGCACAAGTACTTAAAGGAGCAACTGCTTAGAACTTTACTATGAAGCAGAGTAAAACTATAACCTCCTCTATGAAGGAATTAGCCTTTAACACTATGATCTGTACAGTCCAAAATTGCATATCTGAGTTACACCTGGAACACTGGTTACATATCTTCTCGAAAAGCCAGTGTATATCCCCACAGGTACCGTTTTATATTCACGTGAAAGACACATTTCTCTTTTGAATATTGCAGTCCTTTCTAGCATATGCTGGTTTTTTTCAAAATGTTGCTACTAAAGACAAAACTAAACAAAAAACACTTTCATTAGGTAAGAGATATGCCAACCAAACCTTTTCACTGATTTCCAAAGCATCAGATTCATTTCATTGCATCATATTCCAATTGTTCATCATTTCTGAGGTTAAGCAAAAGGCCATTACTACTAAGAGACACTTGTCCTTTTTTTTTTCTTCTTGTACAACTTCAATATCCCTTATGATAACCTCCATAGCTTCAAACTCTGGAATCCTTCTTTTACTTTACTAACCTGCTGCTTTTCTTGAGGCACTCTTTCTTCAGAGTTATGAATCGTCATGACACAACCTGACAGACTTTTTTTAATTATCTAAATGCACTTTTACAAAACAAAAATTAACTTACTCAGACGCCATAGAACATTTTGTAAAACACTCAGAATTCTGTTCAGCAGTAGGTGCTTTCCTTTTCTTCAGCTTTATGTTGCAGTGCCATCCCCTGAAAGTTCATTTCTGCCATTATCACCAGTTACAACAGCCTCACTCACCAACTTAGCTGAAAGCAACAGAAGTATTTGGGGATGAAAATATTAGTTGCTACAGAACAAAGGTGGCAAAATTAGCATAGTAACAAATGGATTTGTCACAAAGGCATTTTTTCACTACTCTGTGTCGGATCTCCATGTCACTGAGGGGAGTCTGCATCACTTGATGGCTGATGTGCTAGTCTTCTAACAGAATGCTTTTGGTTTTCAAACAGGACTCGGAGGAACCAAGTACATCTCCTTTGAAGAACGGCAGTGGCATAATGATTGCTTTAACTGTAAAAAGTGCTCTCTTTCACTGGTGGGTCGTGGCTTCCTCACAGAAAGGGATGACATCCTTTGCCCTGAATGTGGGAAGGATATTTAAAGCTCAAACTAAGAGATGAGGAAGAAGAGAGGAAAGCCGTGCTTGCAGTATATAGTCTGATACACACGGATGTTCAGAACTAGCTTTGCCATTCTTTGTCTCACTGTACTACTAACATTACTTAACCTTTTTCATTATCCTCTCCAAATCTAGAGGGAAAACAACTTGAATATCTCTAGTCGCAGTGTTGGTGTTTAAGATTTCTACAGCTAACAAAAACTAATGCAAAACCCCAAAATGTAAAAACATTTGGCTGTTTTTGATATTACATACTATTTTTCATGTTTGTTTGTTTTTTCCTTCCACTAAATATTCCAGTTACAAGCAAGTGATACAGTTCAAGGATTACAATGGCCACACACATTACATTCATAGGTGGATATTTAGGGTGAAACCTTCAGCCCACTGAAACCAACAGCAAACACCATTCAATTTCAATATGGTGGTTTCACCCCAGTGTTCTTGAGCTATGTGACTAGTGTGTGCTGTCAAATTTGTAGAAAGACTGCAAAGGTAGAGTGTGTTTCAGTGTACAGGGATTTGTGCCATGCCATAAAGAGATAATGACAAAACAGTTGAAGTGGGAGTGCTTCCTAACAGGTACTTTTTATTGCATGACTAGCTGATCATTGTGTGAAGTACAAGTTCTGATTGACAGTGTCAGTATTCCAGTTAGTTGACATTACACTGCACATTGTATTTTTCAAAATAAAATCATTTAAAACAAAATTGTGATTGTGATTTAATTCTATTTACATATTATTTACAGGTAAAGTGTTCTCACAGTCTGAAGAAACACAACATATACAAATACAACCCTTTTTGCACCCAATCATTGGGAGTGGGAAATTTAGACAATCTTCAGAAGGACCTTGCTGATACAACATGGTCTTCTACTAACTGAAGTCAGTGGGGAAATTACCAGTAAAACGGAGTAAATGTGTGAAAACACTGCAGCTGCTAAAAATGTGTTCACAGGCTCTAACCTCAAACCCACATTATTTTTCTTCGCAGCAAGCAAGGAGGTCAAGACAACTTGAAAGACATTTATCTTTGCAAAAGTCACAGGTTTAACTCCTATACTAGGGCGTGCTTTAATTTTGTTCTGTATAAGCATAACACCCTGCGTTGTAGCATAACTTTTGTTATGTTTGCCACAGAGGCAGCTATTGGCAACAGCATGCTGGCACGACAATAAAATCAAAACGAAACAATCCAAAGGAATGGAACTCTTGCCCAAAAGCAAACTGCAAGCAATATAGCCATGTTATGCAATGTATAATCATGGTACTCCTTCCAGATGGAATTCATTTGTGTTCAGCAAAAGTAGGAAAGAAATATATCACACCTCCAACAGAAATCTTCAGATGTGGAAAGATTTAGGAATATACTGTGTGTAACTGGGTAGGGAAAGTTGGCTCCTAGTTTCTGCCACCACTCTAGAATCTGTCTCTTTTTGTACCAAGTATGAAGTGCTCACTCCCCTCTCATTATTTCAACAAGCTAAATATACACATCAGATCAGATTTAGTTTATTGCACACCATTTGAAGAACTTTGTTGTTGACATTTTTGAAGTACACACTGTGCTAACCAGAACTCACTGAATGACTAAATTCTATCCTTTGTTGATTTCATTTTATGCTGAAAGCTGTAGCAAATAGCCACCAAACATCCTCTTATATCCACACCTCCCAAAGGAGGGCAAACACTTCGCTTACACCCCTCTGGGGTCTGGCAATCCCCAGCACACTGCAGCTCTGTCCTAGCACTTTGCTGAGAGGATTGCTATTAGCCAAAGGAGTAGTACCCCTGTACTCAGCCCTGGGGAGGCCACACCTCAACTACTGCATTCAGTTTTGGGCCCTCATTACAAGGTCGTTGAGGTGCTGGAAAGTGTTCAGAAAGGGCAACAGAGCTGGTGAAGTGGCTGGAGCTGGGGGTTACTTAGCTTAGAGGAAAGAAGGCTGACGTGAGGCCTTATTGCTCTCTACAGCTACCTGAAAGGAGATTGAAGCAAGATGAGGGTCAGCCTCTTCTCTCAGGCAGCTAGTGATAGGACAAGGGGAAACACCCTCAAGTTGTGACAAGAGAGGTTCAGGTCGGATATTAGGAAAACTTTCTTCACTGGAAGTGGTCAAGCACTGCAACAGACTCCCCAGGGAAATGGTGGAATCACCCACCACTTCTGGAAGTGTTCAAAAAATTAATAGACATGGCACTTCATGATAGAACTAAGTGGGCATGGTGGCATTCAGGGAAGGGTTGGACTTAATGAACTTGGCAGTCTTTTCTAACCTTAATGATTGTATGAAGACAGTAAGAGCAACATGGCTTGCACCTTGCCTCCCAAGTACTGCAACAGAGGGCAAAATGGTCCCAGCTTTGGGGAAAGGCAGGTGAAACATGACAAGGCTGGAAAGCATACTAGCCTGAAAACAAGACTGTTACCACACAGTAGCAGAATCATGCCATTATTCCAGTACAGCTCTGCACATCCCTTCTTAACATACGCCAAAGCACTCATGCTCCTAGAAAATGGAACAAAATACATCCTAGACTCTAGACCACCAACAATAAGCCAAGAACAAAATAGAATTCCTATCAGACTGTTACACTAGTGCAAGAACCAGCTGCTAAAGCTGCAAAGTGGGCCTTTTACCCTGTAAGCTTTTTCTTAAGTCTTAATCACTTCAAGTCCATGGAAATGTACCTGTATAAAATGGACAAGCTTAATTACATCACAAAAACAAGTCAGCACTGCTTTGTTTGTTTTTAATTTAATTTATTTAAATAGGATAAGGCTACTTAAAAGACAAGTCTTTACATACAAAATGTACATTACGTTAAAGTTTGCTGTACTCAGGTACAAAAACTGCACAAGTGTTTAGTAAAAGGGAAACAGCACACTATTTCAAAACACACATTTTACAGCATTTGAGAAGTGCCTTTTATATCATAACAGTGAAAGGAAAACTTCTGTAAAATAATGAACTAAGCTACAGGTTTTGGTTTCAATATAAACCAGTGTTAAAAATGTAAACAAGCTTTCCGAGCACTACTGACAGCTTCTTTTAGTGGGTTAACTAAGTGGATTCAGAAGTTGATTCTGTTTTTGTTTTACTAAGTCTGGGAGCATTATTATTATTTACCATCCATATCTAAAACTGATCTAGATTGGCTTCAGCCTGAGCCACTCTTTTAATAAAAATGTTTCCAGCAACTTAATTGTATTTCTGCCCTGTAAGGCACTACCAATAATCCAAATGAAACATCAAGTCTCACAGAAAACCAAAATCCATCTTAAATTATCAAAGTAAGGGGAAACAGGTTTGTGGATTTTTTCTGGAGTGCAACTACACGTGCTAATGCTCTCCAGGTACTTCTCTGTCTTCTCACCCATGCCCCTCTTCAACTTCGTAAACTGAGAAAGCACTGGCCTGCATTCCACTGTATGTCCCCGTATTTTATAACAATGATTGTAACCAGGAAAAACAACCAAATTTGCTACATTGGCACATTTTTACACTTATGCATGTATAAAATATGCCTGTGTAGTTCTAGGAGAACATGGCACTAAACCATTCACTACTTCCTCTCGAAGTTTCCTACCAAACAGTCTAATAACATATTTCCTTCTGTGCATTTCTTATTTCATATATCACGAGAAACTTCAATTTGAAGTAATGCTGTTAAAATAGTTCATCTCTTATTACCAATCTAACTTGCACTGCAAATTCTACACTCCTGTGCAACAAAGAGGAAAACGATTTACTGTAGACTAGCTTATCAGCAGAATGTCCGGTTTTCTCATCTAAATTAATTACCTTTTTAAAGTCAAGAAGCCTCCTGGGATCTCTCTAAATCTCAATTTAACCAGACATGGAACAAAACTGAACCTTAGTGAAACAATGTGTGTATCATAGTGACGCGGAGGAGATGAACTATAATAACCTTGAAAACCTAAAAGTGGGAGGTTTAGTATAGTGTAATATCATGACCTTTTAAAGAAGTAATTAACGACTTGATGTATAACAGTAGACACTCTTAAGGTTACTGGTGATAGTGACTCCAGATTTATGACAGGGAACTGTTAAACTTGTTAAAGCTTCACAGCAATCTGAATCTCTGTAAGGTTTAAAAAGAATTTTATTTTACCTGTTTAAATATATCTATCTATTTGAAAAGATGGAAGTAATATTTATGTTTCGAGCACCATTAGCTACTTCATGGCCATGTGACATGCTGGATTTTCTTCTTTGCTTCCGTAGGCTTTAGGTCATTCTGGAATACAAGAAAATATAAGTATTCTTAGACATACTGTGCAAATATGAGTCAGTCATTGAGCTAACATATTCAAATCTGTTACTACTGCTGTACTCAGGTATAGGCTAATACAACAGTTTTCTATTGCCATCTTGTGGAGAAAGTTAAATATCACAGAACTTCTCTAGAGAACATGAAAATAGAGCCAATTAATTTAACTACCTGCAAATCATACATGTGTTTTGGTTTTAATTAACCTGCAGTTAAATATGCAAAAATGTCTTTTGGTTATGCACCTTAGAAACAGACACATACTGGAGTTTCAAAACACACTTCTAAAGTTATTTCAGATTGTCTTCTAAAAATACTTGTTGAATGGGACAGCATAAGGAAAAAAAATCCAAGCATACAACTAGGAAACCAATTCACTTTTGCAAAACAGCAGAAGTATTAGAAAAACAGGATGAAAATTTGGTCTTCCTTTGTAATGATCTGGATAAAAAAAGAGAAATAAATGCCAAAGCCTCAGATGAACTCATCCTTCAAGCCCCTCTCCAGCCCAAGAAACTTGTAAAAATCAAGAAAGTCTAAAGCAAAACAATAGGAGATGAGTGGTGAACTAATTACCTTTCACCATCTAAGAGAGTGGTAATAAAAAAATATCTAAAGAACTGAGATTTAATAGTTCACATGAGCAGAGTAAAGACAGGTATTTGAGTTTTCAAGAACAATCTGCAACACTGGTTTGGGGAGCACAATTTAGAGATCTCTCTTGTCTTTAAGAGATTCAGTGTTAATTTATTTACAGCAATCCTGTGGACTGCAACCACTGAAAGGTTTAAGAGAATTAGACCCAAAGATAAGAGGGATAATGCTGTGCTATTTAGCACAAGAACTTCAGTTTTTCTTGAAAGTCAAAGAATAGTCACTTGCTTGAAGAGATAGTGATCATTACTATCATTATACTAAAAATAGATCAGGCTTTACGCTTTACAGCCACCTGCCAAGTACACCGACTCTTCCTGACTGCATCACTTACTATTGAATACCACATTCTTTAATTTCAGACAATAAAGTACCATTCTTAGAATACACTTGCCTAACTTCAAACATGTCTGACCAACATTAACCAAGGCATGACTGAACTTGCAGATACTAACTGGAACAACCTAAACTGCAGCGAATATACAAAGTCAAATGTCAGAGGTCATAGCTTCTGAGTGCCAGTTATACAGTGGCACTTAAAAGTGTCATCATGTCTACAAAACATTTAAATTAAAGAAGTTGTGACATGTATACTAAACAAGTTTCAAAACCTCTGCAGGTTCAGATCTGACCAGAACCTGGAAGAGTTCAAAATACTAGAAGAAGTTAGTAGTGCTGGGAGTGGGAAACACACCACTCCAGCATAAATTTCATTCAGAGTCTCAGCCACAATCCTTGTAAAAGTTGCTAAATCTGTCTTTCAGAACAGCCACATTCAGGTGCTCATGTTTAACAAAAGTCTGATGGAACCTACCAATCCATACAGCGAGAATATTACCTGCATTCTTTCATGAAAAGATTTTTTAAAAATATATTAATAGAAAGCATTTCACAAGAGCTTATTGAGAAAACAGAAGTTCAGTCTCACATCTTGTGAAAATTCTAATCAATGTAACTGCACACTGTGTATCTAAAGCTCCCCCTGCAGTTCAACTGAGAATAGGTATTTCTATTTCTTTCTTTGAAGCCCAGACTTACTCCAGATACTCCCATACTCCAGTGGAAATATGAAAACTCCCTCACTGTATCATGAAGGGATACCACACAAATATAAGACTTATCCCTACCTCATGGCATGTTTTGAAGAGACAGCCCATTCCTCCTTGCTCACTAACAAGCCCTTTAAGACTAATCATATAGTTGTCAAAACCAACCACTGCTCCTTCTTCCAAGACACCCTGCTGAACTCAAAGATCCTGCCTTAGCTCTTCACTCATCACTTCGGCTCATCAGCTTCATTCTGCCCTCATCTGTAGTGTAGTTCTCTTGTATACAGAAAATTTGTTTAGAGTCAAATCTAACATGCAGAAAGAAGATAACTATTTACCTTTATGGTTAACAGCTCACTCATCAGACATCTACTTGAGAACAGCACCCTTCTGTTCAAGATTTCAGCATGTCTTCCTCACTGCCTTATAGAAGCCCAAGTACCCGATTAAAATTCCATCCCCAAACAAGCTCTCGACCTTTGATGTCTCACTTTGACTGGTACAGTTTGCTGTTACGGCTTCTCATTCAGGCCTGCAATCTAAGTACTCTCCAGATCTACACATCCAGTTGCTTACTCTAGCTTGCCATCTCCTATATGAGATTTAAAACAGTTGGCATTCTTCCTCTAAGGATATATTCTATGGCTCTCAGCATCTCACTTCAGTAACGTCTCTTCCTTTACTGTGACAAATGAAAGCTTGTCTTACTCAACCATTCAAGTGTGATTGCTACCAAAAATTCCATTTTTTCCTTCCCTGCTACAGAAAACAGATCACTTGTCCTCCCTTCATCCTGTTCATGTTGTTCTACAATACCTGTTCTTTCCCTCAGACCTACCAGTAGAATTATTTAGTTTGTGTCTTATTTGACTGCTACCAACTCGACCTTAAATATTACCTACTTACTCATTTTAAAATTATACGCACGTCTTCTACAGAGTTGCATCTTTCACACAAAAGTTTCCCAAGGTCAAGTACAAAGGACTCAATTTCTTTCCTTCTAATCTTTCCCAAACCAGCTACACTTATCATCTGTTTCTAAATATTTACTATTATTTCAAAATAAAATAATCCTGAAAACTTAAAAGGGTCTTACTTTGGCTCCTCTAAGTTTTAACTAAAAAAAGCTGCAAAACAAGATACTGAACAAACGTACCGGCAAATCAGATTCCTCTTTTGGAACAGATCTCTTTAACTTCACCACAGTAGTTCCTGCTATTGGAGACAAAGGGTAAACCTTCAGACTAGGCAACACACTACTGTTAGTCTTTGAAATATTGTTCTGCTTAGCTTCACTATTCCTCATTCCCAGCTTAGTGTCCTCTGACAAACTGGAAGCTGAAATGTATGTTGAGGCGTTTGAAGGAACTGATAATCTTCGAACAGTGTTGGTGGTGCTTCCAGCTGGAGGAGGTTTCAGGCGATCAGCAGCTCCATTCTCTGTCTTCTTCACCTTTATGCTTGTGCTTGTCGAATTGCCATCAAACACAATTAATGGCCGTTTCCTTAAACCTTCCACTGTTGTAACACTGAAAATACAAATCATAAAATTCTCAGAAACACAAGCTAGATTATCAAAAAATAGCATATCCAAGACATGAGTAGTGAAAATGAATTTAATCTTGTCTAAAGTAAATACATATCCCAAAATACTAATATTAAACTCTGAGCTGCTCCACACTTCAATAAAAACAATTATACTTATATAAACTTACATATACTTAAATAAAAATAAAAAGCAGGAAAAATCACTTCCAAATTATAAAGGGCCAGGAGGCTGTGTGAGGAACAGTGTTCCTCAGCAAAAAGAGTTGTGTGAGGAACTGTCTAGGCAGACAGTGAGAGTTGTAGGACCACAGACTCCATGCTTATACCACTGTAGCTCTTCCAGAGTAACTACAGAGAGAATAAGTGTGTTTCAAAAGACAAATATTTGAGAAAGTGTGTGCCACCTTACCTACAAGAACAGATATTCTGATATTCTGTTAATTCTAAATTTCTGTGTTCCCACTCTTATTCAAAATCATAATGTTAAGATAGTCCAAAACATTGTTACACAAGGAACAAAAGCATGAATCAAAAAAGCACACCTGTTTTTTAATAAGGTGTCTTTGAACAGGAACGCTAAGCAGATTTAATGACTTTTTTTTAATAGTTTGTGTCTTTAAGGCTATGTGTAGTCAAGGCTGCCCAATTTAGTAACAACTGATTCATGAAAAGGAGTACTATCAAGCTAATATGAAAACAGTATTAACAGAAAACATCCTGACTGCAAAAAAAATAAAGTACAAAGTTAACATGACTCACTCTACATGAACTCAGAGTTTTATGAAAGCATTGCTCAAGAATGACAAAGAGAAAGTGTTTAGGAAGTGCAGATTTAACAAATAAAAAGCCCAAACCACCATTAAGGCATATAATATTCCCGGTTAGAAACTTTAGTTTTCAGTATACGCTGACTGTTCAGTCATTTCTTATTAAACAGATGAATAAAAGCTTAATTACAGTGTTTTCAATAATTGAATATTTTCTAATTCACTAATCTGCAGCTAATAAATTTGACAATATTCATGTTACCTATCTCAACAAACTTCAAAATAAGCCACAAGCAGAGACTCAATCAGTTGGACTTAGAACAACATTACTGCTGATAAACCTCACATATTAAGAAATTTCATATCACTTGCAAAATTTCTGTCAAGACCAGAGATTTCTTTAAAAAAATGGAAGTAGACACAGTTCAGGAGTTCATAAAGCAAGAGAAAATTCAGCTCTTAGACTTTTTTCCAGTCACCTTCCTTAACACAGTAAGTCTGCTTTTCCTATGGAGTTGGAGTTGGGAGGGGGGATATATTCAGACTGGTGAGGAGTGGCAAGTTAGGAACTAACTACAATTCCTGGATTGTTATCTATTCTAAACTAAATTGTAGCACTTGTAGAAATGACACAATACAGGTAACATTCCCAGAGAAAAACGGTGGGAACATTCCAAAAGAAATTTGGATGCTGTACTGTCAAAAACTGTCACATCTAATTTTTAGATACACGTCTCACAGAACATCACGGTACCCTGGGTGTGACGTTTGCTTCATTTATATAAAGTACAGGCAGCTTCAAAGCCTCAGAGTAGGAGTCCTGTTAGCCAGCACTCTTCTGAGGGAGGACAATGATGCTTACTAACAGCTGAAATCAGCCATTTTGGGATTTTGTCTCCTCCTGTAGATCTTCTGTGAACCCTAGATTTCAATGTACATCTGTAGCATAGGGAAATGTTCTATCCACACTTTGGATGGGCTGGACAGAGGGCATGCTTTAATCCTGCTGTTTACTTTGTAATACATGGTAAAGATTCAAGATTTACTAGAGGAAGCAAAACTTTCACTACATGATCATTCTGGGTTTCTACTCTCTCACATGATTACTTGTGTAGTCAGGATGGCCTCCCAATCATACGGACAAATTAATCAAAAATGCCTCTACTTTTGTCTAGCTTAATCTGGTACTTAAGGTAGCATCCTAAAAGCAGAGAGAAGTGTCGATTTTAGTTCCCACACCCTGACTAAACTAAGTATTTGCCTGTCACCAAACAAGCAGGTGATCCCCTCTTCTGTGAATATCTGCAACTGGTCAGAAGGACAATAGTTTACACTGAACTCAGTATCATCAGCATCTTAGCAGCATCTCAGGGGATGCTGAAGTGGCCTCTCAGGTTCTAAGTAGCAATGATGAGCCTTATCAAGGCCACAGTTCTGAGCATGAACAGCCATAGTGCTCCTGGAGACTGAGTGTCTGCAGGTGAGAGTCTTCACTTGATGGCACTTCGGAAACTACATATACACTCTGAGATTCTCACCATCCTCCTTCTTCCAGTAGGCAAGATGATCTTACAGATCTACAAAATTAACCATCCCTGTACAGAAAAACTCTCTGAAATGTTTGAAATTGGATAGACTGTGCTTGGTTTTATTTGTTATGATTGTCTGCAAGCTCAGATATTCAGTAATGAGATGTATAAACCATTATCTGTAACCTCGGATATTTGACTATATTACTGAGGTATAACACATCAACTCAGCCAACATACAGCAAGTCTTCTAGGACATTACATTAATCACCAGCAGTAAAACTAAACACAGTATTCAACACTGATCTTTAAATTTACAGTGTGTTTTTACCTCCAATCCAATTACCAGAGGCAAGCCAACACTCACTGAACTGTGGTGATCAAGTCTCCAAGCCTCTTACTAATTCCATGTGCTTTCCACAGGAAAACGCATCAGAGAGCTTCTCTTGTTCATACAATTAATCAGGTTATCTGATTTCTAAGCTGAACTAACAGCATACTCAGTTCCCACTTCCAGCTTGCACATAACTTACAACTTCAAAATATCTAGGAATCTTATTTTGTTTTTAGAAACAAGAATGCCAAGTTCTACTTCCCTTTCTACACAAAAGCATTGTGTCAATTCTGTTTAAGTGCTGCACACAACTATGAGGAAAAGTGTAACATTTTAATATCCAAAAAGATAGTCAAACCTCCTTGATACAGTATACTAAAACTGACATTTTCTCTGTGCAACTTTTACTTGCTGGAAGTGATGAAAGTCAGTATCTCTCATTTCTCTAGGGTTATTAATACTACCAGTAAAAGATTAACTTTTCTAGACAGTATTTTGCCAGCATATTTGTTAAGTATGAAAGAGGTAATAAAAGCAAAACCAGCAACTGCTGGAAAATCTTAAAACTGTCTAAAGACAGAGCAAAATGTTAAGACTAGCATGCTACATGTTAAGTACAGAGAACAACAGGTAAAGAAAAGCAGAATGGTAGATTAAACTTATCTCCTTATAGTTACTGTTTTCCTAGGAACTATTACACAGGTTTAACCATTACTATAATTTTGTGTACCAAAAAAAGAGCCCTTAAACTTATTGTACATATAAACTCTGGATGAAGTGATTCTCCTATCTAAAAATTAACATTGCCTCTTTCTGCCAAAAACATCCACCCTGCCATCTTTATGTCTTTGATGAGAAATTCTTTTGCACCTATTTCAGCACACCAACAGTTTATTCACACAGTAACCTCATGCTTCCATCCTCAAGTCGCAAGCTGTAAACAAACTGAGATACTATAACCTTTTATGCACTTGGAAAATAAAACCAATGTAAGACAACTCAGTGTCCTAATCACTGACACAATTTTAAAAAATCTCTTGACAGAATTTGTTTAGCTCTGTATAGATAGAAACCTCAGTAAAGCTAAAAGAGACTCATGACATCAACAAGCTGTAATACTACAAAACTATAATGAGAATTTCCATCCACCTTTCCTTAGGATTTACTGCTGAACTTAAATCAGAACACTACTCACGCACATTACATGTCAAAGTCAAAGGCTTGAGCAAGGGGCAAGTTGAGAGAAAAGATTCAGTAAAATAAAGTTTTTAGGAAGATTTTGCTTTCTGAGCAAATATAAACAAAGACTCTAAAAACAAGGCAGAACATTTCATTCAGAAAGCAGATATTAGTTTTGAAATGGACACACAAACCTGCTGCAGCATGCACCCCTCACTCTAGAGTAGGCTACCACTGTCCAGAGAACAAGCATAGTTAAACATGCTTTTACTACTTTCCTTAAACACTGTAAGTGCAATTATTAATTAGCAATTATATAGTGGAACAAAAAATATTTTTTTTCTTCATTACAAAGTACCTTGAAATGTACCAATAACTCAGTATTAATACATGATGGGGGATGAAGGATCAATACCAATCCCAGTGTCAATACAGACTGGGCACTGAAGGGATTGAGAGCAGCCTTGCCAAGGACTTGAAGGTACTGGTGGATGAGAGGCTGGACATGACCCAGCAATGTGTGCTTGCAGCCCGAAACACCAAGAGTGTCCTGGGCTGCATCAAAATACATGTGGTCAGGGGGGTGATTGTGCTTCTCTACTCTGCTCTGGTGAGACTTCACCTGGAGCACTGCATCCAGCTCTGGGGTGCTCTGTGGCAGAGAACCAGCAGTATCAGAAATGAAAAAAATCATGTAAGAAATGGGTCTGTGAAGAAAATGAAGAAGCTAGCCAAAATGCCTTAAAAACTGAAGCTTTTCCTGTGTTGTAAAGATGGATTCCTTGTCTTTTTTCCCTTAGTCACCGTCTTCTTCCCAAAACCCCCTGAGAAAACCCTTATCTCTCTAGCCAAGCCTTCAGGAATTCGTCCTTGAAGGTTTCTGTTTAAGTTCCCCTACTGGCCCTTAGTTAACCCTTTCCCATTGTTTGTTATCCCTGGATTCTTATTGGTAGTAGTTAGAATCCCTCTAAAACCTTTAAATACCCCTTCACATGTTAATAAACTCTCTCTGTTTCCTCTCCTTCGGTCTCTGTGTGGCTCTTTCTGGGCCATCTCGGGGACCACGTGCGGGGGAGGTGAAGGGGGAGCATCTCCCACCAACTGTCGCAGTCCTCTGCACAGGGAGGACAACGACCTGCTGGAGTGGTTCCAGAGGAAGGTCATAAAAATGATCATAAGGAAAGGCTTAAGAGAGTTGTGGCTGTTCAGCCTGGAGAAGTGAAGGCTCCAGGAAGACCTTATTGCAGCCTTTCAGTACTTAAAGGGGACTTACAAGAAAAATGGGTCTGTAGCAAAAGGACAAGGGGTAATGGTTTTAAAGTAAAAGAGGGTCGATTTAGATGAGATATAAGAAAGATATTTTCTACAAGGAGGGTGGTGAAACACTTGAACAGGTTACCCAGACAGGTGATAGATGCCCCATCCCTGGAAACATTCAAGGGAGAGGGCTCTGAGCAACCTGATCGAGTTGAGAATGTTCACTGCAGCAGGGTTGGATTAGATGACCATCAAAGGTCTCTTTCAGCCTAAATCATTGCATGGTTCTACGAAAAGAAGTACTATAACCTAGATACCATGAATAACATTTGGAGGACAGAAAAAAATTATCTTTCCCCTTTTCCCCTTATTGCAGTAGGAGAATCCATCACTTCTGACACAGGAAACCTGACAGCATTCTTTGTAAACTGTAGCAATGTCCAAAAGCTGTACAAGTTTCATTAGTCAGGCAAACAAAGATTAAATTAAATGCATTGTCTTAAATTTCTCCAGGTCTATCCTAAGAGAAGCTAAATTACCTTTTATTCTCACTTTTCAAATCATTTTGCTGCCTTTTCTTTTCCATCATTTTCCCCCATCTACTTTTTGGTAAGTCACGCTGAGGCAGGGGAATGGCATGTTGAATATAGAGATCAGTGAGACCATCTTTGTCCATCTTCACATCACTTTCAACTAATATATTTTTCTGTGGGAAACAGAAAAAAAAAGTTGCTATTATTATGACAAATTCAAAACCACAACCATCGGGTGTCATAATTTATTTTTTCAAAATCCACTTATGCGTTGGGCATAAATGCTAGAGTTTCAGAAGTGAGGGGGTGACTGGGGTGATTGGTTTGGAGAGGCCATGAATTGCCCAGTGCCAACGACAGCCTGGTCTCCTGCCCTTCTGTCAAATTCCCCCATTTTCTGCATGGATTACACTCAGTCCCTCTCTCAGTGAGGCAATGGGAAACACAGGATATTTCAATCAGTGCACAGTGATTTCATTTTCCACCACCTGCAAGCGCATCTCTTCTGCCTCTTCCTGTGTGTCCTCTGGAGTCTCCTGCCTCTTTGTTAAGTGCATTTCAGCACAGGTGCCATGAGCTCCCCTGGTTCCAATTCTGGTGTGTGATGGGCTGTTTCCATCAGTGTCAGAGACAGCTGGATGCAGCCATGACCAGCACTGGGCAGTTATTCACCTCTGCCCATGCAGGTCATCCCTGCAGCCCCTCCCTATCCAAAACCCCAAAAGTTTTGTCAATAAAAACAGCAGTGAAGAAAAGGAAAAAGTTCTGATAGAGATACTGTTGATGGCTGATGTTTTCATGCACTCTTAAACACACTTCCCTGAATCTAGCTACCATACCAAGCCCTTCTTCACCCTTCTAAAAACCAGGTAATCATAATGCATATGATGCATCTAATGCATAGAACATAATGCAGGTCAGTCCAACTTAGGGATGTAGAGCTGTGCTTCCTTCCCCAGTTCCCTAAAAATAAGGGAGATAAGTTTAACCTCAACATCAGGAATAATTTCTTTATGTTGAGGGTGGAAGAGCACTGGAACAGGCTATCCAAGGAGGTCGTGGAGTCTCCCTCTCTGAAGACATTCCAAACCCACCTGGACAAGTTCCTGTGTAATCTGCTCTAGGTGATCCTGCCGTGGCAGTGGGGTTGGACTAGATGATCTCCAGAGGTCCCT
>JAWWEW010000001.1:89244356-89348093 GCA_035583185.1 Anabacerthia variegaticeps | reverse complement strand
GAGTCTCCCTCTCTGAAGACATTCCAAACCCACCTGGACAAGGTCCTGTGTAATCTGCTCTAGGTGATCCTGCCTTGGCAGTGGGGTTGGACTAGATGATCTCCAGAGGTCCCTTCCAACCGTACACATTTTGTGATTTTGTGAAATTTCTGAAACTGTCAGTTTTAACAGAACACCAATTTTCTTTTTAGCCGTGTATAGGCTTGAGAACATTTCTTGGTACCTCCTGACAGAAAACATGCTACAAACTAGAAGCCACCAAAGCCAGGTCAAGCCTCTGCCACTGCTGTTTTTGGTAACACTTCAAGACTTTTGATGTTGGCCTGAACACCACATATTTTTGTTCACACAGACTACACAGATGAGGACATATGAAAATTCTTCGAGCTCATATAAAAGCCTGAAATTTTGGTTACTGTTGTTTCATGCAACTAAAGTTTTCAGACAGAGCAGTAACAAGTATTTCAAATTACATCCACGGAAGCTTTGTATGGCCCTAAACTGTTTATAACTCACTTTCAAATTCAATTTCTTTTTTCCAATTATTAAGTAATGTTTAAGTATTGAAACACTGACTACACAGGCTGCACTTCTTTAATTCACAGAACATTTAGGGTTGGAGCTGCTGATCCGACCTGAACTGGGGACCTCTGGAGATCACCTGGCCCACCCCCCGGCCGGGCAGGGTCACCTCGGGCAGGTTACACTGGGCATGGACACGAACAAGACCATCTTTCCAGACACTTTTACACCGTGCAGGATGCGGACACTACCGCGATTTGGGCAAACAGTTCTACAGCGGCCTCGGTGCTCAAACACTGCCCGTATTTGAGGACACGGAGACACCTCCCACGCCACGGGCCTCCTCTCAGCAAGACCGTGTACTGCAAGCACCGACTCGGGGGCTGCTTTGCCCCGAACTCACCTGCTCCAGGGTGAGCCGCAGGAACTCCTCCGAGAGCAGCTCGGGGTGCAGCAGCAGCGCCTCCGACTCCGAGCGTGCCGGTCCCTGCTGCTGCTCCCGCTGCTCCTGCTGCTGCTGCTGCCGCTCCTGGCCGCGCACGGCGCCCGCCCGGGCCCGGCCCTGTCCCCGTCCCCGTCCCTGTCCCTGTGCCGGTCCCTGCGCCGCCATCTTCGCCGGCCCGGCCCGGCTCCCACAACCCCGCGCGCCGCTGGAAACGCCTTCCCGAGCGGCGTGCCGGCTGCGCGTGACGTCACGGCCCGGAGCGGGACAGCCGGACAGCGGGACACCGGGATACCGGGATGGGGGAGTACCGGGATGGGGGAGTACCGGGACACCGGGACAGCGGGATTGGGGGACAGCGGGACAGCGGGATGGGGGGACACCGTGATCGGAACCGGGACAGTGGGATCGGGACCGGGACAGCGGAATGGGGGGACACCGGGATAGCGGGACAGCGGGATGGGGGCAGGGACGGCACAGACACACCCAGGGTGGCCGAGCATCCTGAGCTGCCAGGGATGCACAGGGATCACCGAGCGCAGCTCCTGGCCCTGCACAGCACCGTCCCCAAGGGTCACACCGTGTGCCCGAGAGTGTCATCCAAACACTCCTGAACTCTGCCAGGCTTGGTGCTGTGGCCACTGCCCTGGGGAGCCTGTTCAGTGCCCAGCCACACTCGGGGGGAAGAACCTTTTGCTAATATCCAACCCAAACCTCCCCTGACACAACTTCATCCATTCCCTCACGTCCTGTCACTGTCACCACAGAGAAGAGATCAGTGCCTGCCTCTCCTCTTCCCCTCACGAGGAAAGCTGTAAACTCTCCTCAGCCGCCCCCAACAAGCCAAGTGCCCTCAGCCACTCCTCATACGACTTCCCCTCAAGGCCCTTCACTGACTTTGTTGCCCTCCTTTGGACACTCTCTAAGAGTTTAATATCTTTCTTACATTGTGGTGCCCCAAACTGCCCACAATATTCAAGGTGAGGCCGCCCCAGTGCAGAGCAGAGCGGGACAATCCCCTCCCTCGACCGGCTGGTGATGCTTTGCCTGATGCCCCCAGGACAGGGTTGGCCCTCCTGGCTGCCAGGGCACTGCTGACTCAGATTCAACTTGCCGTCGACCAGGATCTCCAGGGTCCTTTCCTGGCGCTGCTTTCCAGCATCTCATTCCCCAGTCTGTACGTACATCCAGTGTTGTTTCATCCCGGGTGTAGGATCGGGCACTTGCCCCTGGTAAACTTCACGCAGCTGGTAATTGCCCAGCCCTCTAATTTTGTCTGAGTCTCTCTGCAGGGCCTCTCTGTCTTCAAGGGAGTTAGGTGTTGCTGATAAGGTGAGGTCACCCTCCAGCTGATAGAGCTGAACAGGGGAAAGACATTTTATTGTAATTCTGTCAGAATACAAGAGTACAAACCACTTGTGCTGCTACATGCCAGAACTGTGCTACAGAACTAAATGGGAACTCCATCCTGCTCATACCTGTGGCACCTGCCGATTAACACTGCTTGATCTGCAATAACAAAAGTTGCTTTGTAATTTCAAAGTAAAATAGCTTCCTGTCCGCTGGAGTTAGTCATCTGCTTACATATTTAAAAGCAGAATAGGGAATTTCAAATTATTATGTGTAAATAACCATGTTGTTGTCACAATACAAAATTGCAATGTAATTTGAAGTACTTATTTTCATTTTACAGAATTATAAGGCACAGGCAACAAGTAGCATAATATCATGGTTTTAGGTGTACATCCACATGAATGAGATGCAGATATGACTATGTATGTCACATTTTTGCTACATATATGCAGTGCTTTTGTGAGTGAATTCAAATTTTGAATATTTAAAAATCATTTAAGTGTACAAGTAAGTAGTAACATTATTTCAAAGTGGTGGCCTCAAAACAGCCATCTGGCAGTGTATGCAATTTACTTCCTTGTGCTTTCCCTCTGTCTCTCCTCTCAAACCATCCCAAGCTACTGTTACTGCTTGTTTTTTCTTGGAAGCACTGCTTTTTCCACCTATGTTTATCCTTTGTATGTCAGGGTTGGGCTTGGTCCGTAACTATGATCTGCAACGTGACTACAACACTTGGAAATACTAAATGGATTCCCCATTGTTGCCCAGACTGTGAGTGGTAGCCAGTGTTTGCATTGCTGGGATTGGGTCCTCCTCTACATGGATGCACAATCAGGATGCTGGCCCTGACACTCATCTCTGGGATCACACACAACTAGAGAGTAATTCTGTCTTCATTTTCTCACTCTTCTCTCCCTTCAGCCAGTTATGTCACAAAATCAAATTAATTCAAGTAATCTTGTAAATGAATGTCCAAGAATATTGAATATTCATGAATGTTCAGCCTGTATTTTGGTGCTTATTTCAGCCAATGAAACTACTTTCTTGTAAATTACATGCACCATCTCTCTCTTCTTAAAGTATCTTGTAAGTTCTTTCCTCATGGAAACATATCCTGGTAACCAAATTAATTTTACCGATCATGACTTTCATCCTGTGATTTTCTTATGTTATTATTTACTTTGTAGGGATTTTACCCAAAATTATAGTTCCTCTTTGGTTAACCAAACCATGTCCTCTCACAGTGAAGTTCTGACAGGGATGAAATGTAAACAGTCTGATAAAAATGTAATGTTTCTTTTAAAATTGCTGTAAAAATTGTAAGATTTTAGTAAGCTACATGGTTATCATATATCTACTGAATGATCCTATTGCATTTTATAATAGAGATAATTCTTTATATTTTTTGGTTAATGCAATAAGATAATTTTTTAAAAAATTATACCATGTGTCATTTTCCATTTTTTTTTTTGAAGATTTAGAAAAACAATGCTTTTTATCAGTTCTGATACGTTTCTCTTTACTTTATTCATTAGCTGTATGTGTTGTCCCAAAAGAGGTTCTTTCACACAGTGTGCAAGAGGCCATTCCACACACAGAGTCGAGGTATTTGATTTATTTACAGTTCTGCACGGAAAGAGATGGAAAATCCATAAAGACAGCATGAGGACCAGCAAAACTTTTCACTATGTTTTAGCAAACAAAGGTATTAATATTTATTGCTACAAGTTGCCTAGTTCTCTTGTAATTAGTATTTTATATTCTACTGGTTAATTATTTCCTCGCTTCTCATGCTAATTAGTCTGCCTGCTCAGTCCTCCTCTTCTTTGGAGTCAGTGGGCTGTGAGTCAGTGGTCACACTCTCCCCCTGCCAGAATTACCTATTGCCCGGCCGGAGATGATTTCAGCACAGTTGCTGAGTTGGCTTTGTTAGTTTCGTCCTTATCTTGGGAGTTCTGCCAAATGTCCTGTGGCCCATAAATTCTGCATTCTTTGTGTCCACTATCAGTAGTACATCCTTCTCCCCGAGCTTTGTTAACCTCCCACTAGGTCTTAGATCATTGAGGTATGTCAACACCTAAACTTAACAAGGCAATTCTACCAACAAGTAATTTTTCTAACACCTGGACATCAGATGGTTTCAGCTTAGTTTGGGAACTGCTTTTTTTTTTTACATTCCAAGAAAGTGCTCTCAATTTAATTGGACTTAATAATAACGTTATAAGTCTCTTATAACATATAGGAGACATATAATATAGATAAAACATACATAGAATATGTATGGAACATAAATATAACAATAGCAATAGTACAAGTATCTTAGAATATAAAAGAGACTTATATATAGCACATATAATAAGAATAGCAATATTATAAGCCATTTAAGAGACATATATATTGAATATATATATATGGAATATATAGAGTATATATAACAGCAGTAAGTCCCTTATAATATAAAACAGATTTTTACAATATATAGCTGATATAATAAGAATAGCAGTATTTTAAGTCTTTTAAGAGACATATAATATTGCTATTATTAAGTCCAATTAGATTGAGAACACTTTCTTGGAATGTGAAGAAGCAATTCCCAAACTGTCAGATACACGTATATATATATATATATATATATATATGTATAAGAGATTTATAACATTGGTATTATTATGTCCAGTAATTTCAAATCTTTGGAATCTCTTTTACATATATATGTATATGCATATATACGTGTATACGTACATATATTTCTTACATACATACACGTGTATATACACATATATACGCGTGTTTACACACACACACACACACACATCTGCGTGTGTGCTTCCTCTCCGTGGGTTGCACAGTTGGGGTGCCCGGGCGGTGTCCGGGGTGCCCAATCCCTGTCCGGGGTGCCCAATCCCTGTCCGGGGTGCCCGGCCCGTGTCCGGGGTGCCCAATCCCTGTCCGCGGTGCCCGGCCCGTGTCCGCGGTGCCCGGCCCGTGTCCGGGGTGCCCAATCCCTGTCCGGGGTGCCCAATCCCTGTCCGGGGTGCCCGGCCCGTGTCCCGGTGTCGCGGGCGGCGCTGGGGGCGGGCCCTCCCGCACGTGACCGGACGCTCCCGGTGACGGCGCTGCGGGCGGGGCCGGCGCCGCAGCGGAAGCGCCGCGTCCGCCCCGCGGATCGCCCCGCGGACCCGCCCGCACCGCGAGGGCCCGGAGCGGCGGGCCCGGCTCCCGCCGAGCGCCGGCAGGTGCTGGGGACGGGGGGAAGAGGGAGGCAGGGAGGGAGAGAGAGGCTCGGCGGCCGGCGGGGCGGAGGAGGAGGCGGCGGCGCGGCGGGTCCGGCCGGCGCGGGGCCTGGGTGCGCTGTGAGTGTGAGGGAGCGGGGCTTGCCGGGCACCGCATCCCCCCCGCCTTCCCTCCTTCCCTCCCGGCCCCCAGTGTCCCGGAGGGGAACTGGGGCTCGCAGGGGGTGTGGGTGCGGAGCAGGCTGGTGTGCAGGGCAGCGGCCGGGAACGTGCAGGGCAAGGTTATCGCTGAACAAGAGCGGGGCAGAGGGAGCCGCTTCCCGCTTCTCGCCGGAAACGGGGGCGTGCGGGGCTATTGCTGCCGCTAAAGAATGGTGTCTGCTGTAACACGGATAATTTCCCTGACTGCTGCTTTTTGCGTTTTGACAGCAAGCACCCGCGTTATCTTGTTTTCCGGAGTTCGGAACATCTTAAAAATACTACAAAAAGTACTGACTATTTGTGACTCTGGGGTGGGCTCTTGCACCTTTAAAGGAACAGCATGTTCTCCAGAACCTGTTCCTTTGCAGTGCACACAGGCCCCTAAGGTTTTATAAAGGAGAACAAAATAAATGTTAAAAAAAAAAATTACATCCAGATCACCTGTGATGTCATTGATTGTTCCTAAAAGCTTTTTCCCTCAGCATTTTTTTTTGTAGAATGAATTTCTTTGTTCCTGGACTTAAGTAGTACTTTGGGGTTTTTTGTTATTTCTGCTCAGGAATTATGTATCTGTTATGACTTCTTTTATGCTTTTACTTCTTATCTACTTTCATTTAGGAAATTCTTTTGGAGGTTTTTAATACATCTCGGTCAAAAGCAAAATTCTCACAATGGCATACATTAACATTTTTGCTTTGGGCTATAGGAACATTAAGTTGTTGGCAACTTCAAGTATGAAAACTTCCTGACCCCTCCACTTTACCTCTCAGTTAATCACTTCAGGCTGCACACAGACTCTTAAAAACTGTTGTGTTTTTTTGTTGGTCAACCTTTGGACGGCCACTCTAACTTAATATGCAGTATTTCTTTTGAGCGTGTTGGAGGATAACATGGCTGTGTTGCCAGAGACTTGCATTATCACTTTACCTTAGGCTGTTTCTCTAGTGCTTCCTGGGTTTGTTTGAGATTATTTTGGTTGAAGGGCAGAACACTAATTTACACCACAGGTGAGGATGGAATTGGAAAATGTTATGGAAGCCCAAACTAAAATCTTTTTAACTTCTGGGAAAAAACCCAAAAAACAAACCCTGAAGTTTTTGGGGCATTGAAGATCACTCCTGTCTCTTGATAGCATGGTTCGCGTCTGGCTATATTCTTAGTTTGATCTGATTTTGTTTAGTGGCTACTTGCAAGTTGTGTACCTTAACTTTTCTCACTCTGTTTTGGAAATACTTTGTCTTGGTTTTCAATGTTCTCTCTCAGAACCCAGGGGTTTTGTTGGGTGTAATAATTGGAAACTAAATTAGCTTTGACTATGTTTAGCTTCAAGTTTGTTCACAGGAGCATTTTGTTGATGTTGGTCTCTCGGTTCACAGAGATTTCGTTTGATGTTTTGTATCTCCATTGTACTCATGGACTAGAAGCAATTGTATATGTTGTATCTTAAATCCACTCAAGATGTTTAGTGTTGTGTCTTCTGCTATATTGACTAAGTGGTCATTACAGACCAGTCATGATTAAATTAAAAGGTGATTAAAGAAAGTCAACAGTTTCTCATGTGCCTTTGTTTAGAGTGTTAGGCACAGCTGCCTGCTGGTTTCTTATAAAAATAACACAAGTCTGGAGTACAGTAAAATTGCAACTGTTTTTAAAACACAATTAATTGCTTCATAAATTGCATCTGTCCCTTGACAATGTTTGATTACAAAGGGGTGGGTATAGTTTGTAGAATAAATATTAGAAGTGCTACTTAGCACTTAAAGACAGACTTGGGATGATTGCGATAGTAGAGAAAAGAAACTCTTTTAATTTCTGTGATATTGCAGCTTGAGCTTAATTAATGCTTTATGGGCCATGCTTCCAAATTTTCTGGGTGAATGAGCTTTATAATTGCTGGTGCATACAGTGTGATGCAGAGAATGTGTAAGTAGCACTGAATACAATGGGTATTCTGCAGATATTAAACTCAAAAAACCAAATTACAAACCAACAACTTTTATTATGAGTTGAATGATACTTTCCATAAATTAAATTGTATTGGAAGTTACAGATTTTTGATTGCTGGAGATAAAGAATGTAAAGTATGTGTTAAAATGGAATATGTCTGTGATATTTAATGAAGAGACTATGTACCAATAGGCCTACAGTTGAGTGTAAAGCAACATGAGATTTTAAGTAGTAGCACTAAATGCCTTGTGGCTTCTCAAGAAATCTAAGACCTGAAACTTGACTGTTTTCTTGTACAGGTGATAGAAGCATGTGCATAACAGATTTATAAATCACTAAGTACTGTCAATAACCACTTGTAGTACCAAAATATCTGAGAGAGCCAATAACATCCTGGTTACATGTGGAGAAATCATCACTTCAGAATAGCTGGGTGCTCTTGTGAATCTGTTCCAGAATAGGTTTGAAGTGGAAACATAAAATTTGATTAATTTCTGTGGTTATTAATGTGCTTGCTCTGGCTTGTGTAATTGGGTTGGAAATAGAATACAGGCTATTAAAAAATGCAGCAGTTAAGTTTTTGTATTGCTCAGTGTTCAATTGCTACCTCTGATATTAGATTATGTGTGTGGAGTTCAATAGTGTTTTTTCTCTTTTTAATCAGATCACTCAGAAGACACAATGAGCGTTAAAGCTTTCAAGCTCGTTTCTGCTGTTGAGCGGGAGATGTTAATGGGAGACAAAAATTACATCAACATCGAGTGCATTGAGTGTTGCGGGAAGAACCTCTATATTGGAACGAATGACTGCTTTATCTACCACTTTATGTTGGATGAAAAGGTGTCAACAGCTGGAAAAATAACTTTTGCTGCTACCAAACAACTACATAAATACCTGGGCTTGAAGAAGCCCGTGAGTGAGTTGAAAGCAGCCTCTGCCCTCACCAGACTTCTTGTGCTTTGCGACAACACGATAACACTAGTTAACATGATAAACTTGGAACCTGTCCCCACCGGCGCTAGGATCAAAGGGGCTGTGACATTCACGTTGAATGAAAACCCTGTGAGTGGAGATCCTTTCTGCGTGGAAGTCTGCATTATCTCGGTCAAACGTCGGACCATTCAGATGTTCATGGTGTTTGAAGACAGAGTCCAGATAGTGAAGGAAGTGTTTACTCCAGAGCAACCCTGCGCTGTGGCTGTAGATGGTTACTACTTATGCCTTGCACTTACTACACAGTATATAATTTTGAATTATAATACTGGCGTCTCCCAGGATCTATTTCCCTATTGCAGCGATGAGAAACGGCCAATTGTGAAAAGGATAGGCAGACAAGAGTTTCTTTTGGCTGGCCCCGGAGGCCTAGGTGAGACCAAGGATTTTAATTTTCTGCAATTTTCTTTTTTTAACTTCTCCTAATTTCTCTCAATTTGTGAAGCAAAACTTTACTAATGAATTGTTATGCATCATAATGATGATTTACTTCACAGGTCTATATTGGAATGTTGAGATAAAGAGATGGTAAATTTTTGGTGCTCAGTACTACTTTGACTGTCCTGTTTTTTTCAGTGCACAAAAATCTATGATGATTTGTGTTTTAATCATGTCTTAGAAAGCTTCATTTCTGTATAGACAGCCAAGAGAACTAGTATCTTGCACAACTGAGTAAAAAACTGTTTGGTACCAAGTCAAACTTCAGAGGCTGATAAGAGACTGTCCAGACCAGTTGGACTGGGTTTGAGGAGCCCCATGTTGCTATAAAATCATTAAATTAGTGTGAACGAGTTAATTTTTTACTCAGTTACTATTCAGAGGAGTTCCTGTAAAGTCCATTTTATACATTGTAACGGAGTCACAAGGAGGTTTGTTGTACTGCAGTGCTAGTAAGAAATGTTAGTGGAAATACTGTATCCTAACTCCTATTGACATAAACTCTGTCCTAACTGTAGATGAGGTCAGGTACTACCCAGTTTTTATGCTCCCATTTGCTTAATTTTTTTAATAGTGTTTTTCAGCTCCCTATTACAGAAAACAGCAGTTTAACAATTGCAAACCCACAGTTAGATCATGTGAAATAATGCTCCTGTCTAATAGATAGATGATTGTAAGGACTACTGCTGCTGTAATCTGTCTAAATCAACAATATGCTATGGGGTTGGTAATCTTGAGCTTTTTTTGGAAAAGCTGCAATATCCCAGAGCTGACAGACCACAGGCAGAATCCTTTCATGCTGTTTCCCATATGACTCTTCTTTTAGGAGTCGCAGTTTGTGTGACATATTAGGAGTAGCATGACGCAAAGTTCACAGCTATTCAGGTTCCTAATTCTGGGATCTGAATGGGTTTTGGCTTTTTAATATAAATTCCAAAGAAAAATAAAGACTGCAATCAGTTGCTTATATTGAAGTTTTGTTTCGTGACCAGAATGTGAGATGTACATTTACTCACCAGTTTTTCTTGAAAGAAGTAGACTCTCATTAGAATATCAATTTATGCAAATTAGAGATATTCCAAGATGAACTTGGTGTTTTTCAGATGTAGGGCTTTTCTAAGTCATTTTGGCTGCCCTCTTCTTATTGAAACTTTTAGTTGCATTAAATGTGAACATGTATTTGTGGACATTAACTGTTTTAGTAGTGCTGTAAAAGTTTAAATTTGTGAATTAGCTGTCCTAAAATATTCCCTTTGACGTATTTCTAGGAGGATCCCAGTCTTACTTCAATTTTTATTTATACTTTTAGGAATGTCAAACCAGGTTCTGTTCAAATAGTTAATTGATTTAAGAAGAATAGATATACTTTCAAAAGTGTAGTTGTATTTACTTAGAGAGCAGAATTTTATTTAGTCTGACTTTTGCTTTTATCTGGTCTCTTACAATGAGAATGTTACTTATAAAATTCAACATATTTGTATAAGTAGTGTGTCTTGATGTTAGAGTATTAGGTATGTGAGATCTTAAGCAAATGCACTTCTGCTGCTCTAAACATGCTACAAACCACTGTCTACCTCATGATACAGGCAAAATCTATCTTTTACTGCCTCAGAAACCTTGCAGACTGTTTGCTGTCAATTGTGTAGTTTTTCCTTGCCTAATTCAGCTTGTGGACTGTTTGTTGGGGTTTTTTAAATTTCTTGTTCTCTATTCCTTCCCCACTGTTGTTTTGACTAGTACTGTCCATATTGCTTTTCTTTCTTGGTAAAATTCTTAGTGCCTTTGACACTTGTTTCTTTGAAATTATGAAGATGGTTGAGCATCTTCATAGTAGATAAGCATTGTGTATCTTGGCATTTGAGGTCGGCCTCTGCTGTAAAATGAATGGACTTGCAAAGGCGTGATGTAAATCTTCAGTTCTAATTTTGATTTGCTTTTGTATATCTCATTGATTAAGGTGTGCTTGTTTGGCTCTTGCTAGAGTGTCTGTGCTAAATCCAGCGTCTTATTGAGGTAGATATATTCTGCATTAATATATTTGCCTTTACAGTGTTTGAAGTGATATATATTTAGATTAATTTGCTTTTGAGTTAAGACTGGAGTTTATGTTGGCAAAAGGAAGTGCTCAAACGGTAACAAAGTAAAATGGTTTTGAGTTTCTTTGGTATGTAACTTTTTTCCTTAGCCGGACTCTTTGCTTTTAAAATTGATTGTTAGAATTGTTTGTTGCATATCCCTGGTCTTAGCCGTTTGGTACCTTTTTGTCTCTGCTTGCAGTTAGTATGTATCTCATTATTTCAAAAGGAGGAGAAACTTCATTTTTTATGTATCGTCATTCTGTCCAGTCACTAACTCATTTAGAATTAAAAATCAATACTTTCTGATATGTATGAAACTATACTTACCAAAATTCAGTTTTTGACTTTGTGAAGCTCTTGTTGCATGCTTTTTAATTAGATTTCCTGCTGTATAGAGGCTTTGAGTTTTTGAAATTGCAGCAGACAGTTCTTGCATATTGGCAAAGGCTATGCTTCCTAGCCACTAGCTGGAGCAACGGCCCCAAAACATCAGAGGTGTCAACTCAGACTGAGCTCCCAAGAGAGGATGCAGCTCATCAAGCCTTGATCTGAAGAGAGTACCTCATGCCTCTTGCAAGGAGACTGGAGCAAGGGGAAATGTCCTTGCCCCCAGGAGATGTGTGCTTCTTGAGGATTTCTATTGCCGTGTAAAGGAGATGCAAAAGGAGGTCAGCAGACTGCATGGCATCAGGGATGACAGAGAGGACATTGAGTCTTCTTCAGGACCCAGGCATGAGCATTGAACCTCCAACTATATGGAGGGAAGGACAAGCTGAGTCTCTGCTTGTTCTGTGATGGCCAAGACTGGAAACTTGTGGCTTGTCATAACAAAAGAAAGGAAGTATGTGTCATAACCAGAGGAGGAAGACTTCTTCATCTCTGCCTGCAGATCTGTATGATGTGATGAGTGCTCACAGTAGCAGATGAGAAGTGGGAAGCTCTGTCCCAACAAATCATCTGAGCCTGTACAGTAGAGTAGCATCAGGAGAAATCAGCAAGTCAGAGTAGTGGGACACTGCCTCATGTTGGAGATGGAGGTTTTCTCTTCTATCCTGCTGGCAAGGAAGAACATCTCGAGGAGGAGTGCATGGATTGTGTTGACAGGGATTTTGGCTTTTATGACTATGAATCCCTATTGATCGCTATTTAAGAAAGTGCTGGGATCCACCAGGCCAAGTTTGGCAAAAGTGTTTTTGCCAACTTGACTGACCAACTTGGTGAGGAGGATTTAAATTTGCTATGGTG
Source organism: Anabacerthia variegaticeps (assembly GCA_035583185.1). Taxonomy (NCBI): domain Eukaryota; kingdom Metazoa; phylum Chordata; class Aves; order Passeriformes; family Furnariidae; genus Anabacerthia; species Anabacerthia variegaticeps. Next base: position 89,335,641 of record JAWWEW010000001.1, on the reverse strand, counting down.
ATGGTGGTAGACTGAGTTGGCAAACAAAGAGTGCAAGATGGTGTGATGAGAGACTTGATAAGCAGCAAACAGAGCTGAAGAGGCCCTGCTTCAGGCCTATGCAGACAAAGATGTCTTTACAAAACAGCCCGATAGATCTCTCATTTTTTTCTGGAAAATCAGCACACCTGTGTGTGAGCTGAGAGAGGAGGTTACCCTCACATGGCAGCAGTAGGAAGATGTGGTGGTGTGCCTTGGAACAAAGGAGGAGCCAGATGAGAGTTTAGGGTTAGAGGGCAGGCTAACACAGGTAAAATTGTAGCCAGTGCCTATTACAGTTCACTTTATCAGGAACTTGATGTGTGTAAGATATTATTCAGGCAACAGTAAGAAACTTACATTTGCAGGCCCCAGTTTTTAGGGTGCACTTGAACCGCTCCAGTACCTGTCAGAGGGGCAGCACAGCAGGGCACAAGCTGTCCATGAGTTTTCTGGAATGCATTGGTGGTGACTGAGGAACTGATGAAGCGATATGCTCTGTTGAACAGAAGTGTATTATCAGCCTTATTCTCATACTAAATATAAAACACAGCACTGTACCAGCTACTAAGAAGAAAATTAATCCAAAACCATGACAGAAGCCAATATCCATCTGGCATTGACTCTGCTGATACCATGAAGAGCAACAAAAGGAGCATATCAGCAGCAGAGGAAGGCTAATAGATGCCCCCTGTTAAGTGGGGTGGCGGACCTGATGCCAAAGGGCATGGAAAAGGCCAAGGTACTTAATGCCTTCTTTACATTAGTCTACTGGTATGGCCTTCCTTCAGGAATCATCAACCCTTAGGAACAGTGGGAAAATCTGGAGCAATATAAACCTGCCCAGAGCAGAGAAGGTTTGGGTTATGGAACATTCAAATAAACTGGACGGACAAATCCATGGGACCTGATGGGGTGCTCTCGTAAATTCTTGAGGGCATTGGTCAATGTCATTGTCAGTCCAGTCTTTATTTGAAAGGGCATGATGATCAGGAGATATTTCTCAGGTCTGGAAGAAAAAAATGTCTTCACTGCTTGGGTGAGCAAGAGAAAGGATCCAGGGAAGTACAGGCTGGCCAGCTATACCTTGATCCTCAGGAAAGTGTTTGAGAAAATCCTGAAAGGTGTTTCCAGATATACAAAGGGCAACAATGTGATTTGAAGTAATCAGTGTGGTTTTAAAGAGGAACAATTGCCTGACCAGACTGAGTGTCTTCTATGATTAAATGCCTGGTTTGGTGGATGAGGGAAGAGCAGTGATACTGTGAACTTCAACAAGGCTTTTGGTGCTATCTCCCATGACACCCTTTGTAGGCAAATGGATGAAGAATGAGCTGGAGAAACAGGCAGGTGGATTGGCTGAAATGAAAGGTTTGTAGTCAGCAGCACAGAGTCCAGCTGGAGGCCAGTCACTAGTCTTGTACCCTGGGGGGCCAGTGTGAGGTCAATACTAACATCGTTTTTAAACAGCATGGATGGTGAGGAAGAATACACCTTCAACAAGTTGGCGGATTATACAAAGCACTTCTATATCTCTTGGTCCTGAAAACAGCGTAGCTGTGTTTTGGGTAACTCTTGTAACCTTTGCATAGCCTGTGCATTTTTAATACAGAATTGATTACTGGCTTCATCTCAAGTTTCATCAAATGCATTCTTGTACTATAAAAAGGCTGTGGTTTCTGATGGTGGTTATGTTTATTGTTACTCCTAGGTGAAAGCTGGATGAAAACGAGAAATGCATCATTCTACCACAGAAGCTCTAGGTATTGAAGGCAGAGAGATGTAGAGAGACATTGACTTGAAAAACTGCCATGCATTGCTCTGCGTACCTTTCATGTTCATAAAGAATATTTTAAATTACCTAAAAAAGAGCTCTTTCATTTAAAAAAAATATGGATTTTGTAAATATTTTGGTTAGAACATGAGAGAAACACAAAACCTAAGAATTAATATTACAAATGTAATAAACCCTAAATTTACTACTGGTTAGTATTTGTTTAGTTCAAGTTTTCTCCCACTTTTTGAAAGGAGATTGTAGCGTGGTGTAATAACTGAAAGACTTTAAAAGTGGGCAGTGCAGTTTGCCTGACATAAAATTTTACTTCTGAGTCGTAAGAATATCAAGATCTATAGAGTAAATTGGGAATTAATATATTACGATCCCCAAAAAAGTATTTTCTGCAAGGTGCTCTGGCTGTAAAGCTGATCATTGTAGTAAAAAAGAACCCTTCGTCATGGGGAAAGGGATGATCATTTAAAAGCTGCTATAAGGAATACAGAAGCTTCGTCTCTACACCATAGTTCTGTAAAAGTCTACAACCTTCTGTTTTGCTTTCTGTTTTCCCTTTTTTTTTTTTCATTCCAAGATGGTCCTTCTGCCCAGTTCGCCTTGCTTCATTATCCTCTGTTTGGAAGAGATTTTGTAAATTGAATAACGTAATCTTTTAATCTCTTTTGTTCTTTAGAGCTCAGACTTATTCTACCAGCTGTCAAGTGGCTCACTGCTGCCAAAGATCAATTTTCAGGAGCATGTCTTTTTAATGGCATGAGAATACTGGTTTCAAGGCATATGAATTCATATTTTGAACAGAAGTTTGCATACTGCTTCAGTAGGGCTCAGTTTATAAAAAACCTGAAAATTTTGACTGAAATAAGTCTTCAGTTAATGTCTCAGAAAGAACTGGGAAATACCAAGTAGCATGAATACAATCAGTGGCATGTGACCCTAAAGCAAGTCAGAAATCTATTAAGCTAGGAGAAGGAAGGAGGACTAAATAGACAGGAGGAAAGATGTTGACAAAAACCCCCCATAAATTAACTGAAGTTTTAATTGATTATTTTGAAGACAGCATAGGAGTTATCATCAAGATATTAGAAAGTCTTTACTCTCTGCTGCTTTGTACACAGCCTCTGCATTCTTTTCTAATGAGTGAAAACACAGATGCCTCACAGGAAGTGACTCATCCCAAGGAGCTGGACCTTTGTTCTGTGAAAATGTTGCTGTATTGAAAAGTTAAGAAGTATAAGTAAACAATTGTGTTCACTCAAATGCTCTTTAGATATTTGATACAACGAGGAACAAACATGCCTGCACTGCCAGACAGCTCAGGTCGTGCAGGCTCCTACTAAGGCAAGATTGTTTGAAAGCTGGGTCTCAATAATGTTAATGTTCTGAAATTAATTCAAATGGCATGGCATAATTCTTATAAGAAAATCTTGAAACTTACTGAACTTGAATAATGTTTTGTAGTTTCTTTCAGTTTTTGGTATTGTCTGTTCCTGTGGTGAAGGAGAAGGGAAATAAAGTCTGAACTGCCAGGTCTGTCAGGTCCGGGCAGGTGTGATGTGCTTTTGTCATGCCACCTTACATCTGTTCTGAGACTTTTCATCGCCTTACCTCAGTACCCAAGATTTGTGTTGGGAAAACAACAGTCTTCAACTATAGCACGAGCCTCAGGCTTTGTTTTTCCCTTTTTGTAGGCATGTTTGCAACTGTAGATGGGATTTCGCAGCGCGCCCCCGTGCACTGGTCAGAGAATGTGATTGGGGCAGCTTTGTGCTTTCCTTACGTGGTTGCTCTCGATGATGAGTTCATTACTGTCCACAGCATGCTGGACCAGCAGCAAAAGCAAACCCTGCCCTTTAAAGAAGGTCACATTCTACAGGACTTTGAAGGTATTAAAAAGAACGCTTTGTTGCATCAGTAATTTTGGTATAACCTGCAGTCGCTTGTGTTTCTTTTTAAACATAGTATCTAGCAAGTATATTGAATGTTGAAACTTCTATTGCACGTTCTTTTCCTGGTTCTTACAGAATTCAGTAATTCAGAAGTCTATGCGTCTAACAAAATGTATGCTCGTTAAATGTGCTCTAATTGTCAATTTAATTGGTGGGTAGGAGTCCATGGGGTTAGAGCTCCTTTTTTTTTTTTTTTGTAACCTGATTATTTATTTCAAAGGAACAGTACTAATTTAATGCTAGAACTCAATAATTGTGAACTATGGTTATTTGTCCATTGGCTATCCAGGCAAAATTCTACCAAATCAGAAAAGAATACAAAAGAATAATAATTTTTAAAATATCTGTGGAAGATGTTTAAAATTAGATGTTTCATAAGGAATTGTTAAAAAAAGTACAGAAATTTCTTCAATTAAGAAGTGTAGATTACATTGTGAAGCTACTTTTTTTTTCCAGAAAAGCTGCAAACTCTAGCACTAAGAACTATGTGTTACTTGCTGCCTTTGATGTACAGCTTACAATGAAAATGTAAGTCTAGGGAAATACCTGGCAGTTAAAAGTCCTTAGTCTCTGCAATCTGGGCAATGATTTCAGTGGCCTTTACAGCTTAGTTCATCATGAGCGATTAAACCCACTTTCACTTACTTAGAGTGGAACAAAATGCGCTGTAAATAAATTAATTTACCATCATCTCTGTATTTCTGAGGTGGAATTTACAGGTAAACCATGCAAGCTAGTAAATGTGGTAACATCAAAGGTCAGTTTTGGAACTTTAACACAGCTTGGGTTCTTGAATCTCAGATTGTATATCTTAAAAGCTTATTTCGGAACTTTTTTCTTCTTTAGAGAATGTAAACTGAATATGTCTGTTCATTCTGTCCAGGAAAGGTGATTGTTGCTACTAACAAGGGTGTGTATATCTTGGTGCCACTACCTTTGGAAAAACAGATTCAGGATCTTCTAGCTAGCCACAGAGTAGAAGAAGCCCTTGTTCTAGCAAAAGGAGCTCGAAGGAATATTCCAAAGGAGAAATTTCAGGTCTGTCTTTCCTTTAATTTCATGAAAATGTGAATTTCACAGTGGGGTCATGTATTCCAGTAGTTGAATGATTGGAGAGGGTGGGGGAGGAATTTATATTAAAGAGAAGTCGTAATACCTTTTATGATTTCAGCCAGAGGAAATAGGTGTGCTGTTAAATTGGTCTGTACTTGTAAAGGTTGTGACACTGGCAGGGTTGAATGCTGTTGCTCTTCTGAGTTTCTGTTGATTTTTTTTTTTTTTTTTTCCCCCTAAGTAACTTGAGAGAATAGGAAAAAACCAACAAAAAAACCCTGAAACCCTGGTAACAGAAAATGTACTGCAATGCTTCGTTAGTACTAGGTTTAATTATTCTTTGCTATTGCTGTTCAAAAATGTATACTTTATTTCAAATCAGGATTTTTACATATTACCTTTTTTATCAAAGATTCTCACTGTATCCTAAACTTCACAGAAGTAAAACTTTGAAGTTAAGTGATGGGAAATCTAGACCAAATATGTCCTACTTCCAAACTCTTAGTTTACTCAAGTAGTACTTGCATTGCTGTGTAACTCAACATTTAAGGTTTTTTTATGGGAAAGTGTCTTACCAACTCTTGAGTGTTGATCAGAGATTTGTACTCAACTTCCTTCTACCTCTGGTTTACATTACAATACATATTCTACTGTATTTGTGACTATTTAAGGACTTGGAAAAAGCAGCATGAAATTTCTACTCGCTGAGTAGGTGAAGGAATATTTGGTTTCTTTCTTTTTGGAAAAGCAAAATTTGATCTGCAACCTGAAGAAAATCTGGTGTGGTTTCTGTTGGGTTTTTTTAATATACTTTGGACCATTTTGTTGCCATTAAAATAGTACCTTGTGTTGCTTCTGGTTTGCTTAAGAGATGTAAATATGACTGTGGAAGTTACAGAACTGCAGTGGTTCAAAATGATTCAGACTGTCAGGATTTTAATTTTTTTTTTTCATTTCAAGAATCTTCTAATTGCTTGTCATTTCAATTTTCAAAAGCAATCAATAAATTAAATGAAACTTGTATCAGTTTTCATTTTGATCCTTAACTCCTCTGTTGAATGAACAGTTGGGAGATTGCTGGAAGTAAAAAACTCGTCAAGAAAAGTGTTTCCATCCTTTTGCTAAGGAACATCTATCTGGAAGTACTTGAAGTTGTAAAGTATTTAGGCAAATACAGAATTCATTTTCCATCATGTTTTGATTTGCATGTTCACTTCCAACTTTTCCTTTGCAATCTGTTTAAAAGAAGCAAACAAAATCTTGCAGTGAGGACAGGATGCCTGACCTAATCAATGTCTTCTACTGTGTATGATGACCTATAAGTTTCCAATTCTTTCTTTCCAGTTTGTGTAGATGTAGTGTGGGAAGTATCTTTCTGTGTTTTACCACAGATTGAACTGCAATTCGTTATCTAAAATATGTGATGCAGAATCTCATTTCTCCTAAGTTTTCTTGCACTTAGGATTTTTCAGTCTTTAGAATAAGTTACTTTCTGTCCACAAATATCTTATGTGCTGTGTCTGTCTTCCTGGAATTAGTTTCCTAGAATATTGTAAGTTCTTTCCAGCTTAATGTGCTCTTAAAGGTGTTCAGTTATTTTAAGTCAATGTTACAGCTGAAAACCAGAAATCATAGCACTTGCAAGCAAAATAGCTTGTTCCATTTCTGGGCTGTATTTACAAACTGATATTATCCAGTTTGAACTCATGAAGTCTCCCACTGACTCATATTAAAATCACCCAACTTGGCTTAGTTGTTGAGCTGTTAGTTGAATTTTTCAGAGCTTATCTGTAGCTGGAATTGTAGCACATTGAGCTTGCTTTCTTATGTGACTCCGATACCAAGTGCTGTCATTACAGATTTGTTACAAGCACATCAGAATTTCTGTTACTGTAGGCTTGCATAATGTAAATCTGAGGGAGCTCAACCAAATTAAATGCCTTACATGTTTTTTGCAAGATTTCTTTGGCATATTTTAACTGATCATATAGTCACTCATTTCTAATTCCTGTCTAAGAGCTATCTTCAAAAAATTGATGTTAGATAGATAATAAGTATCTTTTAATAGATGTCTTTGGGTATCTATTTTGCAAGCTTTACTGAATCCTGAGTAGCTGACAATTTCAAGGCGTTACTTTGCCTTGTATACAAACAGTAGGAAGGAATGCATAGGTTTGACATTAAGGCACTTGATGCAGCCACTATAATTTATCCATACAGAATACTGATTTTACTTGTCTATTTTATGAAGTAGTGTCCCCTTTGCCACATGATAGTTCTGTAGTTTGCAGTGGCTCTTGACATCTTATGTGTGACTTGAACTTAGTCAGGGCATTGTAGGGTAGATCTTGAGGACATGAGGTTTTTCCTGCAGTTCAATACTTTGTCATTGCCTGCATACACATGTGCATGCTCTCCCTCTATATATCAGCAGTATTGTCTCAGCATAAATATAGATATGCTGGTAATGCAGAATGATGGTGGAATAGCAATGAAGTACTGTACTCTCAGAATTATTTGTATAGTCAGTATTTAGTTATTGGAAAGTAGCAGGTCATGCATTAGCACCTCTAACTTGTTATTCAACCTGTGGTCCCTGCAGTCTGCAAATTTAGCTCTGCCAATCAGATGAAAATTTCTTTGTCTTTGAGCATCAGGAATTCATACTAGGTTAAAAACACTAAGCAAAAGTGTTCCAAGGAGATGGCTTTACTGGATATCATTTTTGATAGAAAATTACAAAGGCTTTTCTACCATGCTACCATGAAATGACTGAATACTACTTATTAATTTTTCAGGACAGCTGACGTTTGCAGAAATCATGGTTGATGGTAGTGAAGACCTTGGTTAGATTGACACACATCTTGCATAGGTATCTTTTTTTTTTCCTAATTTCTTTTTAGTTTCAAAAAACATATTAACTGCACTCAAACCTGACCAAAAGACAAAGTGGCTTTCTAGAAAAATTCTTTTGGACAATGTAGTTGGTAATTCTGACCATTTTAGAAAGGATTTTTCTAGCAGTTCTGAGAATTAAGCCTTTGCTACAGCTGTTTCAGCTTCAGCACTCATCTTTCTGTTTCCTAGGGCTTTTTCAGATAGGAATAATACAAAACTTATTTCATATTTTTGTAGCTAGGTTTTTTAATGTGAATTCAGTCAACAATATAGCATTTGCCTAAAACACTTCCAAGTCCTGTGTTGGTTCTTAAGGGACTAAACAATTTGTTGAATTTTGACTGGATATAACTTAGTACCTTTGTGAAAAAAGCCTGTTGTGGTGTTCTGGCAGATGGGTCTGGAAAAACTCAAGCTATGTTTTCTGTCATAAGCAGAAGTTAGCTGTATGTGTTTGGCATATAAGTCTAGCCCATTCTTAAAAATCTTTAAGAAAGAGAAAATTGGATTTTTCACAGACAGTCTGGTATGCTGCTTCCATGATCTTTACCTCAGGACATCTTAAAGTCTAGTGTTTATCTTGTTGACCAGAAGTCTACCTGGATACTCCCATCACTGCATCTTTAAACACTTGGGAAAACATCTGTCTGTAGATATTCTACAGCTTTTTTTTTTGCATGCAGGGAGGAGTTAAGATATGCCAACATTTAAATGAAAGTGAATACTACTTAATCAGTTCAGATTTTAAACTGATACCTTCAACCTGTAGTTACACTACACATGTACTCTTTTAAACTCTTTGTTGAAAAGATGCTGCACAGACTAACCTCTGCAATTAAAGTAGTATTTTCAGTGTCTTCACTGACAAATCAAACCTATAAACGATGCCATAATTCGCTAAGTAAGTAAATTTTACTGATCACTCTATGGCAAAAATTTCAAGTAGACTTGGGGGGGGAAAAAGCGCCCCAGCCTATTTATTTTTGGTACTAATGAGCAGGATGAGAAGACTTTCCTTGGAAAGTCAGGACAGATTTCAAAGTTTTTCTGCTGCCACAAGATATATATTTGCAGACTGAAATCCTTTAGCAGTGTCCTTAAGAATGTGACCAGGTGGGTATTCACCAGTTCAGAGATTTGTGTATTGATGTAATAACACTGTCAGAAATCAAAAATATTTTGGCTATTTTGTGAATTAATCACTTAAGGTAGTTTTACTTTATAACTGCAATTAAATTACCTTTTAGCTTTAGGTAACTATATTTTGAATTATTACACTTAAATGTAAAACATTAGGTCATATAAAGCGGTCACTAAGTATTGCTCATGTAATTTTATATTGTTATATTAATTTTATATTATTATGTTTTCTGAAAAAGTGTGACAGATAACATTTCTCTGTTTTTCCTTCTCTCTTTCCCACTGGGGAGTCAAGAAAAATCCCCCACAACCTTACAATCAATACATTTTAGTGGCTTGCTAATTAACAAGATTAAATATTTCCTTAAGACAAACTATTAGTAAAACATGACTAGATGGACTGAAGACAAGCTTTTCTCTTCGTAACTCCATAATCTTTAATCAAGGTGAAAAATCATCAGTTACAGAATCAATCCACTGTACTTGAGGTCTGATGTTCTTTAGTAATTCCTGGCTGGAATACGTTTCTATTGTAGTGTAGTTTCTCTGAGTATTTTCATTGGAAATGTTTTTATAAGTCTGTTTTAAGTCTGCCTTCAGGTACAGTGTGAAATATTACAAAGAGCAAGCAGAAGGGTAAAACTGAGGGCATGTGGAGCTAGCTGGGTGTATTTGCCAAAATACCCATGTTGTCACAAACACAGGATGCTTTCTGGAGCACAGTTTAGGTTACTTTCAGTAGTTCTTTGTTGCCTTTGAAAATATTCTGGGCACAAAGATTTCATTTAATCTTGTGGTAATTGGTTGACCATTCAGATTTAATAACTACCTATCATTTAAAGTGGTTTTTGTGTCCTTTTTCTAATGAACTACTTTTAAACATTTTCTGTCTAGGTGTGACCTTAACAGTAAAACTTGCTAACAAATAGCTTTTCATACGGTTTACTTGGTTTTCAACTATATGTTTATCTGCATTGCATAATGTATTTCATATTGGATAAGTTGAACTGGTTTGGAAGTATTTTTATTAAACAAACAAACAAAAAAAATCAGAATAGCGGAAGTCAAAAATATGGTCATGAGCTGGGGGTGAGACAGAATTGCCAGCAAGGTTGCTGCAGCAGTGAGATGAGATAGGAAGGAAGTGGCTGTGTGTGAAGTTGGGACCATCCTTAACTTTTTTTTGTGTTTGCTTATTGAATCATGGGGAACTTCAAAGATAACCTTTGGCTTTTATGTTTACAAATAACTCAAGTAAAAAACGTGAGTCAAGTCAGTGGGATGTCAGATAAGTCATTATTTGAACCAGAAAAATTTAACTTGCTGTTTGTTGACTTCGCTTTTAGTAAGGACTCATGTGCGGTGTTGTGTTAATACACATTTTCTAAGAAACTGAGTCGGGGCAGCGGATTCAGCAAATTAAAGTACATAATTTAAAATGTAGAGGATCAAGAATTTATTTTGCATGTGACTTGACAAGTGTGGTTGAAGAACATGTATTCAGTGTTTTTGGCAGGTAGTTATTGCAGTACTAATTAGTACTATGTAAATACAAATATAATAAACCTTTTTTTCCCCCCCTTCTTTTTCATAGGTAATGTACAAACGAATCCTGCAGCAAGCAGGTTTTATACAGTTTGCACAGCTTCAGTTCCTTGAAGCAAAAGAGCTCTTCAGGTAATTGTGTGACAAGAAATTTATTAACTTACCTTCTTTAAATAAGGAGTTAGTGTACTTGGTTTTAAAAACATAGCTGCTTGAATGGCTTTTGATGCAGATGTGAGTCCACTGTGATAAAATGTTTTTGTTGGGGGTAAGAACAGAGTAACATTGAAAGAACTTTATAGCTGAAGAGTTAATGCAACTGATTTTTTTTTTTGTATGCTAGCATATCAGTAATATGAGGTATTTCAGTGGTGAATGTTTGGATATTTTTTTGCTTTATACCCATAAAGGTCAAAGCTATATTATTGAGCCTGTGCTATGATTTACAGCATGAACATTGCTTTGTTCTTTTTTTCAAAATACTTTTAACAAAGAGGTATCACTTAAATATTAGTTCCAGTTTAAATACTATTGACACAATTACTCTAACTTTTTTGAGGACGCTGATACTGAATTTAACACTTGTTCTGCTAGACCTTTTCCAGAAAGCAGATTATTTTTTCTTGAAGTCTGTAATAACTTTCCCAATTTAGCCATTTTAGAAGTCCCTTGTTTATAAATTGGCCTTTGTATTCCACTTTCATTAAGAAAATTCTGCTCATTATCTTTATCTGATAATTTCATTTCTCCTAGCCATACCTCATTCTGTGATGAAACATTGTCTGTAGTTTACATAAACTGTGCTGACTGCATAAAATAACTCTCCTTGTTATCTGCTGAAATTCTCTTTAAATCAGGTTAGAGTCTATGGAATGGGATTAAAGTTAGACAGTTTTCTGTATATTTTAAGTATGTCCAGTGTAGGAAAACAATTGTCCTTGGGTTTATGGAAATGTGTTGAGGAAACAGTTTTGGAGAATTGTGCTAGTGATGAAGGACTTTGCTATTTTGCCACCTGCTTGCCAGTATAATGGGAGACACTGGGCTTGAATAGGCAGTGTACAGTGAATGAAGATGAGGGACTGACAGGAAAGGCCTGAACAGCATGTATTGGCAATTTTTTCCAGCCACAACCGCTTTCTATATCACTTTATAATTTTTGTCATTAGTGAGCAACTCACAGTCTTCCTCCACCCTTATAATCTTCTGTACACTGTCTATCTGAACCCTGTGTTGTGTATCTGAAGTAGGAGTACAATCTGTACATAGTTAGGAATCTTTTAAAAGCAGTGAGAAGAGGGAAATGTATCCTGCAGGGAGCTCCACCACCTTGTGGAAGGAGTTGGGATCACTCACGCAGCATTCATCCAGCTATCAGTCCATCTGACAAATAAGCTTTAATGAATAGGATTGCGGGACCTCCTCTACAGAAACAAACAATCTTAATGAGAAAATGTGCTGTCCAGCCATGATATTTGTAGCTGAGTCAGCATTCCAGGATGTTCCCTTCCTCTAAAAGCTGCAACTTCAAAGCAGAACAACAGTCCATGAATTGCTGATGTCTGCTTGAGGAAGAAAGCTGGGACAAGTTTTCTGTGCTTTTTTTCTGTCCAGCCATGCATGAGCTATTTGGAGTATTTTGATGACTCTGAAAAAGCTTGTTATGGAATCCAGATTCCTTGATTTTCAGCCCTGGTGAAAACACCCTGTTAGAGTAATATCTGGGTGTGCCCTGATATATTCTCAGTCTTGTTCTTTTTAGACTTATTGATGCTCAGGGGAAAAATGGGAAGGATGATGGCAGTCTATGCAAACACTTCCTCCCATCCCAGTGTGTTGCTCTGCAGGTGTTTCAAACTCGTGTTAGTCAGAAATAACTTCAGTCTTAATGCCAGAGGGAAACTTGGTACCTATCTGAGAAGATAAATTCAAGCAGTGAAACAGAATGACAGCAGTACCTCCCAGAACTTAGTGTGATGTGAGCCTACTTCTGACCAAATATGAAGGGAGATTTATCTCACTACTCGGAAATTGTCTGTCAGTTACAGGCTAGCTGGGGAAATTGCTATGTTGGACTAAAGATCTCCATTTTCTTGCATCAATTATCCTTCTTGAATAAGCTTGTCAAGAAACAGTTATATCTTGTGCTTAAATTCTGAGTTCTTAAATATTGAAACTTTTAAGAGGGATACTTTGCAGAGTTCCTTGTGGTTATGCTGATACTTCTGAATGATGAAGAAGATTGACAAACAGGAAGGAAATAGTTGTATTGCAACTCAAGTAGCTCAACAAAGAGACAATTTTCTTCAGCTGGATCTGTTAAACTGAGTGAGCTGTCACAGTAGGGCTTCTTTGGTCTGACAAATTCTGTTATAAGCAATAACAGAATTGTGATTGTGTTATGTAGTAGTGATTTATATTTTTGCTATTTTACATTACTATCATTAAAGGTTTGTGTGCAGTTAGACTGAACAGCGCTGTTTAGCAGGCCATTTGCTGAACTCTAGATGTCTTACTGAGATGTTGGCAACTGTCACAGTGAAACCAGTTTTCGTCAGTGTTTTTAGTTATGTGCTGTCACTGATTATTTGTTGCTTTTGTTCTGACACACCAAATGTTTTTCTAAACTTTGTTGCTCTTTTTAACAAACCAAAATGTTAACTCTTTTCACAGTATTTCTCACCTGTGAAAGCCCACAGAGAGACTTTAGGAATAAGTGTATTCTACACTGGAAAGGTTAAAAAATTGCTGGCACTTATACCTAGGGAAATAAGAAGTAGGGATGGTGTAAGATTTGTATCTTAAATATGATTCAAGAATGTAAGCTTCTAATACAGCCAATGGGATCTAGGCAAAACAACTCATTCTGTAGGCTTCGACATCTCCGATATCTGTAAATATGAGGGTCTGAATGTAGACCTGTTTCCCAAAAACTTGCAGATTCTACCTGTTGTTTTGTTTGTATATATGAAGCCCAGAAAGAGCTGGTTGAAGGGAAGTTGCCGCTTAACATTGATGACTCAACTTGTCTTGAGTTTGTTTTCTACTTTGTCATAAGTTGCTATCTGTATTTTGCTAAGCCTGAGATGTTAGAAGGTAAAAACCCAGATGTGTTTTTCAAGAGATGAGGTCCTTTGTACCTGCTCTTAAATGGTTTTCTCCAGATATGGTGGAAAGAGCCATAAGACAACCACAAATCCCAGGAGCCGTAAGCCTTGAGATGAATGTTAGTGATTCATACGGGTGAGGGTCAATGTTTAGTCTTTACTATTTTTCTTAAGAAGCTTGTGGATGATACGGTGCTTTTAAGGAAGCTGCTTGATTCCTGATTGCCACTGCTGTGGGGAGAGCAAAACTGTATAACATGAGCTTGAGTCAGACCTGCTGAGAGAACTGCTGGTGATTCATAGCCCAGGCTTTGCGCTGTCCCAGGTTGGAATCTGGTTCTCCTTGGAGGCTAGTTCTCCTTTCAGAAACAGACCATCACTGAGGCCAGGATCTGTGAAGTAGCTGACTACTTTCTCAGGAAAGTAGTTGGATGGTAAGATGAAAGGACTTAGAAGCTACAACAGAAGTTGAAAAATGTTTTAAAACTTATTATAAGTAGCATATTCAATATATCATTTTTTAACTTCATCTGTCTCCGTGGTCATAGTCTCCAAATGCTTGACAGCATAGCTTGCAAGGAAGCCAATGTTTATACTTGAATTTCTCCAAATTTATCAAGACTTCTTGTTTCTGCACAAATTTTGAGTACCCTATGGATGTTAATCAAGTTATGGGTTAGCTTTTGCTCTAAAATGACTTAGGGAAGAACCTTGGAGGGAAAGAAAATTTCTTCTTTCTTCAAATAGGTTTCATTTTTTAGTGTAATGCATATCATGTAGTATATTTCATCTGGTGGTCCTCAGGACATGGACTTTCAGAGTAGATGGACTAGCCAAAACTGCAGTTAGATTACTGTAATGAGTTCATACTGAAAAATCAAATGTTCTTTGAACCATCAGGTCATGCCACTGACAGAACTTGCAACTTCTTGGTTATTCTGCCTCTTAAAAAAAAAAAAACGATCTTGTGTGTTCCATCATAATGTAGATCTAAGAATTTCAAAGCCAAATAATAAGTCTGAAAATAGGGATTAAAAAGAAATTTCAACTGCAGAAATTTCTGAAGTAAACATGAACACTTTACCTAGGATAGAGGTGGGCCTTTCCAGTGTTTAGGCAATAGAATCTCTGTGTATGAATTGGAAAAACCTGCTATTCAAAGCTCTTCTCATAGGAAGACTTCCCGTGTTCAGAGTTTTCTCTCTTGTGGTCCTCTGTTGTCCATGTTGCTCTTCTCGTGCTTTGCAGGTTCTGGAACAGGATACCTTCTGCTTTTAAATTTGCTGATGCTGCTGTCTCCCAGAAATTTATTCTTCTGGTATAGATTTTTGTAGCCAAAGAACAGTATTAAAGAAAAGATCTAGACAGGTGTGGTCATGGTGATGCTTCCTACTAATTTGTATTTGCTGGATGATTTTGGAACTGTGTCAATGGCAAGAAGTGAACAATGAAGGGCATGCCCCACTCATCGGTTTGTTTACAACAGTAGGGAAGGGATGAGCCTGCTTGTGAGGATCTTTTACACTTTATTGCCTGCAGAAATCGGCTGCTGTGTCTACTTCTGGGTTTCTTTTTGGAATTCGTTCTAGTGAGGGTTGTGAACAGAAAGTCTTTGAGTTTCCTGATCACCAGATAGATAAGAACTATTTTTAAAAAGTCTTATTGGCAATGAAATAGTAACTAAACAGGGTTTCTTTTAGTGAACTGTCAAGTTTGTTTTGATCTTTTTTCAGCAACAATATCTCCTTGATTGCATGAATGTTCATTTTTAAAGGGAATTCTGAATAAAGACCGTAACAGTGAAATAAAAGTCCTGGTATCTTGCTATTTTCCTAAAGCAAAGCCTGAGAAGAGGGGTTGTTCTAGCTGTGAAAATTTGAGAGTTGTTTGCCATATAGAAAAAAAAACAAACCAAAACCACCCACAATCCCCCCCAAAAAAAAAGAAAACCCACTCATTTTTTCTGTCACAACATGCATTCTTCAAAAGCTTGAGGAATTTCAATCTAGGCTGAAAGAAAAATGTTTTACATGGTGTATCTATGTTACAACTTGCTGCTGGATAAAAGTATGCTGCTGGATAAAAGTGTAGGTGCCCTTCAGCTGTGAGATGTCAAAAGCAAAAGGCTAGACAGTGTCCAAATTGTTGGAGCTTTCAATATCTAAAGAAGGAAAAAGAATGAAAAAAAAATAAAGAAACAGCAAAAAAATCCAGATATGTTGTGCATGTATTTTCTCCAGCATAGAAGACAATAACTCAGATACTGACAACCTGTTAGTGTCCTGACTCTAAGCATATGTGAGCACACATCTTTTTTTTGTGCCTATGTATACTTTTTCTTTCTTTTTGCTTCATCTAGTTTGACACTGTAATTGCAGAAGCGGCCAGCTTGATGTCCGGGAGCTGATCTCTCTCTACCCCTTCCTGTTGCCTACTTCCTCTTCATTTATCCGGTCTCATCCCCCTCTGCACGAGTACGCGGACCTAAACCAGCTGACCCAAGGGGACCAGGAGAAGATGACAAAATGCAAACGATTCCTCATGAGTTACTTGAATGAAGTCCGCAGCACTGAGGTTGCAAATGGCTACAAGGAGGATATCGACACAGCTTTACTCAAGCTATATGCAGAGGCAAATCACGAAAGCCTGCTGGATCTACTAGTTTCAGAGAACTTTTGCCTTTTAACAGATAGTGCTGCCTGGCTGGAAAAACACAAAAAGTGAGTGGATTTTTTTACTATTGCACCTTTAAGACCAGAGGTAAAATTGTCTCAGGTGCTACTGGTTTCTAGACCCATGTGTTGAAGTACTTGTAGTTTCTGTGTTTACAGGTCCAAAAGACAACTTAGTCTGAATTAACATTGTTAGAATTTAAAAATATTGGTGAAAAGCTATTAATTGACAGTCTGAGGTAAGGGAAATGCATTCTGTCTTATGCTGGCAAATAGAAAGTTCTCCACATAAAAGTTTCTGTATCCAACACAAAAATAAAGACTTGATGCAAGTTTGGGAGAAAAAAGTGAATTGTTTGCCCTTGTGATCATGGGAGAGTTGAATGACTGCAGCAGTTGTGCACAAAATTAAAAGATACCTTAAAGCATGCACTACCTTAGATGGGAGCTATTCACCAGTTAGCTGGCTTTAAAATTTGGTGGCTTATTCAGGGAAGGAGGGAGCTCTTTTGAATTGCATAATTTCTGTGTTCTCACTGATTCACCAAAAGGAGGTTCCTTAAAATGGCTGCAAATGACTTCAAGTCAGAAATGCCAGCAAGCAGAGAATTGACTGTCATTGAGCAGGAAACATTAGATAGTAAATGTGTAAAATGTAAGCTCCAGTCCTAGCTAGTATGTCTGTCTTGGTTTTAATTTCTTTAAGCTTTAAACTGTGGTGCAGTAATACCAACTACAGTGGTAAGGCAGAGTCTTTAATTGTGATTATATTTAGGGTATTTTCATTTATTTCAGGTGTTCTGTTAAAACCTCTTATTAAGTGTGGTTTGTGTGACAAACTTTTGCAGATTTGAATGTTAGAACACTGTTCCATGAGAAGAGCCCTTTCAGAACTTAGCTATATTTTTCTTGCAGTACACAAAAGCCACTCTGTAGTGGCACTGTACAAAGCTTTGCCTGACTTGACTTCATAATGCAGTAAAGATAAAAAGTTTCTGATAGTAAAACAAAGTTTCAAATAAAAGGTAAAAGAATTGGATTTAATGACAGCTGATTGACTATTGGAGGAATATTTATTTGGAGTTATGTGCTAAGTCTGTATGTAAAATTGAAAGAATGGCATGGGAAGCATCTCTGATTTGGCATCTACCCTACCAAAGTTGGATTTAGTAACTAGAAACTGTCTTTGGGACAGGAACGATGGATACACGTTTTTAGGGCAGAACTTCTCCCCTTTGATTCAGAAAAACAGCCTACAGAGGGTTTTGTGCCACGTGTAGATATGGCCACGTCCATGTCATTGTAAGCAATTATTTGTTATACGGTGTTAATTCTTCAATAATGAAATTAGTGGGAAAATTCTAACCATTTTAGTATTACTTTCTCTTTCTTTACAGGTTTTTTGCGCTTGGTCTCCTGTATCACTACAATGGTCAGGATGCTGCAGCACTTCAGGTTAGAATAAAGCTTTTAATGTCATCTGTAAGCCATTCCAAAATACTGTTGTAGCTCTGAGATAAAAATCTGAGCTGCTAATTTATCTGTTTGAAAAGTTGTGATGTGTGTGTGTTTGTATATATATATATATATACACACTTATGTATATATGAGAAACTTGGAACTTACTCTAAGGATTCCTTGAATAAATTAATATGCTAGATGTGAAAAGTCTGAAGAGTTTTCTGAAGCTGACAGCTATTTAGATGCTTGTATGCTATTTTTAAAGCAAAAATATGCATGCCAGAACATATGTTTGTACTCCTGAAAGATAGACAGAAGTGCTAAAATAATCAAGTGATCACTTAAAAAGATATTTATGGGACTTAAGGAACGTACCTTATGCTGATTGATCTATATACACACAGCAAAATAGTATTGTAATCTCATGGCAGACACTGTCAGCAGCTGAGAGTTTATTTCCTTATCTGATGATGGAGAGTGAACACGTTCGGCAAGATCTGTGGGTCTCAGCTGGGTTAATAATCCCTTTGGGGACCTTCCATTTGATGTCACTATTACTGGCAGTAACCTGTAGATTGCAGACTAAATAATTTTGTTGTTCCTCTCTGCAAAACTTCATCCAGAGAAATTAGCATGTTCTTGATGAATACGTAGTATGTGTGTCTCAGACCACATCCAGTACCTTAAGTAGTTTACCTTTTTGTGTGGCTTTTTGAGCACATTAATCACAGTAACTGCATTCAAGTCAGTTGTGTTAATAGTAATTGCCTGAGCAGAAAACCAGTAAGAACCACAAAAACAGTATGTACCTTTGTCACGTGCAAGATATTTTTCTTGATGTTTCAAGAAACAAGGTTTATTGCTAAACTGGTCTGCTAGATGTGGCACCTTTTAATTCCAATGATAGTGTGTATATTTTGATTACAGTATATATAAAAATAATGTCACATGGTACTTGAAGTTATTCAGTCAAAATGAAAGAAGTGCAAAAAATTAGGTTTTCTAAATTGCTTGTGTAACTTGCTTTTAATCTTGCACACAGAGAACACATGAAAAGTATACCATGCACTGGAGAAAAGGACTTTTGATGAAAGTTCATTGTGATTAATGTACCTCCTTCAGTCACTCTCTGAATGAGAACCCCCAGGATACAGGATCTGAATTTGGTGAACATGGCAGGTGCAAGAGGAGCCTATGATGGCAAAACTTGAGTGACCAGCGAGGTTCCTTGCAAGTGGTGTTCCTGGCAACTCTTTCTAATTCCACACGTCTTGTATTAAGTCTTGTAGTAGCTTACATAAATTTTGAGGTGGAAGAGTTAGTACATGTTTTAAGCACTTTAATCTGTGTGTGTTTTTGTTGTAGTTATGGGTGAAAATAGTTGATGGAGACATTCAAGATTCTACACGTTCAGATCTCTATGAATATATAGTAGACTTCCTTACATTCTGCTCAGACCAAGACCTGGTGTGGAAGTACTCTGAATGGATTTTACAAAAAAATGAAGAGGTTTGTGATTGATATACTTTTCACAGAACATCAGGATTTCCCTACAGAGGTGTTTTTGTTTTCTTTAATATTGGTCCTTCTTGATAGCTGTTTGGACCTTCTGCAATGTCAGTTAGTGATCCAAAAAAAGAAAACTTCCAGGTTTCTCAATTCTTTTATGTCCCTCTGTTAAAAAGTGTTAGTGATAATTGCCTCTTTTTAGTTTGGAAAACAAAGTTTAGGGAATTCTGAACAATGACAGATACAGCATGTCTTCTGTTTTCTTCATAAAGAAGAAAGTATGATAATTTTCATACCTTTAAATAAATAAATCACCTAACAGGTTAACTGTTACTGCATCTTTTTCAAAAAGACTCCAGGGATGGATGGTACCTGTGTACACCAGAACGTGGAATAAAGAGCCTTCATTTAGGACCAAACTTCATTGATAACAGAATTATCTTAATCCACCAAAATTTAAAAAAGAAATAAATAAAATCGTAGCATCCATTAGCATGGTGTGCTGTTAAACGGGATGCTTTCATGCTGTTTCAGACAGTCTGTGCTGTTGGAACTGTCACTGCCTGATCTGTGTTAATTTAAAGCTTAGTTTTTTTGTGCCATGGCAGATTTCTAAACTTTTGATTTGGTCAGTACAGAAATCTCTTGTTCTGTCCATATCATCACATGTGAAAAGGCTTAAAACATTTTGGTCTCTAAATTAAAGGCTGAAGTCTCTTGTCCTGCTCTGGTGCAAATCCGTTCAATACTTTTTGTGGCTGGTGTAAGCTGTGCCCAAGCCAAGGTTTATAGGCTGTGTAGACAACAAATTGAGGCAGTGGATATAGTGAGTGAGATCACAATAAGCACAGAATAGTGTAAACCTGTGGTGTTGAGCAGGGTTTTGTGTTGTTTGTATTCCTGAATAGTGTACTAACTAATCCAACATTGCTATGACCTTTTCATTTAAAATATTTATTTAATAAAATGGTTGCCACTGAGTTCCTAAATTCAGTTAACTCTTTCTAGGTTGGCGTACAGATTTTCACTAAAAGGCCTGTGGAAGAACAGGAGAAAAACAACATTAATCCAGATGATATCATCAATTGCCTTAACAAATATCCTAAAGCACGTGTCAAATACCTAGAACACCTAGTACTGGAAAGAAAAATAGAGGTGAGTCCTGCGAGAATGCTAAAAGTAGGCATAGGATTCAAGAATGCAAAGTATGATCAACAAACTGAAAAAAGGCAAAGCCTAGAAGAAATAGGCATAATATGAAGTCTTTCAACATACTCAGAGTAGGGTTAGGAAGATTAAAGTAAACAATAAGAAGTGGATAACTGCATTATTTTGAACTTTTCAACTCTTCTGATGGCAAGACAGTTGCTTACTGTCCCTCAGAATTTAGGGTTTTTTCACATCTGATTATTGCATACTTTTCTGTTTGACTGATGAGGCTCGAACCTCCTCCTGGTAAGATCACAGAAAAATGATTGAGCAACTGCTAATCCTATTACAATATGTTAAAATTGCTAATTCAATGTTTTACAAGTAAGAATGTTTTATTCTGTTTTTCTGGAGAGATTTGAACAATGAAACATCAAATTAAACCATACACCCCTCACTGTAGAATTCCAAACCACTCTAGAGGTTGAATGTCCAAAAGATGCATTCACAAATCCTAAATTACAGTGTATTCTGTCTTTGGGGTTTTTAGCACAAAGGCAACCAAACATTGTTGTTTGGATATGAGACATTTTAAGCACAGGAGAAATTACTTTAACCTGCAAATAAAGTAAGGAAATGAACAGTGAAAGAACTTGACAGAACTGAAGACCAGTTCACTAATTTGCATTCTTCAAATACAGATGTTGGATCAGTAATTTCCCTTTACTGCTATTGCAGATGTCAAGGTGTGTTACACCAGGACTAATGAATTTACTAGTTTCTGATGTCATGGGTATTTTCAAACAAACTTTGAGTTATACACAGTGCCTCCTAGAATATTTGTACAAAGACAAAACAGTGAAATCTATCTGCTAGTAAAGGCTGGGTTATAAATCAATTTGCTCTTTAGAAATTACCAGATTATTGTAAATGATATAGTGATGATGTTCCAAACAGTCAAATGATCTTGTTTTGGTGAATTGGGTAGTGGATAACAAAAAAAGTACTGTATCTTCAGAGTGCTTGTCTGCCTCTGGCATCCGTCAGATTTTATTGCAGAAACAGAAAAGGTCAAAGAGCATACCTGAATATGAGTAACTCAGTACTTACAGTGTATTTTGTGATTGTGGTCTGAATTAAGTTGTCCGTCTGCATATACAAAAGACTTTGTGATTCATTGAGATTACATAAGTTAAAACACATTTCTGTGAAATTAAGTAAATATTCATCACTGTTATTGGTGGGGAGAAGAGGTTGTCTTTGTAAACTGAACTAACATTGGTTTTTTTCATATGTAGAAAGAAAAGTACCATACTCATCTAGCTGTCTTGTACTTGGAGGCAATACTTCAGCTAAAATCTGTGACCACAGATAATTGTACAGAAACAACAGAACTGCTATTTAAACTACGCAGTTTGCTTCAGAAATCTGATCTTTATAGAATTCGCTTTATTTTGGGTAAGTTGTATGTTGTCTGTTATAAATGCCGTATGTTATTTCTGGCAGGAAACAAAATAAAAGTCCTTGCAATGACAGGAAGCCAAAAGTTTTTAGGTGTGTTTGTTTGATAGGCTGTATTTCTGACAGACACAAGATAATTTAGAAATCATATAAATATACGTTGTTGTCCTTTATCACCCATAGCTCCTGGGGTACAAGGATATGCTTGACACTGCATCAAAGACAGAATACCATAACTGACTAGAAAAAATACCTCCATACAATTGTCATAATAGTCAGTGTCTTTTTAATGATGAACATGTAACTTTCGTGACCACCTTTTGCAAATGAAAGACTTACAAGTTATTTTTTAAGCTGTCTGTTCCTCAGTGAATGGAAGTGAAACCTGGAGGAATTTGATTACCAAGGTTTTGTTTGGTGTCTGTGACCCTGAAAACTGAGGTTCCTGTTAAGTATGAGCATCTTTTTGAGTGAAAATTGCAACATTTTCACTCAAAAACATTTTCATCTTACTGTTGCTATGAGGCCAGCAACAGCTGAGCTAAATCTTTTCCTTGGTCAGTGCTTATAATGGTTAATTTTTAATGTTTCATCCACTGGAATGCAAACATACACTGCAATGAAGAAGTCAAGCGTTTAAACCCTCTCTGGTATGAAGGATGATGGCTGAGAGATGAAAGAAAGGATGGAATAGTGAATGAAGGGGAAGTGACTTGTTATTGCACTGAGAGATGTGAAATGATTTTTTGAAATTGAGGGGAAAAATCCAGTGAATGTGGAAATAAAAATAGCTGAGTAGCAACTAAAATAATTTACTAGTGTTTAATGTTCCCTTGCCTTTCCAGACAGTGAAATGTTATATGATGGATAATGTACAAGTATAATACAGTCATTGGATCTCATCTTTTAGTTTTTAAACAAATTTTTAGGGGTAAGGGTTATAAAATGTATTATTCTCTTGAAATACAGGATTTCTTACTTGGCAATTCTAATGTTACATGGAAGTGAAATCAATGCAAACAAGTGTGTTCCTCCTTGATAATCAGAATACTGTGTTGAGGAAAACATTGTATTTCCATACATTTTATGTTGGCCTATGTCAAATCTTTATCACCTTTGCAATAAGTAGGAGATTTTCTACTTCATCTTGAAATGCAAGATGAACTTGTCACTCTACCTGCCTATTGCTGACACTTTAAAGTTTAAACTGTCAGACTGGATCCTTTTCTTAAAGGGAAGTACTGTTTGATCTTTATTGTCTTTTATGGACTTAATGTTTTAACTTCCTGTAGTATTGGGAGAAGCGGAGTTAATATTGCATCTTCATCTTACAATTTATTATATATGGTAGAAATGTGCAAGACTGACCTGCTAGAGTTAAAAAGATGTCAGTGACAGTGGTTTATCACCTGTCATTTAGTAATTTCTTTGTCCTGTATTTTGTGGTGCTCTTTTCTTGGAGGTGTGTTTCCATACAGATAGGCACTCTTGTGCTTACAAGCGTATGTCCTCTGTAGTTGCCAGGACTCCTGCAAAAATAGCAGGAGTTGAGTTCTCTGGGCTTGTTTGCACTCTGTCTGGGAGAGAGAGCAGTCGTCTACTCCACTGAGCAAATATTGCCTTGTTTTTCATTTAACAGACAAAATCCAGGGCACAGACCTTCATATGGAAAGTGCAATTTTGTATGGGAAACTCGAAGAACACGAGAAGGCTTTGCATATCCTTGTCCACGAGTTAAAGGACTTCCATGCTGCTGAAGAATACTGTATATGGAACTCTGAGAACAGAGACACACAGTACAGGAGGAGGCTTTTCCATATGCTGCTGTCAGTGTATTTAACTCCAGGCACTTCGGATTGTGCACTAGCCATGGCTGCTGTGGATCTCTTGAATAACCACGCTGCTGAATTTGATGCGGAGCTAGTTTTGCAAGTGATCCCTGACAGCTGGTCAGTGCAGCTCCTCTCCCCATTCCTGGCTGGAGCAGTGAGACAAAGCATCCACACAAAAAGAATGACTCAGGTTGCACTTGGGTTAGCACAAGCTGAAAACTTAATCTACAGGCATGAGAAGGTAGGTTGCTGGGTTTTTTAAAATGCAGGCACTTTGAAACTTTACAGTTGAGTCCTTTGATATATAATAATCAGGAGGAGTTTAAAGACTTAGGTCAAAAGTTGTCTTTATGTCCTTGGCAGTTTCACTTGCTGCATTTATTAGGGTATTTTTGCCATGACTACTAGATTCAAAATTAATTTTATGCTCTCTCTGTAAAACAAAAGGGAAGGTGTGGGCCTTGGAATAGGAACAACCTTGGTGAATTTCTGGAATGAATGAAAGTGAATCTGGGATTACAGATCAGCAAAATTCTTGCAGAAACTTTGACAAAGTGTGAGTTAGCATTTCTTTCACTTGGAAAGAGACCTGTCAAAATTTGTAAAAAAATTTATTCAGGACTCAGTATCAATTGAAACTTGTTAGTAGATTTTGTTAAATTCAGTTGTGAATCTTTCTTCTATTCCTAGCTAGGGCAGTGTTGCTTAAAACTTCCAGCAGGTTATTAAAGTTGGGGAGGTTTGTCCATTTAGTGCAGTTGAAATTATATGCTTTGTCATTGCCCTTCCCTTCTTGCTAGATTCACATTTGGAATTTTTTCCCTCCCTTTAGGTTAAACAAAAAGGAGCCCCGATTCTTCTTTCAGACAAAAAGGCCTGTCAGGTGTGCCAAAATCCTTTCTGCGAGCCTGTATTTGTGAGATACCCAAATGGGAGTGTGGTCCACACACACTGTGCTGCCAACAGACATCTGAATTCAAATGTGACTCATTACTCTTCCAGCTCCAGCAATCAGACTTGAACTATGTTCCAGTCCACAGGTTCCCATGACTTACACCCTATTGAAAGTGGGCTGGAAAGAAAAAACTAAAGTGCAGCTACTTTAAGTATAAATCAAGATGGACAGCTAGTTTTTGGGTTAATGGGAAGACTTCCAGTAAATATGAAATATTGCCACTTACCTTTCTGATTTCTAATGAATGTAGATAGAAAATTCACTACCAGACATGGAGAGGTGCAAATATGAGTTCTTCTATATAAAGGAATAAACACTTAGGGAAAACAAGCCTTTTCTTCACAGTGAGGATGAATGTTATGGAGTCAAGGCAAACAGTTATTTTAAGAACTGTTACTTTGCACTGAAGGTGATGTTCATAAGTTTGTAGAGGTGGAGATGGCATCTACTGGAGTTGGAATTCTTGAAATATGACGGGACAAGGTTGGCATTGTGCAGCTTACTATCAGGCAGAAATGTGAGTCGATTATAATGTCTGCTGCAGCATGTCTTCTTTTGGGCTGGATTCTCTTCCCTGGGATCACATTATGAACTTCATTTTTCTTTTTTTTTTTTGCTCTACAAAATGTTGGGTTTTGATGCACTTTTTAGTACCTCCCTCCCATCCACTTGCTACATGGAATATAAATGTAAGCACTGGTCTGTTAGGTTTCTGCTCCTGCAGTTGCTTTAATAAACTGAGTGGAAACAGCCTCATTAACACAGGTGTGCTTGGAAGCAAAAAAAAAAAAAAAACCAACAAAGATTGTCTGGTCAGACTGTAGTCACTTTTATATGGGGGAAGAGACCTTAACTTTAATATTGATTTATTTATTAATATGCAAATATACTGTACATACAGTTGAATAAATTGATCTTATCATTCTAGAGTTTCTTTGGAGGATTAAGATGTAGTTGATATCTATATGTACAGAGTATGTGCTAAGTGTTTGCTCTAACATAACTTAGGCAGGTTGGAACTCCACAAGAACAGGTTTTAGTCCTTGTGGATGACTTTGTGCAATCAAAACCACAGAAAGAAGGTGTAATTGGTAAGAAATCTACAAAACTGCACTACAGGGGTACTGGATTTGTTATATTCTACTAAATATTCTGTAAACTAAGGTTTTTCAAACAACACAAACCCCTTACTTAACTGCTCTGATATGTATTTGCATTGCTATTTAACCATTTTAAAGTAGTTGGTTTAAAAGAAGCAGCTTCCCCCAAGAGAGGTCAAAAATAACTTTAAATAAAAGTTAAGTATTTCAAAGTTAAAGCATTTCTTTTAATTCTGTAAAGCTCTAATAAATGCCAAGGTTACTGACTAGCATGCAGTTGAGTTGGTATGGCTGTTCCCTGCTTCAGCATTCCAAATCAGTGGAGACTCAGCAAAATGAAGTATCTGCATGGCACTTTCTAGAATCATAGAATATGCTGAGTTGGAAGGCACCCATCAGGGTCATCAAGTCCAACCCCCATCCCTGCACAAAACACCCCAAGGATCATGCCATGTGCCTGAGAGTGTTGTCTTGATACACTGTCCTTTACAGAATGGTTGGCTTATGAAACTGCCTTCTAAGTGTAGTGCTGCCTCCAAGAAGGGGCAATCAGACCTCACCCAGGGGAAAAAGATACCCATTTCTTTCTCATAGAATCATACAGTGGCTTTGGATGACAGTGACTTTGATCATCTAGTCTAAACCCCTTGCCATGGGCAGGGTCTTGTTCCACTAGACCAGGTTCAACCTTGTCTTGAACACTTCTAGGGATGGGGTATCCACAGCCTTTCTGAGCAACCTGGTCCAGTATGTCACCACTCTGAGTGAAGAATTTTTTCCTAATATCTGATCTACACCTGCCCTTCTTCAGCTTGAGGCCATTGCCCTTTGTCCTATCACTACATGGCCCTGTACAAACTCCCTCTCCAGCTCCCTTGTGGGCCCCCTTCAGATATGGGGAGGTGCTATAATGTCTTCCCAGAGCCTTCTCTGCTCCAGGCTGAACAACCCCAGCTCTCAGCCTGTCTTCATAAGAGAGGTGCTCCAGCCCTGTGATCGTCTTAGTGGCCCTCCTCTGGACTTGTTCCGACGGGTCAACCTCTTTCTTGTGTTGGGGGCCCCAGAGCTGGACACAGGACTTGAGCTGGGGAGTACTTTGCTTTAAGCAAAAGACCTTTGAACCTTCCCTAATTCTGAAATGAGGGAAGTACAACTGTTGCATTGAATTTTATATATTTCTAAAAACCCAAGTAGGGAATATTTTAGTGTTTTCTACTAAGATATGTAAACCATATTTAGTGAAAGGCACCTATGGAGAAGTCAAGCGTGGGCATTTCTGACTCAGTTTGGGCATGAGTGATTCTACTGTGTCACTGGTATGAGCAGACTATCTTGGATTCGTGGGGCTTGAACCATTGTGTATACAACTGGCAATAATGACACAGACAAATTTGTAGTCCTCAGTCCTCAAAATACTTGCTGATAGAGTGGAAATGATTTTTACAAAGACCCTATAAGACTTTTGTGTGCAGTAGCCTGCATTTCATAGGAAATACTTTGTTTTGCTGCCAGCATCCTCTGTATGCTTTGTTCTATTTAATAAGGAGGTACTGAAACAAAGACCCCTCTCCATGATTTAGACTAATTCTAGTTACCACGTAGCGATGAACTTCATCTTGTCAACTGCTGTTGCAATGGAACAAAGATCATGTCATTCCAGACCACAGGAAAGTTCATAATTGCTATTGCATGAAAAGGTATGTCTGTAAAAGATTAAACAATCTTTTATTAATATTCAGTATTTTTTGCAGATGGGTGATTTAGATAAAATGCAGCAGAAACAATAATTGTGCATACAGAACAGATACAGAAATCAGAATAGTTCAAGGTAGCATATTTGCAGTCATAGATGTTCAAAAGTGGGACTAATACTTAAATTGGGGGCATCTAATTCTTTTAGGTCTCCCCCCTCCCCTGAAATGTGGACTGGAGAAGTGTTGACATTTGATTTCATATGTTGCTACCTGTTTCTTTGTTAAATTTTATCCTAGAACTCATTTGGATGAATTAATGTGGAAATCCCATGGTAACAAATGGAAAACACAAAAAAACCAATGTGAGGGTGAGGTAGAGCAAGAGCTCAGCAGGGAGGTAGAGGAGGATGATGCTCTTCCAGGGTGTGTACAGTTGGGACGCTACTGGACTGGTGGAGATGTCAGCCTGTGTCAGAGTAGTGCATGGTATTCCATACTTTTTCACCAGGAAATTTATCAAAGGTCTGCACTCAAATTCCCTTAGGCAGGACAACTGCAACACCCCTTGGGTAAGAGAACTTCACACTGGGGAACCAGAGTTCGTTTCTCTTTTCATTTTGGTGTTGTCAGTTTGATCATTCTTGGTTTATGTATGTGAAGTCCTGGGACAGCATTGCCACTGTGGTACGTTCTGGTATGGTGGCAGCAGCATGGAGGGAATGAACTGGTTTTTGATTGCTGACTGTGTACATGAAGGAGGAGAGGCAGGAAAGAACAGTATTTCTCTGACCATCCTTCTAGTTTGGCAGTTAAATGCTTTCTGGGAGTTTAAGCTTGTTGAAATCTTTTTATCTACAGTTAGGGAATGTGGTGTCTTAGACATGCCCTTGGAGAGAAGAGAATCTGTCAGGATGTTTCTCCTTAATTTAGCTGTTGCTGAATTGTTTGTAATTAATCTGTCACTTTTTCCAATGAGTCTCCTCCAACTTTGTATGTGTGAAAACCAAAACAGAAGTGCAGATAGATTTTTTTTTTTTTAATGTAACAGTGTGTCTGTGATTCAGGCATAGTAACTGAGATTAGTCTCTCACACAGACGCCTCTGCAGACACTGAGGCACGTTTGCTTAATGTGTAGCTTCTACTTACTGAAATATTGCAGCTCTGACTTTTTTTTTTAGCCATCCACTGCAACAGTTGATTGTATGTACAAAAAGCACTTGTCAAAACTTCTACCCTTTCGTATCTCCACACCTCACATAAAAATTATCTATTATATATGTGTCAATATATCCAGTTTTTCCCCCTTTAAGTCAAAAAGAAGAAAAGTCCTAATGAGAAAAAATTGCTCAGAATCTGGCACTCTGCTCAAAATAAGATTCACGGCTGTACATTCATGAGTTACGTCTTCATTTCTTCTATTTAAATGGATAAGTTGTCACACTGAGATCAGTATTCTTGTAATATTGTCAAAGTCTGGAGAAAATAAGCATTTGGGATTTGTTATACAGAGCATACCACAGGTACCTATGAACTGACTTCTGGAGGCAGCCCACACTGTGGTGGCTTAGGCATTCAAAGGAGTCCAGGTCACACTGAGAACTTCCCTCTTTGTGTCCCCTGTTCCCAATCTCCAGAAACCTTCCAGCTTTTGTCACCTGATTAATGTCACTCTTCTAGAACCTAATTGGCATGGGAATAAATCTTGAGAGGTCTAGAGGATTCCTGAGCACATCTGTCTTCAGTAAAATGTCACTTTGTTGCATCAACCACATGAAACCCTACTTGTGTGAGTTGTGGAAAGGTGGTGGTAGGGATGCAGTATGTGTGTGTTTTCTGAGAACTTTATTACATGTTTAAACACACAAGCATTATCCTGACTCTGCTGAGTCTTTATAACAACATCTGTTCTTTGCAGGTCTCCTGTCCTGAATGACATTAAAAAGTATTTTATTTTATACAGTTCTATCAAGAAATAATTTTTAATTTTATAACTCTTCCCTGCTTGCTGCAGTCTCTATTCAGCATGGCTCTTAAGTGTTTTATTAACATCCTGCTGTTCATAATAGGCAGCCACTAATACATTTTCATTGTGAGCTCCCTTCCTATTGCCTATATTTGCTAATTAATTTTTCTCTTGCTGTACAAACACTTTGGGGCTTATGCCTTGTGAACACTGGTAATTAAATGTGCTGCTACTTTTTAAGGGAAAAGAAGAAAAGAAGTAAATTACATTCTGTAATGTCTGATTGATTGCAAAACTGAAGTTCCCCTGCAGTAAATTTGTTCAGATGGAAATCTGTACTGTTAATGCTTTCAGACTTAGTGGCTATTTGATGAACATATAGAGCAGTATGTGGAATGTACAAATGTATAAATATGTTGATTTTTAATAAAAAAATCTTTTAATTATGTTTGTCACTGATTCATAGATATATAAACCCTGAAGGAGAAAGATTCTCTAGTGGAAAACAGAGGATTCACCAGGATGTCTGGCACAGGGGGTCAGATGAAGAGACTGAATTAAGATGTTAATTGGAAATAAGCAGGCATTCTTAAAAAGCAGTGGATTTTACTTATTCTTACCTCTTCCTTGACTGAATCTGTGTTTTTACAGATTCAGATGAAAGTGACCGCTGCCATTACAGATTTGGAAGATCTTGATCTGCCTCTGTGTAGTCAAAGCAATCCCTTCCATGATTAATCAAGCACTTATAGAGGGAGTCTGATCAGTGCCAGTTGCATGGACATTCTGGAGCCATATGAACAGACGTACTAAAACATTTTGAGGAGAAGACCTTGGAACAGGGCTGGTATTGATCTGGGAGCATAAAGTGGTAGTTAAGAGCAGTGAAAGTGGATACTGTTTGCAGAGGCACCTCTGGGACCAGGTAGAAAGGGACCTTAATCTGCAGTTTCTCTGCTGGCTCACTCTTCAGTAAAAAAAAAAGAAAAACAAAAATCCAAACCAAAACAGAACAAAAAATGTAGGGAAAAGAGATGCAAGTGCCACCAAGGTTGTATGGTGACAATTTTTATTACTAGAAATTCCTAACTCACCTGTAGGATGCCAAAAGCAAAGTTACTACCAAAGCCTATCCCATGTTCCCAGGAAATGGGAATTTTATATCCCTGTAATGTGGAAGTGAGGCTGGCATTTACAAACTTCACAGAAGGCAGATGATGTTCCTCATCTTGCTCCTCACTGCTCAGGACTAATGGCTCTGGCTTCAGGGCCAAAGGACCAGGTGTTCCCCATTTCCAACAGGAGGGGCTAGAACCATCACAGTGGTACTGTCGGACCTACTCGTGTGAAGTCCCCAGAAAGGAAGAGTGGCAAGAGCTGGGAAGGAGTCTGTGGTTAATCAGAGAAACCAGTGTTGTCTCCAAGTGGAGGTAGTGAGAAAGGAATACAGAGGACAAGCACAGAAAATAAATATTTAGAGCATGCAGATGTGACCTAATTCAACTGCTTCCCAGCCCCACTCTGCCAGGCAAAGCAGGCACTGGGGTTGCTGCAGGCATCTAATGAATGCCAAACACAGGTTGTGTCTGCAGCATAGATGGGGATCCAGTGGGGCAACAATCCAACAGAGTGGGAACTACAGGGCAGGGCTCTTGTTTTGAAGTTCAAGTCTTTGTTCACTTGACAAGGTTTCTACAGCCCTACAGCCAAAAGTTTGTTCCTTTGGCTGAAGTGAAGGCTGTGGGAGCATTGATGAGTGCTTAGGATGCTCTTACAGAGGGTGTTTGGGATGCAAATGTTGTGCAGCATGATGCTGAAAGGAATGAAAAACTGCTCCAACAAACATGACTTTATTATTTCAGCCAGCCAGAAATACACCCTGGAGAGCCCTGATTTGCATTTCTCCATCCATCCATCCATCCATCCACCCATCCGTCCATCCATCCATCCACCCACCCAGTCAGTGGAGGAAAGGTAATGCAGAAAGCATTAAAAAACCCCACCAAACCAGTTGTGACTCTAGCACAGTGGGTTTTCATCTAGTTTTGTCTCTAGACAGTGGTTAGAAAATGGTCCATGCTAATCACCCAGATGGCAACTCCTTCCAAGACAAATAATCAATAGAGTATAGCTGAGTTTACGTAGAAATGAGTCCCAAAGGTCCAGTTCACCACAGCAACTGTAGCTGCAGGACAGTGTAAGGTCAGAGGCCAGGGCTGCCATCAGAAAGCTGATGGCTGAATGTATGTCAGGTTTTCAGTAGGTAACGTGGCTGATAATAGTGCCTAAAAATCCAACAGCAGCCATGAACAGCATTACCAATGCCTGTAATGCCTATAATTGCCAATAATCCCCTGAAGATGTTGTCCCATAACACCCTTGTCAACATGGTGCTTGCATTGAGTGAGGTCTAACCATTCCAATGAATGATAAAATCCTAGAAAAATTTACGCTGGCTGGGTTCTCTGGAGAAGGTGTCGTCTATGCCTAACTTGAAAGAGGGTCAACTTGTGTCAGGTTAGTTGTCTTGTTTTAGACCAGTGCTGACAAGCTTCAAACCAGTTTCAGAAGGGTCTAAATGTCTTCCAGTTTCCCCCTTGCCAGATCAATGTATTGCTTAAACATCCACAGTACTCTCTATTAAAGAGAGGTAATAAGCTAAAAAAGTACATCTGTCTTGACTAAATTGTTTGGTTTGTTGGTTTTTATGGATTTTGTTTT
Organism: Anabacerthia variegaticeps; assembly: GCA_035583185.1. NCBI lineage: Eukaryota > Metazoa > Chordata > Aves > Passeriformes > Furnariidae > Anabacerthia > Anabacerthia variegaticeps. Next base: position 89,303,624 of record JAWWEW010000001.1, on the reverse strand, counting down.
TCATATTATTGTGGAAAGACTGAATAAACAAGAAATTTAAAAAACAAATAGCAGGTTACTGGTGACAGCTTCAAGATTATGCGCTTGGTGCTTCTCTGACCTGGAGAAGTACATTCAAATAAAATACAAGTTCTTTATATCTGTTTGAAAGTCACAGACAGCATGAAAAGACGTTTGAATCCCTTTAGTCCCTGTAATGTACAAGGTTACTCTGCAGTGTCATGCCAGAAAGCTCACAGAGTTTGACAGAAGTATGGGTTTTTCTACTTGAATCACAAGCAGTTGAAGATGGGGAGGGAGGAGCACAGGATGGATTTGTATCTGCTTTTTAAAAAGATGTTATTCACTGGGGATTTGTATTTGCAAAGAGAAAGAAGGTTTTTATTTCTGTACTTGTTTGATCCATCTTTGGGTTTCAACTTGTCATATCTTATTTCAAAGCATCTCTGTGGTCTTTTGTGACACGCTGATTTGTCAAGCAAAAGCTTTAGTGTTCTTGCTTCAAAACCTTCCCGAAAGGTCTTGTTCTGGACAGCAGCCACTCTACATCCCCTCTAGATACTCCAGTCAGCATGTAAGCAGTATTTCTGACAGCAGTTGCTCATTCTGTAACGCTGAATGGTCACAGACTATGATGGTATCACAGTTTAACCCCAGCCAGCAACCAAGCCCCTCACAGCCGCTTGCTCAGACCTTCATCAGTGGGATTGGAGAAAGAATCGGAGGGGTCAAAGCTAGAAAACTCATGAGTTCAGATAAATGCAGTTTAATAGGAAAGGCAAAAGCTGCACACACGAGTAAAGCAAAATAAGGAATTAATTCCCTGCTTCCCCTGGGCACGCAGGTGTTCAGCCACCTCCAGGACAGCAGGGCCCCATCACATCTAATTGTGACTTGGGAAGACAAACACCACCACTCCAAATGTCCCCCTTCCTCCTTCTTAACCTCACTTTATATAGTGAGCATGATGTCAGGTGGTCTGGAATACCCATTTGGTCAGCTGGGTTCAGCTGTCCCAGCTGTGTCTCCTCCCAGTTTCCCATGCACCTCCAGTCTCCCCCCAGCAGTATGAAAACCAGAAAAGAAAGGCCTTGGTTCTGTGTAAACACTGTTCAGCAATAACAAAAACATCTCTATATTATCAACCCTGTGTTCAGCACAAATCCAAAACACAGCCCTATACTTGCCACTGTGAAAAAATTAACTCTGTTCCAGCCAAATCCAGCACAGATGGTCAAAACTAAAAACTACAAACCAAAGAAATCTCAATCACAGAGGTGGGAGGAGTCTCTTGTTAAGCTGCTGTTAATTATTGATGCCTCAATACCCTACACTTCTGGTTTTCTCATCTGTCTGATATAAAATCACAAGAGTGTGTGGTATTTCATACAAATAATCACTTGTGCTGGTAACTTTCCTCCCTGTGGAACGTGAAAGGGAAACATTTTCTTGACTGAAGGCATGCCATGGCAAGATTCAAAGGCAGCTAAAAAGACCTGTCAGGGACTCTGTTTTTAAGCAAATGTCCCTAAAAGCACCAAGAGGGTTCTGAATGCAAAAGCCAGGCCTCAGGAAATTGTGAGCTAGAACAATTTTAAAATGAAAAAAGCTCCTAAGCTGAGTAGGCATAAAGTTTTAAAGGTTTCCAAGCAAATTCCCCACCTTGTGTTTTGTCAGGTCAGGTTTTGACTTTGAGTCAAAACAGAACAAACTTCAGTGACTTCCTAACTTGTAAAGCCCTCTCCGCCCAGCCCCTTCTCACTCCCTTGGGAATGAGCCATGCTGCTCCAGCTCTCAGGGGCTGCCAGCCTCTGCTCTGCACACAGGCTTCTGTTGCTCCCTGGCCACCTTCCCTTACTTGGCTGCCCTTTGTTCTTCCCTGGCTGAAAACTGTGTGGCTTTTGTGGCAGTGCAGCCTGTGCCTCCCCTGGGGGGGTCCCTCTGCACCTCTGAGTTTGGCCATTTTTCTCCCCCAGACTTGTACCAAACATGCAGTTTGATATTAAGCTTTAGTCAAAGGCTAGAAAATAAAAATGAAGTAAAAATAAACAGAGGTTCCTGACTTTATGAAATAATGTTGCACTAATTAAGAGAAAAGCTGTGCTCTAACACGTATCTGTGGTGAAATGTTGTCTTTAATGGTTTTACTAAGGAAACAACGCAATGTGCAGTAAGTACATTGACTTACTGCATCAGTACTGGAAGGAACCTGAAGGCATTTGTAAGCAGTCCTGCCACATTCTGTCCAGCCTGCAGAGCTCTGAGGAATCCAGGCCAACAGCCCTGCTGTGGGTGGACTTACATCATACAATAAATAGCAAACACTGATTTCATGCTAAATAAAAGTTTTAGACAAAATCTGCTGAATCAAAGATTGTGAATCCTGAACACATGAATCCTAAAGACACTGGACTGAACACAATGGATTTGAACCTACCATAAGTCTTGCTGCATTTGACTGTCTAGTAGCAAGATTTGGGCCTAAGAGGAATGGGGTGAAGACTGACATTGCTTAATTGTTAACCAATTACTTACAAGAATAATATTTGTGAGACGCCTTTGACTTCATTTTCATTCTTTCTCATCCCCATGCCCCCAGAGCACTGACCCCTTCCTGCCAGAGCACAATGGATATTTGGCAATTGTACAGGGTCCTGTGCTGTTCTTCATTTCTTATGACCAAGCCCCTCTGGGTCTAGCCTGAGACCCTGGCAGCATTGTGACAGAATAGCCAGTAGCATTTTCTAACAGAGAAACAGACAGCTACATCTGAACTTTCTCATCTCTTTAATGCCATCAAGAAAACAACAGAATGCTAAAGCTACTCAGCCTGTTTGGGCAGTTCCCTTCATTTCATACCATTTTCCTAAAGAAGAAAACTTTTTTTTTTAGCCCCATATTTTGAGAGTGAAGTTTGTGCCTGTTTCATGCAATGAATTTTGTGGGCTGTGGGTTTTGTGGCCTATTCAGGCTGACCTCCATCTTTGGTGGAGGTAAGCTGAAGGAAGTGGAGGAAAACATAAGTGCTATCCATTTTTTTTCACCATGTCTTATCTAGGCATTTGAGTTCTGGCACAACACGGCACCTAAGTGTTGTGTGCTACCTGCAGCATGGGGTCAGATCCATTGCAGAAAACTGATAAAATGTCTTGTTGAGGTAGTCCAGCAATAAAATAACCTAGCAGCTTTGATATGTTTATTTTATGCATCTTCACCCGCCATTGCTTTACACGACTGTCCCCCTGCTGTTGGAGCGCTGGGAATGCTCTTACATACAAAGCTATTTTTCCTGTTCTTTGTAACATTTGAGGGAAGAAAACTGTACCCAAGGTAGAAAAGCACCTCATTTCTTCTTGAGTACTGTCATGCTCTACCTGTGAAGTGAAAGTGGCAGTGCTGAAACTGTGTTCTTGCTGCCTGTACTTTTCAGTAGGTACTATAACCACAATGTAAAGAAAGCGTACGGCACCAGTACAAGTGTGAGTCCTCTCCACTATAACCAGTACTTGCCAGAGTAGCTTTGCCCGCTGCAGGTGCTGTCTGGTGCTGTGGGGAGAGAGAACCAACTCCAACACTGTGGTGGGCACACAAACTGGAGGCAAACACACCATGTCTCCAGCAGCAAAAGCCTGCAGGTTACAAGGCTGTCCCTCACTCAGCCTTTTCTCATGGAGGCTTTCTTTCAGCCACATCCAGCAGCAGGGGGGAGGCTGGGCACCCAAGGGGAGACCCATACCATGCCTACAATGCTCTTCTTAAAGTGCACTGACAAAGAGATGTACCTAACTTTAGTCCCACGCATCCTACAGCAGAACAATAACAGTATTATAAAAAAAAGGAAGATTGACTTGCAGCATCCATCCTACTTGGTGATGCCCCAGACAAGTACTCTTGCACCTGAGCTGTTTCCTCTGTCAAATTACCCAGCCTGGCCTCAGAAGCAACATGTTTCTACTTGTTCTGATGGCAACAGTGGAGGTCATTGAACAAATACATACAAATCTAAAAAAGACTGGCAGCTTTATCTTTCATGGCATAAAGAGGTGTGTACCACACAGATATTTATTGAGGTCCACATGTCACCTATGTGGTTTCTTACAAGAAAATATTAAAACCTGAGTATGAGCCCAGAATCTGAGTACATTTTTCCTCTCATGTAATCATGTAGAATAAATTTCCAGGCTTAGCTGGAAAAGAGCAGTAACACTGCAGAGTTATGCTGCCAAAAAGCCCCTCGTCCTCCCTGCTCCTTGCCCTAGTCACCTTTGGGACATTTCTATTCCATTTGCTGTCCCCCACTACCCTATTTTAAAGTGGATGGTCTGTAATCATACAAACACCATTCCTGCACACCCACCATATAAAGCTGATTAATTCACTCTGTCTGAAATTATGCACATTGCATCAATATGCTGTCTAGTGTTTCACCCCTTAAATAGTGTTTTTAAAAAGGCCACATGACATTATCCCATTGATTGTACTTTAGAAACACTGAAAAAAATCCACACCCAGAGAAAATGTCAGGGATCTTATCCAAGTGCCCTGAGCTCACAAGCCTGAGTTTAAAAACAAGGTTATACCTGAATAGTGCCAGTGTTTTAAGCAGTTACATTTATTTTTTAAGGTTCAGCACAATTCATTTTGCTTTTTACAGAGAGAATGTAGGAGAACATCTACAAGAGAGCATGAGACCCAGGATTGTCTGTGCCTGGTCAGTGTGCCTAAGCCATCAGAAAGGCAGGGAGGGGGAGAAACACTCCAAAGGAAAACTAAGGAAGGAATCAGCACAATGTGCCTTTGCAAATAAATTATCAAAACAGACTAAAAAAATCCAGAGATAAAGCTGGAGAGGGATGGTAAAATGGGGAAATGAGCCCAATTCAAAGTAAAAGAAAAGGAAAGGTAGAGTTAAAATAAGGTTGTGCAGGTATCCTCCAGTGCCCACTCAGCTTTTAGGACTGCCTTCCTGGCTAGACACCCACACATGCCCCTGGGGTGTTGAGAATGATGGTCCTCAGACTAAATGAAATCTCTGTCCTGCTGCTCCCCTGCTTACCTCCCCTCTTCCCCTTGGCTCATCCCACCTGCACGTCTCCAGCTACTCTCTCAAGCACAGCAGTTCTGTCATCACTTTGACTTCTCTGTGCTGGTGGCTGGAAAGTGACAGGGACCGTACCTGACTCAAGGCCTTTTTTTCATATAAACCAGAGTGGCACTATCTCAGTGACAGGGCAAATTTTTACCAGGCAGATTCATTAGAAAGCTGACTTATTTACAACTTCAAAATATATACAAAAAGGACAATAACAAGCCTACTTAATGATCGTGAAACAGACTTAATGCTATTTAATTACTGCACCTGTACCAATAGGCAGAAGGAAAAATATAATTAAACTCCAGAATTAGAAAGAAGGGGAAAAACAGTCTAATAATAGCTACTTCACCAATAAACATAAAGGTTATAACTGGAATCCCCAGAATTTCAAAGTCAAAATATATTTGAAAAAGTGAAAAGGTTAGAGGCAGAAAAATAATAATCAGGCAGCAAAAGGTAAATACTCCATTAATCATGCACATCTGCTGAAGCAACTCGGTGAGCAGGATGTCGGTCGGGCTGCAGAGCAGCAAAGGCAATATGTGGCCACAGCCAGACCTGTTCCATGAGCAAAGGTGCCACCTCTGCCTGCAACAACCTGGTCCATTGCCTGCCTGTAGGAAAGAAACAGAGTAATTAGAAACAGGCATCAGAAACAGTTCCTATGGGAAATGCTGTGCTTAAAGGGGAGAAGCATATGGTAGGAGGCAGAACTCAGCAGGCTGCGGCTAGACAGATGCTTGTGGAAAATCAAGCATGACTGCAATGGCAAAAGCCGTAGGCAAAAGAGTGTTAGTCAGCCTTGTAACCACTGACATGGCACCTTCACTGCACCACTCACCTTTTGCAGCTTTCTACTTTCGAAAACAATTGGCAGGGCACTGATGCGCATGAAAAAGAAGGATGTTGTCTTTACACTGTGGATAGCAGCCAAGGACAGCTTGCTGCATTTACTTTGGATACATTTGGGGTTTAGGTCTACAGAACCAATTAATGACCAAAATACTTTTAGTTTTTCTCCTCTGGCAGCTTGTGTGGAACAGTGCCAATGGTCAAACATTTTCAGATCCATGGAGTAAACAGACTCCAGTGCTCCTTCAGTCTTCAGCACAGCATTGTCTGGCCCCATCACACAGGCAGCGATGGGCACAATACGAGAAGTTCCCTCACACCTCACTGCCTGCATCTGGGAACAGCTGCTACCCTGGTGCCTGTGTCACTGCACCCCTGAGTGACAACCTCCAGGGTTATCTGTCTGTCGGGGCAGTCTTCTGAAATGAGAAGTGTCTGTTGAAATGAGCCATTTTATTTTACATTGTTCTGAAGTAGAGGAGGTATGTATTCCAAAACGGGTGTATTTTTTGGTCGCCCTTCCTTGGTGTGTCTCCTGAAGCAGTCCTGAGGGTGTGAAGGAACGTTTTTTCCTATGTCATTTAAATAGCATGCAGTGTCTTGGCTCAAGGTCTGCACTTGGTGTGACACTCACTTCAGTTTGTTGTTCACATGCTTTGCTGGCAACCCAACCCACTGCAAAACATCCTGCTCTAAGGAGGTTTGCAAATTATGTGTTTCATTTTTAGATGTCAAAGGTGACAACATACCACTAGAAGCAGGGATCTATGGATACAATAAGGCAGGAAAAAATGTTACATAAAACCCCCAAAACAAACCAAAACAACAACAACAACAAAACCCAAACAAAACAAAAAACAAACAAACAAAAAAACCCAACCAAACAAAAAAAAAGTGATATTGAGCAAGGAGTGAGATCAGGTCAATCCTGTAAGATCTTGTTCTCTAGGTCTCAGGGAATAATGCCTTTGGATGAATTAGAGAACATTTACAAAAAATACTTCCTGATGCCTATTTTTGGTCTAAACTCATAATAAGGGGGCTGATCCCTTTATTAGATCTTAATGCTGAGATGCACAAAGAATCCTGGTTTAGCAAAGCACTTACTTGCATGAAAAAGCAATGTGATATTACAGTGCTTTGATAGCAATAATGGAGATTTTGCTCTAAAGAAGGTAAAGAAGGACTTGGGAAGGGAAGAAGGTCTTTGGCACAAGAGCAGAGAGTAGTTCCTTCAAGTACTTGGAGCAATGCAGCATAATTTTTTTTTTTACCTCAAAATTCTCTGGACTCTTGAAACATGGAAAACGTGAAGCTGATTTTCATGCTAGTTATTGTGCTCAAAAGATGCACCAGGAGCCATTGAGACCATTTGAAGCAACGTTTTCAGCTTTAGACTATAAAGTAAACAAAGAGAAAATGGGGTTGTTTCTGGGAAAGATAGAGTTCAGTAGCTCTCCCTTAACTCCAACACAGCAGAGATGTGTTCCTGAACAGAAGAATCACTCCACTGCAAGAACACCTAACAGGCTACTCAAAGGTCCACAGAAGCATCTTTAAAAGCTTTTAAAGATACTTTTTCAAAGATACTTTAAAGTCCAAGATTTTTGGTGTATGGAGCAAGAAGTCTGCAAGTGTGTGAAATTAGTTGATGACTGTTAATTTAGATCCCTCTACTACCACACGGTCGTATTTGTTTTCAGTCTAGCTACTGGATATTCTCCCTATCAATGCTTAAGGCAGAGCAGATTATTGAATTGAGAGCTGAAAAGAAGCTTCATTTCTATCTTACAAAGTATACAACAGTAGGTATCCAGGAGGTACCTCATTTTGCCCACATTTCAGGTTCAGTTGCAAGCAACTATTAATTAAACAGCCATCTTAATTTAGATGGCTTTAGAAAAATGATTTAGAAAAAAAAATCATTTAGATGATTTAGAACAAAGAAGCTTGCCTAATTTAAGGAGTAGATATAGAAACTGTAATACTGAACTAATTAATAATATTTTTTCCATTTTCAGGACTGCATGTCACAAGTTTATATGGCTCATGTCAGTGTAGCAGAAACTTGTTTCCATGGTGCTTTACTAGTACTCAGACACTACAAATTTATATTAAATAATAATTCCTAAGTCTACTCCTCTACCTGTGAATGCACAGCAAGTCTCTTCTGGTAGCTCTGGTAACCTCTTCTAGCTCCATTAACTTTGTCCACTTTTCTATCGCTTCCCCAAAAGTCCTTTGCCTCTGATGCAAATAATTCCCAGTGGAAGATGACCTATGCTCAAAACTGGCTTTTCATCTCTGAATAAGGGCCCACGCAAATGAGATGCTCAGCTAAGTAAATCCAACTTTCTAAATATCAGTAAAATAATGTCATGGAAACAGACTCCCATAACCTGCCTTTGCTTTTAGTCACCACTTGTCAGACATGATCACAACAATAGCAAATTAACTTTAAGGGAGAAAAAACCTGACAGGGCAAAGATACTTGGGCAATATTCAAATGAACCACTTAACCTTTTGGAACTAAAAGCTTCCTGCAATAATGACACATTAGTCATTAACTCAATATGTGCTTTGTTAAATATTAGACAAGAGCTCACATTCAATTTAGCTCTCACATATACTCAGCGACAAAGAGCCATCTGTGTCAACTACAATCTCCAGGACGGGAAGTGTGCTGTGAATGGCACTCCAGCCTAGCAAAGCTCCGGTGTACGGGGAAAAATACACAACAGCCAGTACATCACGGGAAAAGGTGATCTGGAGAGGAGAATAATACTCTTTATGGGGCTATATGCCCTCCTCAGGGCTATCCATCCTGTGCAAGCACAAAGGAAAACTGAAATAAAGAAGCTTCACTTAGCTTGTGGGCAGACAAGGAAGTACAATACCCATTCCAAAGCAGGGTATTGCCTGTGTTGTCTGCAGGGTTTCATGAACAGGTTTTACTACCTCACTCCTTTAACTGGCAACTACCATTCACCAGCTCACTGGATGGCACAAGCATCATACCAGAACCAGTGCTTGTCTGAGCCCTTGAAGCTCAGGGGCACTGGGGAGAAAAAGCTGAAAAGATCCATGACTTTAAAATATTTGTACAGTTAAGTATGTGGACACAAAGGCTGCATGAATGGGACCTATATGTAAAGTGTGTTGAATTCCTTCCCAAGTCAAAGAAAAAAAGTAAGACTAGATTTACTGTCTATCAAAAATTCACTTTAATCTTCTCATGTTCAATGCAGATAACCACTGTGTACTTCCTCTATCTGCTGGCCTTTCGTAGTCCTTACTGGCTCCCCATTCACCTTGACTGAAGTGCAGCTGCTGGTTGGTAGATAATGTCAGCCGGGTTCCATGCATTCTCCTATGTTTCACATGAGGTGTAAAACATCCTGGCAGACCTCTGCTGGTCACCTGATGTTAGCCCAAAGCACAATAGTAGACCCTCAAACAAAGGTTCTTCAAAATACCTAGGTCTGAATTTCATTTACTGTATCATTAAAAAAAAATTCAATATGAGCTTCTGAGATATAAACCATTTCATTTCTTTGTTTTAAATGTGTGTATTATTATAGAAATAATATAACTAATACAATAATAATTTGGGTTAAAATAAGAAACATTATTTGTCTGTCATCACAGGTATTCCAGTTGCTTGAAATTTTTCTTTTTTCACAAGAACTCAGAAAGTGTTTTAGACAGCTCCTGACCAAGACACAGTACAAGTGTCATCTTGTTTAGCTTTAATGATATTGCTCTGGGCAAGGTCAGCTATTTCATATTGTTCTGTCAAGAAAAGAAAACATATAAGCAATAAGATCTGAAAGGTTTCAGGCCTTCTGGGAATCCTCCCTGTATGGATCACTGCAGCAGAGTCTCAACAGGAACAGCAACAAAAATATGTGGCAAGAGGAACAAGCTTCTACAGCATAAATTTATATTTTTAATTATTAGCAAGTCCTTTAGACTTGGAAAAATGTTTTTACAATTTCTACTGAGATGTCTTTAGAGGGCTTCTCATCAGCACTTGAAAATTCAGGTGATTCTTTAGCTTTACAAGTTTCTTGTTTGTGATATATATTCAAACACATAACAAAATAATTCATATTCAAGTAGCAACACAATTAAGTTTCTGGAAGTGAATGAAGTTTTACAACTAAATCCCCCTACTGTGAGCCACAGTTTCTATACATTTTGGGTTTCTGTGTGAGCTAGTTGTTCCCTTCTTTCCAAGGACAGAGATAAGGTCTAGTTGGAAATCTTGGAAAGTCTAGAGAAACTTTGCAGTTGTGAATCATAGAAATCCATAGCTGATGTCTTCTACTTGTGCTGGAAGATGCCAGACAGAAACACACACATGTTAAAAACAATTGAAAAACAGCAAGAGATCTGCTACAATTTGTCCTATATTTATTACTAAAACATTTTTCTAAACTACATCTTGACAGTGTCTTGCCAGACACAGTGAAAAGCTGAGAATACATTAAATGCCAAAATGTAGAGCTGAACAGTTCTTGTCACAGTACATTATGATATGATGATAGTGCTTTTTCCGAATTGTTCCATTAGAAATGCTATTCTAAGGGGAAAAAACCCTGGTTAGCAGTCAAAATATTAGGAAGAATTCTTAGTAAATGATGCCTTTAAGAGTCTACTAGAATAGCTATGAAGATTGTATACATATGGAATGAAAAAAAACCCAATCCCAGACAGTTTTATTCTAATATCTGTCTTTACCTGGGTTTAACTGAAAGACTCAATCTGCATTAGTATAGGCAAACAGAGCCAAGGGACAGAAAGATATATTTTTTTAGGAATATTTATGGATTTGGACAACAATATATAGTGTTAAAGGTAGCTACAAAATGCATCCATTTTGTATATGAGGACACATACTGAGAAATATGAGCAGGCCCCAGACTCATAATGAGAAGCTGTGGAAACAGCAATCTGACCTCAGCTGTAGCCACAGTGTGGCTACACAAACAGGACCTGAAACAAATATTAATTCTACAGGTTTTACTCCAGCTGACAAATGAGCACAGTGAGTTTTAAACACTCACACCACCTCACACCCATGAATTATTTGGGTTATAGTGCCTGGTTTTACAGATGCACAAGTCTCCATTCCCTATTATCATAGCACATGGAATTGAATTCAGAATCACAAACACCGAAGTTCAGTAGTAAAGACAAGTCAGATCCAAACAGATCTCTCTGCTACCTGCAGATAGTCTCTCCTTCTGGGAGAAAGAAAAGCAAAGCTGTACTGACAGAGCCAGCACAGGATGGTTCTTGCTTGTAAGATATGTTGCAGGGTCAAATGCAAGGGAATCTACAGACAACACCCCTCTGCATCATTAATGCCTTGGCAAGCTCTCAGGGGACACTGCCAGGATCAAGGTTAAGGTCTGGTCAAGAGCTCTAGGGGTGCAAAATACTGAGACTTGGAAACTAAACAGAGCACTATCATGGCAGAGTCCCACTGCTGTGGAATGTTGCTGGTTAGCAAAGGTGGCTGGTGTCCTACCATCAACCCTTGTTATTCAGGTTAGTTCAAGTGAGGGGAATGAATCAGAATTCTCATTCATTACTTAGGTTCTGGGTACCTTGCCCATTTAACAAAGCAACACCCTCCCCAGCTACACACACACACACAGAGAAATCTGTTGGTTTAATGCACGAGCAAGGAGGAAATTGTAACTCCAGAGTGCTTCCCTTCACACTTTGCCTTACTCTGTGGAGCAGAGCACCTTCCATCCATGTCTCTTTTAGAGGCCCCAAAGTCAAGTTTTTAAGGTTCACTGGAAGCTGCACAGATACTTTTCTCACCAACTTGCTGAGAATCATTTCTCTTACTAACTCACACTCATTTGTAACACTTTCAGAAGGGCCTCCTTTTATCTCCTCTTACTTAATCCACAGCTCTGTACTGTTTCTCCATCCCACTTGGCATGTGGCCTGCACTGGACATTGTTCCTGAGAACCAGTTTGGGCACTGAGTTTAGTATCCATGGAGACTCTCTGTCCAGACCCTCCTGGCTTCCTTCTGAAACTTCTGTTAAAAACTGCAGATCGGGATTAGATTATGGCAATTATTACTGACAGATGCTTTAAATGTTAGCGCTGTAACTACATCACCAATGCTGTGGGGAATGGCACACTGCAATGAAACCAGGAGAGCAAGGCCAGCCTTTCTCTTCAGACATAAACCATACAGACTGTGTATTCATTATCAGCAAATTTTAGCTCCTGTGGCTCTTCTTTCCTCAGTCTCAGTTGAGGACTGATGAGACTGCTGACAGAATGGGACACTGCTCCCACTCAGCATGAGTGGGAGAAGAGTCCTAAGCAAGGACAGTGAAATGTTATATCCCCAAAAAGGGTGATGTTTGGATACTCCAACTCACTAAACAATTAATAACTCAAGAACCTTGTGCAAGTTACCAGATTTGAGGTATATTTTAACAGGTTGAAGAAGCTTCTCTGTATGGCTGGGAGCCTCAGCAGCTTTAGAAATCAGGACTGGCATTGCCAGTTGCCTTTAGGGTAAGCAGTGTAGATCCTGTATGCTGAATGCTGTGATACAAAATTGTGGTGGTGCAACAACACCCACCTCCATCGTCAGGCCTGCTCTCCAATCCCAGGAACTCCTGATAAGCCCTGACTGAACCAGCTGAGTGGAGAGACATCCCTTGACCATATCAGTTGGACTGTGAGGCATCCCATGGTCACACCAGGAACTCTTGTATGGTAGAGGTGGGAAAAACCAGAAACATCAGTTGCTTGAATAAGGCAGGAAACAGGATGAGCAGTTATACTTTGTCACCTTGTCAAGCCATTTCCCTGAAGTGCAGTGTGGATGGAGCAGTACCATTGTGAATCACAGCCTTAGAGGAATGGTACCTTAGAGGAATAGCCCAGGAGTTACTGACATGGGTTATGGCCAGGATGGAAACTTGCTGGTGACCAAAGTCAATCATCTTGTGACCCTGTAAACAGTGGCCCTAAGGGAGGCCCTTTGAGGTCTCCTGGACTGCAGCAGGATGAGCCAGCACTTCCCTTAATGCTCACAAACCCTCAAGCTTGCAATACTCAAAGAACCATCTTGGACAATAAGGCCCAGGCTGATATCCTACACACGCATCTCCTTGCTCCTTGAGATGCAACCCCTGCCTGTTAGGAAACACAAAGGGATTTAATGTATTTCACTGAACCTGAGGGGAATTTCTGGTAGGTACCTTTACATCCCAAAAAATAGGTATACACACCATTTTACCCGTGTGCATGTGAATCGACTATAGTATGAATGTTACTATCTCAAATCTACAGCTAAGTCATTGTTATGATTGCTGTGAACCCTACTGAATCACTTTGTAAATCCTAAAATATTCAATGATTAAGTGCTGCTAAAGCCTTTTGCAATCTTATATTTGCACCCATGTCCTTTGCACCCTTACCGCTTTTGTACTCCTGGCTTCCATGTAAATCATTTCAAATTGCTTCTAACTTGATCTTCCTTTGGATGCTTTAATCTGTGTAGTAAGTAATAGAGTAAACCTTGCCATCAAGCTCTGTTAAGTCTTATTTTCACAAATTTATATTAAACCCTGCTTTTGTCAATACCTTTAACAGTATTTCTTTAGTGGCAAGTCACTCATTTGTGACAAAAATTTACCACAGTAAACTCAAATAGGCCCAGAGGTGTATTTCAAGTGAGTTTTCCACAGCTTTGCAAGGCATTTGTTGCTCATTTCTGAGCTGCTGGGAGGTGGTAACCAGCAATAGCTGCCCCAAACAGGTACCTGCCTCCACTTCCTGCACTGACTCTTCCAGGAAACCTGGCCAGGACCAGACCCTGACTGCTGGGCAGTTCCATGGCCAGGAGGTTTGGTGGGTGACTTTCACAATGGCCTGCTGGAGGAAACCAAGCTTGTCTGTGTACATAACTACATATACCTGCACAGGACATTTGGAAAGGATTTTGTCTTTAGCTTGGGACATTCCTGCCAGTCCTCAAATCGAAACATTTACTCTTAAAAAAGGTATGTTCCAGCTTCAGCTTAAATATGCACTTTGTATTTCATCAATGCATGCTCAACACATATATAAGGTTTCATATTTGCTTTTATATATATATATGCACATATGCACCTATTTGTAACTATATAATTATCACTCAATGACTGATTCTTACAGGGCAGCAAAATAGGCATTATGTGGTTGTCTCATATCATTGCAACAAAGTTCTTACAAATTTGGGGAGGGAGGGGTGGGGGGAAGGGAGAGGGAAAAAGAGAGAAACTGAGTGTGAACATTTTTGTTTTGGGGGGATTGAAGGCATTTAAGGGACCTTTACAAAAATCACATTTAAGAGACCTCTCGTTCATCTTGCAAATAGTAGAAGAGCTTGCAGGAAATGATAATTATCTCCTACTACCACTTGCTGGTACACTATAAAATATTCTTTTAAAATATCTAATGCGTTGAGGTGTGTCAAGTAGCTTTTTCACCACATGATGTGTGATAAACAGGATATCTCTCGTAATCAGAAATCTAAAGCACGTGGGATGTAAAGATTAAAAGAGCAGTGTTTTTCCTTAAATGAATGTAATCAATGCGCTTATTAGTTTGCTGCGGCAGAAGGAGGGAGTGGGTGGGTGTTTCAGAGTTGGCACATGTCTATTTGGCAACAGTGAATAGCCTGAGTGTTTATAGAGAGAGCTCTGTGGAATCCCTAGATTCTGCAGATTTTCTTACCAATTTTGTCTCAGATAATTAAGGATTTTAAATAATAAAAGAAAAAGTTAAAGAGGAAGTATGAGCTCCAGCTGGATCAAATAAAAAATAATAAAAAAGAAAGAAGAGTTTTTAAATTCTCAATATTGCCTTAAAACTAAAAATCAGCACTAAGGCACAATTTGGCTCTTAAAAGTAACTATGGAAAACTGGCACCTGCTTCCTCAACAGATCTACTCCCTGGGTGTATCCAGAGATATATCTTCTTAAACTAGTGATTAAAAAAAGTTTCTACAGCTGTTGGACATGCAAGACACAACCCATAAGTGGGATGGGACTGAGCTGGAGACTTTCTGGTCCAGACCTAGCTGAACTGTGTCACTGCACTTACACTGCAAGCAACAACCCCAATGTCTTGAAATCCCATCCTCTCCTGCAAATAATGATAAAATGTAGCAACCTTAAAATAAAAAACATACATAAGTTCACATAAAATGTAGAAGAGTTGCTCTTTGCTCATGACTAGGAATAACTGTGGCAGATGTCCAGCTGGAACAAAGCTTCCATTTCCTGCTCGGTGAACAGGACAACTGAGGCTTAGGGACAGCAAACACATCACCCGTGGGAGGAAACTTCTTGCTGCAACAAACTGGCAATAACAGTGTTTTCGCACACACAGGCGAGAGCCAGCTCGGCCACTGCTGCTGCCACCAAGGAGGAGGTGAAGACACAGAGAAACAATATAATTCAGTTTTGAGGAATGATATGCTGCCACTCCGAAACAGTGGTCATTCCTGGTACCCCTCCAGACAGTCCCAAAAGCCTGTTGAACTGAGCCCTTGGGGGTCTGGTGGCCAACTTGGAGCAATTAGAAGAGGTAGAACTATTCTCTGAGAGCAGCATCTCCAGTGCCGTCAGACACAACTCGGCTCAGGACACAGCACAAGGGCTGGCAGCATGAGCTGCAAGCTGCCTGCAAGCAGCCATGAGGATGGACAGAGAGGATCACGGTGACTGGCATTAGCATGCTGTTATTTGGATTCTCTACTGAAAGCTTGGACACTGTCATGAGCCAAATAGACCTACAGTGCCATTCCCACTGTTCAAGTGTTACCAAACTCACGCAGCTCATGGTCAGGCCATAAACAATTTCTCTGTAGCCACATACAAACCCTGGAAAGGAGCAGGAGCTGAACTATGTGCTAGCCCACCACTACAACAGCTTCTTAACTGCAATTTTATTCTGAATTGTTCTAGTCTTTGTAGCTATATGGCTTCCCTAGTCATGACTATAGCATAGTTATCAAACTAGCTCAAGGAATAATTAATTTATTTTTTTTTTTAATCAGAAAGAATATATTCTCTAGTTCTAATACATATGACATATGTATATAATACTAGGATGTATATGTGTGTGTGTGAGTACATGCATATAATACACTGATCAAATACTACTTTATTATGAAATGTTAATGTCTGGTTGACCACAGTATGTTTCCCACTTGTACTGCAAGTAAAAGAGACTGAAACTCTCGGACAATGTATTATTTTGCCAGGTATATGAAATTAAATCTAAGTAGCACCAACAGCAATTAAGAATAGGGAAAAATTTCTATATTGTAGAGATGTTATATCTTGTTTTATCCAATCAGATGATTTTCAGTTGAAAAAAAGTAAAATAAAAAGCAACTACTAGGTGCCCTTTGCCATTTTTTCTTTTTAAAATTTAATATTCAAAAGTTACACTGAGCCACTAAACCATACAATAACACCATGCACTATGTGCAGTCATAATTCCCATATTACAGCTGTGCTGGACTGCCACTGAAGACGCTCCTTCCCACCCGTGAAGCCAACTCCTCCTCAGACTCTGGCACCCCCCTCCTACCCCAAAAAAAGAAAGACCATTTGCTTTTACACTCTCTCCAAGAGCCACTTCCATGCACTGATATCAGACCCAACATTCAATGCCACTTTAAAGTAATCTTTACTTTAAGGCCATTACACTGAGGCCTCTTCCCCCTTTGGGGCATCCCCCCACCTGAGGAACACCAGCAGAAATCCAACAAGGGACAACCAAAAGGTCTGGCAAAGCTTGCAGCTCTCTCACAGTGTTGAGTGCTTAATGCTGTGCTGAAATGGGTAGCTTGCCAGCTTTTGGCCTCACCAGACCATTTGGATTAACAGCTGCAGAGGGTGGAGAAGCTTCTTGTCTTAGGACAAGTCTATTTGGTGGGAGGGAGAGGGAGAAATGTCAAACCTCCACCCCATTTGCTCTCTAGTGAACTGGAAAATCTGAAGAAGCCATGGTGGGAGTGCAACCCATAAACCACAGTGTGCCATATGCATTGATGGGAGGAGAAATATTGGATCTGAAATCCTTAAAAGCATAAGGGCCTGATGGAAAGGGGCACGAAGTCCATAAGGTTTCCACAGGCTTTTGATCAGATCCTGAGTGTTGCACGCAGCAGGATATTATCCATAGGCAAGACCAGAACAAATGCCATCTGAAAGAGTCAGGCTGAGGAAAGATGTGTTTACTCATCCTGAGGTGTGAGGTACAGCTGAAGCCCCATCCTGCATCCTTTCTCAGTACACACAGCATCTGGATAGAACATTTTAAATTGCATCCTTCAAAGCACTTTCCCAACCATTCAGCTTTGGCAGTGACCATTTTCTCCTGAGATGTTGATTCCATGACCATCTATTATAAATAATGGCCACACATAGAACTGTGTGGGTGAAGCACATTAATGCTGATACCGCTCTGTGATGGGGGCATGCAAAGCTGCTTCTATGGGAAAGTCCCTCCTCCCCTGCTACTCTGATTTTTCTGCTCCTATACTTGATGACTAGCAATAAAAATGGGTAAACAGAGATCCATGGGAAATGAAACTACATCTGCAGAACACTCAGAGCCAAAATACACAAGGTGGATAATTTGCATGCTGCATGTAAAAAGTAGTTATGCAGCTTTCTTCCTACTCTTTACATCTCCATAAAACATAATAATGGATTTCTAATTATATATCTAAATAATAGGCAAGCTGCAAGATGCTGGGAGAAAATTGGAAAGGGGGAAAGAAACTAACCAAAGGTACAGATGTAACGAGGGTAGTGACATTTCTATAGAGACACTTTAATGGTTGTTAAGTAGTCATTTTGAAACAGAAATTTTTTAAGTATCCTAATAGGAGTTTTCATTTTTAGACAATTTGCTACACAGTTAAGTGATGTCAGACTACAAGCTGCAATCTACTACAATGACCAAAAGAGAAGCTGTTTTCACACCCATCACAATATATAATTGATTCCTAAATTGGCTTTCTACAAAAGAAACCAATCAGATTTATGCCAAATTCAGGCAGTGGATGAAGTCTCAACTTCTGATGTTAAACATCTGATAAACTTTATGCTAATGTAGAGTGTTGTATTTGTAAATTGTAAGCTCTTTAAGGTAAAAACAAACTCAGGATGAATGATCAAACACAGCCAGTACTCCCTTTTCATTGGCAAATAAAATCAGCTGCATTGGGAAAGGCATATCCTCTGCCCAAACACAATTAGAGTTCTGGCCAATGGCTCCTCCTTCCCGTGGTGAAGCCCTTCCCAAACTTTGTCCTGCCAAGCTGAGGGCAGCCCAGCTGCCTGTCTTCTACTACCCTGCTGCCAGGTGTGTTGGTGGGGGAGATCTGGAACCCCATCCCTCAAGAACGAAGGGTGACATCCCAAATGTTTAAAGAATGAGACACCATCACTGCATCAAACAGTGCCACAGTTTCCACACTGAACAGCAATTCACCACCTGAGCTGCTCCCCTCCTAGGGCTTCCCCAGCCTTCAGCAGACAGCAGGGTTGGCTTGGTGCTCTTGGAAGTTCAGCTGCCCTTGATTCTGCTGCTGCTCTGGGTGGTTCCACCTCCTGTCTAATTTTTGTTTTGTACCTTGAGATATCTCCAAGGGGCAGTGTTTTGCATGTTCCTGCTCTGAGGCATGAGTCTTCCAAAGGGTAATGTGTATGCTTTGCACATTCAGCCTGTCAACATCGACTCCATCAGCATACCTGATGCAAACAGCTATCCCTGAGGAGTTAAGAGATTACCCAGAAATCTGGCTCTTGAAGAAACAAATGTTTTTCTAACGAAATTTTCTAAATATCGTTTTCCTTCTCATTTTGCTTTAGTCAAATAAAATCATTAAGGATTCTTTGTAACTTGAGTACAAATGAGTCCTTCAGCCTTGGAAGGGTGCCCTTAGAGAAGAAAATAATCTGCCTGTTTGCTTAACCTCTGAAATTAAATGGAGTTCAGAGGTAATGTTGGGGGGATTTAAATCTTGAAGTGACTTTCTCACAGGGAAAGAAACTCTGTGAGGAAAGCTGACTGTTAAGCCTGTATATCTCATCAGCTTTCCTACCAAAAGCAACAGCTACCAAGAGCTGTCTCAGGTGAAAGATGCAGGAAGGACCCCCACGGCCTTGGCTCAAAAACATGAAAGAGATGTCAGCACTCACTCCAGCATCTCACTAAAGATTGTGTTTTTAATTTCTAAGAATTTAATGCAGCTGAGAGAGGAGAAAACCAAATCCCTTTCTATCTTGCAGGTGACATAATCTGGGTTGAACTTTAGCTAAATAACAGATCCTAGATGTCTATTGTATGAGCAGGGGCAGCCCTTGCTTCAGCAGTGCTGGGGCCCTCCCCACGAGAAGGTGACAGACTCGGTGAGATCTTTCTGAGTCTCACTTCCCTCTAGCAGCAAACCAAGCCTGGCAGTGCAATGCACCACAGCAGCAGTTGCCTGGGGGGTTTCCTTAGCTGTCCCCAGAGTTGCTTAGTAAGATGGGAATGAGGTTGAGCATGAAAGGTGACACATAGCAGAAAGGTGGAAGATTCCAGCAATCCAGCTGCCCTATGATTTTGTATGTGAGCTGAGCAGGGAGGACACTGTACAACCATAAGCTTGCACTCTTTTGCAATGAAGCCGAAAGAAGCAGATATTTTGTCTCATGGTACTGTCAGTATTCACGTCACACCCTTCTTGGGCATTGCTGTTCCTGCCTATGAGACCTCACTGGGGATTTTACTGGCTAACCTCACACTTGCAGAGATGGGCATGTGGTGCTGAGGCCAAGTGTGAAAAGCAGTTTACAAGACGGAGACACAAGGTCCTTTACAAATCAATGACCTCTTCCTTCTGTTATGCAGTCTGTGACAATATTCTTATAATTTCATTGTTGACAATGGATGATGTGTAATCACTTCTGCTTTGTAAAATATTTTCTTCTAAAACTTCTGTTACATTATATGAACCCAACTTTAAACAAACAAAAACACTCTGTTGATATCCCCACCACTGCAAAAGCATTACAGCTGCCACTGCCCACCTGTGCTCTAACACCCAAGGAATAAGGTATATATGGCCGAAGTTTTAGAGGCACCACCAACCTGAATCCTGCAAGGCTACTCTAGGACTTGAAATAAGGACTGTCCCAAGACATGCAGGAATTTTTTTTGGAATAATTTCTGCCCTGGTACCACTACTGCAATCACTTTTATCTTAACATTATCATCACTTATGAGAAACAGCAACTATTAAGGTAAAGTGCAACCAGGCAAGTAGCAAGTTATTTGGACCAGTCCTGGAACAAAGAATTTGCTTTTCTTGATCCCAGAGACAAACCAGCACCTTCAGAAGAAAGTGTTAGTGCTACTATCCTGGTGATCATCAGTCAGTCTGAAATTGCTTCTGTGATGTACTATTCTGCTCAGGACTTGCGGAAGCACATACCACTCATTCTGCTTACATTATTTATTATGTCAGTAGCATCAGCATCTGAATGTGACATTTATTAAAATGACGAAGAAATAGTCAGGACACATCTTGAATGCCTTAAAGATTCAGTGTGTTGAAACACAGACCTCCTCTATGGAGCACTCAAGGCTTTTTTCCTTCAAAATGAGCACATTCCCATCAGAGCAGAGGACTATCCATTTCTGCTGACATCGCTGGTAGAAAAACTTCAGAAAGACTTCAATATTTAGTTACTTAATACTGAAAACTAACAGCAAAGGTGGTTTCTGACACAGTGTTCGAGGGTAGATGCTAGGCACTGTGAAGTCTAAAAGCATGACTGGCCATTTGTTTGCACATTTTGTTCTGCTCCCACACTGCTTTGTTTATGTGGGCAGGTACATGGGCAGTGATTTATGTTTACATGTTTGGCTGGGCATTTAATAAGCTACTGCGACTTATATCCACTGGGTGCTAGCACAGCATAAAAAATACATTTGCTTCCAATTCCAGCCCATGAATTTTTATCTACATATAATATCACACAATACTGGGAAAATTAATTTCAGTATTTACAAGAATTTTATGAAACTGTACCGATAAAATGTAGTTTCAATAACTAATCTCCCTCCCCTTAGCCAAAACTGATTTCTGCCATTTTATCTAAATAATTAAATTTATTATGTCATGTGCATTTTTAGCATGTTATTGCTACGGGTAGATTTAGGTTGGACATAAGGCAGAAATTGTTTACAGTGAGGGTAGTGATACACGGGAACAGGTTGCTCCAAAAAGCTGTGGCTGCTCCTTACCCTTGGTGTTCAAGGCCAGGTTGGATGGGCCTTTGAGCAATTGGGTCTAGTGGAAGGTATTCCTACCCATTGCAGCGGTGGAACTAGATGATCTTTGAAGGTCCCTTCCAACACAAGCCATTCTGTGGTTTTGATGACTGGCACTATGCTACAGTACCATTTCCAAGTTTCACACATCAGCTGGCATTTCTTAGCACAAAATTGTAATATTAATTTGAAGGTATTACTTATTCACCGAAATTAGTTTGCTGAAAACTATTATTACTTCTCACTAAAACTTATCAGTAGAAAAAAAAATGCTGGAAAGATAATCCGATTCTACCCTTTTGAAACCAAGTATATTTATTCTGAGATGCATCTGTTGTTATCAAATCACTGTTTATAGGGACGACTCTCTCTTTTCCAAGCACCCACATCCCACTTCTGGCACCGGCTCTTTCCATTCGGTTGCGAACTGCGCCATCTCGTGGCAACGCGGCCGCTTTCACACACACCAGGGACTCGCTGGAGCTTCACCCTCTCACTGACCAGCTCCCACACCAAAGAAACGGGACCAAAAGGACCGCAGATCCACGGTATAGATGTATTTCCATTTGTCTTAGAGGAAATTTTTGTATTTTAACTCAAAGAAAAAACATCAATGTGGTGGAGGGAAAAAAACCAGACAACTAAGAGCCTGGATGAATCACAACATACATTGCCCAGAAAGCATGGAAGGCTTATAGTCCTTTTTACCACATTCAGAAAAAATTGTCATGTTTATGGTAAAAGCACCTGTCACATTCAGGACACTAAATTCTGAACTCTTTATGGCAAGGTAAGTTGGTCCACACTGTTCAAGTGAGACCTGAGAAACAAGCCTGGCTGCTATAGAGAAGGCAGACGTTCAGGACTGCTCAATAACCTTGGGAATGCAAGGGAATGAGAGGAATGGAAAGTTAAAAGCGGTTATTCAAATTGATAAACTGATTCTACTACTGTGCTGCTGTCACAAATGACAATTAACAACCCCAATAAATTTCTTTATGTGGCTCTCCCATACAGTTCTTGTTCTAATGAAACAGTAAAGACAAGTGAAAAAAATGGTACTCACCTTTTCATCAGCTTTAACAGTGACGAAATAGCCCTTCTTAATAAAACTATTTTATTTTCTAATTACTAAATGTTGACATGTATTGCAGATGACTGAGAGGAAGTTCATACAAGTGAAAAAAAAAAAACCAAAGCAACCTACAATTCTGTTTCAGGGGGTCTTTTTCTTTTTAAAATGTTTTTCTCTTTTACCTCCGTTTCAGATTTAGTTGGAAGCCAAGCAAGTGACCTGCACATCATTAACTAGTATTTCTGGGCATTTCCTAAAATTTTATGATCAATTCTCATCTGAGAAGATATTAAGATAAAAATGCTACTATTTAATCTCCTCCAGAATCTTCTTCAGCTAGCATCTTCAACTCCATGTGCTTATGTACATTTTATTATGTGAGCATGTCAAAAGAATCCTTAGGTACCTGTCCCAGAATCGATGAATGTTTTTATTGTAAGTCACAACTTCTAATGATACATAATATAATTATTTTGCTACAGACAAGCAATTCAGATTCAAATTAACAGAAATGCTAATTAAGCCATTCTGTATTTGCCTTAGTGTAAAAAGTGTCTCATGTACCCCCTATTTGTTTTTCAAAGGGACACATGAACTGTAATGGCTGTTGAATTAAGAAACAGAATCTTCTGGGTTGGAAAAGACCTCTAAAATCAGAGTCTAAACATTAACCCAGCACTGCCAATTCCACCACTAAACCACATCCCCAAGTGCCATATCTACATTTCTTGTAAATACCTCCAGAGATGAAGACTCCACCACTTCCCTGGGGCAGTCTGCTCCAGTGCTTGACAACCCTTTCAGTGAAGAAATTTTTCCTAATATCCAATCTAAACCTTCTCTGGCACAACTTGAGGCTGTTTCCTCTCATCCCATCACTGGACACTTTGGAAAAGAGATCGACACCCACCTTGCTACAGCATCCTTTCACGTATTTTTAGAGTTGTGTGCTTTCATTGAGATGAACTACCTCAGCAATGAGAAATCTTGTCCATGTTTAGAGTATTCTCATGAAACAAGAGTTAAAAAGAAGCACAGAGTGGCTTTAGGGAGTAAGGAATCACAAACACATCAGTAAAAGATGCATACCCAGTTTCTGACCTTCTCTGTTTTACTCAGCTCATGAACTCTATTTACTTGCTGCACTCTCCTGAACACTGCTTGGGAAAATAGCAACCCATACAGATCCTTCATAGCTGTTTATCCTGCTGGCACCTTTTGTGACCTCTGAGGTGTTAAGTTTTTGGTATGATCTACAGCATGTGAGAAGCAGAACAGGTACTCTAGCAGTTAAAAAAAAAATAAAATCTGTACTTCAAAGTATTGAAGTCTTCTAAATTAAAACAAACTTTGAAGGTGCCCTGTTGTTAAAACTACTAAGTTTAATTTTTTTTTCTGCTTGCTCTTGATGAGATGAACTTTATCCTCCTTTCTGCTGTAGCCCAGTTCCTACAGGACAGATGAAGGATATGTTCTTTCTTGAAAGTATTTGACCATTGTCCCAGGAAGGAACCTGGCAATAAACCAAAACCTTAAGCTTTTGGATGAGTGCTGTAACCACTAATCTATTTTGGAAGGCTACAATTATAGACAGGAGGTGGGCAGCACTGTCATCACCTCCTGCTTCTGATTTTAAAAAAGAAAAGTTATGACTGTATTTGGCAAAGAGTCCAATGCTATCTTTGTGCATTAGCCATATTCGGAACACGCATCCTCGATCAGGCCCCTGGAGATTTAAGGGGTGGGGAAGAGTATTCTAAAAGATTAACTTCAGCCTAATCCCTCCAGTTCTTTCTGCATTTGGGGGAAGAACAGAAAAACTGACTCCTCCAGAGGGTGATTCAGAGCATCTAAATTTAGGTACTTGCTCTGAATCACTCCCTACTTAACCTAGGGAAGCATCCTGGAGACAAGTGATTCCACAGGCAAAGGTTATCCCCTGTGACTGTTCCTCTCTCAACATCCCCTCAATTGTCAGAACCATTCTCGCTAGCTTCTCAACTCCAGCATAATTTAGGTGGGAAGTTGTCACTTATCCTCAGATACCTGTGAGGCAGAAAGGGAGGCATGTCAAAGATGTCCAAATACCTGGTTAGGAGCTGCCTAATTTCAGAATTTAGACCAGTAAGTCATTAAACAAATACACTAATTTTTAGAAGTTATAGTCCACCAACAATTCCATATATCGTTATTGACTTCAGTGGAGCTAAGATGCAAAGTTGTCACTCAGGTTACTATATTAGATTTAGCAAACTGACAAATTGCCCCAGGATTCTCCAGAATTTTAAATAAAATTAAAAAGTAAAAAGCAACTTTCTTTAAACAGAGAAAACAGTGACTGTAATGGGAAAAAAAAGTCTTTATTACTAAATATATTTATACAATAGTTTTAAATGATAAGTCAGTAAATTTTGAAATTTTGGTAGCACTCTCTCACTCTTTAAATAACCTGATTTATCGCTTTTTCCAGGTGAATTTCCGTCTGGCTCCCTCTTGACCAGGCTTTTTTCGTTCCTTCACACGTGGGTCAACTGTTAGCAATCCAGCTACAAAACACAGAAAAGCACCCTTTTATTTACTGTTACTAGTTAATATTACAGGTATACTAAATGTGGTGTAGAAGATTCAAGGCAGCCAATAACTTTGACTTTCACTAAAAGTATGAATAGTAACACCTAGAAGGATAAAGGTACAGTATAAAAACACACTGAAAGGAGTGTCATCATATCCTCTAACATTTTTACTTTTCTTTAGTAACAAAACTTTCTCCATATTTTCCTTTACAAACCACTAAAAAACACATTGTTTTATACCTATTCATAGTGCTAAATCATTTGGAGACCACTGTTCTAAAGTACTTCTGATCATGCAGTCCCTTAGTAAATATTTTTGAGAATGCCCTCCAAATATATGTACATTATTCATTTGTAAATTAAACACCCCACAAACTAAGATTTTCTTACTGAATCCCAATGGATCAGGTGGGGTGCACACACCCCACTTCAGAGACCACTGCTTTGGTGTTTCCAAAGGTATATTTGGCAATATCCAAAACATGTTCAGAATTGTGCTCATCCAAGCTCCCTATAATGTCTGTTTACAAAGGTATTCCGAGCAAGTCATACTTGTCAGTACTGAAAAGGTATTTCAAAGAAACTTGTTGCAAAGATAGTAGCATGAAGATAGCTTTGGTTCCATGGATGACAAAAGAATGAAAAAAATCACAGCTGTTCTGCCAGCAACACAGGCAGGTATTCTTGCTACTGCTCCTGAAAAAGTATAGTTAAAAGCTCAGTGTTCGTAGCTCTGTACCTGCTGAAACAGTATGGCATCTCATCACTGAGAAGCAGCAAATACTGCAGTTACCTAAATAAATTCTGTCTTATTCTATGTAACTTGTAAACACTAAATAATGCAAGAGCGGAAAGAAGCTCCTTCAGTTTGGCTAGTTGCATGCAAGATGTTTATGCTCATTACTCTCTCTTCAAAACTAACCCTCTAGCATTTATGTTCAAGAAGAAAACTTTTTTAAACATGAACAATACGTGACTAGCCAAGCAAAAGAAAACACATTCTTAGTACCTTACAGCTTACTAATGCCTGATCCAGTTTTATTTATTAGGGGAATACACATTCATGTTTTGTGATTCTATGCTGAGGCAATATAAGCTGGTTAATAGACCTAAAAGAGGTCATGAACAGATGGAAAGACGCTTGAGAAGTCATCCAAAATGTACACAAAGGATGCTAGGAAACAAGTGAAAACAATCTATAAATAAATGCAGATCCCTTTCATAAAATATACAACATCTCACTGGGATTATTTACTCAAATCTGATCCTTAACGATCCTTGTATTAATTCTGTTAATTACCAGAGACACACTAAGAAACACTGAAATAATTTCAATTCCTACCTTGCCTCATGAATTCCACCTCCTTTTCTGTCACAAAACTCCTTAAGGCTTTTGCACAGGCTAAACGTATTGCTCCAGCCTGTGCAGATCTTCCTCCACCAGAGACTGTGCAAACGGTATCATGTTTTCCAATTCTGTCAAGAAACTGGAAAGGAAACAACAACTGTTCCCTGTAGGGGTAAAAAAAAAAATAAAATAAATAAAATAGTGAAATATATTCACATACATAAAGTTATACGCTATGCACATTTCTTATCATAGTATATACAAAAACACAGTTAACTTTCAGGCATTCATATCTCATTCAAATCAATAGGAAATTAGCAGCTAGGAGCACATTTCAACTGCCAGTGGTTAAGTATTTTAAGATCAGTTCTACAATTACTTTTATTCCACTACTTATCCATAGATGCCAAGACCCGTCTGCTCTGAATATTGAAACTGAGAACCATTCCCTTTATCCTTGACCTTAAAAACCACAATACAAAATAAAAATAAAAATCATGTAAGGGATAGAAACCTTATGTCAGCCTTCTGAGAAGTCTTTTCTGTATCAGACTGTGCACATCCTCCAAAATCTGAAGCTTAACATGAAGTGTCTCACCTTGTTTGCTTCCACTATGTTACTGTATGCCAGAGTAATTACACATGCATACAATTTGCAAATCTCTTGGGAAACACTTAAAGATCATGTTTATTATTTATTTTTAAAATAAACTGCAAGCCCTTTGTAAGGGACTAAAATGTGAACTATTCAAACAGTCTGTGCTCCTGATTTTTGCACCCCTTCAGAAAGGGAGAGACAAGAAACAAAGCAAGGCTCACCTATCAGTTCTTAAACTCTTGAAAATTAGGAGACAATGCAAGACTCATTTTCATAAAACATATAGTTATACAGAAACAAGAACATAGAATCAACTCTATGGAACACAGCACCAATACATTGTTTCATGGCATTACTTTTGCTAGAATAATTTAAGTACAGTAAGAACACAGCATTTCATAGTGCTCTCACCTGTCCTGCAGCACTGGGAAGTAATGTAAAATGTCTTTTCCATTTACTGTCATTTTTCCAGTCCCATTATCATAAACTCTTGCCGTAGCACTCGCAGTTTTTCTTCTACCTTAAAGGAATTAAACCCAGACTGTTATGAGGCTTCAATATTCTACAGAACTTCAAATGCTCAAGTAGTTAAGTAAACCTCAACACTTTCATGCAGTTACAGCTGTTTGGTTTTGCAGGCTGAGATACAAAAACAAAAAAGGCAAACAAAGAACAACTATCTTCTAATGCATTGTAATCAATGTTTATTAAGTGGGGGAGAAGTGTGTGTTGGGAGGAGATAGAGCTAACACTTTCCCTCCTGTAACTTCAGTGGATCAGGATACTTTCTTGTCCCGATGTGATGTCGCAGTAGATGAAAATACACAGTTTGTTGAACTACTACATTTAAGAATATATTTAAGAATATTCACATGGTAAAGATTAACACTTTCATTACACTAGTATAAGCAATAACTACCGAGCACTAATGCAGTTTTCTCAGAAATTACTACTTACTGTTACTTTTCTTTAAGTGCAATAGTTTCAAGCTAAAGCCTAAAATCAAACTCTTTTAGCACACAGGAAGCAATCATTCTGAATAAATAATCATGAAAGAAGTAAGACATCTTTCTTATTCTGAAGCTTATGGGACACAAACAAGACTGTTTTGAACTTATTAAACCTGGTAGCTTTTCTTTAACATGAATTGCTGCTTATCAAACTTCAGCAACCGCTATTCTGAAGATACTACTGAAAACCAGTGTGAATTACATCAAAGTTTGGTGATCTCACATCTTTGTTGTCGTATAATCTTGAAGACAAGTAAGGTAGAGCGGAGGTCTCTAGTCATTTTGCTCCTCAAATTCTTATTATCATCTAGTGCCTGCTTCTTAAGAATACAAGTAATCTCTATGATTTCTTTCAAATGCACAGCATAAAGTGTGTGCATACGTGCTCTGTGCAGACAGTCTTCAGTCTTTCCTACACATACTGCTGCTACAGAATTTTTTCTACACAATCACTCGTATCATATACCACATCATTCTTCAACTATGTGTCTCCTCACTTAAAACATAAGCAGCCTGCGTTTAGAAGTTACAGAGACCTTCGTGACTTTCCTCTACCATCCCCTCCACCTCTATCAATGATCAATACCCCAATATCTATCCCAATGTCCCATAATGTTTTGGAATTCCCTCTTTGTATTTCCCTAGGCTGTTTGTAAATATCCAAATACTTTGTTATTTATTCTTTGTGTTTTGAAAATTCTCCTTTGCTGGACTGCCTACAAAAATCATAATAAGGGTTACTAAGTGGTGTCCTATATTAAGCAACAATACTGTTATATCCATGGAATTCTTTGTAAGTGTTTGTGCTCCCTCAGTCCTCCATCCTTTATGTTCAACAGTCAGCTCTTGACAAAAGTGAAAGTCCTTTTGTATTCTACAACATATAACACAACAGGGTACCTACAGAGGTACCACGTACAGAAACACAGGTAAAACCAGTTGATAGAATCTCAGTCAAAAATTTCCACTTTGTTACCAGACCCTGTCACAACTCGGTATGCCACAATTATACATGCAGTATACACATAGGCATATAAAATGAAGTAGTGACACTTTCAGCAATGTTGTACAAACTATAAAGCAAGGAATGTGAAGTGGAAAAAAAATCTGCACCATTACCAGTCAACTTGAAATTATTACCTTCACCGGTGCTGAAGGCCACTCCTCGTTCATCATACTGCAAGGGCTCAACAAGTACCTTCTGCATCTGCACAGGAACTTCTCTGGAAAACTTCTGTATATACTTCTCCTCGATGTCACTACATGGCAATGCCACCAATTTTTGTAAGAGTTGAATAAATCTTGAATACTGTAAGACAATAAGACTTCATTAAAGGATGCAAATGTAATTGCATTTGCTAAAACTTTCTATTTTTATATAACGGATCTTTCCTACTTCACTTCTATTGATGATTTCTGACAAGATGACACTTTTGCACCTACATGCTGATTTAAGAACAGCATGCAGTTGCATCATTTTCTGTGTGACTAAAGACACTTAGTTCCTTCTTCAGGCAACAGTGAAACTTTAATTCAAAGAACAACCAACACCTTTGTAAGCAGGATTATTGTATTAGAATGAAGTTCATCTGACTTTTAAAAAGAAAACACTGGAGAGGGTGTCTTAATTATTTTATTATTGTTTTATTAAAATGACAAAAGGAAGAGATCTTCACCTGATTTTCAGTAAGTCAGCATATTCGCTGACTTGGAAATTTTATTTCACTAAACTGAACCTCATAAATGATTATATTTCATAACATATACAGAAAATGCCTATCTATCTATTTTGGCTGCTCAAGCTGAGTTACTTTAATGTTTATGATTTTCTTTAAAACCGAACAATCAAGCTATTTAAAAATTCAAGAGATACTTGACTTAAAGGGCAACCTCTTGAAATAAATTATCCTTTGCTACTGCGTGGTTCTCCTTCCCCCTCACACCTCCCTCCGAAGTTCTTCAACATGTGATTAAAGAGTACACACCACTGTGTTAACCCATTTGTGCTAAAAGCTGGGATGTCCTGTTAGGAAGTGTTACTGGCAGGAGCACCAGACAGCTTTCACTGGATATAAAGGTATGATACCATCTAAAATGGATTTTTCATATACATGTCATAACCTAATTTTTGAAGATTTTTTTTTTACTTACAAGTAATTATTAAAAGTACTTTTTCTTCTCTCTTATACCAGTCTTCTGCATAAAGTTACTACTTTTCTTGTAACTTAACAAGAGGCCTTGGAACTCTGACATCTCTTGAAAACTACTTCTTTCTAACTATATAACGCAGACATGGTAAAGCCTTTGGAGAGTGCAAAGAAAAAGAAAAATCAATAGCTCTGATTTTAATACTGCAAACACCAAAGAAAATTTCAATGCAGTGGTAAACTATAAGAATTTGAGCAGGTAAGACTAGCAGCTTATCCTGAGACATTTCAAATACATTTAAACAATGTTTGTTCCTATAGCCTGAGGCTTTGTGGTTTTACATGTGAGAGGCCAGTATGTAAAAAGGTTTGTTATTGGTTTTTGGTTGCTTGGGGTTTTTTAAGTTTACTGCAATTCACTTTTAGAGATACTTTTAGAGTTTAGAACGTACTAAAGACAAGCAGTGAAGAACACCGAACTGTTTGGTTGTAGGACTAGACCTGGCGCTCTGAGAGGAAAAACAGTCATTCCAAATGCAGGACCTACTGAAAACACTGAAGTCATGATGGCTTCTACTGTGAGCAAGATAGAGAAAGTCTCCTGGGTATTACCAGGATGGATAATTTACAACAGCTACTTCTAACTTATGCTTATGGACCACAATTGGCTCAAGACCTTTTCACATCCCCCACAGACAAGGAAGCCATCACATGCTACTGCGCTGGATGACAAGTGAGCAAAGGGCATGTTTGCTGCTGTTTCGTTATTTTTGCAATGAAGCTGGCCACAGGACAGAAGAGATTGAAGAACACTGCTTCTACGTGAGAAAACACTTGGGATGTTCACACAAACAGAGTTATATTCTCTGGTACTGTCATATTCAAGCTAAAGCTTCCAAAAGAAAACTAAGCTGGCCACACAGACTGAACCTGCTGTTACAAAATCTAATGCTCTTCAGGAGCCAGTGGAGAAAAGCTCTGAGGGGGAAAAAAAGTGTATGACTATTAGTATGAATAGTCTTATTCCCAGAGATAGATGTAAAGGACTCCAAACCTAGAGAGTGATAGAGTTTGCAGGGGAAACTGCAAAACCCTCCTCTCTCCCACCACATCCATACCAATGAGAATATAAGAGGAGATATCTGTATGAAACCACAGATCTATATAGCTTTGTATCTTGTTTCTGATATCTGATTCTGTAGCAAATCACTAAGAAAAAGAACTCCTTACTTCTGATAAGCCCTCTGTGATTTTTCTATCATTATAATATTACCCTTAAGATTAAATAATCAGAAACTCTGTGAAGGTTTATCGTTCTACAAATCCATCGTGTTTCTCGTCTTGAATATTTACCTCTTCTCTACAATTAGTAAGAGAGCTTCTAGCTCTGCCCATTCCCCTTCTGTAGATACAATAAATGACTATTTCTACTATAAAGTGCTACTATACCCCATTCCTGACTAAATAATTAGATGACAAGTAACAAGTGTTTTAGACCTCACAATGTTGCCAGGAGAAAAACTAAATTATGTTAGTAACAATGGAAAACTTGGAAAACTCTTAATAGTTCTGTACTGTGTTGGATTAAAAAAAAAAAAAAAATTCAACACAGGTCACTTCAAGACAACCTGAATATGACAGTGCTATGAACATACACAGACCTTATCAGGAAACAGCAAACTCTTTTGAAGTGCACCTGCTCCTACACAGTACCTTTTCAGTATCCAAAAATGCACCGAGTCCATATTTTTATGATACAAGCCTCCTTAAGATTAGAAAGATTAATTACTTACATCATCATCTGACAGTCTTTCTAACAACATTTCTTCCAATTCAATCTTAGTCAGCCATCTGCTGCCAGCCAGGTTTCTGTTTAAAATATCATATATATATTCTCTCTTTAATTAACCATGCAATTAGAGTTACATCACAAAAGACCACACATACAGTCAGTCTTTGCTCAGAAATACATTATCCATTACAAATGAATACAGATCACATTCCTATAGTAAACATGAGAAGGCCTACGTTGATTTTAAAAGATCTGCCTTTTGAGAGGGATGGTAACCATGTATTGAATTAACCACAAGAACATTATGACTATCAGTTATGCATTACTCATATTATTGAAGTCTGTGATTGAGCCAGAGTAATATTGTAATAGTAAGTGATCTTCCCCACAACTCAGTCCTGACTTTTAAAAGCCTGCTGCCAGGAAAAATTTGGTTTACCAGCAGCAAAGAACAAAATCAAAGGCAGAATGTTAAAATCAAATTCTTTTGCCTCTGGTATTAACTTTTCTGATCAATACAACAAACTGCACTAGCAGTAAACATAGTCTAAGTACTAATGCAGCAATGATACCTTGTATTCTATCTACTGTGTAATCTTGAGCTGCTCAGCACAGAAACTGCACTGATGATAACAAAAGCAGAAAGTATTCAGAAAACAGCCTCATACAGAAATGCTAACAAAAATCAAAAAAACCCCAGTGTTTGAAATAAATCTTTGAAATATATATGACATGAAGTGACCAACTAAACAGAATGACAACATAAAATATACACACCAACATTATCAGGTAGATTTAAGGCAAAGATATAAACAGTTTTTTCCCTCTTCAGGTTTTTTAGAAACAATGTTTTCAGCTGTATTAATGAAGCTATGATTCAGTAAAACCCTCCTTCCAAAGGTGATTTTAAGTAGTACTACTTCTTAAGCATGTATTTGAATGCTTTTCTGAGTCAGGACACAAGAAATGTTTATTCAAAAACAATGTTGATTTTAACAGTAATTTTAAAAAGCTTCCAATCCTGATAGATTTAAGTATATACTTACATTTGGATATTGCTACTTGCTACTTCGAGTGAAATCAGTGAAATATTTTACATGTGAAAAGCTATAAACTTGAAGTAGTTCAAGATCAGGTCCTAACCCTACGGTTAATATTACAGAATGCATCTACAATACATTATTTTCTGAGGAAAACCAAACCAAAACAAAAACCAAAACAACAACGACAAAAAAGCCAAACCAAAACATGGGCCCTTCCCACCAACCCTGTACCTACACTTACGAGATAAATTATCCAGACTAATCTCAGGGGAAGCACCATATCCAGTGTGGAAAATAAGTCTCAAAAATCCTTTAAATTCTCTGAGGTTTTACAAACCTAACAGGGAAAAAACCTTTCATCTCTGACTAGCTTTAGGTCATTTTTCACATCAGTAAATCCTCTGGCTGAGCTCTGTAAGGAGTCAGGTTATTTTTCAGCAGCATACACCAAGAAACTAAATTCATTGCTCTCTTGTCTGCTCAGAAGCTAACATGAATCTATGATAAAACATTCCGTGGGTCACAGGGCACTATCTACATCATGAAGAAACATGAACTTCCTGTTATTTAAGAAATTGAAATTATCTCAGCAAATTAATCCTTTCTCTTCCTAACATGAGTAACAAATGGCTGAAATTAAGAAGTGACAAACCAACATAATGTCCAACTGGAGCTGTGCATAAATCTGGCTAGAAAACACATGGCAAGAGCAAAGATGGGACAGTGAAAAAAGTAACTATACAGAAAAGCACCAGGTGCCAAAATCAAAACTTCCTTGCTGTATTAATTTCTTTTAAAGACCTGTTGGAAGTAACATTGTAATATAAAATCCTTGCAAGAAATCTCAAAATAGAAAACCAAGAATATAGCCAAAGAGGAACAACAGTTCTTAAAACATATACTCATTTAAAAGACAATTCTGACTGTATGCACTAAGAAACTAACAAAGATAGATCTCCCATAGCTTGTTCTGGTTGACATGGATCTTTTCTGTCCAGTGGCCAACCAGCTGAAGAGCTTGTTGTGCATACCAGAGAACTTAAACAGAAGAAAACAAACTAAATTCAATTACTAACAATGATGGGAAACAAATCCAACCAAATGAGCTTTTCTAAAAGTACTAGTTTTTGACGACTTATCTGTTCAAAGCCATTAAAAGAAAAATTGTGGCACCAAGTATTTTGATACTCTTCAACTTAAATATTGTTAAGTTAAAATATTCAAGAAATTTAATTAAAGATTATTAAAGAGCTCAGCTTTATGTCCTAGGATTTTTTCATCAGAAACAACTTGTTTGGCATTTTAAAAGCCCTTGTTTTCTTACAGAGAGTTTAGCCCCTTAGCTCCTTTTTCAAAAACCTTTAATAAAGAAATAATTAGAAAAAAATCATATTCAGAAACACAGAATTCTGGATATTTTGCATTTATTTTCAAATCACATTTCAGATACTGTATAAGGGGAAGAAAATAGCAGGGAGAGATTAAAGAATAAGAGAAATAGGTGGGGTTTCCCTACTCTAGCAGTGAGAAGTGAGCACTCCACACATACCTGGTAAGACTTTTCAACCTAAAATTACCACACACAATATTACACAGAGCGAAAGTCTGAAAATGTGTTTGTGGAATAAAAGGCAGGTACATTGGCGAACTACAAGAAGTGCCAATATGACATATTAAAGCACATTAAGAAAATTACTATCAATATTCATTCTAACTAGAGGCTTACCTTTTTTCCTTCTGAAGAGGAAGGTCTTGAGCTATCAGCTGGTCTTGATATTTCTGAGCACTCAACAGTTTTTCATATGTTTCCTTAAAAGCATATGGAAAAAGCATTTAAGTGCAATTTTTCCTTTTAATACCAAAATTTCGTTATTTAGAACTCATCTTTATGTGGTTTTGTTCTCCAAACACTTAAAATGCAGAGGTCAGAAAACAAGCAGCGCTCTGACTGAAACAAAACAAACAAACAAAAAAGCAGCACCAAAAAACCCAAAACAAAACCAAACCAAAAAAATTCTCATATGCAGTTCAAAGTAATTAATTTTGATTTCTGCAAGAGTGGTTTTTGCCATGATTGTATAAAAAAAAGTTTTCAACTGTATACAGAAAGGCAACTACATTTGTATAATGGATGCAACTCCAAAATATACTGCACAATAATTTCATCAGTCCGTCCGCATTTTAGTTTGACTTCTGAAAATCCTAACAAGGATATACTTACCCTGAATTTTCAGTATTTTTAAAGTTTTCTCAAGATTGTTAGCTATGTTATTTTATACAAACAATGCTGTGACAGCAATTTACCACTTCAGAAAAAGAAAAAAGAAAAGAAGAAAATATCCCAAAAAGTCACAGTAAAAATATTACAGACGAAACATATTTTAAATAAAATATTTTCAGTGGTATTTTTCCAGCTTAGAAACTTCTGGAGACTACCTTGTTCTAAAAATAAAACATCTAATACTTTGAATTACAACAGTGATTCAAATCCTAATTTAAATAAGAGTATTTGGAGACATAATTATAAATTATACTGAAACATTTGGAGATCT
The DNA here is from genome assembly GCA_035583185.1 of Anabacerthia variegaticeps. Taxonomy (NCBI): domain Eukaryota; kingdom Metazoa; phylum Chordata; class Aves; order Passeriformes; family Furnariidae; genus Anabacerthia; species Anabacerthia variegaticeps. The sequence continues at coordinate 89,268,163 of JAWWEW010000001.1, read as the reverse complement.
ACAGCCAAGTACTTACATGCCAAATAATTTACTTCCATTTACTGAAAACAAAAAGCTTATAGTCACTTTCCTAAACTGTATTAATATGAGTTTTAGCAAATACTAGAGAGAAACTATACTTTAAGGATTGGTGGGGATAAGGAACAATGGTTGGGGTTTTTTCCTTTGTATTACTTACAAAAAACCAGTAGAAGTAGAAATATGAGACAGCCCTGTATTGCCAGAAATTAACTAATGAAATACTAGTTCTTAACATAATACTGGGATTTGCAACAGGATGCAGTGAAATTTCTGCAACAGCTTTAAAAAAAACCCCACACCCAAAATAGAAGCCCCTTGCTTAGTTATAAACACCTACTGTTCAAGCTGATTTGTTTGTTAATATAAAATACACCTGCACATACACTAAAAATATTTGTACTTTAAATGTATGAACAAGTAACAGATTGTTATTTGAGTTGCACTCAAAGTATTTAAATAGAGACAATTCAATGAGGTCTCTGATGCAGGTCACTGGTAACACTTCTAACGGCAAGTATTTTTTAAATAATTCCACAGTCAGAAAGTCTTGAAGTACAAAATCCACTTTTGAAACAGCATGAGAACTTACATATTATAATAGTTTGCCTTTCAGAAATCCTTTATTTTCTATGAGATAATTATATCACATAGGAACTAGGAAAAATTTTTAACTTAAAGTAAGTCTTCTTGAACACGATAAACATCATATGAAAGGGCACAAATCATACTTTCAATACTTTCAGACCTCACAAATATAAGTGTAGTTCTCAGAGATAATAAGATATGGTATCACTATTGGGGGCAAGATCTATGCCATGTCACTAACAATCAGAGCTGACTATTAGGCTGCAAGAATTACTGCCTATACATTAAAAGCACAGACACGGTTTGTGTTAAAGGGCATGAGGTGTGTCTGCACCAAGAAATTTTCAGGCATCTGTAAAGATATGGAAAAGAATGAGTATGGAAGCTTCTGCTCAGGACTTTAAACAGAGGGAAGAGAAGGGGAAGGAGGGCTGTGTCTGCCTCTCAGCTATCTGGGGAGAGCTCAGTTGGAACACTGTTAAGAGATTGATTCCTGTGAGCTCCATGCGTTTCCACATTTGGAAGAAGTCAAATCAGGCATGAAGATGCAATTTTGGTGTCAGATGATCAGAAGAGGTACTGGGGTACTAGGTCTTATACATGTATAAGGAAGTTTCTCACACTACTGTTAGCCTCTTGGCTTACCTCTCGCCTTCATAAGGCAGAGGGTGTCACTATCCTACTCGGCAAAAGCAGTCTCCTGTCTTCCTCCTCACAAACATTCATCATCTCCAATACATTCTGCCACACAGATTTCTATGTATTGGAATTGTCAGCAAAAAATAAGCTCAACTAAAACACAATTGTATCACAGATCTTTAAAATAGGACAGGGGGAGGCAATCACAGTTTTTATCTTAGGACAGACTAACTACGGTCAGAATTGCTTCCAAACAGTAACTGAAGTACTTTCAGGTAACAAGTTAAAAGAAAACGTAAGGATTTTGTCATATTTGGAAACTACTGGTCAACACAGGCAAATAAAATCAGATATGAGTTGCCACCCACCACATTTTAGCCTCAGAAATTCATAGTTACAATGACAAAGTTTTACAACAGTTGGAACAGTAAGATTTTCCCAAAGACCCTCCCTAAGTATTCCCAAACATCAACATTCCACAGCCCATTTAAGTTCTTAAAAATGTGCAACTTAAGGAATTAGAAGAGTCTCTTTAAACTGTTCTGGTTAAATTACAGCAATCATGTCCATTCAGACAAAGAACCCTTTACACAGGAGATGAAGTCAAACAGCACTAAAAAGCAGCATTTTAAAATAATTCCAAGTGTAAGAGAAATGCTAAATATAATTTCCTACATATTTCTGGCAATGAAAGTAGACTTGCATCCCTTATGAAATTTTGGTTTGAAGTACTGGAAAAAAAATAGAAATTAAAGCATGTATCTAATCTCTGTAAAGAGATGAAGCCAACAGACTGAAAGAACCACTCACGTGTGAAGTAAAGTATGTGGATGAGCCTTTGCAAAATCAGGAATCACATGTAATGCCCAATAATTTATCTGACAAATCTTCACTCCCCAATGGCTAAAGAAAGCTTCTGAAGACACACTTGCTTTTTCAAAGCTGGCAGGTGAAGATTTTACTAATCACTTGAGGATTCAATAGTCCAATTCATGACTGTACACATCTGTGTGTCTTGTAAACTCAGCTATTACACAATCAAAATAGCTGATTTTACGAGATTGGCTATGTACTAAAAACGCTTCCATTTCTAATAGAGTGATCAAATTTCAGATCTCTACAAGGGCACTCTCTTGTTAAATAATAAAAAATTTATTTTACTCTGCATAAAAAAAAGAAGAGAAATTAGCAAATGAAACCCTAGAGGGAGAAATTCCTGTGGAGTGGGGGCTGGAATTGATACTAACATTTTGGTTAAAATATGCTGCAGAGCCCACATTTTACCTCAGTTCACAGTTTTGTTTCTTCTGTTTTTGACTTCAGCATGTACTTTGACAGTTTGTAAGTTTTGGGGTTTTTAAGAGTTAAAATGCTCAATTGTTGAAGCATTTATCTTAATCTACAACCCCTGATATGTCTATAAATGTACAAGAAGCATAATTACATGGAATTACTATTTTGCTATACACAGTGGTATGAAGATGGTATGAAGAGATCATTTTGTCTTGTTCTGCACATTGCAAAAATATATTACTCTAAAATACTTTTAAGTTAAAAGACCAAGTATACTATCAAACATTTGTGAAATGGTGTTTCATGCAATAAACATTCTTTTGTGTATTAGAATAAAAATAAATTGTTCTTTTCCCTATAGTTAAACTTTATTCAACAAGCAGAACAACGACAATAATGCATATAATAAATATTCTGTATGAAAGTTTGTTTTATATTGAAGGTATAGTAATGTATATTGGCAGATATAACACTGAAAATAAACTACATATTCGTACATAAGTGGATAATATTATTTAATAGCATTAACTAAAGAATAATGCTATGACTAATTATACTACAATTAATAAATTCAAGTACCACGTGAGTGTATGTAGTAATTAATGGCATAAAAGTTTAAGCTAAATATTATGTTCATACGGTTTATTAGATTTAATGTAGCTATTTAAAGGACATCCTCAGATGGGACTGATTACTTACACCAGGCTGCACTAACATACAACTCTTTTTTCTAGCCAAATTAATTAGCTTTGAGACTTAAAAATACATTCTGTTAAATACACAGTCTAATAAGAGGTAAAAACAATGTTGGGAATTTCATTCAGGTTTTGGATTTCATTTGACCAACTTAAAAAACCCCTGTTAAACCTCACTTAATGGGTTTAGGTTTATAGAAGCCTGTTTAATGAAAATATTCAGAAACAGTTGAAGAACACTCAAGTATTGTATACTAATGAAAAATGCATTTGTCGAGCTCATTTGTTTGAAGGTGGTTCCACACTCTTAGAAAAAAAAGGCACACTATACTTTCAGAGACTTCCAAGGCAAGCTTACATACTCTTTGTAACTGCTAGGAAGAGCTAAAAATAAACTTGTGCTCCTTGTAAAATTTGTAATTTCCTTATTATGATGGAATGCAACAAAACATCTTGCCCTTGGGTTGCTCTGTTTCAGCCAAAACAAATGCAAATGGCTTGTCAGATGACAGCTGTTTGATAAGGCTCCTCTACAAGACCTGCATGCTTTACTTTTTTCCGTGAAACTTGGGATGAAAGGCAGAAGGCAGGAAGAGAATTAATGTAGCATAGAGTCTAAAGGCAATGCTACAACCGTGATTAAGTAGAAAAGTTAAAAGGCACAGATTTTCCACAGCCTTGCTGCGTGCAACCCATCCGTGTAACAAGTTGACAGGCCTAGCGCGTCAGCTCCATCATCCTCTCCGACAGCTAAAACGCAGCATTGCATCCCTTTTCAGAGAAAATTTGCGTCTGCACCATGAAGCGTTGTACATTATTTCTTAGCACTGCAGGGGGCTCAAGTCCATATGGAACCTTCACAAATATTACCACAGATCAAACCAGCGGCGTTTCGAGGCAGATTTGACATACCTATTTAAATGAACAGCAGGGGTCCTCGGGCTGCCTCGGGCTGTGCAGGAGAAAACCTCTGCGGAAAGCCTATGCTGCAGCTCCATTACTCAGCAAAGACACACTCTACATTTATCATTCATTTCATTTCTGCCAGGGCAAGAAGCTCATTTGCCCAAGGTCAACCAAAAAAAAAAAAAAAAAAAGGAGGGAGGGTGTTTTTTATTCTCCCAAAGAAATAAATGTACCTGACAAGTGAGGATTTTGTCCTTTGGGTACGCAGAACACAAGTAAATATCAGATAATTCTAATAAAAGCATTACACTCAGTAAAGCTTTGCACCAAATTTGAGAATATAAAATTTGGCATTTTTTACAACTGAGTTTAGGTTTTTTGACAACTGATTAATCACAGAACTAACTTTTTAAGACTATCTAAAAGGAAACAAAATCTGACGTGAATGTCCAATTACGTATTTCTGCATACATTATTAATGCCTTTGTCTTCTATAAGTACACATAAGAAACATGAACGTCTTTCTATAAATTCTCCTAAAGAAGCAGATAATGCTTGTGCCACTGATGGTCACAGATATGAAACATCTGTTCATAACCCATGTTAAGACTCAAGGTCTAGTGGTGTTTTATTAGATACAGGTTTTTTCATAAAGGTAAAAGATGTAGATCCTTTACTCCTGGAACCATGCTAATCAGAAAAAGCCTTAAGTTTGCATGAATGGAACCATCTTAGAAAAATCAATTAAGCAGTTTAAATGCAAATTTTCTTCACACTAAATGTCAGCACAAATAACATTTCCTATAGCTTTGCCCTTGACGGGGAAAAAAAAATCCTATTTTTTATTCTACAATGAACTTTGCTAGAAGTAGTCATTTTTATTGTATATGCATTCTTCAGTACTAATCATATGCTACCAACCAGATACAGCCTACAAGAAAGTGTTCAGATTATTCAAATCCAGTCTATTGCCGAATAAACCAAAAATTAAAGCAGAACTATAATGCAGTGTGTTCTCTTAAATGTGACATAAAAATTCTCATAATAATGGATATTGTGACACAAAAATATACACTGCATTTAACTTCAGTGGTGATATTATGACCTACTGTGAAAACATAACTAAACTCAGGAGCTTCTGACAGGCATTTCTAGAATAACATATACTTGACTGGGAGCTGACATTATTTATTACAGATAACATACTTACATGCATTAATGAGTAATATGACTGCTTGCCAGTATAAAAGAGAAAGTGAAATGGTCGGCCATCTTCTCCCCACTGGATTTCTAATGGAAAGCAAGATTAGACAAGAAAGCAATATATAATCACTTTAAAAAAAAACACCTTGTATTTAACTGCAGTTATAAACCTCTTTTATAATACTAATTACTTTTTTAAATAGCAGAGAACAAATACATTTTATGGGTGTTCAATCTGTCTGGAAATCTGATTTAGACAACCTTGTTTAAAGCTAATCTCCATCTTCAATTATAACCAAATATTTAACATAACATTTCTAAATATCATAGTACATGAAGGAATCCATGATGTACATCTTAAACTTTCAAAGACTGTATAGGTAGTATTACAGATAAAAGTATACATTTTAGAGTTGAAAGAAGCACAAAGTAAGAGACAACTGAAATCTACATAACAATTGTAAAAAATGAAAGATCAGCAGCTCTGCAAAAGAGCAAAAATTGTACTAGCATAATATGTCTAAGCTAAACTAAGTATTTGTACAGTTGTCTTTTGTGGGCAACTGCCATATTCATAACTCAGGTGATTTTAGAACTTGTTATTATATCTGGGATATTTAAATACAAAGGTCTATCCTACAGCTTACATAATTAGTTCAGGAAGAAAACAAACGTTCCCTATAATTCAGCATGTCCACTCTACTTTATTCATTACAAAATGTTATATAAGGACAAATAAATTTCAACTTTGCAGAAAGAAAAAAAAAATCAAAAATTACATAACATGACAAAGATCTCTTCCAAATTGAGAAAAATTACAAAAATAAAAACCTGAGAGCTTTTTACGTATTGAACTGTAGAGAAACTCCCAGCCATTTTATCCAGTGAAGTTCAAATGAAGTTGGCTATAAGCCATAGGTAAAGATAAGACACTAAGGACTCGTCTGATAAGCACGATATGTATTGGATTGGAACACTAAGATAGAACATGGCAGAAGTTGAATGTAAAGATGCAAAACATATTAGAACAGAAGGAATACAGGGAACTTTTACCCATATATACTACTAGTGGACTGTGTGAATTTCCATGAATGCAGCTGTAAAAGCACAATTCGTTGAAATTTCTGTTCAGGGAACATTCTGTAGTATAAATTTAAGATTTTGTACTTCAAAGCTACCAACAACACAATTCAGAGGCAAGAGAAAGCTGCCTTAAGAGATACTTATTGAAAGTGTTATTTTTAGATGTAAATATAAAACTACACTTTATACTAATTTGTTGTTACACTCCTTGGGACATAGCTAGCATTTCAAAGAATTCTTTAGTCTGGAAAGTATAAAGAACAGTAGCTTAGTTCTGCCACAAAACAGCCCTTGGATTTTAAAACTGCTTAATGATTGACTCTCCCCTACCTTTTCACTTTCTCCTTTTTACTTCATAATATAGAGAATTTAAAAATAATGCTTGATTCTGTTTGAAAGCTGAAATTCCAAAATTTCAGATAATTTAGACAGCTTTCCAAAAGATACACAGAGCCTCCCCAACAAAAACCAAGTATCAGTTATTCCAGGAGCAGAAAAAAAAGGAAGGAAAATTCTATGATTTTGCTGATAACCAGAAGTGTTTATCTGGGACCTGATAGCTTAGTGAATGTAGAATTTTCCACTTGTGCAACTAGTTAATATTACAACGCTAGTAAAAAATGGAGATCAGGTTTTGACATTATCTTTTAAAAGTTCTATGTAAAATTAATTTGCTAATTTTAGTGAACTGACCAACATACTGGCATATCACTGACAACTCCGACTTTATATGGTGTCTCAAGTGCAAGATCAAAGATAGTAGGGACAGAAATATAGAGTTAGGACTTACAGGTTAAAGACCTGATTGGGAGTTTCCACTCTCCCTATTCTACCAACTAGCAATTTCAAAGCTGTAATTTCTAATCTTTTAGAGAAACAAAGTTACCAGGAAAACTTTTAGTTTAAAATAGTATTAATGAAAATTTTATGTATGTGATAGACAGCTCTGACAAAAAGCTACTCAATCCAAGAAAAGGTTTTCCCATGACTTCAACATCATCCTACTTATTGTTTATTTTTAAACAATGAAAACCATTTTTCTCAGTCAGTTAACACGACTTGTGAGACGACCACTGGTATTCCAGAATCCAGTGATAATTTTTATCCTAAAATGTAGAATATCAGATTAGACTTTTACTGCTCATGTCCTGGCAGTCATCAGGAATACAGGAAAAAGAGTAAATCCATAAAAAAAATAAATTCTACATATGCAACAATTTTAATACTCAGAAATATTAAAATAAATATCTAGGAACACTTACTTCTCTGCTCTGGAAAAATTTCAGTAGGATGCTGTAAGTAAATAAATGAACAAATATCAGCAAAAGTAAAAAGTTACTTAAAATATCATGCTACAGTTATTCAGAAATGCAACAAAATAATCCTACCTTCATCATAGGTCTGGCTTGTTTGTCGAATAAGCCAGAAGGAAAGAGATAGGCAATAGCTCTCTGAAAATAAGAAGAAAGATCTTGTATGTGATTTTTTTCCCCACAAAATCATCATGAAAACATTTCTTAGGTACTGTCTCATGAAGAAAAATTAGTGTTAGATTTTGTACAGTATGCAACCAAATCAGTAAGAAAGAACTATATGCTGTGCCGAAAAGAAAAGCAGATAATTTCCTCTGGAATCCTCAGTAAAATTAAAACCTCATTCAGAAGGCTGTACTCTACTACTACTCTACTTCTACTGCAAAGTTTAGTTTTTATAGAATACATTTATCCTAACTTATCAGAACTACTCAAGTGCAAAGACCACCTTTATACACAGTGATTTTGCTCTAAAATTTCAAGTGCTGTGACTTATAAAGGAAATCGCAACATTCATCTTTTTATCTTTCTGAAAATATCAGTGCTTGTTAACAGTGCCTACTGACAGACCAAGCATAGATGTTTTATTTAAAACAAGAGGAAAAAGCCAAATTTTACACATTTAGAATCCCAGTTTCTACAGTTTCCAGATATATTTTCTTCAAGTCTAAAAAGCTGTGTTTGCTGTCGCAGTAGAAGATATTTCACATAACCTAAATAAGCATTTCATTGATCACTGCATTTGGAAACAACTGCAAATCATTAAAAGAAGAAAGACTCATAAACGACATCTTTCTTTTTCTTAGATGCCTGAAGGTTTGCTAAAATAACTTAGAAAAATGTCTGACATTCATTACACACTCATTGTTTAGCCAATTTTCACAACATAAAAGGTATATACTTTGCATTTACTTAACCAATATTTACCACTATTCATGTGATGTATAAAATGAGCATTATTTGCCTCCAGCAAATAAAGTTAGTATACCAATATTCCAAATCATTCTGGAAAATGTAAGGCAAAGCACCTTACAAGGTTAAACCTAATGACATGTATTTCTGTTCAACATCATCTTACTCTCCCCCTTCAGTGTAACTAAACCCGAATCTAATAAGGAAAAATATGCACTTGTGAGAACTGTTTATTTTCATTTGTTTTTAAAAACAAAACAGAAGAAGCTAGCCATCAAAAACGCCCCAGATGTTGGGGTCTGGCAAATGTAGCCAACTTCAGACAGTGGGTTGTAGAGCTTCAGATGGAAATCTGGTGCTTGTTCAGTAAAATGGACTAACCAAATAAACCCCTCTGGCAGTGGTCTCATTTATATTTCCATTAGACAGTACAGAAAAGTAGAATTACAATAAAATCTGAGTTTTAAATCTTCTCTCAAGAAGAATGGTGCTTTGTTAGTTAGGCTACCTTAGGGCTATTACTTGCTGATAATTTTTTCCATTGACTTTAAGTGGTTTGTCAGTGTTTCAACTGATTTAATATTCATGGAGTGTAAAAAGACCTAACCTATTACTTTCATTAATCCCCTACTGACATTCTGAACAGAAATTTTGAGAATTCTGGAGCAAACAAAAGGCTTAACTTGATTTTATAAAACGGTGATTTTGTTTCTCTTAGTGACTACTGTATTCCCATTTGTTAGTCAATGGGCATTTTATGCATACACACAGTAGGTGAACACCTATTTACGAACAAATGGGGATTAATTATGATGACAATAGAGAAATCTGCTGTGAGCCAAATGATGTTAAACAAACACCTTATATAATATATTAAAAGAAATTACTGGAGGATACTGAGACTGACTCTGTGTGTACTTAAGATGTAATCTTTATACAAGCATTTCCAGAATCTCAGTCAAAACAGTTACTGTAACTACACGACCTTAATAAATCCCAAATATAACAATTTAACATTTATAATGAGGAAAGTTGCTGCCATCTGAGACCTTCTACTTCCGAAAAGTTTATTTTATATTGCCAAGTGTGTACTCATGTCTTTCATACTACTGCATAAGCACACCCTGCATTAAGAAATCCTAACATCTACTTTCAGCTCTCCACACAATAACTAACCAAAGCATAATAGTTCATTTTCCAAGTTTGCTCTTCTGTTGTTCCAAAATAAAAAAACATAAGTCTTCCTGCCTTCTCCCTTTTAATGGAAATGTAATCAAGGATGAACTATCTTGTGATGCAACAGACTCCAATTCAACTTTACTCCAAAGCTTCTTTTTAATTTTACATAGCTGGGTCCTCAGACTGTATTTTTAGCAACTACATAGCAAGTCAGACTAGCTCTTGGGAACTTTATCTACAGAAGCTGATTTTGTCAATGTAAATGTTTCAGTTTTGTAGAAAAGAAGTATTAAAAAAAACCCTGTAATTCTTAACACCCATGTGTACTAGCAATAAAAAATTATGGTGGATCAGTCTCAGGAATTACACCAGAGTCAGTCTCTCCAAACTGCAGCTGAAGCATGTAACTATGAAATTATTTTCCTCAAATCTTTTGATAGTGTCTTCAGATTTGAAACACAGGTTTCCTTTCAGGGATCTCCATGTCTCAAAAAAAAAAAATTCCACAGAGAATTAGCTGTACATTCTGCATTTTCCTAAACACAAAAAGCAGGTGAATGTCCCTCTTAAAACTTTATAATCAAGGTGTAAATATTAGCAGTAAAGTTCCCAAGAAACTTTTCAGATTTAAGTTCAGTTTTCCATTCCAGAAGCGGTTTTAAGCGTAAGAGTTCTGGCCAATATCTTTTTTGTTAATGTTTATATAGAATTGAATTCTAGATTAAAGAAACTGTTCTGTTTAATATCATGACCAAGAATTACTTTCTTCAGGGCATCATGTCAGCTACATAAGATACATTCACCCACTCTAGACTCCACAGATTCTGGGCTGCTATTTCAGAGTTCTATTTGACAAATCACAATGTTGCCATTATCTTTGGAAATAAACCAGAGCTTTCTAAAAATGAAACATCCATCATTATTTTCAGCAGAATCACAATTAAAAATCCTGGTACCTAGTAACACAACGGTATTTCCATAAATAATTACATAAATTACTTTCAAAAGCTGGAATGTGTACAGTCTGCTTCTGCTATGAGTTACTGGAAAAATGTTAGCTATTTCTTTTCAGGATTTGAAACCTTTTGTTTTTAAACTTTCCTGTTAATCCACACAGAGAAAAAGAAAATAATCAGCAGTCACACCTTTAAAAATAGCAGCTCATAACAAACATGTAAGTAACAAGATAGTTTACATCAGACATTTCTTAAATTATACTGGTAAACTGAATACTCCTGTAGCAAACTAAAAGGAAGTCTGTTATATCATCACTGGTGGAGGGACCAGATGAGTCAATATACCACCCACAGGACAGTGTCTTTCACTTGCAGCTTTAAGTTCAAATTCAAGCAAGTTGGAATAATGAGAACAACCTTCCATCCATATTAAAAAACAAACAAACAAACAAACAAACCAAAACAAAAAAAAAACAAACCAAAAAAACAAACCAAAAAACCAACAATACCCAAACACCAAAACCCTTATCTGGCAGTTCTTCAAGCATGCAAACCAATTCATTAAATAATCTGTCTAGCACTGCACGTGGCAGGTTGTGCAAATTGAGTGTAACTGCCACACTTCCCTCTTCCCTGTGCATGTTGCACATGCTGATGCCTGATTCTCCTTCCCCTCCTACCTCTCTACAAGCAAAGAAATTTTGTTCACTCACTTTCTCAAACTTCAGAGACTAACTCTGAATCAAACAAGTTCAGTTGGGTCAGTAGGAGTTACTTTTTCCTTTTTCCTAATGTCTTGAAAAATGAACAATTCAATAGAATTGAGTCAAATAGAATTGACTATGTCATACTGGGATAGGGGAAGGAGACTACAACAGTTCCCGTCTTAAATTGATCTAGCAGAGGTGTCTTTCCACACCTTTGTTGAAGCTACAGCTCAAACACAAAACATTCCACCAATTCGCACTGCTCAAGTCACGTGCAAAGACAGTTATCTAAGTAATGTCCAGTGACGAAAGATAATTTATAGAAAACAAGGAAAGAGTAAGGGGGAGGGGGAATTTTAGAAAAAAAACACCAAATATCAAAACTCTCCACCGTGGGGCTCCTTTGCAGCAGCATCCTTTTTGGCAGAGGTCTCAAGAATCCAGCTCATTCCTTTTTAAATAGATATGAAACTTTAATCATCAAAACACTGAAGCGAGAAGTGACACTTTATGCCGTAACATTTTAATGAAACACCTGAGCAAAAGCTGTTTCAGCTTCTTCTACTCCTCAACGTGATCACATGAGAGCCACTTCCCTTCTTAAACCGTGCCTCTTGAATCACATCATTTAGTCACTGTACTTCATCATTTCTCAGACCAAGATGTTTTCTGAACAGCTGTTTTCCTTCAAACCACAGGAGCAGTATTCTTTAACAGTTTTACAGCATCCAAAATCCAGAACATTCGGGGTAAACCCAGGAATGAATGAAACAAAAATGGGATACAAAATGTTAGCTCTGAAATAGGGTTTGTTTTTTTTTTATTTAACAAGACTGAAAAGGTAAACAACAACAACAAAAAAAGAATCACTGACACACCTAAGTTTTTACTGTAAAACAAAGTCCTCCACTAACATTCTAAAATTTATTGAAACCACCCCAAATCACTGTCACTGTTTATCTGAATTCCAGCTGAGACAGCAAAACGTTTCAAGTTCAGAGTGACATACCATTTTAACTCCATCACTTGGGGGGGGGGAAAAAAAAAAGAAAAAACTCAATCAGTACTAGCACTACATGAACAAAATCCACCTTTTTAATATTACATTATTTTTATATTATTTAATAATTTTCAAAATGAAAATTAATGTCGTCTATAGCTTGCAGAGAAAAAAAAATCCAAAAGCCTGCTGAAAGAAACTGACAGTACTTTGACCTTCAACTTTTCAAAACACGGAACTGTATTAAAAAGAAGAAAAAAAAGTACAGCAGTCATCAGCTCTGATTGATGCAGAAGTAAGAAAATACTGATGCAGGGTTTGGTTCCACTGGGAAAAAATAGTAAAAAATAGTTGAAAAAAGCATTCTATCTTCAACTATTTAAAAAACAATACAAAATAAATTATTTCTTGTAAGGACAATGCTGGACAAGACACTCTTGTTGCAGACAACAGGAAGTTCAGAAATGCATTTTGTTCTGAATAATATTTCTGACATTTCACATATGCCAATATTGACTCATTTCTAGCACTCTGCACTGCTAAAATTTGAATATTATTGAGAAATGAGATGTGCCGAGCCACTTGTTAAAGCAAGTCTTTATTAAAGAAGTCTTAATTTATTCAAGAAAACTATACCTTCCGAGGAATTAAGTTTTTTCACATTTAACATTTTCATAGTTAACAATCTTACTGGTACTTTTCCAACAGTATATATGCTAGTGGAAAAAAATGTATATTTTATATTCAAATTGTTCCATCTGCTTGACAGCAATCTATTAGGTCATAAGACAGACAAGAGAAAATGAACATAGATCTTTAGCTTTTGAGTTTTACTAACTCTTATGGGGAAAGAGTATTGCTTTATGATGAGTTCATATCTGGGAGAGCATTTAGTGACTGCATAAAAATGAATAATACAAATACTGGCATATAAATAGGTCATGAAGCTTAAGATGCTCTTCTTGTATTAATCTTACTTAGATTTCTGGGCTTTAAAGTGGAATATCACAGAACTGACAGTGGAAAATGACTGTGGGCTGTTTACTACAACCGTAAGTTAAAGTTAAATCACAAAATAAAAGGATTACAGACTCAAACAGGGAAAAGCACTAGGTCAGGACTGCAATCTCTATTAATTAGGTATCCCAGCTGGGCAGTGGGTATGCAGCTGTTAACTTGATCAATGACTTACCTAAATGTCATCTCTACTGATTCGCTTATAAATTACCAGCAAGTGAGACTAATGTACAGGTGCTAATTTATTTAAACTGTTCTCTGCAGTTCTACATAGCTTTATAAACTGCATCTGGCACCTAATGTTAGCTGTCAGTTGTACTTAGACATGCCTGTCCTAACGACTCTGTTCATTAGAAATGAGCACAAATTATGAAATATTGTGAAAAATGATACATCAAATGGAATGGGCAAAGCAAATCAATTAGAAAAACTTCATAGCACATATTCACACATAGGAGAATAAAACATCCTAGCTTCAGAGTGAGGTCTCTAATACCAATTAAAAAGCAATTGGTAGACTTGTGCAGAGTTATATATCAATTTGCTGGATTTTTTTTCTCCTCCAGAAATACTGTTGTAATGCACAGCTTAACTTTTCATTCCTAAATAAAAGCATCAGTAAGAGGCAATTCTGCTTCCAGAACATCCAGAGGATTAGCAAGTAAGTCAACTTATTTTCCTGTTTAAAACTTCACAAGATTTAGCTCTTATTAAACTATACCTAAAACTCCAGTGAAGGACGGAATCCTATGATGTCTACTTTTGAAATACACTGCAAAGACTGATTAACAGTAGAAGACATGGAGGTATATAAGCACGCATCAGAAAGAATTATTGCTGTTCAAAATGTAAAGCTTGATAATTCTCCTGCCAGTGCTTAAGGAGCTTTTATATTTTTATAACAGAAATTTAATTATGCATAGCAGACACTATTACACACTCTAATTATTTCCTAACACCTGACAGAATATGAAGAAATCAAACGTACCATAGATACTTGGTATGACCAAACAAAACATTACTCTTTTTGCTCCATTTCTCCACTTTTCAGTAACAGAGTCTGCAAAGCAGTCCTATATTTGTCACCTTCACTGCATTTGTAAAAGCTAATTTCTGGAATGAGTCTGCTTTTATTAATGGTGGAGCTCAGTTAATTCTGTACAAACAATCATAGTGCTGTGGATTCACAAAGAAGAAACCACTACTTAGATATGGTCACTCTGCATTTCTTGCAGTCTTGCTTTCTATAAGCCTTCCCCCTGGACCCTATCAAGGAAGGAAGCCAGACTACAGATTAATGCATTCTCCTGCCATTAACCTTTCAGGCAAACTGAACTATCAGCATCATCTCTGCACTGTATTAACATGGGAGGTATTCTGCTGGTAGGTCTGCGCATGTTTACAAAAAAAGTAACTCAAAAAGAAAAAGGTCATTAAAGGTAAGAAAAAATATCCGAAAAATACATGAAAAGGAAATTCTGTAGGTTGCACAGAAAAAAAAAAGCCAATATAAGGAAACAGCCTGCTATTCCTGCTGACCTCAGTGACCTGCTGACCTTTGACTGGTGACCTTACCCACTCTGGACTGAGACTGGCAGGGTCTCTGCACAGGCACTTGTTTGTAGAAGAGCAGTGCGATACCTACAGCTCTGAATGAAAGTAGACACAGTATCAGTGCATAGCTTTGTACTCATAAAATGATTTCCTATGAATTTCCTATGGATTTGTGACTCGACATCAAGTTTCCTTTATGGATTTTCTGATACTTGATAAAACCTCAAGTCACATTTCAGCCTTTTTCTTAAAAAGCCATTAACTCTGTGTCTCTCTACGTTGCTGCATATTTTCAGATATGTTTTCAGACCTTAGTTTCGAGCCTATCAAACACGTTTGAAACCAGCCTGTATCACATATACAGACGTAGCTTTTTCTTGGAATAAGCACACTGTCAAGACCTCTTACATGACACAGCTGCGCAGACAGAATTTTGCCACTGAGAGAGGCAACATTCTCCCTGACCTGAAAAAAACTAAACAACGGACAGCTCTTTCTTTGTACTTGCCACATTACTACACCTGCCCTAGGGGCCCTGCCAATACACTGGGCTGCCACAGCTACGGTAAGTGTTGCTGCTGTGCAAAGAAAACTTCAGCCACGCGACTTCATGCAGCTTCACCTAAGAGTGAATGTCATGAAATGACATTTCTCCTCCCTACCTCTGATGTGTGATAAGACAGAAATGACAGAAGTGACGACCAGGTGGGACATAAAAGAAAAAAATCCATGCAACAAAACATTTTTCTGAGTGAAAGGGAGTATATATTTACATGAGCCTAAATGACAGAGAAAGAACAGGCCAGCCATCTGCCAGTCATGAGAGAGAATGACAATAAAATAGTATGTTTGTAGATACTGATATGAGCTTAAATTCACGTCTATATTAAAATCCTTAAGGTAAGCCAGTGTGTTGGTTGTAAAATACCATGTAAAACTTAATTTACATTACCAGCAACCACGATATCACACAAGAAAACTCTAAATATACACAGCAGGTCAAACTGTGGGTAAACGTTTTGAAATGCTACATAAACCTTTACAGTGCCTCTTATAACCTCAGATCAAAGGGATTATCCATTAGCACTTCTAAAAAGAACCTCCTGTGCTTTAGCAAGATATAGCATACATTTCTATACTGTGATGTCTGACCTCACATGGTAACAGAGAGAGAATTTCTATTCACAGTCACAGTTGCAATGTTTGCAATGTATAGTAGCATTCTTCTTTATTCTGACAGTTTGATTAAAATTCACATAGAGCTGAGGGGCTCATGCTGAAGTAAAGTGCTTTCAATATCTGAAACTCTACAGTAAATTACTTCTCCAACAGAGCAACTGTACTTACATCAATATCCTCTTGGGTAAAAGTTTCTGGATCTTCTCCCATCATGTTGGCTAAATGTCTCTTTCCCAGGTTGAACTCTTCAATCTGTTTTTTAATAAATGCCTCTGTGTACTTTTCAGGTCCTGAGGCTCCTACATTTCTCCTCTGCACTGCTGTAGTGGTATGGATCAGCCTTAACATCTAACAAAACAAAACAAAAAAAAAGTGGGATTTATTTTACATTTCTGGCATAGTGAGCTCTAAATAAAACAAATAAATGCATAGTGTAACAAGCTATTCATACCTGTAACAAGATTCAACACATTACAGTAATAAGTTAGGAAAAGCAGTGTTACTCATTAAACCATTTTCTTCCAATTGTTTAATGTCCATAAACAGATAAACACATTTTCACACTTTACAATTAATTCAGAACATTTTTCTGATGGAGAGAAAAGTAACATCCTATGTCAGGAATATCCGCAGGTACAAAGCACAGCACTGATCAACAGATCCAGCCTTAAAAGAAAACAAAAATCCATCAGCAAATACACAGGTTTTGCCTTCACCTAAAGGCATCCCACAACAAACTGAAAAGAGTATGGGGGGCAGCTCCCTAGTGGCTTTTCAGAAGCCACTGACCAAATACTGCTAAAGGCTCTAGAAAGGCCATGGAGTGCTCCTTACTTGTTCCCAGTGCCAGAATGGTTCTTAAGTTACTCCACTGCCTCAAGTACAACAATTAGAAAACTAATATGGTAGTTCTCACCAGCAAATTGGTACTGAGCACTGTAACAGCTCAGAGGTCATAACTCAGGGGACAGCTATCTTCAAATCTTCAAGGGACACAGCTTTGGTCTTACTTCCATCAAGACTATCAGTACTTAAGATGACTAATTTCCACCAAGCTCTCTGTCAGAAAATAGGAGCTTCACTGACAGAGCTGTAATGTCCCAATTCTGGCCTAGTGCCAATATTATGTACTATTTTGGCTCTTCAACATTAGTATTAAAGTCCTCTGCATCTTAATTATTCTACAAACTGAATGAGAACTGATTATTTGTGTGGTCTTCTGTGGGCGGGGAGAGGGAGGGAATCACATGAAAGAAGGCAGTGTGGGATAGAAAAGCAAAGATAGAAAAGGAATCACTTCTGATTCAGAAAAATGCCTGATTCTATTCATCAGATAGTACCCTGAAACACTTCACTCCCATTCCTTCAACATGCCACAGCTTGGCTTTGTGAGCAGACAGTGCAGTTTCACAGGGCAGAAAGAGTCCATCTGAGAGTCCAGCTCTGCCAGCATTCTTTCTTCCACTCCCTTCACTTGCCCTGTGCACCGAGGCTCCTCTGCAAGCCAGCTGAGCTCCCTCCATGTGGCAGAACACTAACTTCTGCTTCATCCCAAGAAGTGGGCAGCCCTCAGTTGAGCTGCTAAGTCTGAGCAGTTCAGAGGGCTCTGACAATTGCCCAAGCTAGCACAAGAACGTGGCTGAAACACATAACCAGAAGCAAGAAAGTAAAGGGGGAGTCTTCTCTTTACCTTTATTTCTTTGAGTAAATTACTAAATTGTCCCTGCTGCTCCTGGAACTGTGGCCCCAGTCTACCTGTGAAGGGCCTGGAGGGAAAGCCATATGAGGAGCAGCTGAGGGCACTTGCTCTGTTCAGCCTGGAGGAGAGTGAGGGGAGACCTCATTGCAGTTACAACTTCCCTGTGAGAGGAAGAGGAGGGACAGACACAGACCTCGTCTCTGTGGTGACCAGTGACAAGACCCAAGGGAATGGATGAAGTTGTGTCAGGGGAGGTTTAGGTTGGGTATTAGAAAAAGGTTCTTCCCCCAGAGGGTGTTTGGGCACTGGAACAGGCTCCCCAGGGCAGTGGTCACAGTACCAAGCCTGACAGAGTTCAAGAAGTGTTTGGATGATACTCTCAGGCACACGGTGTGACTCCTGGGGATGATCCTGTGCAGGGCGAGGAGCTGGACTCGATGATCCTTGTGGGTCCCTTCCAACTCTGATTATTCCACAATTATGTGATATCTTTAGCCAAACATTAAAACCCAAACAGACAGAGCAAAGTGAGCTAGTCAGGGTTCTGATCACAAGGAACAGAATAAAGGTAGTATTTGAAATCATTAAATGCTTTCTAAGTAATGAGAATTTTCTTCTCCAGATCAATGTTTAGATATGCTGACCATTTTGATTGATTTCACCAATCTGAGTTAAGCTAATATGAATAAAATACTCTCTACCTTCCTGTAACTAACACAAATATAACAGTAATCACAAAACCTACTTATAACCACAAAAATACAAACACACGTCTCTTTAAAACAAGATTACATGGATATATTTGCAAGACAAACACAAAAGCAGATCAAACTTCCACATTCTGCTAGTAATCCAGTCAGCTTACATGAACTTCTCCCATGACAAGAAGCTTTTGGTGTTCCACATTATGTGGTCAAGTCCTACATGAACAGGCAATGGAACACAGCTTTTCTCTGTACTTCCACAGAGCCCACTTGGTATTTTGGACATCTGGCAGTCCAGGATGGACCAATCCAACTCATCCAATTTGCTGCACGCATGTAAAGCTATTCATGATCAACTTACCCATCCATGACTGTCTCAGTCTTCAATATACAAAACCTAAAAACCCCACTTGATATTTCAATTTGAAATTAAGACTACAATACCCTGCCTTAAACCTGTATAAAGCATATGCCTGGGCTGCAGGATGACTCCTATTAATTGAATCAGGTTTGATATAGGAAGGTAATCTTTGAATAAGGTCACATGAATCACGAAGAACTGACCGTCTATGGTTTTACAACCTGACATGGATAAAGATTTTCACCTCAGGAAAGTAACCAATACCTCTGCCACAAATGATTTAAAAACAAGTCCAAGGCACAATTTGATGCTGAAGAGTCTGATGTCGCTTCATTTTCTCCATAGCTTATTAGCAACGCTAATCCTAGTTTGTCCCTTCCTTCTTCTTTTCAATACTTGTGTTCTGTGAGGTTACATTGACACACACAGAACTAAAAGAAAAATAACCAAAATTTTAAAGGTACACATTTTCCACAGGCAAGGCTCTGGTGATTACCTTACAAAGCAGTAAAAAAACCCCAGAGGTATCCCCACATATTCCCTATTCTTCTCTTCTAGTCACTCCTCAGGAAAGAATTCAATTCATCTTCTGTCTTACTTGTCTTAATAGTAACTAATTATTTGTAATTCTTGTTAATGAACATACGATTCCTTATTACTTGGCCAAAAATAGCTTTCTCTGGTATGCTTTAAACAGAATACTTTTTAAAAGATTGCTTTCATCTTATTCATGTCAATTTCTATTGTAATTTTCTCATTTTTGTCCTACTTCCCTCAAGCTATTCGTATTCTTCACTAGTTTCAATTCGTCACTAATCAAAAGTCCCTGGACACACAAACTGTTCATAATTAGAAAACAGCCTCTTATGCAAATTAATATCTATTGTATTGGGTACCTCTTCTGGGATAAGAGCACTGTTTCATGGGTGGCACAGGCAGGAACTGCAAAGCACAGCTAAATGCTTCTGGCATTTCAGTCAAATAAGAAAGCGTGCTCCTCTACTTTGTAGAGGAAACCACAGAGGTTTGCATTCACTTCTTACACATTTCATAAAGTGTTACTGCAGACAGCAGCCTCACCATTTTTAAAATAATAATTCTTATTAACAGTACTCCTGAAATAATACGCTCTTCCACCAGAATGCAGGAGAAGGGAAAGCCTTTACTTCTGGACACAACTCATTGGGATTAACCCTCCCTTCCCAACTTTCTGAGCAACCTAGTACTGAAACAGTTTGGCAAATCCTGATTTTCCAGCGAGACCATAAACTTATAGAAAATCAACTTATGTTAAATTTGCCTTTGAAAAAAGAAAAAGCAATTTCAGAAACTTCAACTTCTCTGGCCTATTCTTTTCCAAGAGAAATAACCAGCCTCTGTCTGTTTACTCATTCTGTTTATTTTGCTTCACCAGAGCTATATGGATATAAAACCAATATGTATCTCTAACAGAGGAAACAAATTTTCTGTACTTTTGATATGGGCGGAAAGGTGAATCAGAGTCAGAAGATTTAAATCCAAAAGTGAAACCCGTCTGCTTTACAAGACATAGTTACAAAGACAGAAGACAACAGCCCAGGATGCAGCACACACACTGTTTTGCCATTTTCATGTTTCTTCCATGCTCTAAGCTGACGCACTTCAACCATCTACTTTTCCAAAACCACGCAGTGCACAAACAAACTTGCAATGAAAAGTTATCTCTAGGATAGGACTTCACTAAGAGATGTGGAGCTGGAGCTGTATAACCACATCAGAATGCAGGACTAAAGCTGCCCAGTGTCCAATGCTCCAACTACTGGCACAGCTGGTGCTACTGAATCCAGCAGAAATGCAAGACACCAACAACAGTCTTCTAATTACTTGTTGTACAAGAAAAAACATATATTACGTAGGAATCATACAGAATATAAATGCTCAGTCATTCCAGTTTCTCAAGAATTACCTTTTGCTCAATAGGTGAGTTTTTGATTTCTAGCATGCTGTTTCGAAAAAAAATGTTTTAATTGCTTTACTTAAAACATTTATATAATCTCAGATTTCAGCTGGTGTACAAACTAATTATGTGGACCACTATCAGGTTTATGTTTCAGAAGTATTTTTCAAAACACATTAGAAAGTATCACAAGGTATCAGCAAATATGCACAAGTGATTTTAGATTACTTTTTATAACCAATTCCACAAAATATTTAATCAGAAGAAACTTTTTCTTTCAAAATTAAGTCCCTTGACAGACAACCATAAAACTGTACTTCAGCTATTCAGAAAACTTACTTTCCGTGAATGTTTGACCAAATCTAAATATTAAGTTTTCCTGTACACTGGGGAAATAAAAGATAGCTCTAAATGTACAGATACATGTCAAGTATCAGATGTACGTAACAGGAAGCAGAATTTACATCTGGTTGTTTTGAGGCACAAGTTTTCAAGCACTAAGAGGTTTTCAAATCTAGCTTAGTTAACAACTGCAAAAAAGGCTTCTCCATTTCAAGTATGCAGTTCTGAAAGCCTGTCACCGAAGTACTATCTCTTTCTGATATCAGTACATACACTATCCACAGTGATTTAGATAAAGTACTCAACCCAATCAAATTAAATAGGATGTATGGCACTCCAAACTCTTCTGTTGAGAACAGCTATTCAATCACTTCAGAAGTGACTGACAGTAACTAAGCCTGATCCTTTTTTCTTTATAAACTGTACTAGATCTCTGCAGTTCGTTTATTGGAAGAGTAGGAAACTAATCCTGTTGCTCAGTCAAAGCCAAGGGAACTGGAATTACAAAGTTCTTCTCCCATTTCTTGTCTCAATGCAAGACACTTCAAAATTTAAAAGGAAAAAAAAAAGAAATCCAAGAAATTAACTTTTTTTCGCCACTAAGACAGACAAGAAATAATTAATTAAAACTATTACAAGAGATTTTTAGGACAAGCACCATAAAAAAGTTTCTGAACAGTAGGGACAGGTAAGTTTTCAATGAAAGAAATCATTATAGCAAGTCAGAACAAGGATACATCAACTTATTCCCCTGTCCTCAACAGCAGCCTGTATTAAAGGCACAGGGACAAGACAAACAGGCAGTGATAATTTTCCCAGGGCACTTGACTGGTTTCTAGCCATCTGCAGTACAGATTCTCAACCAGCTTTTTGTAGTCACATAAATGCCTAGTATCCTGAACATCCTCACCAAACAGTTTCACAGGTTAACTACACCTAATGGAAGGAAGAGTCTCTTAAGTTTTCCAGGCCCTGTCTCCCACCAGTTCCCTTCATATCCTTTGGTTCACAGACAGCTAGAAAATTTGTGTATAGCTACAGGCTATTCTGTACTGATCCCATCACTGGGGGCAAGAAGAGTAGACAAATGATCCCTCAAGGCCCCTTCCAGCTCTACCTTCTACAGTGACTCCTCCTTTGAGATCATTTCCTCATTTACATTACAAATCGCTTTCAGCTCAAATTCAGGCATGTGCCTGGCCAGGAAAACCAAGTTACTGTTATAGTCATACCTTTGATACAGGATAACTAAAGCAACAAAACTATTCAAACTGAGAATGAAATTGAGTATTAAAGAGTATTTTCAGTCTTACTCTCGTCATTCCTCTCACACTTTAAGTGCATGCATTCCTGTCTGCTGCATAAAAAACTATCCAGGCAGGCACCAGATCTTCACCCCTAATGGGTAAAGTTAATCTAGAAGTAACCAATATAAACAGTTCAAATTGCTCCTTCCAGTATTACCTTTCATTTCCTTACTGCATCTATCTTCTGTTACCGCATAGTTTGGTTGAGTTCAGTCATGAACAGTTCTTCAGCCCTTATTATCCTAAATTACTTTGTAACTTGAAAGTGTTACCAGCATGCATTTTCATCTACTTGCTGGTCACTGATTAAATATATATACATGCGTATCAAATACCACTGCACAAACAATACTGACAGCAGCTAAGCTTTTTAATTAAATGGCAATCAGCTGAACACCGGTACCTCTCAAAACAAAGCGATCCTGTTTAATCAGAAGTTACCACACCTGTGGAGCACATTTCTCTCCATCGCAGGTATTCAGAGACCTGCCCTGAGCAACCCGGTCCAATGGGAGGGGGCTTGAAACTAGATGGTCTTTAAGGTTCCTCCCAATCCAAACCTTTCTGTGGTTCTGTGATTCATTACCTACTCACCTGCTGCCCGAACAACCCTTCACAGAACCACTGAACGTTTAGGGTTGGAAGGGACGTCTGGAGATGATCCCCTCCAGCCCCGCTGCCCAGGCAGGCTCACCTGGTGCAGGTGACACAGGAATGGGCCCAGGTGGGGTTGGAATGTCTCCAGAGAGGGGGACTCCAGGCCCTCCCTGGCAGCTGATCCAGTGCTCTGCCACCCTCAGCCTAAAGAAGCTCTTCCTCGTGTTGAGGCCGAACTTCTTGTGCTTTAGTTTGTCATTCAAAATCACCAACCTAAACCCCGCCACCTCACAGTACTCCAGTGCCGCCTTCGCTCTGTGCGCGGCTCCGCTCCCTCTACTGAGACACACGTAACAAACCACAGGTCACACACGCTCCTTCAGCTTCGCACCAGGGAGAACAAACACAGCTCACGGCAGAAGGCGCCGGCCCCCGACACTCCCCGCCGCGGGCCGCGGGCCCAGCACCGACCGGGGCCTCACAAGCACCGTCACCCCGGCAGGGCCACCCCGGCAGGGCCCGCCCCGCTCCGGCCCCGGCCCCGGCCCGGCCGGGGACGCGAACCCGCGGCCGGCCCCTCCTCACCTGTGCGCGCGGCCCCGCGCCCCACCGCCGGCCC